>CM075692.1:10000-1210000 GCA_037954015.1 Psophocarpus tetragonolobus | reverse complement strand
ATTTGTGATCAAGTTCTGACAGCACAAGATATTCTTAACATGGAGAGCCTAGCAACACGACTCCTTCGTGTTCCTACCCTAAATAATGAGGTACCTCCCTTGAAAGTAATGCGGAAGCTTTTGTTATGATGACTTCTAGAGGGAGAGGAGGACGTGGAAATAGAGTACGTGGTGGAAGAGGTAATTATCCTCAATGTACTCATTGCAAAAGGATGGGCTACACTCATGAACTATGCTACTCGCTGCATAGTTTTTTTCAGACAAGTCTGCTCATGTGTCAAGGTCTGAGAAACTTGAAGAAAGGAAATTATCTGAAGAATATCAAGGATCAAGAGTGTTTAAGGTTGAAATCTAACAGCCTTGTTGAACTTTCTTCTGGACCTAAAGTCTCAACAACCTGCATTTCTCAATTTGTGGAAGATCTAAATCCATGGATTGTTGACTCTATTGCTTTAGACCGTATCTATGGTAATAACTCTTTATTTTCATCTTTGTCACCTCCCAGATTTTCCCACCTTGTCACATTAGCCAATGGGTTAAAAGTTTCAGCTTAAGGAGTAGGTTCAATATTTGTTTCTCCCTCAAATTTAACTTTTTTTTGTACATTCCTTCTTGTCTTAATTTATTTTCTTTGAGTCAGTTAACTAAATTTTTAAATTGTTTCCTTCCATGAAATTCTTATTCATTTGTCATTCAGTGGTACGGGCTAGCAGTTTGGCGCAGGACATGAATCATAAGGCCTCTATTACCTAGAATCTAGCTCTTCAGTGTCTTGTCTTGCATGTATTTCTCCTAAACTGTTGAATGATTGTTTTGAGCACCCAAGTCTAGCCAAATTAAAGATAATGGCTTCTACTATTAAAAAAATCCAAAGTTTAGAATGTGACGCTTGTCAACTAAGCAAACATGTTTGATCTTCCTTTTCTAGTCAAGATAAACCAAGAAGTAATTTAGCCTTCTCTACTGTTCATTCAGATATGTGGTGTCCTAGTTAGATTACTTCTTTTGGATTTAAATATTGTCCCTTTCATTTATGAATATTCCCGTTGTATGTGGCTTTATTTAATGAAAGAAAGATCTGAATTTCTGTCCATATTTGTGTCCTTCTTCCATGAAATAAAAAATAAAATTTGCAAACCACTTAAAATTTTTAGAAATGATATTGCAAAGGAATATTTTTTTCTTTGAACTCTCTTCTCTTTTTTTTTTTCCCTCTCAAGGAATATTACACCAGTCCACTTGTCTCCACACTTATCAACAAAATGGAATAAAAGAAAGAAAGAATCGACACCTTGTTGTGACAGCTCGCTCCTTAATGATTAATGCAAATCATTAGGGAGATACGATTCTTTCTGTTTGTTATCTTATCAATAGGATGCCCTTTTCTTCTTTTGATAATCAAATTCCTCGTGCCAGCTTGTTTCCAATTGAACCTTTGTATCGTGTCTCACCAGGCATATTTGATTGTACATATTTTGTTCATGATCTTTCTTCAGGTAACGATAAGTTGTCAGCTAAATCTACCAAGTGTGTCTTCCTAGGATACTCTCGTCTTCAAAAAGGTTACAAATGCTACTCTTCTAATATCAAGAAGTATTACATGTTTCCTAATGTTACTTTCGTTGAGGGTATTCTCTTCTACTCATCCTCTATACCGAATTCTATTTCCATCCAAGAGGTACTGTCCACTTCCATCTCTAGTCCTGAAATTGTCATCTCTCCATGCATCTCTTCTCAATTTGACCATGCAAATATTCCTCCAACTCCTAACTATACTGAAACTAATCCTTTACCCTCTGGTACTAATGAAGGTATGACACCTGAAGCTAGCTTCGTCATACCTGATGACCCTCATGGCTTATGTCCTTCCCCATCTGCTTCTTGTACAATGGCTCTTAATTCTCCTTTTATGGCCAATGACAACTCCAGTTGGCCTATTTCCCTTCGGAAAGGTATACGCTATTCTCAGAACCCACATCCTATTTACAATTTTTTGAGTTATTATCGTGTGTCTCCTTCCTATTGTTCCTTTATAAATTCCCTATTGTCCATCACTATTTCCAAAAATGTTTGTTAAACACTTAATTACCTTGAATGGCAACGAACCATGATTGATAAAATGCAGGCTCTTGATCACAATGGTAATGGGAGTTGGTTCATTTTCCTCCAGGGAAGAAAGTTGTTGATTGCAGATGGATCTTTGCTATTAAAGTTGGTCCAAATGGTGAAATTGAATGCCTTAAAGCTCGTCTTATAGCCAAAGGTTACACTTTGATCTATGAGCTTAATTATGAAGATACTTTTTCACCAGTGGCCAAGATCACTACCATTCGTCTTCTTCTTGCCATGGTAGTCATTTGCCATTGGCCCTGTATCAGATAGATGTTAAAAATGCATTCTTTCATGGTGAGTTAGATGAGGAGATTTACATGGAGCACATTGAAATTGATTGTCATTTTGTAAGAGAAAAAGTGTTGTCCAAGGAAATTCGGACCGAGTTTGTTAGTGTATGATTAGCTTACAGATCTATTAACCAAACCCTTAAAGGGTTCTCAAATTTAATACTTGAAGCTTGGAACATATGATTTATATGCTCCATCTTGCGGGGAGTATTAAGTATAATATTGTATTTAATGTTAGTTTTTAGTTGAGCTGTATTCTTTTTCATTTATGATTGTATGTCAGAGGTAGGTTGCAGTTGAGCTCACTACTCTAACGTCTTTTGTACTCTGGTTCATCTTTGTTAATAAGAAGTTTTGGGATGAGTGAAAATTGAGTCACTCAAGCTTTTACTATATTCAAGCAATATATATTCCTTAGTGTTATTTATAATTGTACTGTGTTGGTCATTTAAGGTTTCTCAGCTATAGTCATAGGTTTAGGGGGCTGCATAGCCTGCATGTCCTAATTCCTTCTTGTACACTCTTTTATCAGCTATATATTGTTAATATATGAAATGAAGCTGAGTGAAGCAAGTCACTCGAGCATTTTCAGTCTCAAGTACTTGCTTCTTGTAACAAATTGAATGCTTATGCATGCATGCATGCACATGGCTTGATTTGTTCTATATATTTTACCAGTGTTGCTAACTTGTATGCAATTCTTTTTACATGTCTACATGTATAGAATATGCCCTGGTTCGTGAACTGACTACTTATGCTTGCATTTTGTATAGGTTTATGGATTCTCATGGGTAGTTCTGGCTGTGCTCATAATTCTTTTCAAGGTGATAAAGATGCATTGTGTGTAGGTTCCATTTAAATGTGTATGTTGGTTATTTTGTATCTTGATGCCATCTTGTATTTCTTGCTCAATAGGTATTCACCTTCAGCCAGAAGATATCGGTTAATTTCCAGCTTCTTTTGCGCTTTATACAAGGAATCTCCCTTTTGTTGGCACTGGCTGGTTTAGTTGTTGCAGTTATATTGACAGATCTGTCAATACCTGACATATTTGCTTCTATGTTGGCTTTCATTCCTACTGGATGGGGAGTTTTATCTGTGAGTTTCTTTTCCTCTGAACCATGTGTAATTATTTGTTCTTTTTGCAAATTGCATGTCTTATAATTTTGGCTTGGAGCTTAATTCAATCTCACAAAGCCAACTTGTAAGAGAGGGACTGTCCAAGCTTTATAAGGACTATATCAGTTACACCTCTGGCCAATATAGGATCTCAACACCCTGGAGAGCTAACATAGCAGGGCTGCACTTTAGGACACTTAGTTGATTTGGTCTGCTGCTCCATATGTAGCCCTTTCAGAGAGTGACATCCAACTCTGATGCTGCAATTAATGCAAGTTAAGGGTGTCTGCAATTATGGAGGCTTTCCACAAACCCCCTCACACCTAGGGCTATCGAACTGTAATGTAGTAATAGGCAATGCACGTGGTCCTATAGAGATATTATTCTTGTTAGAGAACTAGCAATTGAGTATTGTATTCGAACCTTGATTATAAAGAAGGCAGTCAAGATGTCAATCTTCTCACTGAAATTAAATTTCCAAGTGGTTTGGTGAAAGAATAAGTAAAATTCATTTTTCAGCTTGTAACTTAGCTGAAGTAGGGCAACCGGTTCCTTCACACTTTTTTTTGGTCTCTTTAAGAAAACACGATCCTTTTTCACATCATCTTTTCTTAATGGAATTGTACCTTTGCCCACATGGATGTTAGATGTTTTTACATTTACATTTGTTTGAAATCTAGAATCCTATACACCTTTCCATTCACTTTTTAGGGACACTATTCATTGTGCTGAAATGGAGCTGATTTTTATATACGATGGTTTTAGAATGTCATTTGTATGCAAGGTCACTCTGATTTGTGCACTTTGTCCTTGTTTAGATTGCCTCTGCCTGGAAGCCTGTGATGAAGAGACTAGGACTATGGAAATCCGTTCGATCAATTGCTCGTCTGTATGATGCTGGTATGGGAATGGTCATCTTTGTACCCATTGCATTTTTTTCGTGGTTCCCATTTGTATCAACATTCCAAACTCGTCTCATGTTTAACCAAGCTTTTAGCCGAGGGTTAGAAATTTCTCTAATTTTAGCTGGGAACAATCCAAATACTAGCATATAGTTGTATTTTGGCTAAACGAGATACGATGTATGATGCCCGTTATAAATTGGGTAGTGGGGAATCGGTAAATCTTCTTTGGGAATCCTAGATTTTCTGGAGGATCTCCAGTACTGTGAATAGTTGTATCATCTTCTAGTGTATGCCATTTTAATCGTTTGATGTAGCATCGATTTATGTGTATTCCATATCAGTTTTGAATTGTCATGCATTCCATTAAATTGTGTCCGCAAAAATTAGATTATTGAAAATAATCGATTATAATCAAAATTATTTTTTGTTGATAAAACTGTTGAAAAGATATTTTAAAATAATTAATTAGTTTTTTTATAGAATAAAAATCAGCTGAAAGGATGATTCATTAACACGTGTTATAAATTTCCGACTTCTTAAAATTAGGCTTTATTTTAAATTTAACCTGTTCTTATTTTTTAAAATGCTTTATAATTAGAAATAGATAATCATGTGATAATAATTAATTAATTTAATAATTTTTTAAAAAATATTATTTTATTTACCTCTAAAAATTATGTAGGCATTAATCAAATTGTTACCCAATCTTGGATCACTATGTCAACTATAGTTTTGACTAATAATTATTTGATACAAAGGTAACTAATTAATTTAATCAAATTTTTGAAAAATAATTTCTTATAAATTATATAAATCAAGTTTAATTAAATCATAAATAATAAATTATTATTGATAAGATTTATTCGATGGACAACACGATCAAGTATTGAACAATAGCGCAAGTACAAAGAGCATACCCAATTAATAAAGCACTAAATGGTGATCGACCGTAGAAGTAGTCCATAAACACAAGTGCAAATTGATCCTTGACCACTGTGAATTAAGAACAGAAACTATTAAACTTTTGATAAAAACAAAGACCCTTGCTGTAGGACTCATGTATCCAAAGGCTCTGGTTTGATTTTGACACCTCCGACAACAGTCAATTTTTCCCATCCAGGAGGAGGAGCAAGCTG
Source organism: Psophocarpus tetragonolobus (assembly GCA_037954015.1). NCBI lineage: Eukaryota > Viridiplantae > Streptophyta > Magnoliopsida > Fabales > Fabaceae > Psophocarpus > Psophocarpus tetragonolobus. The sequence goes on along the minus strand of CM075692.1, from coordinate 1,204,438 downwards.
AAGCTGCACACCATCCTGACCTTCAACCTTCACCGTAACTGGGGGAGGAGCAACTTTGCTATTGTTTCCTGCATAACCAAAAGCACTAGAAATGCTTGTAGTTGGAACATCGTCAGGAACAACAGTGAGTCCATCACCTACCCATTCAATGCGGAGATTTCTCCTTCGGATTTTTGCCATCAATCTCTTCTTCTTCTCACTCTTGCTCTCATATTTGTAGTGACTTGAACTCACATGTGCCGCAAACCGTTGTGACGTCTCAAACATGCAACTGCACTTTGGACATGTGTATGGTCCATTTTTTTTGTACGGATAACTATGAATTCGACCATCGTATTTGTCGTCACGACCAGAAACATTCTCAATCTCATTAATTGGTCCTCCTATGTTACTTATGCTTTGCAAAGCATTGTTGTTACTGTTTTTATTTGCAAAACAAATAGTCAACGGAGAGGGAGAAAGGGTGACACCATTACCAACATCATTGTTTGGCTGTGACAAACTTTGAGAAGAACTATTAAGGAGGGAATAAGAAAAATCGTTAAGAAAACGAGGTGGCATTTTGAGTGGTGATGTTAAATCTAAATAATGGTGTGTTAACGATGTTGGCTTTTTCCATGTATCAACCTCACTTTTAGGAGCAAATGCTGATGCACAAAGAAGTTTAGCTTGCACTGTTTCCCTAGCTTTCTTTTTCTCCTCGGTCTCAATGTCAGTATCTACAACAACATTGGAAACTGGGGATGATACTGCATGCACTAGTTGGGCTCTTACAACTTGACTCACTCTTATGATTCTCTTAGTGTCATGACCATTATGAAATAAAGTTGGTGATAGACATAAAGATCGACCTCTCATAATCTCATTGGCTTTTGTGGTTAATGAGGTTCTTTTCATCTTAGTAGCCCCTTGGTTCAAACCAAGTTGGCTCATACCTTTCATGGCTAAGGCTTTGTTTGGGACAATGGAGTTAGAAACAGAGCGAGGAGAGATGGTGATGCTATAGTTGTTGGACTTGACAGAATTTAGGGTCATGGTGGTGAATGGGGATAGTCAAAGCAATGGTATTGTCAATGAGATGATTTCTAACTTTCAATGATGTTTTTGTTCATAATTTTATAGGAAGTTCTTGTTAAATTATTTTTTCTTCATTTTTGTGTTGGGAAATATTAATATTAATTTCATGCAGGAACGAATTTATTAGCGTTGAAACAATAATTTATATTAAATATAAAATATTTAGATGTGTCAATTGTCAAAGTGCTGCAATTATTAAATTTTGATAAAAGAATCTTCCAATCGAGAATATATGGAAAGTCTATTTAATAGCTACCAAAAATGTCCAAATTCTGTTGACGACTTGACCGATAGTTTGACCACAAAACTTGGCGCGGTGGGGAGGGGCGGCGAATACAACAATAAATTTTTATGGAAGGGAAGCATTGGAATGTATTTTATGTAAAGGAATTTTAAGATTAAAATATATTTTAACTTTCAATTATTTATTTTCAATATAGTTATACATGACAGCCTTCGTCATTTTCTATTATTATCTTATCAAGTATTAAAAATAAATATTTTAAGAAAACAAAATTTTGAATAGGAAAAAGTAACATTAAAACAAACCATAGCAATAATTAGTAATTTAAGAAATTTATAGAAAAACTTATTTCAATTGTTTCTTCTTCCGGCAAAGGTTAGTTGTAAATTATAGCTTCCAACTATATTATATTATAAGAGAAAAAAATCGCACTGTTACTGTAAAAACTTTTACACTAACAATTTAACATTAAATCACATCTCTTTCATTTATTGTAAGTTGGTTGACTTTATCTATTGTTACTTTAAAAATAATATAAATAAAGAGATGATTAAACGTTAGTATAATTTTTCTTTTGCACTATCATTGTATACTAATTAAATTTTTTCTTTCTCACTATATATATTTATATATATATGAGTTTAATATTCATGCACTGATAGTGTAAAAGAGTTTTACACTTGTGTTCGATCATAACTCTTTATTTATATGACATTTAAAGTATTAATTGGTAAAGTTAACAAACTTACCATGTGTGAAGGCTTATGATTGAAGGTTAGTTTAATAATTTTTTACACTAGTAGTGTACAAACTTCTCTATACGCACACATTGCTTTCTAATTTTTTGTTTTTTCAAAATAGTGTCATTCAGTTTTTCAAATTTTTCATTTTCTAGGAAAGTATGAAAATTTGAAAAAATATATTTTAATGTATCCAATGTTTCAAAATTATCATTTTCTAACGAAGGAAGGGCAATGTTGGCGACAAAATGGTGATGACAAAGGTAGTGGTGAATGTTGGGGTGGAAGACATGAAAGAGTGTAAAAGGTAGTGATAGTAGTAGTAAATAGGTGGTGGAAGTCAGGGTGTACATAGGAGATAGGACAGGAGTATCAGAGGTGATTACAATTATGAAGAGGTAGTGGAGGTAGGAATAAGAAGCACGAAAGGAGCGTGAGAAGTGAGAGCAAGAATTAATGGAGGTAAGTGTGAAAGGGCACGAACAAAACGTGAAAGTTGGAGACGTAGGTGAAGGCACCAAAAGAGAAAGGATAACTCGATGTTGAATATGAGACTTATTTTCTAGTTTTTCAAATCTAGAACTGTTAAATAATTTCTTAATTTTTTGAAAAATCAGTTTTCGATTTTGCAACAATTTTCTTAATTTTTCTATAAATCACTCGAACTAAATACCTCCTTACAAATATATTACTTTATTTTTAAGATTAAAACTACTTTTAATTGTTTTTTAAGAAATACAAATGACACTAAATACAAATAAGACTTAAATCATTTAATTCCATGAATTTTTTTAGTGGAATTTAAATTTTTAAAATTATTAATTCAAATTAATCAACTTAACTATTTTTATTTTCTTGTTAGTTATGTATTTGTTTCTTATATGTAGGATCAAACGTAGTCTTATACTCCATTTGTTACTATATAATTGTTTTTTAATATTGAATTAGAGTAACTAAGAAAGGTATTAAAAAAATTTTATTTTAAGAGAATTTTTTTTAAAAATAGCCTTTTAATTATTCATTTCCCTTTATTTGATCAAATGGGCATCCTAAAAATCACTATACATTAAAGTGCTGAACATTTTTTACCGAAAACATTTTCCAATTATTTGTTATTAGGTAATAAATACCCCTTAAACTTTTGGATTATTTATTATCTAATTTTATGTAAAATTTTAAAATAGTTAATGGAGATAAGGGCGTAATTAAGAAAAAAGTATTATTGTCTTAAATTCTAAAATCGACAGATAAATAAAATAAAAAGTATTTCAAATTCTGAGAAAAAGTAACGAAAGGAGTGTAAAAATAACTTTAAACTTTCTTTAAAAATTTAATAATTTATTTTATGCTATTAATTAGGATATTAATATATATATATATATATTGTTTAAAATAATTCATTTAATAGCACTTCCTTTGTTATAAGTATACCTCCTACTTTTATTTTTCTATTTCCATAACACCTTGTATGGAATAAAAGTCATAACAAAATAGACATGTTTTTTTTATACTAGGGGTGCCAATTCAAAATAAAAATTAATATCTAATTATAAAGTAATCTAATATTAGGGATAACAAAATAAGTTGATCTGTCCCGTTCTGTCAGTTTTGGTCTACTGAAAATAGGTTGGGGCAGGCCATAACCAATGTGGGTCAGACAGTTTGTCTCGCTTCACCGTTAATGGACTTGATAGATGCAACAAGATAATGATGGATCTTCCGAGTTGATAGATGAATCAACAAGAACAAGTTATGACTATTTCTTATTGACTTTAAGTTTAAAATAAGCTAAACTATATTTTTAATACATGAACTTTTTTAAAATTATGGTTTTGGTACATAAATTTTTTGTTGATTAGTTAAAGTATATAAACATTTTCTTCATTCAACATTTTAGTACTTTTGTTTATTTTATCTATTAAGTGATGATGGCATATCACTCTATTTATTAATATTTTATTAATTAAAATTTTTTACGGGTTTTATTGTATTTTGTGGTGATTAAAAGTCATCACAAATTAAAAAAATACTATTGTGCTAAAAACATAATTGTACTGTTAGTTTACATTTGGAGCAAAAAAAAAAGGAATACTGAGAGAAAAGGATTGTTCAAAGTCTCAAACTTAACTACCCCAATGGCAGATTCAATGTTAATTTTTTCATTGTCAAAACAGTTACAACTTGTGCACTCGAATACCATACCATATAGGTCAACACCATATAATTACACTAGATCCATCCAAGAGACATGGTCTTTAGCAAAGTCCCAAGCTTTAAGAACAACCCTTTTTTTCTTAGTAATGCCCCGATAACCTCCTTTATCCACATGGAAACCAAATTGGACCTCGACAAACTCCTTCATAACACGTGGAGAATGTAGGGGAAAGTCCTAGAGAATGTGTTGGGGAAGAAAGAAGGGTGGAACACTATGGTTATTCTTGTTGGCGCACCCAATTGGCAGGAATGTAGCACGCTGGCCAAGGTTACTGTGAATTTGTCTAAGTAAAGTGGTGCTAGTCCTGGGCTGAGTGTTGAGATTCATCCCTGTACACTTGGCAATAATCTGCCTCAGCCTATGGTGCATTTTTATGTGATTTTGGGAGGGGGCTTTGTGGTGTATAGGTTTTTCAACTTGACTGCAAAGGCCACACTTAAGGATATGTTGGAAAAGGGAAATGGGATGTTGCAATGAAAAGTGTTGCCCCACAGGCCACAACCCTTTGTTGAGCAATATTGCTTTAGGGTCTGCACATTACTTTATGCAACCCTCCCCAAGCCATGCTTGACCAATAGTTGGAAAAGGTAATGTTGCCTAGGATCATCTCTTTATAGATCCTTGAAGAGCCTAAAATAGAGGTGGAAGACTAGAAGATGAGGTTGAAGGTAGGCGCTACTTTTCACGAAAAAGATAAGTCAAGAGTGAAGTTAACCACAAGGAAGGAATCATTGATAATAGCATGAAGAACTCTCACTAAGATGGAGAGAACATGAACACCCTATAAGAAGAAGAAGCTCTTAAATTTAGAGAAGTATTTTCATTCAAAATGAGTTTAAAGGATTACATGAGTTGTAGAGCTCTATTTATAGAGCAAGCATAGATCATGAGCCCAATACTCTAATGTGAACATCCAACTAGGCTAGTGAGGATTTAATTGGCTTAATCTAGTGTTAATTTACCATGTTCTCAATTAACATTTAATCCAACTAAAGATCCAAACATGGTCCTAAAATATGGATCTAGATCCTAAAAATGTGGATCTATGTTCCCTCTTGTTTGAATTTGAATTTTGGAGGGAAATGACATGACATCTCCAAAATTCAAATTAAAATAAGAAGCAACTAGAATTAACCATGTAGGAGAGAAAATAGCCTAGGTGACGTCAAATAAGGGGACAAGGGGGTCCATATGTCTCCTACATGTTTCATGTGTTAGTTAAAATGGTGTAAAGAGGAATTAGGAGTGTAGAAATAAGATCTCACACGTCCACGTCATGCTCATTTCTTATTGGTCCTATCTCAAGTCCATGCTAGGAAGGATTACATCATTACTCATAAGCGTATAACTACTTGGATGCTTGGGGTGGCCTTCTTGGAAGTTGGAAAGGCCGATATGTTTGGTTTAGGCTTCGTGGTCTTAACTTGCATCAGACGAAGATGAATCCTCGTATTCTTACTCCTATTTTGATACTTCCTTTCATTGTTCTAATTTATGCTTTGTCCTAGGTTATTAGTTGTTTTTAATTTGTGGCAGCTTTTATTGGCCATAAAACGTAATAAAAATGTCCAAAGTTTTTAATTTATTAATAGAGTGATATGTCACACTTAATAGCAAAAATAAATAAAAATATTAAAATGTTGGATGAAAAAAATGTTTGTATATCTTAACTAATTAAAAAAAAGTTTGTGCACTAAAATAATAAATTTGAAAAAACTCATGTACTAAAAATATAATTTAGCCTTTAAATTATAACAAACTATCAATAAGTAAATTGCAAGTCTCTTTGACTTAAGCTATTAATGATATAATTTAAGACTCTAATGACATAATTTAAGACCTTAATTATATTTTATCAAGTAACATAAAGATAAGTATGAAACATCATTCTGAATAGGATTTGTCCATGGAAGAAAGACTAGCAAAAGGAAAGTTGACTATGAGCATTGAAGGCAAACTAAAGACTTGAAAAGGTGAGCATACTTGGAGTATACCTACAAAAATGAAACAATGCCGAAAAGTGAGAATATTTGGTGGTAATGATAGTGTTACCTTATTATAACTCAAAGGTGTCGGGTTTGAATCCATACATGGTTGTTTTTTAAATGTTTTGAATTTCTAATATTTATTATAGTGTTATTCTTGAAATTAAGTCAATGTATAGTGTTATTGTAAGTAATGTCTATTTTATAGAGGGTGGATCTATCCCCTTACTTTGGCGATTACAGGTGGCTATGTTGGGTAACCATGTACTCAATACCCTTAAGAATTGTTTTGAGGGCAGATGCCCATAGTTCTCACAGGGTAGGGGTTGGCTTGTTGGGAAAGGTTTGTCTACCTCAATCGGAGAAGGTCAATGATGTAACCGCAAAATAGAGGAATCTCAGCCTCTATCTAATCTTGAAGGATACACAACCCTTAACCTTGAGTGTGAAAGTCCAAAGAGGTTGAAGCTAAGTGAGGAAGCCAACAATGGGGACCTTTGATCTTCATTCAAGCCTGAGGAGTACACAACCCCTCAATCTTAAGTTGAGAATACGAAGAGGTTGAGACAAATGAGGAGGTCGACAATGGGAACACTCAGTCTTTGTCCAGGCGTGAGGGGTACAAGAACCTATAACATATAGATGAAAATTATAGTACATATGGGTAGTAGAATATTAGAGAATTATGTGGCATCTCCACTATACAATTGTTGGGTGAGCACGAAGAATAGCCTTCAGTCCCCTAAACTTACTTACTCGTGGCAATCTTTCGGCCGCCCAACAACCTATAATGCTGGTCACTACTCTCACTGGGGCTAGGAAGTAAGCCCCACAACCCAAAACGGCGAAGAACAAATAGAATTTGGACTTGGTAGCAGACGGTTCAGACAATGGTTGTGTCCTGAACCTAGTTAGCGGTACATCTCTTATCTCCTAGAAAAGCGGCTGAATAGCTGCGAACCGTTAGTTTCCTGGAGAACGGCGGTACCATGGGCAGGTTGCTGATACTCAGGAGAAAACACAGAGGCCCCTTCAGAGATAGGAGCGGTAGACTGAACACTCAATCAACCATGATGAATAGTTTAAATTCTTTCACGAAAATGGTTTCAAAGCCGAGCTGTATTTCTTTCAGTTCAACTACAAATCTCCACCACTCTTTATCGTCGTGGCATTCTTACATAAATAAGTTAAGGAGCAGACTCATTCTGGCTGCCTCTTGCGAATGAACTAGCAGAAGTGCCAATAAAAAGGGAAAGACAGAGTTGATTCTTACGCGTGTACCTATCTCCAACTCCGATAGGGGAAAAAGATTGAGGTTAATTTGACATAACCAGACATTCATTATTGTGCAACATGTAACTACAACACCTTAGTTAGCGTATTGATGTAACCTTGGTCTCTTTATTAGTATGAGTGAGCATAACAACATGACTTAAATGACAAAAAATTGGTTTGGAAATAATCAACGAGTTTTGAGTTCTCTTAAAACTACATGTGTTAGTCAATTTAAACGTATAATTGATTGAATTTAAGACTCAGGTTGATCATTTTATTGGTTTTAAAGCTAACCAATTAAATATGATGGTTTGAGCTAAGTTTAATAGCATTGTTCATATAGTTACTACGGTCCCATCGTACTTGAAAATAATAAAATTGGTTTGAAGATTTTTATTTTTGTTTTTGTTCAAGTAGGTTGTTTGTCATCAATTGCAACTACTGCCAACCACTATTACGTGTTAACCATCATCACCAACCACCACTATAGTAGTCTCTAGAAAAGGTGTTCAAAATCAAGTCAAACTAAATTAAAAACTGAACTGAAAAACTAAAAATTACAAAGCAACTAATTTAATTTAGGGTTGTTTGGATTCCTCAATTTTCAAATCACGTAATTCGACTCAGTTCGTTCTTTAATATATTAAAATTGTAGGAAATCAAACCAGACAACATACCCTTAATTATTATAGGAAATGCCAAAAAAAATATTATAAAATAGAAATTATTTCTTTCATAAATAAATAATTCCTTATACATATTTATATAGAAAAAATTAAAGTACACCCAAAATTGTTATTGTATTTAATTAATAGGTTAACAATAAATTAAATAATCATTTTGAGTTGTCAAAATTGTTCTTCTTTGAAAGAGTTTTTATCAAACTTTTTGTTTTGTTTCTTTTTTTATTAGTGAACTTTTTATGTCGTAAATTTGTTTTATTGTGTAATGTATACTATATTTCTCTTATTATATTTAGTTTAACAATTGTATGAGGTTTTATTAAATATAAATTGAGAAGAAATTATATACAATAAACCTGATTTTTGAACCATGTAAAAATATTTTTCTTAGGAGTATATTTATAATAAGTTTTCACGTAAAATTTGCGTGAAAGACAACTAGGCAAGAGTTAAGCATTATTTAAAGATTTAAAAATATTTTTCAGTATCATATTAGCAACAAAATTTTTCAAAATATTATTTTAAATAATAATTAATATAATTTTTAAATCACGAAAACCAAGAAATTAAAAAGTAGTTTGGTTTAATTCAGATTTAATAATTAATTTGATGTAAGACATATAACATGTATTTGTAAGAGCATCTATAGGATGTGTATAATGTTACTCAAACAAAATGCATATACATATTTATTAACATCAAAGAAAACGTGCATGCATATTTGATTTGATAACTAATATAATAACAAAAATATTATATCTAAAATTTAGACAAAATAATAAAAAAATAAAAAATCTAATATTTTAAAAATACTAACAACATACATATTTTTTAATTTTAATTTTTAAAAATAAAAAATTATTTATTTTAATATTAAATTTTAATTTAAAAATATATCTTTTAGAATTTTGAATTTAAGAAATAAGAAATCTGAAATTTAAAAATATGTAATTAAAAAATAAAAGCATAAATTAAAAAATTAACGTAAAAAATAACACAATTAACATTTTTTGGGACCTAGGTAATTAACGTAAAAAATAATAGAATTAAAAATTTTAAAAATATGTAATTAAAAAATAAAAGTATAAATTAAAAAATTAACGTAAAAAATAACACAATTAATATTCCTACTTTATTTTTATTAATTATATTTAAGTAATTAATTTTATTTGTAGAAATAGTTTGCTCATTTAGCCATTACACATTCACACGTCGTTTTGGGACCTAGGTTTTGCTCACTTCTCTTCACTTCGTTACTGGTTGGTGCGTTTCGGTTCCGCCATAGCCAGACGCGACACTCAGACCATAGCTTCCGACGTTCGTGCCTCAGCCTCCGACGTTCGCTTGCGAGATTTCGGCAAGCTCCGTTGGCGCCATTCGATTGCGATTGCGGTCTCGATTCGTGAACCTTGCGTTCTCATAGCTTCCGGTTCCGGCGAAGCCCCTTTCTACCGTAGCTTCCTCCGTTCTCGTGCAGTCGTGGGCGTCTCTCCGTTTCCCATTCTCGGTAAGTCGGTCTCTCACTCTGTCAGCTTTTTGGATTCACATTGCGAGCTGAGCTCGAGCTTCATTTCTGTGGTCTCTTAATGACTTTTGGTTTGGTTTGAGAATTTCTGAGTTCGAGCTTATGACTTGGATTTGATAATTGCTTATTTGTTGTGGTTCTTAGGGACTTTTATCATTGATTTGTTATTCTGAACTGAAATCTGAATTATTTGTGAAACTTTGAGTTACTCAGTTTGCTTATGAATCTGCTATGTTCTGAATATGTCATTGAGTTGCCCAATAGTTTTGTTATGAATGATGAATTTGTTACGTTATTCCAAATCTGTCAACACTTGAGTGTGAGAGTCACTCTGTCAAATTGGGAGTTGCTTGTTGGGGACTAAATTCCGAATTCTTAGGGACTTTTAACCTTTTGGAGACTAAATTCAGATTTCTAGAGACTTTTGGCATTGAATTGTCTCTTTTCCAAGAGGGACTGAATCTGTTTTGTATTGTTTATGGGGAGATACTAAATTCTAAATTGGTTTGGTTCTCAATTGGTTTGCTTATTTTAGTACGCAATGTCTCAGAGTGGCATTGGAACTGAAGACATTTTTGCATTTTTAGTTATTTAATGTTATTACTTTAGGGACTTATGTTTGGAACTTGATGTAGTTTCTTTTCAAATTGGTGTAATTTGAGTATTTAACTATGTAATTTTAAGGATTTATGTTTGGAATTTGATGGTATTATTATATATTTATATTGTTAAAATGTTAAATTCGTGATTATATATTTTATTTATAGGTATTTAATTACTATTTTTTTTATGTGAAATAAACTCTTACAAGTTTACGAGTCAGGTTTATAGGGCTCCAACACATTTACGTAATATCTCAATATTGATAAGCTTGAATGTGAGAATGTGAATGTCGCGGGGTCCAGGAGTGGCATAGCACGAAAAATAACTTGAAAGCTCTTATTTACTTCTCTTCTTTGTCTTGCCGCCGACTGAAAGGTAGGTTTCTGGTTTGCCATTAATTTCTCAACCTTTTGTTATTTGTTAATCTTTTCCCTTTAAATGTGTATGTGTACAGTAAACAACTCTTTCATTCAACAAACATGGTTGCCCCAAATGATACAGGTTCGTTAACTTTTTTCCCTTTTCATGTTTTGTTTTTGCAATTGTCTTAATTACATGTTATGAATTTTTCGTGCATGTATCAGAGAGGACTTTGAATGGAGAGAATAGCGCAAGACGAAGGAGTAGAAACAATTCCATGTCTGGGAGTGGAGCACGAGAGCATAAGGAGCAATTACAGAAACTTCAAGAGAAGGTTAAGCTTGTTGCGTTGGTGTTTTCTAGGACATTTTAGCATTGTTAAATATAATTTGTATTGAATGTTAGTTGAGTTGTATTCTATCTTTCATTTATGATTGTTTGTTAGAGGTAGGTAGCTGTTGAGCTCACTCCTCTGACTTCTTATATACTCTTGTTTATCTTTATTAATAAGAGGTTGTGAGCTGAATGGAGAGTACTCACTCAAGCTTTTCCTATATTCAAGTTGGTATCAGAGCGGGAATGATCCTGCTCCTTAAGTCTAAAGTCACAGTTGGCTGTCTGCACTGTTCGTTGTCGTCTACTGTCGTCACCAGTAACTTTTTGTCCGATGAGTTTAGGGTTAGGTGTGCCTCGTTGTGCACAACCCAACCCAAGTAACTGCTCCTCCAACAGACCCATCACGCGCCCTCAAGCGCCGCCAGGCGGGTTGCTAAACAGGAGGCACGTGAGCTCCAGCGTTGTCAGAACGCTGTTATGGCGACGCCATAACGGCGTCGGGCGCGATCCGTGATGGGCGTTACGCGCTGGTATGGCGTGGTTCCGCCATTTCGTGTGTGGCGGCTGCCATGGCGGAAACGCCGTGGCGGTTTATGGCGGACGTGGCGCCCAGTTGGGCCTTTTTTTACGTTTGGACCCGGGTCGACCCGACCCGATTTGATGCCAACACAGTGTCTGGGCATCTGTAGCCCTAGCCGCGCATCCTGCCAACTTCGTCAGCCTTCCCAGTCACGCAGCCTCCGACGCCGTCGACCAGCCGTCGCGCATCCTCCCAGTTGCGCAACTTCGTCAGCCTTCAGAACGAGCTTTCTCCAGTTGCGCATCCTCAGACGCCATCAACCAGCCACCGCGCATCTTCCGACGCCGTCAACCAGCCACCGCGCATCCTCCTGCGAGTTCTCCTGCGCCGATTCTCCTGCTCGCGTTCTCTCTCGTATTCTCGCGCGTCCTCCGGCGAGTTCTCCGGCGCCGATTCTCCTCCTCGCGTTCTCGATCTCACGTTTTCATTCACCCAGTCTCTCCTTCTTGCTGTAAGTTCTATGTCTGATATCTCTTTTTTTTTTTGTAAAAGAGATATTAATTTTTTTTCTTTTTCTGATTTTTTTTTATAAAAACTATTTTTCAATTTTTTTTCCAGTTTAATAATCATGTCAGGAGCAGAAACAAACACCCCAAATGTATCCTCAAATTCAATCAGCTCTAAGAGGACTGACGTGGGATGGAAGCACTGTACACCCGTTAGAGAGAATGATACAAATGAAATCTATTGTAATTATTGTCAAAAGGTTATGAAAGGAGGTATAACAAGGGGAAAACAACATTTGATTGGAAAAGTGGGAAATGTTACAGCTTGCTTGATGGCTCCTTAAGCTGTGAAGGCTGAAATAAGGGCAATTATGGATGGAAAGAAGCAAATGCAAACTGAAACGTTTAAAAAAGTAATGCAAGATATTGAAGAACATTTTGAAGAAGGGTTCATGGAAATGGGAAGTTCTGATGCTTCGTCTAAGCTACTTCCAGTTGGTGATTTGAGATTGAAAGATACAAGAAAGAGACCTTTGGACCTTTTTACTCAAGCTCAGTCTACAGCTGCAAAGAATAGGAAAGAAAAACTAGTGCAAGCGGGCATAAGAGAGCTTTGTGATAAAAAAGCTTTAAAAAGGGTGTACCAATACATATCTCGCTTTTGGTACCAAGCTGACCTACCTTTCAACTTAATAAAATTAGAAAGTTTTCAGGATATGCTTCGCGAAGTTGGGAATTTTGGGAGACATTTGAAAGCTCCTTCCTACCATGACATTAGAGTACCACTTCTTCAGAAATAGGTGGAGTACACTAATGAGTTAATGCAGCCACTAAAGGATCAGTGAGCAAATTTTGGGTGTTCGTTAATATTAGATGCTTGGACGGATAGAAAACAAAGAAGCATCATAAACTTTTTGGTGAACTCGTCTTCTGGGACAATGTTCTTAAAATCTGTTGATGCATCTGACTATGTAAAGACCGGAGAAAAGATGTTTGAGTTATTGGATTCTATTGTGGATGAGATTGGAGAGGAGAAGGTTGTTCAAGTTATAACGGACAACGGAAGTAACTATGTTCTTGCTGGTAAGTTGCTAGAGGAGAAAAGACCAAAGATTTATTGGACGCCTTGTGCTGTACATTGTATAGACTTGATGTTGGAGGATATTGGTAAGCTGTCCACTATAAAGAAGACCATTCAATGAGCTATCTCTCTTGTTGGCTTCATATATAGCCATTCAAGCACGTTGAGCATCTTAAGACTCTTTACCGGTGGAAGGGAGTTAGTGAGGCATGCCATCACTCGATTTGCAACATCATATCTTTCCTTGGAGAGACTTCATGAAGAAAAAACCAATCTCATAAAGATGTTTGTGTCAGAACAGTGGAATGAAAATAGGCTAGCAAAGGAGACTAAGGGAAAAGAAGCCACTAAAACTGTCTTGATGCCTAGTTTCTGGAAGAATGTGGTTTTCATTCTAAAAGTGATGGCTCCTTTGGTGAAAGTACTTAGACTTGTGGATAGTGAGCACAAACCAGCTATGGGCTACATATATGAAGCAATGGACAAGGCGAAGGAAACCATTATGAAATCTTTTAAAAATGAAAGCAAATACAAGGATGTGTTTGCAATCATTGATAAAAGATGGGATATTCAGCTTCATCGCCCTTTACATGCTGCTGGCCACTTTTTGAACCCTGAGTTCTTTTATGCAAACCCACAGATGGAATTTAATGGTGAGATTATTAGGGGTTTGTATGATTCTATAAATAAATTGCTGGGAGATTCGGAAATGGAGAAGATTGTTCATAAGGAGTTGAGTCAATATAAAACTGGGAGTGGAATGTTTGAGTCCACAACTGCTAAAGCAATGAGGGGTGAAATTGCACCTGGTAAGAGACAAAAGATTGCAACTTTTGAACTTTTATTCTTCAAGTCATTTGCTGAAGTGTCTGAGTTTAACATATTTTGGTTGCATTTGTAGCTCAATGGTGGCGGATGTATGGTTCAGAAACTCCTTATTTGCAACAACTTGCAATTAGGATCTTTAGCTTGACATGTAGTGCTTCAGGTTGTGAACGCAATTGGAGTGTGTTTGAGCAAGTAATTAATTTCCTATTTAAAGTGAACAACAATCAATATCTTCCTTATAGTTATTCCATAAATAATGAGTATTTATTTAATTGTTTTAGGTTCATACTAAGAGAAGAAATAGACTCGAGCATCAAAGACTACATGACTTGGTATTTGTCAAGTATAATCAAGCACTCCATCGAAGGTATAACCTTAAGGATGAAATCGATCCAATTAGTCTCACTGGAATTGATGATTGCAATGAGTGGCTAATTGGAGAGATGGATGGAGAAGAAGGTGAAGATGAGAGGGTTCGTGAAGGAGATTCTGACCTTACTTGGAATCAAGTTTATGAAGCTTCGGGACTTAATGAGCCTAGACAATACACTAGGCATCATAAAAGGAAACAACTTGCAATTGGAGATGGGCGAGTAGGAGCATCTTCTAATCCTTCTAAGAGAGCCAAAGGAGTCAGCTTCAAAGAAGAAGGGGAAAAGGGTTGTTGTTGAAGAAGCTGAATCATTAGGACTTGTCATTGTGTTTATTGTTTTTAACTTTGTTTTTTTGTTTTGATGGTTGTTTAATCCTTTTGTTTTGGTTAGGAATTCATGTTTTTAAGTTTTAATGATGGCAATATCGCTAGATTATGAATTCTATGAATTTTAAATTGTTGGTTTTGATTAATCTTATTGTTATTTTGCTGTTTTTGCATTATATATATATATATATATATATATATATATATATATATATATATATTTTCTTTTTTTGACCGCCATAGACCGCCATGGCAGTATGGCGCTTAAAGGTCCTGGCCGCCATCCGCCGTATAACCTTCCTGACAACCTTGGTGAGCTCCGCTAGCCGCCGTTCTGCTGTCGTCTTGGTCGCCGGAGCCTGTTGCTTCCATTGTCGATCTTCGTTTTCCAGTTCGAGTAAGCTTTTTTAGGTTTAGCTCAAATCTCTCTTGGTCCTCTATTTGCCCTTTTTCCAGATTTGAAATGTTCTCTTCTACCTCCTCTAGTGTTAGCTCGGGTCCTGTTCTTCCTATTTCTGGGGCTGCCATTATTACAACAAAGAAGCTCAATGGTAAAAATTATTTATCATGAGCTGACTCTGTGGAATTATGGTTCCTTGGACAGGACACCATGAACATTTAGAAAAAGAAGATATTGAAGGATCAGCTGAACAGAAAGTTCAATGGAAGAAACTAGATTTTCAATTTTGTGCTCTTCTATGACAGTCAGTGGAATCTAAAATATTAAGGAACCTCAGAGCATTCAAATCTTGTTATTCTTTTTGGAAGAAAGTTCAAGACATCTACTCTATTGACATTCAACGCTTGTTTGATTGTGTTCAGAAACTAGCCTCCTTGAAGCAAGACAATTCAGATATGGTGTCTTACGTTTCCGATGCTCAAACCGCTGTAGAAACGTTGAAGCCTATCCTAGAGGCTGACTCTATAGAAAAAATAAGGAAACAACTTGATAATCTCTATATGGTGATGATGTTTTGTGGTATCAACCCGACATTCCTACTATGGAGAGGTTAACTACACGACTCCTCCATGTTCCTATCCTAAATAATGAGGGTATCTTTCTTGAAAGAAATGTCGAATCTTCTGTTATGCTATCTTCTAGAGGGAGAGGGAGACGTGGAAATAGAGGACGTGGTCGAAGAGGTAATCGTCCTCAATGTATTCATTGCAAAAGGATGAGCCGCACACATGAAACTTGCTACTCGTTGCATGGTTTTCCAGACAAATTTTCACATGTATCAATATCTGAGAAACTTGAAGAGAGGAAATTATCTAAAGAAGAGTATCAAGGATACCAAGAGTATTTGAGGTTGATGTCTAACCGTCTTGCTGAACCGTCTTCTGACCTAATGTTTCAACGACCTGCATTTTTTCAATCTTTGGAGAGTCAAAATCCATGAATTGTTGACTCTGGTGCTTCAGACCATATGTATGGTAATAACTTTGTTTTCATCTTTGTCATCTCCCAAATTTCCCCACCTTATCACATTAGCCAATGGGTCAAAAGTTTTAGTTCAAGGAGTGAGTTCAATATCTATTTGTCTCTTCTTATATTTAACTTCTATTTTGTACATTCCTTCTTATCCCGATTTACTTTTTTTGAATCAATTAACTAAATTCTTAAATTGTTCAGTTACATTTAATTCTGAATCATTTGTCATTCAAGAACGTGGTACGGGCTGACAGTTTGGCATAGGACATGAATCAAGAGGTCTCTATTACCTGTAATCTAGTCCTTTAGTGTCTTGCCTTGAATCTATTTCACCTCCTGAGCTGTTGCATGATCATTTTGAGCACCCAAGTTTAGCCAAATTAAAGATAATGACTTTTGGTATTAAGAAAATCCAAACTTTAGAATGTGAAGCTTACCAACTAGGCAAACATGTTAGATCTTTCTTCTCTAGTCAAGATGAGCCAAGATGTAATTCAACATTCTCTACTGTTCATTCAGATATTTGGGGATCTAGTCGGGTTACTTCTTTTAGATTTAAATATTTTGTTACTTTCATTAATGAATATTCCCATTGTATATGACTTTATTTAATGAAAGAAAGTTTTGAACTTTTGTCCATATTTGGGTCCTTCTTCCATGAAATAAAAAATCAGTTTGGAAAAATAATAAAATTTTTAGCAGTGATAATGTAAATGAATATTTTTCCTCTGAACTCTCTTGTTCTCTCAAGGAATGTTACTCGTTTTGGAAGAAAGCTCAAGATATCTACTCTAATGATATCCAACGCTTGTTTGATTGTGTTCAAAAGCTAGCCTACTTAAAACAAAATGATTCAGATATGGTATCATATGTTTCCAAAGCTCAAGCCGCTGCAGAAGAATTGAAGCTTTTCCTAGAAGCTGATTCTATAGAAGAAATAAGGAAACGACTTGATAACCTCTATATGGTTATGATTCTTCGTGGTATGAACCCGACATTTAATCACATTCGTGATCATGTTCTGACTGGTCAAGATATTCCTTCCATGGAGAGCTTAACTACTCGTCTCCTTCGTGTTCGCACCTTAAGCAATGAGGGTACCTCCCTTGAAAATAATATGGAGTCCTTTGTTATGATATCTTCAAGAGGAAGAGGAGGTCGTGGTGGAAGAGGTAATTGTCCACAATGCACTCATTGCGAAAGGATGGGTCATACTCCTGAGACATGCTACTCTCTGCATGGTTTTCCAGACAAGTCTGCTCATGTATCAAGGTCTGAGAAGCCGGAAGAGAGGAAACTGTCTGAAGAAAAATATCAAGGATACCAAGAGTATTTGAGGATGAAATCTAACAGCTTTGCTGAACCTTCTTCTGGACCTAATGTCTCAGCGGCCTGCATTTCTCAATCTGTGGAAGGTCAAAACCCATGGATTATTGACTCTGGTGCTTCAGACCATATCTCTGGTAATAATTCCTTGTTTTCATCTTTATTACCTCCCAAATTTCCACATCTTGTCACATTAGCCAATGGGTCAAAGGTTTCAGCTTAAGGAGTGGGTTCAATTTCTATTTCTCCCTCCTTATCTTCTGTTTTGTATATTTCTTATTGTCCTAATTTACTTTCCTTGAGTCAATTAACTAAGTCCTTAAATTGTTCACTTACATTTAACTTTGACTCCTTTGTCATTTAGGACCGTGGTACGGGCAGGCAGATTGGGGCAGGACATGAATCACGAGGCCTCTATTACCTGGAATCTAGCTCTTCAGTGTCCTGTCTTGCATCCATATCTCCTAAATTGTTGCATGATCGGTTTGGACATCCTAGTCTTGCCAAATTAAAGATAATGGCTCCTAGTACTTAGAAAATCCAAACTTTATAATGTGAAGCTTGTCAATTAGGCAAACATGTTAGGTCTTTTTTTTCAAGTAAAGATAAATCAAGAAGTAATTCAGCCTTCTCCACTATTCATTCAGATATTTGGGGTCCTTGTCGAATTACTTCTTTTGGATTTACATATTTTGTCACCTTTATTGATGAATATTTTCGGTGCACGTGGCTTTATTTAATGAAAGAAAGGTCTGAACTTCTATCCATATTTGTCTCCTTCTTTCATGAAATAAAAAATCAGTTTGGAAAATCAATCAAATGTTTCAGAAGTGATAATGCAAAAAAATATTTTTCTTCTGAACTCTCGTCATTTTTGTCCTCTCAAGGTATACTACATCAGTCCACTTGTCCCCACACTCCTCAGTAGAATGGGATAGCTGAAAGAAAGAATTGCCACCTTGTTGAAACCGCTTGCTCTTTAATGATTAATGCAAAAGTTTCATTACATCATTGGGGAGATGCGAGATGCGATTGTTTCTGCCTCCTATCTTATCAATAGGATGCCCTCTTCCTCTCTTGATAATCAAATTCCTTATTCCATCCTATTTCCAGCTGAACCTCTATATCATGTTTCACCTCGTGTATTTGGTTGTACTTGTTTTGTTCATGATATGTTTCCAGGCCTCGATAAATTATCAGCTAAGTCGATCAAGTGTGTTTTCCTGGGATACTCCCGCCTTCAAAAAGGATACAAATGTTATTCTCCTCATAATAAGAAGTATTACATGTCTGCAAATGTTACCTTCTTTGAAGATTCTCCTTTCTACTCATCTTCCACACCTGACTCCATTTCCATCCAAGAGGTCTTGCTCTCTCCTTCCTCAAGTCCAGAGATTGTCATTTCTCCAGACATGTCTCATCAACCTGACCACACCAATATTAGTCCAATGCAACTTTATTGTGATAATCAGGCAGCTATCCACATTGCTTCCAATCCGGTATTTCATGAAAGGACTAAATACATTGAAATTGATTGTCACTTTGTAAGGGAAAAAGTATTGTCCAAGGAAATTAGGACCGAATTTGTTGGTACCAATGACCAGCTTGCAGACCTATTAACCGAACTCTTAAAGGGTCCTCGGATTGAATACTTGATTTCCAAGCTTGGAACATATGATTTATAGGCTCCAGCTTGAGGGGGAGTGTTAAATTAATGTTAGATGTTGGTTATTAGTTGTTAGTTGAGGTATATTATGTTTCATTTATTATTGTATGTCAGAGGTTGGTGGTAGTTGTATTCACCACTCTGAGTTTCTAGATTGTATTGTATCTCTATTTAATAAGAGATTCTAAGCTGAGTAAAGTTATCTCAAGCTTTTCTATATTCAAGTTGGTATCAGAGCAAGTTTGATTCTGCTCTTTATCGTCTAGAGTCACACAGTAGGCTGTCTGTCGCTGCCGTCTCCGACGACTTTTCTTCGGCGAGCACAGATCCAGGTGCACCTCGACGTGTGTGTTCTACCCCTGTAAATCGCTCCTCCATATGCCGCTTCACGCGCCGCCTCAGTCACGCCAAACAGAAAGCGCGTGAGCTCCACGCACCGGCGAAACAGTCTCGTATTCTCAGGTACATAGAGAAGACTTCAAGTCAAGGTCTTTTGTATAGAGGCGAAACGACTTGATAACCCTGCTTTAGGTCAAGGACCTCTATATGGTTATGATTCTTCGTTGTATTGATCGTTGGAATGGATTAACTCGTATTCTCAGGTACATAGAGAAGGCTTCAGGTCAAGGTCTTTTGTATGAAGATAAAAGCAGTAGTCAGATTGTGTTAGATACTGTGATGCTGATGGGGCAGAATCCAAGATAGATCGACGTTCTACTACTGGTTATTGTGTGTACCTTGGTGGTAACCATATCTCATGAAAGAGCAAAAAATAGAATACTGTTTCTCGATCTAGTGCAAAAGTTCAATATAGATCTTTCTATGAAGTTTCTTCAATGCAACTTTATTGTGATAATTAGACAGCTCTACATATTGCCTCTAATCTAGTATTTCATGAGAGGACTAAGCACATTGAAATTGATTGTCACTTTGTAAGAGAAAAAGTGTTGTCTATGGAAATTAGGACCGAGTTTGTTAGCTTATATGCTCAACTTGCAGATCTATTAACCAAACCCTTGAAGGATCCTCGGATTCAGTACTTGATTTCCAAATTTGGAACATATGATTTATATGCTCAAGCTTAAGGGGGAATGTTAAATATAATTTGTATTGAATGTTAGTTGTTAGTTGAGTTGTGTTCTATCTTTCATTTATGATTGTATGTCAAAGGTAGGTAGCTGTCGAGCTCACTCTGCTAACTTTTTATGTACTTTTGTTTATCTCTATTAGTAAGAGATTCTGAGCTGAGTGGAGAGTGCTCACTCAAGCTTTTCCTATATTCAGGTAGCCTTATTATTGAAATACATGCTTTAACTTTATCTACTCAAGCTTTTCTATATCCAGGTAGCCTTATTATTGAAATACAGGCTTTAACTTTATCTATTTTCTCGTGGCTCTTTGAATTAGGATTAAGCTCCATCATGCTGCTTGTTCTTATTTGAAAAGTTCTCCATAGTTTAACTGATTAACTTTTGTAGTTTTGCATTCCTTGTCTCGAGAAAGCATGTAAGTGCTTGAAGTTTTAATAGAGAAATTAGACAAATACGTAGTCACTGGGACTGATTTTGGATGGGGTGGAATTGCAGGGAAGACAGAGACAAGGAAAGACTTCAACTTAGGCTTTGATAGTGTAGTTCATTGGTGCAAATGTTTGCATTGGTGAAATTGGAACTAGAGTGTGTTTGATAGGGAATTCTTTTTTCCATACTTATTTTGCCACATTCTATTGGTGATGTTTTTTGACAACTTTTCCATTTCACAGGACCCAGAATTTTATGAGTTCTTGAAAGAGCATGACAACGAGTTGCTTCAATTCAGTGATGATGATGTAGATGTGAGTATGTTTCATTTAGACTTTTTTTATCCATCCTTTTACAGCACTCATAAATTACAATGAATATGGTACGGGGTGCATGAAATGTTATTGACTGATATTTCAAATAGTTATCATCTACAGGTAATATGTAGTATCTTCCGATGCCTTCCCAGAAGTTGGCAAGTTTAATTAGAATGCCTTGGTTATCTATCTCTTGTATTTTTTTTTTCTTTCATTATCTTTCACTATTGACTTGTCTCCCTCTAGTTTTACTAGAATTTGATAATCCATCCTTTAATCTAGTTAGGAGAGTTTGGATGGTACCTATCTGGATTTGCTTCTTTTAGACTAATCGATCTTTAGGTTCTGGCAATAGTTCTTCTATTAGATTTTGTGAGCACACTTGGTTAGGTTCATGATAGGAAAAATTTTATGACGCATCTTGTCTGTTTTCTGGTGAGTTAGTTGTAAAGAATATTCTCCTTTTACCTCTGTCTACCATTTTATCACCATACCCTTTTAATGTTTTTCAACAGGAAAGAATTTCTCATTTTCTCTGAAGATTGTGCTTCCACTAAATCCTTTTTTAAATATCTTAAAAATATCGGTTTTGGTTTTGGGGAGTTTGCTTATTATACATTTATACATATTACTATATAGCTCAATCTGAGACTTTCTTAGTATTAAAAACTACTTAACTGTTTGGTACTTTTCTCCAGGAAGATGTGGGTACTGACATAGAAGATGGAGATCTACAGCTAGATGAGGAGGCTAGTGAGGATGAGATTCTAGAGAAGAAACAAAAATCCTCTAAGGAAGTTATAACTACTTCTATGGTTGATTTGTGGTGCAAATCAATTCAAGAAAATGGGAGCTTAAGTGCAGTTCGTTCTCTAATGAGGGCCTTTAGGACTGCATGCCACTATGGTGATGATGGGGGGAATGAATCTATGGCAAAACTTAGTGTAATGTCTAGCACTGTATTCAACAAAATAATGTTGACTGTACTTGCTGAAATGGATGGAATACTAAGAAATTTGTTAAAGCTTCCTGCTTCTGGTGGAAAGAAAGAGAACATAACAGATTTAATGGCCACAAAGCATTGGAAGAGTCATGGCCATTTAGTGAAGTCCTACCTTGGAAATGCTCTCCATGTTTTGAACCAAATGACTGACACAGAGATGATATCATTTACTTTACGTCGACTGAAATATTCTTTGTTGTTTTTGGCTGCTTTTCCTTCACTTCTTAGGAAATACATTAAGGTATAAGTAACCCATTGTTCTCCAAATCAATGTTCTTATCAATATTCTTTGTATCGATGGACACCAGTGCTTTGAACTTTTGAATTGATCTGTATTTCATGTCTTCTGATGTATATTGATTGTGGTACTCTTTAGTCCTCTACAGTAATTCTATTATAGCTTGATTAGATAGACAGAAATGAACTAAAACCTTTCCGAATATTCCATGATTTACAGGAAGGGATAGATTTTGGGCCCCCCTTATTTTCCTTGCTATCCCTTCAAATGTTTATTTACATTCTGGGACATGTAACTTCTTTTGTCCATTGCTTTTGTGAACTAACTTTCATAATGATTTCAACAGGTGGTCCTTCATTTCTGGGGCACTGGGGGAGGTGCCCTTCCAGTTGTTTCGTTTCTATTTATGAGAGATTTATGTATACGGATTGGATCTGGCTGCATAGATGAATGCTTCAAAGGAATATATAAAGCCTATGTTTTGAATTGCCACTTTGTAAATGCTGGGAAACTTAAACATATCCGTTTTCTCGGCAATTGCATCATTGAACTTCTTGGCGTTGATCTTCCAACTGCATATCAACATGCCTTCATTTACATACGGCAACTGGCTATGATTTTAAGGGATGCACTTAATACAAAAACTAAGGTGCTGATTTATTTGTCTAGTACTTTGCTATTTTCTTATTGAACATTGTAAGAAGTGGCTCTTACCATTTTATTATTTGAATTTATAGTTAGAATTTAAAGTCGACACGCCAATAGCATAAAACAGTTTTACACTGTCAACTAATCATAAATCACTGTTGGTATGACTTTTCAAGTGATTATTATAAAAAATCAATGGGTTGTGATTGGATGACGGCGGAAAACTCTTTACACGATTAGGACATGACCCATTTTCTCTTTTAGTTATCCTAACAAACTGGATATTTTTGCATTTTAATTACTCACTTCTTAGTTCTTAGAAGTATGACATAGTTTTCGATTGTTTGCTTATTTGCTCTTTTCAGCATTAACTGATTTCAGAACCTTATATGTTAAGCTTTCAAAGTTCTGTTACAGTTACAAGTCACTCTTGATTATTGTTGAAAAAGTAGATTCAACAATATCCACATTGTTGTAGATAGGGATCTGGAAAATATGGAAAGGCTGTAGGTTGAAGCACAAATCTCCTCTAGTTACACCTGTATTAAACTAGAGAGGAAGAGTATACAATTTACAATTATGCACCTGTCTTAAAGTTTCTACCAGTCCTCTACCATTATTCAGTCATACCCCTAGAAACAACCCCCCAATTAATGAGTGTTGAATTTTAGGTGTACGACTACCGTAGCTCATTGGACTTTTACTAATACTCTTGCTTGATTGAAGCATTCACAAATTGAAACAATTTGTTCATACTTTTTTGGCAGTGCTTAATTTATGATTCTTGTATTTCTTCTTCCCTGTATGTATTCTTTAGGAAGCTTTTCGCAAGGTATATGAGTGGAAATTCATGAACTGTCTTGAACTTTGGACTGGTGCTATCTGTGCCTACAGTTCAGAATCTGACTTCAAACAACTTGCATATCCACTGACCCAAATAATTTCTGGGGTAGCCCGTCTAGTTCCCACAGCCAGATATTTTCCCCTTAGGTTACGATGTGTAAGAATGCTGAACCAGATTGCAGTTTCTACCCATTCTTTTGTACCCGTGTCTATGCTCCTTTTGGACATGCTGGAGATGAAAGAATTGAATAGACCCCCGACAGGAGGTGTTGGCAAAGCTGTTGACTTACGCAGTATACTGAAGGTATTCACAACATGAATCAATTTCAATGTGCAATTTTTGAACTTCGTTAACTTAGAGGAATTCTTTCATATTAGGTTAGCAAGCTGACCCTAAAGACACGAGCATTTCAAGAGGCATGTGTTATCTCAGTGGTTGAAGAGCTTGCTGACCACTTGGCACAGTGGAGCTATTCCATTGCATTCATGGAATTGTCGTTTATTCCACTCGTGAGGTTGCGTAGCTTTTGCAAATCAACCAAAGTGGAGAGATTTCGAAAAGAAATGAGGCAGCTTATATGCCAGGTATTTCTATTATCATTGTAAAAAATCAATGGTGATTGGGTTTACTTGTATGTTTTATCATTGGCATGCAACAGTACTCAGCATTCATTTCTAAATGTTCATTTTTCCTCATTCAGATTGAGACTAGTTCAGACTATGTGAATGGAAAGCGTCTATCAGTTTCCTTTTTACCTAATGACCCTGCAGCAGAATCTTTTCTCGAGGTTTGAACAGTTTCTCTTTACTTGGAATGAGTGTTGACTGTTTATATGTCCCTAATTTGGATGAGTGAGTCAGTGCATAACATTGAATTTTGATATATTCATTTCAGATTTATATGGAAAGATACACTGGATTTGTATATGAATGTACAAAAAGTTATTTAGGAAATAAATGATGAACCTAGTAATATGTACACTAAATAATGGATTTGTAAATGAATGTACATAAAGTTACTTACGAAATAGATAATGAGCCTATTAATATGTTCACTAAATAATCAGTACATTGAATCTATTTGCACAATTTCCTTGTTGGCTGTCGGTTGACCTTTCTCATTCATTTATTTGCTTAAATTTATCAAAGTTCTATCTCTGTCTCTTTCTCCTATCTTATGCACTAACCTGCATAAGAACTGAGTCTTCTCTGAGGTAGTTAACATCTTGTTTGCTGATGTTTTAACTAAATATTACCAAAGTGACATGTGATGTTATATAGTCTTATGATTTATGAATGTGATCTCCGTATAAGACAATGCACATGTGTATGATGGATTGAAGTCGTCTCATTGATTTTTTTACAGTCTACTTGTTATTATCTTTTCCTTTTTCTTGTATAAAGTGTTCCTGGCTAGCTTATCTTCCCTCTTATTTCATGCATCAGCATTACTGTACTTTATTTAAGTACAATTTATATTTGAGGATTGAAAAGAGTGAAATTGATCTTGTTAGGATGAAAAAAAGTCAGCTTCTAGTGCTCTGTCTAAGTATGTTGTAACACTCCACCAGAGAGCTGAGCAAAAAACTAATTCGTTAATGGAATACAGGTCTGAAGTTCAGTTCAAATTATGCATTAGTATATCCAATGGTTAGGATAGACATTTTTTCTAAACATCAATTGAGATTTTACAGTGTTCTTGTGGGAGAAGAATCCTCTATATTTCGGAATGAAATATCAGGAAGTGATGAAGAGGATGTAAGAAAGAATGAGGAAGGCGCTGCAGTCTTTAGTTCATCATGGTTACCAGGAAATGGCTCTAAGTATTATTCTCTTTTTTCTTGTTTTCTTTTGCTCTAGCAAACTCAGTTGAACACATATACACATATCGTTTCATGCACTTATCCACACCTTGATATTGGCACAAGTTTCTTTGTTGTACTTCTGTCTGAGCATGTTTTGCTTTCAGGATAAAACAATCTACGGAAACAAAAACAAAGAGGAAAAAGCAACAGAAAGAGATAGCCATTGATGATGATGTTGTGGAGGACTTAGTACTTAGTTCTGACGATGATTTGCCTTCAGGCCATTCTGCGGAGAAAAATGAAGACGAAGATCACTTACCTCCAAAACAAAAACGCAAGCAGAAACACAGGACAAAAAGGTTGAAAAAAAATTAATTTCACTTGGAGGGGAAATGATGACATGCTTAGGTAGCAACCTCTCTGCATTCAAGATTGATTACGAGGAAAATGTTGGAAAAAAATTCATAGTTCTATCAATCATTCCATTTCATCTTCAAACTGAAGACATATCTAAATGTAATTGCAGTTGCAGTTATATTTTTATTATATACACTATTCCATTGGGAATGGAAAATGATTTTGTGAACAAATGGTGACATGGACACTGTATGTAATCTTTTGGTGCCATTGTCTGAGCTAAATGGCCACACCATTCAGTTAGGATGTTTTTTTATTTTTATTATTTAAATATTTATTATTTTGGTTCTTTGATAATTAATTGACTATTTTGCTTAAATTGGACTGGTACTGTACTCGATCCAAATATATCAGAAATCTATTCTAGTGCCATTCTGGTTTCACATTTAAAGAGTTTGATTGGAAAATTGGTGATCTGGTACTGTACTCGATCCAAATAAATATCAGAAATCGGTCAAAGAATTGAACAGTGCTTTTCGTTCTCATACCCAACATTTTAGTTTGGCAATTTCCCATTTTCGTTCATGCGTTCCCCATTTATATTTTATTTTTTCAAAATACTCTAATTCTGAATAACAGATTTCAAAGCATTGAACACTCCTTTTTCTGTAATTTTTTTCCTTTCGCACTCCTTTCGTGTGCTCTTTCATTATGCATTTTGTTGGCACTCGTTACTTCCTTTCATCAGGCTTTTCGTTCTTTTACTTCATATTTTTCTCCCTGTACTCCTATACAATTAAAATATGACCAATATACCCTTAGTAGATACACTACATACATGAACCTCTGTCCAAAACAACTAAACTGAAGCACCTAATATGGACTCATTTCAAAACACCTTTAGATTTGTAAAAAAAAACCTATTATGTTAGACTCATTAAAATTATCATAGGTGCTTTATAATAGATAATCTATATTTGTTAAAAAGTTAAATTCAAATTACCTATTAGGGAGGTCCCCTCCACTCTCCCCCTTTGGTCTCCATTCTCCCTCCCTTATGCTCTGTCACTTCCTGCTTCAACTTCATCCCCATCTTCGATGCATTCTATGGTACCCCATATTCCTATCTTCCTCTTTCCCCACCATTTTTGTCTTTATTCCTCTCGTTCTTTATATCCAATTTCACGCTCTTCTTCATAGCCCCCGATTGACACCACTCTTCCCCATTTGTGCCTCACAACTCCTTTACTCCTTGTCTCCTCCATAGTCACCCACCCTGCTAGTGCTCTAGAATAGGTAATTCAAATTTATCAAAAACAACATTCAGATTTGTACAGGTTCTTTGAAGTTACTAATATGGACTTCTCAAAAGTCTAACTGGATTAAGCTTTCTGGATTAAAAGAGTAAGCACAATATGGACATGTAAAAAATATGCAGGTACATCAAAGAAAAGATGGAACGCAAGGAAGAAAGTCCTTTCATCAATATATTGAAGGAAAAACTTAAATAGACCTACTCGAATATATCATGATCCAAATTTCTATCCTATTACAATATCCATTCCACTTTTACTTTCTTTAAATCCTCATACACATGTTTATTTTCTAAGGCACCAATTGATTCCATTCTATAACACCTGAATCAAGTAGTAAAAGAATTAGCATATTTTGGAGAAATAAATGTAAAAGGGGTGAGCCCCAAAGAAAATTAATATCCATGAGAGAAGATGAGCAAGAAGGGAAATAAAATGCGAAACAAATGTCCAAAGACATTGCTTGAGATGCATAACTTGTTTACAATCCAAGTCTTGAGTAATGCCTCATGGACTCTACACACTTTTAACTATTCTTTCTATACCTTGGGTAGACATTAGCATGACTTTGTCCCTAGGCTCCCAAGAACCCAACAAGGTGTAGACTCTATCTTTGTGGTAGTGGACCGCTTTAGCAAAATAACCCATTTTATTCCCTGGCACAAAGTGGATGATGCAACCCACATCGCAAGACTTTTTTTTCAAGAGGTTATCTGTTTGCATGGTATACCTTCAATCATACTTTCTTATAGGAATACTAAGTTCCTTGGCTAATTTTGGAAAACTCTTTGGGCAAGGCTACGAATTAGGCTTCTCTTTTCTACCACTTGTCATCCTCAAATGAATTGGTGAATAAATCCCTATCCACTATGTTGAGGGTAATCTTAAAAGGCAACCACAAGTCTTGGAATGAATATCTTCCCCATATTAAGTTTGCATATAATAGACTAGTTCATCAGACGACTAATCACTCCCCTTTTGAGGTGGTATATGATTTTAATCCTCTCACACCTTTGGGCTTGTTATCGTTCCCTGATACTCAATTTTTTCATAAAGGAGAGGAAGCTAGAGCAAAATTTGTTAAAATTTTACATGAGAGGGTGAAAACCAATATTGAAAACCAATCTAAGGGGTATGGTTCTTCTAGAAATAAGGGGAGGAAGGAAGTCATCTTCAAAAAAAGAGATTGGGTTTGACTTCATCAGAAAGGAATGTTTCCCTTCTAAGAGGAAGTCTAAACTTAGCCCTAGAGGAGATGGTCCCTTCCAAATCCTTGAGAATGTAAACAATAATGTATATAAGTTAGACCTTCCCAAGGAATATAGTGTTAGCATAACCTTTAATGTTTGTGGTCTCACTCCATTTGTAGATGTTGACGAGGAAGAGGACGAGACTTTAGATTTGAGGTCAAATCCTTCTGAAGGGGGGGGGGGGATGATGCAATCCTACCTACCAAGGGTTCTATCACTAGGGTCATGGCTAAGATGGTAGAGGAAGACATGACTCGGAAAGAGTTATCAAGACCTTATAAATAGTAATTAGCTTGTAATTTTCTTTCGGGCCAATGTATTTCAGCCAAGTATCTTTAATTAGGAAGAAAAGGTGTCATTAAAGTGTTAGGAGGTAAGCCCAGTAAGGGGCCTTTAGTCCTACAGTGAATGAGCTTCTTTCCCTCACCATAGGTATAATTTTTGCACCCCCTGCTTTGAGTTAGGCGCTAGCTTTGGGCTTAATCATGGATTCATTAATTTTAATCCTAATTCAGCCCAAAGTCTCACACTACCTAGATCTTTATGCCTAGTCTTCTCATTGGGCTATTTATACTCCTCTTACTCTCTTGTAACCACACACTTAAATGAATGATAATTAGTCTCTTTTGAGCATTGTTCTTAGTAAAGTGTCTTTGAGAAACCTCTCTTTGAGGAGTCTCTCTCTAAGGCTTTTATCAAGGATTTTTTCCCTTGTGG
Organism: Psophocarpus tetragonolobus; assembly: GCA_037954015.1. Lineage (NCBI taxonomy): Eukaryota > Viridiplantae > Streptophyta > Magnoliopsida > Fabales > Fabaceae > Psophocarpus > Psophocarpus tetragonolobus. The sequence goes on along the minus strand of CM075692.1, from coordinate 1,175,325 downwards.
CAAGCTTCAAGTAAAATTTGGACTCATATTTCTCTCCTAAGAGAAATTGGTGTTACCACCCTCTCTTTCTACCTCTCCATCATCCATTTTTGATGCATTCCTCATGATGCAAGGTCCTTGATCTCTTCAAGAGGTTGCTTCAAGGAAGAAGATGAAGGTGGAAGAGTAAGAAGATAGAGGATGAGGCACAACCTTATGAGGATAAGCCAAGTGCAGACTTGCCACAATGGAAGGAGCCCTTGATGAAAGCCATTAAAGGTTCTCTCTAATGGAGAAAGGAAGAAGACACTCAAAATTTACAAGTTCTCAAGTATTTATCAAATTCAAGTGTGAAAAATGGTATAAAATGAGGATGCACGAATTTATAGAGCTAGGAGTGAGGGGGAGAGCTTGGATTTCCATCCTTGTAAACTAAGGCCCAAAAGCTCTTAAACTAGTGTTAATTATGTTAAGCATGATTTGCACTTGTTTATAGAAATGGAAGATCCAAACAAGGCCCTAGATGGTTGGATCTATGTCTCCTAATTTGAATTTGAATTTTGGAGGGAAGTCATGTAGCACTCTAATATTCAAATTCAAATTTGGTTGGCTCTTAGACAACCAAGTAGGTGCCTAGGTGGAAGAGATAAGGAAATGGCGCCCAAAGGAGGGAACTAAGGGGCCCACTTGTCTCCTAGTTGATTAGAAGGGTGTTAAAATGAAATAAGGTGTGATTTTTAGTGATTTCACACATCCAAGTTCTTTGAGAAACCTCTCTTTAAGGAGTCTCTTTTTAAGGCTTTGCATGACTATTTAATGTCATTTAATGATTAATTTACTTCTTTGAGCTACTCTTGTATATCCTAACTATTCGAATAGTCATAACCATCGATATTTGAATGTTAGTTGCATCTTAATTGTTTGAATAGTCATGACCATTGACGTTTAGACAATTGATTTGGGGAAGTAAGTAGGTTATTGTATTATATTTGTTAAACATCTTAATTATTTGAATTGTCATATGACCATTGATATTTGAATGATTGATTTGAGAAGCAAATATGGTTTTATCTCGATAGAACTAGACAAGGTGTTGGGCAAACCTCCGATTGTGTAGAAAAAGGAATTAGTCTTAATTTGGAATCAGGCATGGTCATTAAAGATGATAAATTAGGATTATAATGTGGTGTGCAAGACCCAACAAAACTCGATAGATTATCGATAATCACTTATTGATAAAGAATAAGATTGTTTAGTATTAAGGGGCAGAAACATTGTAGTGAAATCACAACCCTATGTCTCAATCCATTGCATTCCAACCTAATATTCTCTCTTGTTTTATTGTTTACTCTAATTCTAAACTATTGTGACTCAATAATTAAACATCATTTTCTTCATTCAACTGCTCTTTTATCTCTTAAATTGAATTAATTGAGAACAAGATCTAGTCCCTTGGGTGCGATCTACGTACTTAGGTCTATTATTACTATTGTGTAAGGTACATTTACCCTTAAATGGTGATATTTTATGCATCAACCTCATCTGAGGTCAATGTAATCCAGATACCATATATGTAAGTGGGGGTAATTTGTGGTTTTACATTGTGATCTTGGTACCAAATATGTAAGTGGGGGTACCCTTAAGATATACTTAGACAATAGTTGTATGTCATAAGAGTGAAGTAAGCCATAGATAATAGTTGTTGGATGAGTATGTTGAGGATTCAGTTGGTTGTCATAGGGATCAAGTGGATCCCAAACACCAATTATGAGAGGTCTCGACCACCTCGATGTACAAGCTTAAATAGATAATCCGAACCCGTCGTGTCGAGTCAATACATGGTGTGGAATACTTATGTTCAGGGTATGTTGGTTTTGCATAACTTTGATGATCGTTTCTTGCACAGGATCAGATGACAAAGGTAGTTCTGAGGGACAATAGAGACTAGAAAAAAAATCAGTTGCTTAGCAAAAACTAGAGCACCTAGTTTGTTTTGTATACAATGTATCTAAGTTAATTTAGTGAAACCTATATGTTGCAAACATTAGTATATTATGTTTTGGATTGAAATTGTGTAATCTTTTGGGTTATATGTATTTGAGCAATAATGGAATCTTATAGACAGGGTAGTTATGTTTTGTAACTTGTGATAATAGAGCTATAAGGTGTTGTAGTAGAAATGTTAGTGTCTATATATTTATGTGATACTTGGAGTTTGAATGCAATAGAAATTGGTTTTAATTTGGTATGATCATCAAGTTATGTAATTGAGGTTCTGCAATTTGTAGAGGCTTGATGAACGACAACTCTTCCCAGTGAGAGTTAGTCTCAGTTTAAGAGATATTAAACTTTGCACCTAGCGAGAGTTGTCCCTAGCGCAAAGTTGTCTCAGGTTGGAATTTCATTGGATTTGCGTCCAGTGAGAAATCTCGCTCAATGACTTATCTCATTGAGCGAAGTCCTTTTATTGGGACAATCTTATTAGGATCCTCGTTGGGTGATAGTGGTTACTAAGCAAGCTACCTTGTGTCTTGCTAAGCGATAAGGTTCGCCAAGCGAGCTGATGTAATATATGTCATGTTGTATCTTGTTTGAAATTTTAGGGCACTCCAAGATGTATATCAAACTAGAATATTTGTATTGCGAAGAAATTTTATATTTAAGTAATTTTAATTCTAAATTTTAGCTTCATGCATGACTTCTATTTATATGTTGTCTCGTAAGCATTTTCTCAGGAAAACATGTTGATGGAAATGATATTTATTCCCTATAAGGTTGTGGATCTTTTTTTCAAAATGATGGTATGTAAGATAAAAGGTCTGCAGATCTTTTGATAGCAAAAAGCAGGACGGTTGTTAGGCACATTTTGCAGAGCATGCTTTTCACTTTATCCAATGATGTTATTTTTATTTGTACTTTTTCTGTGATGCAAATAGAAAATTATTATATAGTTATACAAGAAACTAAATTAAAACAAAGTCATTGGACAAACTTCATTTTGTTACAAAGAGCTATACTTGATAACTTATGACATTTTGTGCATGTCGTCCAATGAGTGAGTAGATTTTATAACAACGTTGGACACTGGTTAACACTTGATAGCTTCTTGTGTAAATGCAATGAGAAAAATTTCATGGTTTTGATATTAATCATGTATACCTTGTACATCTCATAAACAACTATTAGTATATTATAATTTATATGTACTTGTTATCTTTAAAACAAAGTTGTAGTTGTCATTTAGATCCAACAACAATTAGGTCTCTAAACATTTACATATTTATTTCTCCATTACTAACTATATTAGTAGTTACAGATTTAGGAGTTAAGTGATGTATTGACAACCTCCCTTTCACATGGGTGGCAATTCAATACGTTTTCCACTTCATAAGGATTCAAAAGCTTGTTTGTTTATTGCAACATTTCATAGACAACTTTAAGTTGTGCAATGTGCATTCCCTACTCTTTAATTTATTTTTTAATAAATATATTAATCAATAAAAAAGAATATATTATCCATTAAATATATTATAGCCTAATTTTAATCAACTAACTTTTTAATTTTATTTTCATATTAAATTTATATAATATAAAAAAATTGTAAGTAATAAAATAAGTTTATAAACATACAATTAGTAGTTATTAAGACTTTATGTTATATAATTTAGTATATCAACTCAATAACATTTATGAGTGCATAGATCAATTAACACATAAGACCTAGGCATGTAAATTGTGCTTTAGACAAAACAAAGGTTTCTTGTCCATATTATTTATCTGTAATTTTTACATTTTTTTTATTGGTCTAGTGTTAGTAAGATTAGTTTCTATTAAAGGTGAAGGTCAAACTCATAACCTTTCCACACCTTCCTCCTTACTTAATCATCTCGATCATCTTATATCTTCTTGATTTTTGCATACTTAATAAAATTTATTTAATATCTTTCTTGATATGTTGCAAAAATAATTTAGTATGTTTAGTTTAAAAGTATTAAATTAGAATTATAGAAATATCAATGAAATTATTAAAAAAATTGACAAACTTTCTTATGTAAATTATATTATGATTTCAAAGTGAAATATTTATTTTATAAGTAAATTACATATATCTAGATGTTTATCTTAATTACACCCTGCATATTTATTTTCTTATATTATTTTTAGTCTCTTAAAAAATGTTAGTGTGTGTTATTATTTTTCTTTATATAAAAAAGTGTGAATGTAATAAAGGAAAATCTTAGAAACGAGGTTTACGTCAAATAAAAAAAAAGAAAAGAGAAAATGAACCATAAAAGGGTATGTGTAATTTCCTTATAAAATTAAGAAGATAAGTATAATTCATTTTTTATTGGTAACTTTTAATTTATTTTATACTATTGTGAATAATAAGGAGTTGCCACCGTGTGTGTATATATATTTTGTTAGTGTTAAGATTTTTACACTGACATTCAATCACAAGTTCATTTATGATAATTTTGTTGTTTTACTCATTACTACTTTAAAAGTATGATTGAATGACAACATAAAAATCTTTTACACTAATAGTGTATACCAATTAAACTCTTAAATAATACTTTACATTAATGTTTAAATAAGAAAAGTTAACAACTTAGCAACTTATTATAGTGTTGTGTTAGTGTAGGAAAGACAATCATACCCGTCTTGTGGATACCACCCCATTTTCATCACGATTTTGATGAGAAAAACTTGTCAAACAATCATACACACCCCTGGAGGTACCATCCTATTTCTGTCCCGATTTTGATGAGAAAAACTCGTATTAGTGGTCTTTGTCCTCGTCCCGTCTATCTCCACTTAAGATGATCAAAGATGAAGATGATGGGGTTTGTTAGCAGAATCCGCTCTATTTTATGTTAAACAATAAAATATAATTAATAACTTGATATATAATTTATTCTATAATTAATAAATTAATATATAATTTATTTAATAGATTATAAATAAATTTAATATAAATTATGAAAATAATATAACAGAATAAATACCTAAACTCAAACTCAAAAATGCTAAACTCAAACTCAAAAATACACAAAAGAGAACGGAAAAGTAGATTAAAATAATAGTAACTTACCATAGTGTCCAATTTCTACCTTTTTATGTCAGGAAAAATGCAAATTATGTTTTAGACAGCAGTGATTATTTTCCCAAATGTTGTTTTTATTTTATTGATAGTATGAATGTAGAAAAGTGTAGTTTCTTTGTTGTTACACGTCACTTTGTGTATATCTGAAACGAGGAAGCAAGTGTGAGTGAGCAGTGAGCAGTGAGCAGTGAGCAGAAAAGGCAAAGCGACGGCGCTGAGTGAGTAGAGATATCCGAGCCGCCACAAGAGTGTTTTGGTGACTGAATATTGAAGCAGTGTCTCTAGGTTTTGTTTGTCCATGGCGATGACGAGCGTGATCCGCAATCCTATTCTCTTTCCCTCCACCAGTAGCAACAGCAACAACAGCAGCACACTCCTCACTCTCCGCTTCCCTCAAACATCAAAACGCTCCAAATCCCGATTCGCGGTATGGTGCTCGCAATCGGAGTCTTCTTCACGGCGGCGTCCACAGTACATCCCGAACCACATTCCAGACCCTTCCTATGTACGCATTTTCGACACGACTCTCCGCGACGGCGAGCAGTCACCAGGAGCCTCGATGACGTCGAAGGAGAAGCTGGACGTGGCGAGGCAGCTGGCGAAACTGGGCGTGGACATAATCGAGGCAGGGTTCCCGGCCGCCTCGAAGGACGACTTCGAGGCCGTGAAAATGATCGCGAAAGAGGTGGGCAACGCCGTGGACGATGAGGGCTACGTCCCTGTCATCTGCGGGCTCTCACGGTGTAACGAGAACGACATTCGAACTGCCTGGGAAGCCGTCAAGTACGCCAAGCGCCCAAGGATTCACACCTTCATCGCCACCAGCGCCATTCACATGGACTACAAGTTGAGAATGTCCAAAGATAAGGTCGTTGATATTGCCCGTAATATGGTCCTGTTCGCTCGCAGTTTGGGCTGCCAGGACGTCGAGTTCAGTCCTGAAGATGCCGGAAGGTTTCTACTCCTCTTTCTTTTACACGCCGTCACTTTGTACACTCACTTTTTCTTCTTCTGCTTAACAGATCCGATAGAGACTTCCTTTATCAAATTCTTGGAGAAGTTATTAAGGCTGGGGCCACTACGTTGAACATACCTGACACTGTTGGTATAAACCTCCCCAGTGAATTTGGGAGTCTGATTGCTGATATTAAAGCTAATACCCCTGGCATTGAAAATGTTATTATTTCCACCCACTGCCAGAATGATCTTGGACTTTCTACCGCAAACACCATAGAGGTATCATTATAATCGTGTTTTACTTCTTAAATAATTCAGTCGGTGAAACTTTATTCTTAAACAATCTTGTTCTTGGAGGATGCTTTCAGGGTGCGCGTGCTGGTGCAAGGCAACTGGAAGTGACGATTAATGGGATTGGTGAACGGGCTGGAAATGCCTCCTTAGAAGAGGTGAGGGGTCATTTTCTCTTTCCTACTTCATGCAATGCACGTTATTGGAACATGATCATTTGATGTCGCTGTGCTTCAAAACTTCTTTCTTTCTTTCTTTCTTTCTTTCTTTCTTTTTAAGGTTGTGATGGCCCTGAGATGCGGAGCACATGTCACTGGCAATCTCTTCACTGGAATTAATACAAAGAACATCTTTCTGACAAGCAGGATGGTTTTATATCTCAAACTGATCTTTCTATTATTTCTTCTCCCTTTCAAAGACCTTTATTGATCGTTCCCTTTATCATGACCTTTTCCTATAGGTTGAAGAGTACACCGGTTTGCAGTTACAGCCACACAAGGCTCTTGTGGGAGCTAATGCCTTCGCCCATGAAAGTGGCATACATCAGGTTGGTTATGTTGAATACATATAACATGTTTATGCATGTACTAGGACTTAGACGTTGGTACTTAACACTGTCTTGTGTTGAAGTTTATAATTTGCATACAAATGCCTGAAAAAATTACTGTTAAGATGACATGTCTTAGCCAAAGCTACGTAGAATATTGACCAAAAATCCAAAGTAGTTGCATCATGGGATAAAGAGTGTGCCTTGACACAAGGTTGCAGCCTTGAGCCTTTGTGATGATGTTTTCTAATTTCTACTAGAGAAAACACCCTCTCTGTGCACGTGTGTAGTATTGGCTACATCTAATCCTCTCCAAATCCCACAGTAATAGGAGCCTCATGCATCGTGGGATAAAGTGTGTACCTTGACACAAGGTTGCAGGCTTGCAGCCTTGAGCCTTTGTGTTGATGTTTTCTACTAGAGAAAACATCCTCTCTGTGCATGGGTGTAGTGTTGGCTACATCTAATCCTCTCCAAATCCCACAGTAATAGGAGCCTCATGCAATGGGCTTCACCACCCTTCCCCCTTTGTTCGGGGGTTACATGTGAACCTCATACATATTGCTAAATTGCATAGAATCTATTGGTTTCCTAAATTAAGAGAAAAATAAAGCTTCTTTGTGTGGGACTATACCGTCCTGCTCTAAATTAGAGCACATTTTGTGGATCTTTATTCCCCTTGGACTAGCTTCAACTTGATTTTATATTTGATTTTGATTTTGCAACACAGAAAGATGTGCTCGTATATGTTAAGCAATCTTTTTAAGCTTCATTCAAACAGCCATTTTAAGGCTCATCCCATAGTCTCTTCAGATTTTTTTGTTTTATCCCTTTTACATATAAAAATTCAATTTGATATAGAAAATCACAGTTTTTAGAGAGGGTAATACATTTGATGACTTGCTAGCCTCCCATGCTACTTACATGTCCTCCCATGCTTCTTACATATCCTCCCATGCTTTTGTCTTTGCTTCTCCATTTTTTGTAATATTTGGGGCAAGCTGCAAATGATGGTTTTCATATGCAAGCATGGTTGGGATCTCTACTAGTGATGCTGCTGCCCTAATTTTCTTTTAGCTAAGGATGGCAAGAATACCCTTCCCCCGGGCACGGCAAATCCGCCCCGATGCAAAAAATAATATGATGGGTTACCCCATGAGTATATCCAAACCAGAAAAATACCTAACAGGAATGGAGATTAAAATTATATACTTGTTTCTTTTATACTTGAACCTGCCTTGCACTTTTCAGGGATTGTCAAACTTGCACCCGCCCTGCCTTGTTGCCATCTCTACTTTTGGCTTAAAAAGTGTATCATTTTCTTCACATAAGATACAGCCAAGCTTCATTCTATTTGTTTTTGTCCCTGGATGCAGCACCTTTCTTTTGTGTGTTTTAGGTGCTAGTGCATTTTACTTTTGGGTGAATTCTGTAGAAGTTACTATTGATACCAAGGCAGAATAATAATTACCTCATGTGGTTATCAACCAAAATAATATGCAGAACAAAGCCACTTCAGTGTTTTCTCTCCCTCTATGTTAAATATTTTAACACTAGTTCCTTACTTGAAATCATACCTTTTATTTTATTTGTGACTTAGCCTTAAACCCTCATCAAAACTGTCCTTTGATTTCAGTCCTTTTCTTCTTAAAAACTATTGTAGGATGGAATGCTTAAACACAAAGGTACATATGAAATAATATCACCTGAGGACATTGGGCTTGAAAGGACCAATGAAGCTGGTATTGTACTGGGGAAGCTTAGGTATGTAATTTTCTTTTCTCTGAGACACATACATCTGCATTGATCTAGTACACCCTCCTAATCCGTATGTTCTTTTCAAATTCTTTACAACTTATATTTTTTAAGTATTATGTTTATATGCTCGATATTTACTTTCAGCATGACATGATGAAATAAGTTGGAGAGATGGTTTAGTTATCCTCTATAGAGCCGCTACTGAGTGATCTTAAGCATGGTTTCGGCTATTCAATAATTTTTTTATCATCACTACTCTTTTAAATTGACTTGATGTAAATATTCACTTCCAAACAAAATGTGAACTGAATCTTTGAGAATCCTGCATACAAGGGAATCCTGGTCAACTTTTATGTTGTTCAGAGTTTTTCAAAATGCTACACCATATTGAAGAAGTAATTACAATTGTATAGAGGTAACAGTCCACATGCTCAAGGAAGAAACATAGAAATCCCATAGGCACATTGTGAAGTGTCTCATAATATACCAAGTACCAACATATTGAGAACATAAGTTTATTCCTACGTTTGGGAAGTGTACATTGTCAAACACAATACAACATGGCTTAGGAAATGTTGATCAGGAAATCATTGTCTTTCTGACAATATAAAAGTTTGAATTCTCTTCCTCTTAAAAAAATATGGCTCTAGCTTTCTAGACCTATGTAAGTCCTCATGGTACAAGCATACTGGTTATATTTGAGTGCATGCATGAGAAACTGTCTGACTTTGGCTGGGTGGAACTCTGGGTAGTGGGAACAGTGATGATTCTAGGCCTGCTTTATTTTGATGCTCAGAAGTCAGAAGCAATATTCTTGTTCACCATGTCTGTTATATGCCTGTGTTGACTATCAGGAATTTTAGTTTTGACATCTGACAACTATGGAGGACTGAGTTATATACTACAAATATTTATGAATGAATTCTGAAGTTTACTGCAAGACAAATCATAGTATTAGATGTCACCTGTATGGTATGGAGATGCTAGGTAACTTTTAATCTGTAAAACATTTTAGAGTAAATGTATTATTTAATAATTCATGCATTGGTTATCTGACAATGACGTTTAGGGTATCTAGTAATCTAGCATCTAATTATGGAAACTTGTATGTAGCTTAATAGTTGTTTTTTTTTTTTTTTAATTCATGAAGTGCCCTAAGGCCAGTATGTAGCCTAATAGTTTATACTTTATATGTCATATAGTGTATCTTTTTCACTGTATTTCAGAAGACATGGCTATTTATTTATCGTATTGTTAATGACTTTCCTCTGATACCTTGTGCAATCAATTGTCTGCTCTTTTATCTTCTCTTCTTGATGAAAACTTCTGTTCTATTACTATTTTTGCAGTGGACGCCATGCTTTGAGAAAGCGACTTGAAGAGGTATATGAATAAGTTGAAACTATAGGAGGCTCAATGTTTTTTTCTTCCTTCTGTTTTATGAGTTATTCTCTGTTTTATCAGCTTGGTTATGAACTGAATGATGATCAAGTTAAGAGTTTATTTTGGCGTTTTAAAGAAGTGGCTGAGCAAAAAAAGGTAAATTAGAACTAGTGATTTGCTTTCCCTTTCCAGTGTTACTGTTTGTATTATGTAAGTCATTAAATCTAGCCAGTGTTGACTCAATCTACAAGTTGCCTTAATTGTCTTTTTGATTTGTAATGTTTCAAGCAATTAATGTGGCCAGTAATAGATGAAGCGAGTCTCTCTTTTCTGTATGGAATTAAGTTGGGAGATGAAATAATGTGTTCCTTAACTTGCTTTTATTTTGTTTCAGAGGGTTACTGATGCTGACCTCAGAGCATTGGTATCAGATGAAGTTTTTCAAGCAGAGCCTGTGTGGAAACTTGGTGATTTACAGGTAAATTGATATATTATTTGAAATTTTATTTAATAGCTTGACAATATAGCACAAACCTAAGCTAATATATGTCTGTCCGGTGCAGGTGACTTGTGGAACTCTTGGTCTTTCAACAGCAACTGTCAAACTTTTGAGTAGTGATGGTAGCACACTCGTTGCTTGTTCGGTTGGTACTGGACCAGTGGATTCAGCTTACAAGGCTATTGATCTGATTGTGAAGGTTTGAAGTTGTATATATTTATTGTTGCTTGTTAGGTTAGGGAATTTTAACTTATTGCATTGTATCGACAATACTTTTGGTTTATTATTGCCAACTGTTTATCTCTTTTTCTTCTTTCATAACCCTAAACCTATAATTCTATTTGCTATAGCCAAGTGTCGTTTTCAGGTGATTCAATCTAGAAATAGAACAAAAAGAAGAGCTGTTATATGGCAGATTGTAAATCTTGGATGTTTCCTGATTTCCCTTACACTTTTAATCGAATTAGACTGGAATTGTTATCACTATTGGTGTGATAGAGGAATCTTGTACCCTTAATTTTATATGCAGGAACCAGTTACACTTCTTGAGTACTCGATGAATGCAGTCACTGAAGGCATAGATGCAATTGCCACTACCCGGGTTGTAATTCGTGGGGAGAGTGTATCAAGTACTAGTACTAATGCTTTAACTGGAGAAACTGTTCTTCGAACATTTAGGTATGGTGAACTGTAAAGTGGATTACTTCGGTGTATCTAGATCTTTGTAATGATCCATGGATGTGACATTTTTTTTTATAGTGGGACTGGAGCTGGAATGGATGTTGTTGTTTCCAGTGTCAAGGCCTATATTGCTGCACTAAACAAGATGTTGGGTTTCAAGGAAACATCTCCATCTGCTGAAAAAATCCCAATTTCTTCATTGAAGATTTGAGAATTTGTGTTGCTTCTTTGGTCACAGTTTGTATTCAAACGGAAAGAGGAAGACAATGTTACTGCTGCATCCTTACCTTTCGCAATATTAAGATGTTGCTGTATTTTCACCACGAATATATTTGCAGGCAGTAGTTTATTGATATACCCAAATAGCCTTAGTAAAGAATGTAATTTAAGTCCGTTTTAAATATTCAGACTAGGGTTTCTTTCCCCTTCAATTTTATAGGGTGTCTTTATTTGAAATTATACATGTGCTTTTGAGATTGGAATGTCTCTGCCTGCTTCAGAATAAAGACATCTGAAGGTTTCGACTTGTGGCTATGATAAGGTGTAATGTCACCATTTTATTGGATCAATGTAATACTTGTCTATCCAAAAATTTGGAAGTGGTGGTTATACATTTGTTTTGAACTATCAACTAGTTTGGTACCAGTACAGGGTCTGGTCTATCCGAAATTTTGGAATCGGATGGCTGTACATTTGTTCTTTAGTATCAACTAGTTTGCTACCCGTGCAGCGTCTTATTTGTTTTGATGTATGTTGACAAAATTGTAAAATGTTGGTGCTTCTCAAGTTCATATCAATTCATGAAAGGTTTGGTATTAAAAAAAGTTGACTCCATTTTCATTAGAGTTTAATAATTATATATACTGATAGTCTGAAGAGTTTTTATTTTTGTATTTAAAGTTTGCTAAAAAATTACTTTTGTTCTTTTAAATTTAAAAATATTTTTAGTCTTTAGAATTATTTTATTTTTTGTATTAACATTGTCCGATTATAAGTTCAAGTTTATTTGGTTGTGTCAAATATAAAATTGAAGATTGAAAAGGTTAGGATTGAAGAAGAAAGTAATTTACAAAAACAAAAATGTGTTTTTTGTCGTCAATTCTTTAACGGCATTAATTGAAGAAGAAAGATTAAAACGGAATAAGGATTAAAAGTATTTTTAAATTTTAAGGACTAGAAGTGATTTGTGGTGAAATTTTAAGAACAAAAATTTTATTTAAGTCAAGAGTTTATACCGAATATTCATTTATAACTTTTAAAGTAATAACTGATAAATTAATAAATTTAATATAAATAAATAATTTGTGGTAATTAAAAGTCAATATTCACGGATAGTGTATAATTTTTTTTTTCTTTTTTCATTGTATGTGTGCATTATAGAGCTGGGCAAATAAGTAATTGCATAGCATTTTTAAATAAGCAAACACTTTTTTAATAAAAATATACAATTCAAAATGTAGGCATTTAAATGTTTAATGTTAAATGTTTAAATTAGAGAATAAAATACTGTTTTAACTTAAATAAATTTCGAAGCGGATGACTGTACATTTTTTTTGTTATCAAAGCGGAGGCAGAAATACTGATATACCAATTTAAGGAGTCCATTTAGAGGGTGAAACGTAGAATTATTAAATGTTCTTTAGAAAATTAAGAGTTGACAGTGTAAGAAATTATTTATATGCGTGTATAACAAATTAGATTATCACCTTCATCCAAATGAAAGGGATATGTAACTAAGAATGGGATTTGACTTTATTAAGATTTATGTTTATGAGAAAAAACCATAGTTGAAGAGTTTTTTAATAAAATTGCACATTATCATTTAATCTTAAATAATAAGTTCGTAGAATTTTATAGATTATTTTAAAGTAATATAAATAATAATTTGTTATTAGATTTTACACTATTAATGCATCATCATTAAATTTTATTTATTAATTTTATAAAAAATGGTGATAATTATTTTTAATTGATTTTTTGTGAAAATATATATTTAAAAGATAGAATGTGCGTACAATTTTTTTTTACAGAAGGTACAATTGTTAATTAGAAAATTAACATTTAAAATCTTACAATTTATATATGTATTTGTCTTTCATTACAATTTTAATAGTTAATTTTGATAAATTAGTGTAATTGCATTTTAATAGTTATTACTAACTTTAAAAGAGTAAAGATTAACTGGTCCCACCAAGTGGTGATCTAATAATTTCTAACTACCAAATTCGCTCATCACTTATCCATAATAGTATGTAGAATTCAAGATGTTAGTGTGCTTCCTAGTTCCTACCAGTATCACCATACCAAACTGGTCTTCAATAAGCTAAATGTTACAATATGCACTCAAATTTAATCAGACATACTACACCTCCTGCACTTTAGAAACCAACACAAATATGTATTTTGATAAAAATACATCGACAAGTACATTATAAATAAGCTGATAAGAGATTTATGAAAGTCAAAAACTACTTTCATAAATTTAAATAAGCTTTTCTAATATAAAAATAAGTTTTGTTTCTCCACATATAGCATACAATTAAATCCCGACTACGAATATGCTTAAACAACTTAGCTTCCTTTGCTTTTCCTTAAGGATTTTAATAATATTTTTAGAGGACTTCTAACAGGTTTCTTTTTAGCTTTTGCAAGCGAAGCTATAGTTATTTATTATTGAAGTGAATTACTATTTAATATAAGACCACCTAATACTTAAAAATAATGAAAAAATACAAACATGAAAAAATACAAACAAGTAAATTTTTAAAAGTTTTTTATTTTTGGAGTGAATTTGTGTTTAAGTTATTTAATATTAACATAAAATTATGATAACTACCTAAACAATTTTCAATATTTAAAGCAAATCAAATAAGGTGTTTCTGTGAGACATGTCCTCATCACAAAAAAGAAGCTAAATTATAATTCATATTTCTTAATTTATTTAATTGATAACATTTTGTCTTTTTATTTTTAATTGTTTACATTTGTTCTTGTATTTTATAATTTAATGTTATTTGAATTCTTGCTAAGAAAATAGTCGTTAACTATTAAACTATTACCGTTAACTTTTCACGTGATTTAATTAATGAATTTTTATGTTAACAGTAAAAAATTTGAAACAAGAAAAAAAATAGACTCAAAAGTCTAATTCTAAAAAAAACAAAATTTTTCCCTTATTTTTATACAGAAAATAAGTTTTTTACTTATCAAATAACGTGCAAAATCAACATTATTAGTTTAATAATGACTATTATAATTCAAATATTATTAAACTATTAGATAAAGAGATAAAATGTAAATAAATTAAAAATAGATAACAAAATATCAGTAATTGACTAAATTAAGAGATATAAATTATAATTTAGCAAAAAAAAATTAAACAACCTACGCCCGTGCACTGTTATTAATTGCGTTAAATTTTATTAGTTTTAGTTATTGTAACATAAAAACATAGAAAAGTAACAAAAAAAAAAGAATGTACATTAACATAATTTTTTTCAAGCGACAAACAGGATTATATTACTTTATAATCCCAATAATACCCATCAAATGTATACAAAGAGTTGTTTAAAAAAATCCTCATTTTGCTTTGTATATATATATATATATGAATGAGAGTGAATTTAATTAATATGAAATAATAGATAATATAAAAAAATATGATATTTAATCACTTTTTTCATAAATTAAGAAGTGTGATCCAACGTTGATATAAAATTTTTTATCCTTATTATCTATACTAATTAAATTATATATACATATAATCGTTTTGTACATATTTTTTAATTAAGACAGCATATTATTAAATATGATCCATGTAATTGACTTAAACATAAGAAGTATACAAATTAAAGTCACGAGAGATAGTATAATTCAGTCTTAAACCAATTATGATTATATAAACATAGATTTATCCTTAAGTTTGTATATTGTTAATTAATCAACCATTGTAATTAATAAACAAAATAATTATTATATAAATCAACAAATATTATTATTTATAGCTACATACGATTTAATGAATGTAATTTTTTTACAATTAAATTCCTCTTTCTTTTATTTGAGCTTTTTTTTTCTTTACATCTTATATTTTTGTTAATTTAAGAAAAAAACAAAAAGTAAGATATAAAAAAAAAAATTATATGAAACAAAATTGAACATGTGAATATACGAGCACGAAAAATTCTAAAATAGTTCAATCAAGACTTGGTGATGTTTCATTAAACCTGACCATACTTTATTTAGTACGGGATAAAACTTTGTGCCAGTTTTTCAAGAAAAATATCATATTTTTTTTCTTTTGCATTCTTTTCGTTGCAGTTTCTACTTATGAATTGTCCTAAACATAAGTGACCTAAGAATTTAATTTTAGTCGACATATTTTAATAAAAATACTCTTAAATTAATTATAATTTTAATATACTCATACCAGCACAGTATGAGTATATATATCTATCTATCCAATACAATTCCCTAAAACAATCTATCCAAAATGAATTCACTTTAAACTTACACATGTCTTGCTCCATTTTGCATCAACGGGCAAATTATTCTAGCATTAGAAATTTTGGATGCTCACATTACATGCTGCTATCTTATGAATATATATAGAGTTTGGTCTCTATCTTGCATTCAGACGGGTTAATACTTAAATAAATATTTAAGTTTGATTTTTTTTTAAGGATCTATCTATCACATGTCAAGAACTAAAGATTTATAATAATTTGATATATGTTATTTAATTAAGTTGGATCTCTATCTTGCAGTCAGATCAGTTTTTATTTCTAGGATCGCATCCAACAGTTTTATTCATTTAAGGACAAATGTCAATATTTATTGATTTATTATATATATATATATATATATATAAGGACAGACAACCATAAAAAACAAAAAAGAAAATTTAAACGTGTGAGGAGGAAAGGAAAACAGCGTGACGAGAATGGTTTATTGGATCCACTTTATAAAAAAAAAAAAAAAGTTATTATTATTATTATTATAGAAAAAAAGAAAATAAAAATGGTTTAACTAGGTAGTAGGAATATGTTAGGAAATAAAAGGGGAAAATGAGATTAGATTAGATGGGTGTGGTGGGTGGCGACGCAGGAATGGAAGAATCGTCGATCGAGGAATCGGTGGCGAGCGTTGTTGAAGAAGCGAAGGAGGTTCAGGAGGCTGTTTCTGCTCACCTCTCTAAAGCTTCGAGCGATGAGGAACCTCTCCGCCAACGAGTCCTTCGCCTCGATTCCAGAATCCATTCTCTCCGGTCCTCTCTCGATTCTCTCCTTTCCAACAAACTCATTCCTCCCTACCTAGCCGATAAGGTTAATCAACTCTCTCTCTCTCTCTCTCTCTCTCTCTCTCTCTCTCTCTCTCTCTCTCTCTCTCTCTCTCTCTCTCTCTCTCTCTCTCCCTCCTCATTTGGATCCCCTTGTTTCCTTCCAGTTGGATGAAGATTTGCAGAGAGCTCGATGCATCATCGTTGACGGTGACGCGTCTTCGCTCCTCCCTGGCCATGCACAAGGTTACTTTTCTCCATATCTCTATTTATCATCCTATCACTTTCTTTTTAATGGAATGTTACCCGCCCGTGTTATTGAATTCAGGAAGTTTTCTTAGGATGTTTCTGGGCCCTATCAATGTGCGTGCCTCCAGGAAGGATGTTCAGCTCAAGGTCAAAGAGGAATACAACAGTTACAGGGTATATCATTTAATATTTCATTTCTGCTTTTCATTCTCCCTCACAACTTCCCCTTTTTTGTCTTATGCTTCTCCCAAATTCTCTCTTTTCTTTTTACCAGAGTTCCTGCACATTTAAATTACTATTATATGAAGAAACTAATTCTGTTGCATGAAAATAACATCCTTGACATGAAATTGAATAATAAATCCACGCCCTAGTTGTCGGAAAGCGGTGTAGAGTGTCCTTCCCTCAAATCACTCTACCAGAAACTATGTACACAATATCAATACTTTGCAAGCCAATCATATCGAAACTTAAAAACATAACATTCCCCACTTAAAGAAATATTCCTCATTAATTGTCAAAATCACATTTACGTAATCCAGACAAAATTACCATAAATAACAGCAAAAGTCAAGATGCACAAGGGGTGAGGGGAGTACGGCATCAAACTCTAAATAAGTTTAACTCTAAGGTGGCTTGCTATGAATTGCAAGCTTCAAACACAAGGAAGAAAAAAAATAACAGATGATAAGCTCTACAAAAACCTTGAGAACAGAGGTTGGATGGGACAGGAATTGCTGCAAGGTGCTCAAGATTAACTGCCAGTCGATTGCTGGAAAATGGTGTAGCTCAAACCATCCCATGATTAAATGGAGTCGGGGTGGGGAACGATATTTACAAACTCACCAGTAAAGGTTGCATCACCACACTATAGCTCTACACATGATGTGATGCTCTGCACATTGAAATACCTCCATTTATTGCCATGTTCCACACATGCATATGCATGAGAAACATTTATGAAAATGATACTTCTTTTGTTCAGGATAGAACTGCCCTGCTATTTCTGCTTTTCCCATCAACACTGCTTATTCTAAGATCTTGGGTTTGGGATGGATGCTTGCCGGCTTTTCCTGTTCAGATGTACCAGGTATTTTCTTTTAAACCCCTCGTATTTGAGGTCATGTTAATATTTGCTTGCTTACATGATGAAATATTTGTCAGCAATCTGTCATTGAGTATTATCATTTGTCATCATTAGGCCTGGCTGCTATTCCTTTACACTGGTTTGGCATTGCGAGAGAACATATTGAGAGTCAATGGAAGTGATATTCGTCCTTGGTATAGTTACTAAACTCAATGTTTGCATGGATCATAGTTAAGTAATGATTATTGGGTTCTGCGTTCCTTTCTTGTTGTTCTTTATAATTGAATGAAATTTGTATAACTTTTTAATTTGATCATTCAACACATTACACTCTACAACTTGACTATGCTATGGTGGATAGTAGCAGATATTACTGAATTAGTTGGGTTGTGTGTATAATGCATTAGCATATGATAGAGGGAGGATTAGGCTCTAGGAATATTGTGTTTGTAAAGGTAGCCCTATTGGCACAGCATACATGCTTTTCATTTTTGTCCTGAACCAACTATACCTAAAATGTAAGTTATTAGGTGAAGATACATGAATGGTTTTATGGTACTTCTCTAGCACTAGTCTCACAGATGCTCTTTGAGCATAAAGTGTGGATAACACTAAGGTCCATTTACCTTGTGCTGAAATTCAACTTTTTATTACAATGGGGTGCAAGGGTTGAAATTTACACCACTTGGCCATAGAGGTTTTTATACCATATTAGAAATGGATTAGGCATAACTTAACCCCAAAAGTTAGGTAAATGGGGGGAGTTTATAACCTTCCTAGTTGATGTGAGATCTTAATACACTTCCTCACACCCAGAATTAGATATCAATTGGGGGACCAACATGAGAAGTGTCAAGACTTTTTGATTTGCTATATCCATTGGCCATTCTCAATTTTTTTAATACCTGCATTTATAGTTTAGACCCTTCAGAATCTTTTTTTTCTTTCCTTTATTTGATGATTTTCTGATATTCCCAAATATCTTGGTCTGCAGTTTAACAACTAAATTGATGCCTTGGTATTCTGATACACTAACATTTACTTTGTTTAATGCTAATTCTTCTATGCATGTGTAGGTTCAGAAGGTATTTCTCCTACTGAAATTTGTTGTGTTATAAAAGCTCTTAGCTCTCTTATAAATAGGAATATATTTTTTGGCGTTGTCAGGTAGCTTGGCATTAGTAGAGTTAATTGTTTGGACTATTTGTATATGGATGGACATGTCCTTCTAACTTAAAGGTCGTTTCAAGCTGCTTTTAAGGTTTTGATGTTGAGCAGAATATTGTGTTTCAGAACTGTTGTTATGCTTGGAGTTTGGTTCAGTTGAATGGTGTCAAATGCCAGATTCGGCATGATTTATTCTTTCTCATAGTTTGTAGAACAGACTTTTCTTAGCTTAGTTATGGCTTTTTTAGTTCATCCTTTGTCTATTACAAAGCAATTAGTTATCTCTTTTGAGCTTGGAATTTTTTCTTTCATTTTCTATAAATAGGATATCTTTCAATTCTTAATCATTTCCATTCCCATCTATAAAAGGGAATTATAATTGATGTCCCATGTCCTGTGTTCTGTTAAATTCAAACAAGGGGAGGACAGGATTTGTATGTAGTTTGTGTGCCAACATTGTCATCCTTACATAGCATATTGGGAATTGGTAGAGAATCAAGATTGGTTTACAAGGGACAAAATCTTTTGGCAAATAAATTTACTATGCGGTTACAGGTGGATATATCATCACTATTGTGCTATGGTAATGGCCCTTGTGAGTCTCACATGGGAGATTAAAGGACAACCAGACTGTGCAAAAAAGCAGGTTAGCTTTGCCCTGTGCATAAAGGTTTTTCTTCCTGTTAGTTAATTTTCCTGTGACTGTTAATGTGTCCATGATGTATGCAGAGAGGTGTACAACTTTTCCTACAGTGGGCGATGATGCAAGGGGTTGCAATGCTTTTGCAGAATAGATATCAACGCCAAAGACTTTATACTCGTATTGCACTGGGAAAGGTGCCACTGCTGAGTAGTATATTTTTATGTGATTTCCTTTTCTATTTGGGTTATAATTATATTTTACCCAACATCACACTGACTTTCTATCATCCTGCCTAGTCCCTCTAACCTCTTTGACTCGCTATTTGGTTGTTTTATAACTTCACTAATTTGTCTGCATTCATGATTATAATTTTCTTTTTCCCTATAGCATTAATTTTACAGTAAAATTGTTGGACAGAAATTTTATATAAGTATTGATCTGTGTTTTACTCTGTATTTTAGGCAAAGAGGATGGATGTTGTGTGGGGGGAAACAGCTGGTGTGGATGGCCAACTGTGGTTGTTGTGTCCCATACTTTTCACATTGCAGGTAACATCGCTATCATATATATGTCAATTAAGTTACATGCATGACTATGAGCTAGTTATTTTATCCGCATGTGATATTCATGTTCCGATAATGTTCTTGTTTTATCTTGTGTTTTATGAGTGACAGATGAGTAGTTGACAAGCAAGCTTGCATTAATTCACTTTAAAATTGAATTGTGATTTATTCACATTCTAGAAATCATTGACCTGAACATAGCAGAAGTTATTCATGTTCTGCTCCTATCTTGGTTCAGGGATTTGAGGCCTATGTTGGACTCTTGTTGCTCAGGACTGCAGTTGTGGGGTTTGTTTCTGAGTGGCAGGTACTAGTTTGTTGTGCTTGCTATTTTACTTCATTTTGTACATGAATTCCATTGATTGATTGGAAAAGAAGAAAATGAATCCAGTAATATTTTGTTGCATAGATTAGCCTTAGCCTTATAATGATAGAAATTCTTCAACCAGGTAATATTTTGCGGTGTCCTGTTGGTCTTAATGGCTGTTGGGAACTTTGCAAATACAGTACAGACTCTGATGGTGAAATCAAGATTTAAGGCAAAGATGAGAAGAAGCAAGAGCAAGCAGAGGCTGAATTAGCAAGTTGTCACTTTTTTACCTTTATTTAATAGGATCAGGATTTTTTGCACTCTTTTCAGTTTTGACCACAGTGCTAGTTGATGATAATTTTGGCTTGTTGTAGCATCACATTTAACGACTCTAAGCATAACATAAATTTGGATTAAAATGATACTATCCTACGATTTCATTTGTCCACTTTTTTGAGTTGGCGTGCTTTTTCTGTAAATGTCTCGGGATGAAGACTTAAATTTTCTGTACAATTGATTTTAACACCTACCACATTTCTATTATTCTAAAAAAACTCCAAAAATATTGTCATGTGCCTTCTATCCCAAATCCACTTTACTAGTCTGGACTGGACAGCTTGATATGGAACATATTAGTTATATCTTTTAGATGAATTAATCTAGAACATATCGTGGATGTTTCAAATCAACTTATCTAGAATTTAAAAAATATTTTATTTTAATATTTTAAACAACTTGATTTAGAACACATTAGTTATAAACCTATTAATTATTGATTTGGAATGTGAAAGAAATTATTTTATTTTTTATATTTTGGATAACTTGATTAGGAAATAAAAGATGACAAAAATATTTGTACATGTGGAAACCATCTGATTCTGTCCTGATGTTGATGAGCATTCCTTGCTTTAATTACGTATACAAATAAATATTATTTGATGTGATGAATTAGATATGAATATATAATTATGTGTCTAGAATTTACCCTGTTATGATTATATTAATTACGTAATAAATTTAAAATTATATATTTGATTTAAAAAATTAAATTTTTTAAAAAAAATTAAAAATTTTAATTTTTAAACTTTAATTTATAATTTTGTTTATTTATGTTTCTTTATATACATTTTAAATTAAAATCTAATTAATAATTTTATATTATAATTTATTTAATAATAAATAAATTTAAATTATAAAAAAATATAATAGGATATTCTTGAGTATACCTAAATCCAAAAATGCCTGATAGAACTGGAGATGTACTTTTTTGGAGGTGGAGACAGAGACACGGAGGAACAAACTTATACCTGCCCACATTGTCATCCCTATTCAAAACACTAGTTATGTTTTAGCTCAAATTATATAGAACTCCATTAGTTATATATTTCAAATCAATTGTTTCAAAATGCTAGAAAACTATCTATTTTGGACTTTATTTGGAACACAATAATTGATCATTCTAGATCAATTAAGACTGAATGTAAAAAGAAAATGAATGATAGATAATTATAAAATTCTCCTAATTTGAAATTATTTATATGATTTAGGGATTAAGACCTTATTTATAATCACCAACAAATGTGGATTGTAATGCTGTTTTCAAGTTCTTTTTTATTATATTCCTCATAAATATCATCTGTGTTAGTGTTCTAATAATTATATTTTAGTTATTTAATTATTTACTTTATTTCTTAAAATAGGTATAACATAGCAACACCGGGTTAGAACATAAGCTGATGTAATGGATAAAAACTAAGTAAAAAAAAAAAGAACAGATCTCAAATCAAATTACTCAATTAACAAAACCAAGAAACTAACAATTATCATTTATCAATAAATAAATGACTCAAAAGATCGGTGTCCACAACTCATTTCTTTGTTGATTGCTCAAATGTTACAACTTACAAGCCACAAATTCCAAACCTACCGATGCTGATCATTCTCCGTCTGTTGGTATTGTTTCTCCCAACCTTTTCTTCTTCGTTTGTTATTATCATTCTTCCAATAACGGCATAGTTAATCAGGTTCCACAAGCCGCATTGCTTGTTCCTTGCAATATTTTATTGACAATAAACCTCTGAATAATGTCTTAGTATTTTCCCTTGATAATACTCTTGTTTTCCATTCATTCCATTGACGCTGTTTAGTTAAATCAAGACTTGATTTTGTTACACAATGCCCTCTATACTCCCTTCTTTATACCTTTAAAGTCAAACTTATTTCAGCCAATTCCCTAACTTATTCTAAACTCTACACTTCTTTTGCAGTGATCTTTTATTCCGCAAGGACAGATCCTTGAAGATGATTAGCAAAGGTGATTTTGTAATATATAAGAATTTGTAACAAGGTGCTTATGTCGTTCACCTTAAACCAATATCTTCAGACTGTTGTAACAAACATCAATGAAGTGCCACCTCAGGTACGGCAACGCTAGATTTAGCCATCCTTCTCATAAATAATCTAGCCATCCTTCTCATAAATGTTTGCAAATACTCTGAAAAATTCAATTTTGATATTCCTCGTAGTTTCTTTTCTGATCATTATAATATACAAGAATTGTCTATACAGAAAAGTTTACTTTTTATTTGAAATAATCATTTATCTTGTCAGCCTAGACTTCCAGTGGTTTAAAGGATATTACATCAATTCAGTTGTGTAGAATGCTCACTACAAAACTATGTGGTGGAAAGAAACCACCAGCTTCTCTTAAATGTGGCTAGGTCTATTTCCATCCAAGGGGGTACACGCTTGCAACTACTACCTTCTTCATCAATTGAACACCTACAGCAGTCTGCATCAGAAGTGTCCTTATCATCCACTCCATCAAAGAATAGACCGTATAAGGACTCCAGGGCGTATGGGTGCCTTGCTTTGCCTCAACATTTGGCTATAAAGGATTTTTTTTATTCTTATAGGAAGGAAAGGCTATAAAGGATATTGATTACATACAACTTATGGACCAAGTATCTATATCATATCTCCGGATGTCATCTTTGAAGATAAATTTCCATTTCATAAAATTCATCAACCCTATAATGTCACAAATCGCTTTCCTGATCTTGTCTACTCTTAACATTTACTAGACTTGCCAAATAACCTCACCGCTTCTACCACAACTCATACAGCTCCAACAACCCAAAACAGCATAACCCATTAATTGGCTAATCCAAGATCGGATATACACCATTTGAACAACCTGTTAAAAGATCCACCAGATCCATGAAACCACCAATTTACCTCCAGAACTATTAATGCAATACTGTCCTAATTACCCAATAAACTAACCACATTTACTATGAAAATTTGTCACCTACATATAAGACAGTTGTTATGCAAGTCCTCCAACATCTATGAACATGTTTTCTATCACTAAGCTGTTAAATTTCCTGAATAGCAAGTAATCATGCAAGAAGAGTTATCAGCCATGGAGACAAATAATACCTGGTCTGTTCACTATTTTATTCCTTTACCTTAAGGCAAATACTTAACATGTTGCCGATGAATCTATAAAGTAAACACCAAGGCAGATGGCATGTAGAAAGGTTAAAACCCAGATTAGTAGCTAAGGAGTTCAAGCAACAAGCTAATATTACCTTTTCAGCAGTTGTAAAATTAACCATAGTAAGGGTTCTCATCTTTGGCAGCAATAAAAGTTGGTATAACCATACTTCAACTGGACATCAATAATACTTTTCTTGGTGATCTTTTTGGTATATCTTCTTCTCAAGTACAAGGTGGAGGTGGATAATATTCTCTGTAAATTACACAAGTCCATCTATGGATTGAGACAGGCTTATAAACTGCTTTAGCAAGTTTTCAACTGCTCTCTCTGAGGCCCAGGCTTCACTCAATATAAATTTAATTACTCACTTTCATACTAGGGTCAGGTCCCAATTTTGTAGCTCTAGCGGTCTATGTGGATGATATTAGTATATTATAACAGCTCAAACTCAAAATCCTTGGCAACTTGAAGCACTTTCTCGGGTATTAATAATTAGCTCACTCATAGAATATACTGATGCTAAAGAAAATATGTATTATCAAAGCTTGAGGATACTGGTATCATTCATTGCAAACCAGCAATTCTGCCAGTGGATGTAAGTGCCCATGAAGGTGATAAACTACCAAATCCTTCACAGTGCAATAAGACTGATAGGAAGGTTTTATACATTAACATTTCTAGGCTAAAGCCTACAAATTGGTTTTACTGTCAAGTGTCAACATTGTGGCTAATCCTAAAACTCCTAACTTGAATCCAGTGCATCATTACTTGGTTATCTCATCTCAAAGGAACTCCCTGCCCAAAGTCAGCTATTTTTCCTCTTCATCTGTTCTGCATCTTAAAGCTCATACAGATGCTGATTGGAGAAATAGTCCAGATACCGACAAATACACTATGGATACAAGCTTTTTTTTTTAAGAATTCATTCATTTCCTGGAAAACTAAAGGGGTTTGTAGTATTACTCATTTTTCAACGATTTATAAAATTTGACCCAAATGAAGTCATGATGGTAGAGTTAGAACATTGTCGAGTGTAACACCCTTGCTTACCTTTAGTTTTATACTAACTATTTGAAAAATAAAGTGAGATTTCTTTTACAGAAGCAAATATGTTTACATAACATTATTTTGATGAATTAATGTTATTAATATATACAGACACCACCATTACTCCTGAGTTAGCTCATAAAATTTTTCTCAAATGATTTACCAACGTGACTGTTTCTTGTTACTTTTTTAGTGATGAAGTGGGGTCAAAAGCCCAAAAAACTAAAGTCCTCGGGTGAATACAACACTCAAGATCATCCCATAACAGCAAAGAAAGCTAACCAGAATCCAAATCCATCAAAATCAAGTTTAGCTCACACAAAGTCATAAATTCATTTCTGAAGATAACAAGTCAGTCAGCATGCATATTAATTCAAATGATAAACAGTCTTCAGCGCATCTATAGACCATGATTTTCAGAGACATTACAAAACCAGTAAAAAAAGAAAGAAAGTTGTGAGAAGATAAAAGCATAGGAAAATGGGGGGAAAAAATAGGGACAGAGTTACTCAAGCAGAAGGAACAGGAGTATCCTTGACCGATTCACGCCACGCATACTCCCTGGCACCATCCTTGTCAACAATTTTAATAACAAAGTTGGGCGGTGCAACAACGAGCCTGGATCTGATTTCCATAATGCACTTATCAACGAGACCAATTGCTTCTTCAAGCGACATTCCACTATGGTAGTGTCTGTCCATCATAGAGAGGGAGAAATAGGAGCCATAACCAAAAGCCCCCTTTTCAAGCTTGTGAAGGGTTGCAATGTAGTCAATATAGTATAGTTGAGGGCCCGTCTCCTTGTCATAACCAGCGAGAAGGATGTTCACAGAGTATGGGTTCTGAAGAAAATAAGCAAAGGAATCATTAGGCGGCTAAATATGAATAGGCCCGGGCCAAGTTAGGGTTTGGAAGATACCTTGCGGAGAGCAGTGGCAAGTTCGCCACGTGTGAAATTGGCGGCAGCGGCGGTGGTCAAAGGGATGCCGTTACGGAACTGATACAAGGCCACGTTTTTCTGTATATACTCGGTGAATTGAACCCTGCAAGTACAAGGGAATGAGAAGAATAGAAAGATTGGAAGAGAGAGAAGGCTAACCCTAGATACGGTACCTGTCACCGGGCTCGCCGCTAGCGGCGATGAGTTTGTGGGAATCGAGGAGCATGATCTTGTCCTCGTTGGACTTGTGTACGAGGATGCTGTGCACCGCCGACGAATCCGCCACCACGATCGCGAAACCATTACCCACCAATCCAAATACGCACTCCATCGTTCCTGTCACTGTGCCTCTGCCTCTGCCTCTGCCTCGGCCTCAAGTAAGGGTTATGTTAAATGGTTAAAGTCTTAACCCAACCAACATTTATCCTTCTTATTCCCCAAGTAACTCATTTCTTGCCTCCCAATGCTCACTAATTTTATTTTTTTTTTAAATAAACTCCCAACTTCGTTTCTAGATTATTACACTACATCACTCTTTTCCATTTTGAAATATAATTTCAATTTTTTTCTTTTTGTAAGATTTTTTAAATTTTGTCTTTTATACTTAATCATGTGGTCTTCATAAGCACGCATATTTCTAAATTTATAGCATTTGTTCATTTTTGTCTTTGTAGCAGCATTTGTTACCAAAAAAAAAAGTTAAAAATAATGTGATCATGATGTCACGATTATCTCATCATATCACACAAAAAAAAAGAATATCCGCAAAATAACACATCATCAATGTTATGTAAACATATTAATATGTTATTAGTATCAATTCATTTATGATATCATATCATCATAATATTAGATGAACTAAAAAAATAACATATAAGAAATTAATAAAAAATAATTATAGAAACTAAAAATAAAGAAAACACTAATAAAGACTGCAAAATTACAAAGAAAAAATATAGAATATTTATGCATAAATTTGTATTCATTATATAAGATATATATTTTTTAAAAAAATATAAGATATATATTTTGTACTTAAAAATAATATTTTTTTTATTTATTAAGCATATCTAATATTTATGCATAAATTGAAAACTATTTATGTAAGTACAATTATATTACTATCAAATATTGAACTCTGTTTCACTAAACAAGGTTTTTTTTTAAAACAACATTTGGGTAATGGCTATTTTTAATTAATCTCTATTATTTTATAATATTTATTCATTACATTTTAAGTATTTTACATTATTATTCTATCACAAATTTTAAAAAAAAAAATCACTGCAAGCTTATATTAAAAGGTAGTCATATTTACTTTGATATATAATATTTCAAGAAATCCTAATAACAAGTTTCCTAATCTAACATATTTTTTAACATATGATAATTGAAATACTCTCTCTTCATTTTATATTTTGAGCATAATCTCACTTGTCAATAAATTATTATCTTTTGTATTTTTTAATAAACTACAATTAATTGTAGAATATGTTAGATAGTGTATTGGAATTCTCTAATATTTTTTTATTAATACTTTGATCTTGCTAACGAGGGTGATAATAATAGAAAAATATAAGGTTAAAAAATATTATTAACGGAATATGCATAACCTGCATTGGCACATTCTAGTCAATGTTGTTAAATCATCCTTAATGTTATTTATTAGTTTTTAATTAAAATTATATATTATATTTAATATTTAAATATTTGTTTTCTGCAAGCAGAGTCTCTCTTTTATTTCATTATTTTTCTTCATCACGTTTTCATTTATTTCTAGTCTTGTAAGTTGTTTTTTTATCATTTTATTCCTTGTAAGATTATTTTTTACTTTGTCTTATGTTTTTTAGTTTTAGTTTGTCTAACATGTAAGCAAATCTTTACTTTTTCAATTAAATGAAAATAACACACAGGATCTTGAATTTTCATGATACTTACAATTCTCACATACACAGTAAAGGAGAACTAACCTGAATTCATTGTGCACTTCTTTCTGTCAAAAAGTTCTCTCTCCTCTTACTCCTCTTTAATGCCTTCTTGATGATATAGAAGTTGCAGGATGTGTTTCTCTGTGAAAGTTACAGTTTCCTTTTTCTTTTGTGAGAACGTTACATCCTCTTTCTTTCTTTTCAGAAACTTAACTTTATATATCAGTAGTCAAACTTTTCCCTTTTTCATCACTCCAAGACTTAATGTCAAAAGGACCACAAATATCAGTGTGTATTAACTCAAGAAGTTGACTGCTTCTAGTGGCGGGATACTTTGATATGTGTTTTGTTTGTTTACCCTTAATACAATCAATACATACATCCCAGTCATAAAAAACCAATTGAGGTAAAATTTCATTTTTCACTAACCTCAACATCCTTTCTTTGGATATATGACCCAATCTTTTATGCCATAAGAAAGCAGAACATTCATTTCCTACACTAGAATTTCTATCAACAACATGTTCAACATTAAACAGGGATTCAGAAAAATTAACATCAAGATTTAAACGGTATAAACCATCCAACAATGTACCAGAACCATAATAGTACGAAAGTTTATACAGATGAAAAATACCATTTTCAATCCTAAATTTAAAACCTAAACAATCCAACTTTGCAACAGAAATCAAATTCCAAGCACAACCAGGAACATAGAGACACTTTTCAAGATTCAGACAATAACCAGTGTCTAGAATCAATCTGTAAGTCCCAATTCCTTCTATGTGTGCCTTCATTCTGTTCCCCATATATAAATATTTTTCAGTTCCTTTTATGGGCTGGATTGGAAGGAATCCCTGCATAATATTAGAAACATGAGTGGTAGCTCCAGAATCCAACCACCAGGTATTATTAGGCACTTCAACTATATTTGCTTCAAAACTTACAGAAACATAAAAAGTACATTTCCTTTTGAACCAAGATTTTCTTTTCGGACAATCTTTCTTAAAGTGACCTACTTTCTTGCAAAATAAACATTTCTGGTCCTTCTGGATACCGCCCTTATTCACTTTCATTGGGGCTTTGTCCTTCTTGATGAACTGTACCAGAAAAGACTCATTCACCTCCATTCCCATTGACTTCAATCTTGCTGCTATATTAGCCATTTCAGTTACATGTTCATGTATGGGCTGTGACCAGTCAAACTTTTTGGTAGTCAGCTCACTCATAAGAGTTCCCACAATAGACTTGTCAGTTATGTCTGATTGTAAATACTCCTTGATCATTTTCATGAATTCCTTTGCGTTTTCCGTTTTGGGCATGGAAGGCTTTACGTTCTCTGCCATAGACATGCGCATCAAGTTTAATGACAACCTGTTAGACCTATGCCAAGCCTCATAAAGAGACTTTTCATCACTTGTACTGGTCTCTATAATGGCTGCGGGCATTTCATCCATCATAATAGCCATATCCAAGTCTAGAACACCCAGTTGGAACTGGATTTGTTCTGACCAATCGGCATAATTTAGCCCATTAAACTTGACGACATTGTTGCTCAAACCTGCTAAATTCATGTAAGCTGGAAATAATACACAAGCTCATACATTAATGCTTTGATTAAATTTAATGGATTCAAACAAATTACTACACTAGTCATACATTCAAGTTCACCTTTGGGTGACACTTATACTGATAGGTAGTCAATTAAGTCATTCATTTAAGTTCACCTTTGGTGATCCTTAAACTGACAAATTCCATATATATACTTTAATAAACAATCAATCATACTTAAGACTATATGTATGCTATCTTTACATCAAAGTTATACTTTTCATTACATGAACCAAGGTTAATTATTAATATAATTTAACATAACAAACATAGGGTGACATAGCAACATATTGATAGAATCAATAAAATTACCTACACGAATAATTTAAATGGGTGTTTGTAATTCGCGAGTATGAATTTTTTTTTTTCCACTCCTTAACAAACACAAGGTACAAGTATTATTGTATTTGTACTCGTTACCTATTAAATTAAAATACTGTACATATTTGATTTGAATAAAATAATATTTTTTGTAAAATAAATCAAATTAAAATATTAATCGTCAAATTTTATTGTTATGAATGTTACTATTTTGTATGAAAAGTGATAAGTAAGACATTTTTATCAATATCTCATTGCCACATGTGTTAGAAGATTTTTTTTTCTTCTAATGGAAGATTTTATATTTAGAATCTTAAGATATTTTTGTATGAATCTTGCAATAAATCTACTATTTAAATTTTATTTTTAACAAAATATTATATTTATTTTAAAAGTGAAAATTAATTAAATAATAAAAAATGAAAAAATAAATTTGTATTTAGCGTCTTTAGAAAATAAGATGTATTTATACTAGATAAAGAAAATGTACATGCACTTTTATAATTCGTACAGATTTTACAGGATCTTGTAGATCCCGATCCTCACCTTGGACATCCCAAATTCTAATATAACAATAGAGTTTTAAGATCTCTACTGAAAGATTTTGCATTAAATATACCCTTGGTATATGAGATTAATTGGTATATACTGTAAGTGTAAAAGATTTTTACTCTAATGTTCAATCATAACTTTTCATTTATATGACTTTTAAAGTAGTAATTAGTTAAGTAAACAAATTTACCATGAATGAAAAGTTGTGATTAAATGTTAGTGTAAAAATCCTTACAGTGACAGTGTATACCAATTAAACTCATATTCTATTATATTAAGTATTTTGTATATATATTATATTAATCTATTATTGGATTCAATTAATTTTGCAGAAAATAAAATAATTTTATTTCTAGATTTTTTAACACATAAATTATATTTAGATCTAACTGATTTGTAATCCACAAAAGGCTCAGTGATGTAAAAATCGCAAGTATAAGATGTCGTCAAATTATAATAATAAAATAGTTATTTTACACAGACTATGCATTTGATAAAGAATGATTATTTATAATTTTAATTAATTTTATAAATAATTTAAATTAATAGAAGAGGATTCAAATTCTATAATTAACAAAAATAAAAATAAAGTAAAATTTATGTGAATTTTAAAATAAATATAAAGATAACATATTCAAATAATATAAAGATTTTTTTATATTTTTAATATATTCGATAAAATAAATGAAGGAATAATTCAAAAATATGAAATTCAAATTTTAGAAAACTTCCACGATTTGAGGTATCACACCATCACTGTCTATTGAATCAATTTTAATTATCTTTTATGTTTTTATTGGTTATCTGTGAAGATGAATTAACCTAAGGTAACATTCAAGGTTTTTATAAATGCATGTCTAATTGAATTAAACCCCTATTTTCATGGTAGTTATGTTCAATTAAATTTGTTAAGTTTTTTGCTAATTAATTGAGAGTCCTCCAAGAGTTAAACCTACTTTCGTGATTTAATTACTAAGTTTTCCAAGGGTTTCAATAATTAAATTCACAGTGTGGTCCTTATCTAATTATCTAACACTATAAAAGCGATGATCAAACAAATGGTATCGGTAAAAGCAATAGAGAAAAATCAAGAGAAACCAACATAAGAACAATAAAAATATTTAATTAATCATCAATAGAATCAATGATTAAACCTTAATCCCAAAATAAATAAATAAAAAGTATACTTACACATATTCATAACTATCAAATAAAGAACATCAAACCCGGAAATAAAGAGTGAGTTAGGAGAAACTCTAAGTCTTGCTCTCTATGTCATCTTCATCAAAAGTTTTGAACCATAGTTTCAAATAGCATTTTTCTATTTAAACTAACTGGCTTTCTTTGTCTAAACTAAAAAATGTCACAAAAATAGAGTACTTAAACTTATTACACAAGGGGTGTATATTTTTGCATGAGATTACAATCTTTATTAATTTACTCATAATTCTTTTTTTTTCTTTTGAAATTTCTCTAGAGTTTCAAGTTTCACTCCAATACTCAAAATTAGTCAAAAAACGTATCAAAATCTAGCAAATTATATCCAAAAATACTAAAAGCATAACAAATTCCAAATTATAATTAAAAGACACCTAAAATGAAAATTATATCCAAAAACACTAAAAGCGTAACAAATTCCAAATTATAATTAAAAGACACCTAAAATGCAAATTATATCCAAAACACTAAAAGCATAACAAAATCTAAAATTATAATTAAAAGACACCTAAAATGTAAATATTAAATGTAAATGACATAAAAATAAATAAAATTCTAATTAAATTAAAACCTAGAAATAAATAAAAAGACAATGAATCAAACAACCACAAACTTAAAATTTTTTATCCTCAAGCAATATATGTGGCTCAAAATAAAATGGAGATCACCAATGATAAGCAAATGCAATAGAAAATAATCATATGGAAGAAATCTCAATCAAGTCCACCTAGAGACAATTCTCCTAAAAGTATGCTCGAGATTATGGGTTCACTCAACTCACAAATATCAAGTGTTTAGAGTAAAGACAAATTCTCTTATTTTCCTCAAAGAAAAATATCTTACTATAAGTTTGGTAAGAAACTTTATCTCCACTATTATGCTCTTTCAACCAAAATAAATCACAATGTCTTTTATTGGGATGTAATATTGCCAAAGTGAAATTGTAGGTAGAAAACAAGAAAGAAAAGAAAAATTCACAATTTAGCTACAAATCAATCTTAGTGTCCATTATAAAATACATAATGCAACAAGAAAGAAATGTTAATTCTTTTTCATCTACTACTATATCTAAAAAAAAGCATTTATAAAAAAATATATTAAATTATTATGAACAAATGTGAGTTAAGGTCAAAAAAAAGAAAAAGAAAAAAATAAAAAAAAACAATAAAAAGGAATGAGTATGTCCAAGTGGATAGTTCACATATTATCAACCACTATATAAAATAGTTATTACATATTAACACTTCACACATAAATTGTCACATGTACTTATAATAAGGTAATAAGATAAATGAAAATATTAATATATAGACACAAGCTTAAAGTATTTGGCTCAATAAGGCAACTAATTGGCAAAGTATTTCACAATGTAAGTGGTTTGAAAGAAAAATCCTAATTGTCTTATCATATTTATTTTAATTGAAAGAGAGCAAGTTTTAACCATGTTTCAAAAAAAGTTCTAGAAGATACAATTTAGAGGAAATCACACTCAATATAGTTTTTTGGGGTAAAAATGAGTCCCTATGTTGGCTCAAAACTCACATATAGTGTTAAATTCACATCAAGCATCATACGAGAGAGAACAATGTTAATTGTTGAACTTGCTAAGAGATCAACCAATGCAATGAGTTACTACAAATCTTTAAAAATAACAAGGGTCGTATTTAATGATTCTAACAGTCATACAAAATTGGGATTATTCAACGATAATTACAAAAATAAAATTATAAAAAAAGAAATAAAAATAAGAAGAAAAAAAAATAAAATTCCTAAAACAAGGTAAAATAAAAAAAAAATAAAACCCTAAGTAACCCAAACTTAAAGTTACATTGTCCCCAATGTAAATCCAAGAGTAGGGGAAAAAAATAAGAAAATATGGAATCTGTCAAGGCTGAGGTGGGTGACTTGGATAGTCATGGATATGAATGTTATAAGGTTGCTCCACACAAGAATGTGTGGTGTTAAATATCGAAAGTGCAAAATAATTGTACGAGAGTGTAGCTCTCTGAAAAAAGGATATCTGAATTTAAAAAAATTTGCACTCAAAGTGCTCTACACTTGCGCATGAGTATAACTTTTTGTAAAATACATTTTCAAAATTTAAGAATTTTTTTGCACTTGAAATTCAACTTTTTGGAAAAATAATTATGAATTTCACAAATTTTGCACTCGGAGTGCACTTTAATTGTACGGGAGTGCAACTGTCTGGATTTCTTCAATTTTTTTTTCTTCGTGCTTTGCCTTTTTTTTTTCTTCATATTCATCTTCATTTATCATTTTTTCTAATAAATTCCAATTTCTTCATGTCTTTCCTAAAATATTAAGGAAACAATAAAAAAATAAAATTGAAAAAAATGAATAAAATAAAACAAATGACAAAATATAAACAATAATTTTTAGAAAAAACTCACAGTGGTTGGGTTACCTTTCAACAAGCATTTGTTTTATGTCTTAAGCTTGACAATAAAAAAGAAACAATTAGTCTTTCGCAGTAGGGTGAGGGAAAGATAATTTGACTTCTCTCTCAAGTAATTTTCTTGATCCACGTCTATGCGGAGGGATATAGGGTTTCCCTTTTGACATACATATTTCATTAGTACTCTTCAATATAAGATCATTATCAAATTGTACTTTTATTGAGAGTAACTTAGGTGGATCTTTAACAAGGTATTTAGTTTCCCTTTGTTCTACCACTTGTTTATTGATTCAACCTTGCACGTAGAATTCTCAACAAAAGGAAAATGATTATCTTTATATAAGTTAAACACAATAGCTTTTTCTCTAACCATCAAGGAAATCTTTCTTTTCTTTACACTTATATTAACATCAGCAGTAGCTAAGAAAGGTCTTCCTAGGATAATGAGAATATTGACATCTTCCTTTATGTCTAACACTACAAAGTCACATGGAATAATTAAATCTCTTACCTTAATAGAAACATCTTCTACAATTTTCACTAGATATATGACAAATCGATCCACCAATTGCAATGACATGTTGGTGGGTTGTAGTTCTCTTATACTAAGTCTTTTGTAAACAACTAAGAGGAGTAAACAAACACTAGTCCTTAAATCACACAAGGTTTTATTAAACTTTTTGTTACTAATTATACTTGGTAGAAAAAAAAACTACTGGATCCTTAAGCTTAGGAGGTAATGTAGCTTGGACAAGAGTCACAATTTCATGCTCATCAACCTTTTTCTTACTAGCCAAAATCTCTTTAAGAAACTTTGTATAATTAGGCATTTGTTGCAAAGCATCAACAAATATAATGTTGATATACAATTGTTTTATCATATCTAAAAGCTTACCAAATTGTTTGTCTAATTTTGTGCTGCCTAACCTTTGGGAAAAAGGTATAGGTGGTTGGTAAGGTGTGGAGGAAGTAAATGGAATTTCAACATTTTTTTCATAAAATCTTCCTTTTTAATCATAACAGTAGGTTGTATTTCCTCTTGAACTTTCACCCTTCCATTTTTTGATTTGTTAGTCAAAGGTTCATCTAACACTTTATTGATCATCATTGCATTAGCATACTCAACATTATTATTTTCATTTTACTAGGAAGCTTATCTGGAGGATTGCTAGGAAAAGAAAAATGTCGAGCTATTTGAGAAATTTGGTTTTCTAGCTGCTTGTTGTGAAATGTCATGTTATTCATTTTAGTGGTCAACTTTGTAATAAAAATTTTTATCATTTCATTAATTTGCTTTTAGTTCATCACGAACCCTTCCATTAAGTTTTCCAACTTGGAAAGTGAGGATTGAAAGCCTTATTGGCAGCCTTCTTGATTGCTAGAATAAGATGTTTGCCTCAACCGACTCCTTGGTTTACTCCATCTTGATTATTATAGTAGGAGAAATTTGGATGATTCCTTTACCCATCGTTATAAGTGTTGGAGTAAGGGTCAAATGTTTGCTTCTTAGGATGACTATCGAAATTATGAGTTAGAATTATGTTCTCCATGGTATTTTCTTGACTACCAGACATCCCTATTTGACATCCCTGTAAACCACAAGCCTCACAAAAAACATCAGTAACTATTATGCTAACATTACCTTTTTTCTAATTTATCAAATCTTTTATTTAGAGCATCAAATTTTGCTAAAATAAGATCAATATTATTTACCTCATATTTACCTCGAGTTTCTCATTGTGAGTTATTGATTCTTTCTCCAACCCATTGGCATTGATTTTTTGGCACCGCTTCAATTATACTTATTGCTTCATCGAGTGACTTCCCTATAAATGATATACCAGTTGCAGAGTGTAACAACATCTTACTATTGTGATTCAATCCATTCTTAAAGAAATAGATTATTAAAGGTCTCTCAAGGCCATGATGAAGACATGATAGTAAGAGCTTTGAAAATCTTTCCTAAGTTTCAAGAAAAGGTTTCATGTCATCTTTATGGAAATTTGTTATCTCATTTCTCATCTCGTTTGTTTTTTAAAGTGAGTAATATTTTTTCCAAAAAGGCCTTTTCACACAAAATCCATGCAGTGACACTATCTTTAGGGATAGTCCCCGTCCATACTCTTACTTTTCCTGCTAGTGTAAGTGGGAATAGGTGTAGGCACAATGCATCTTGTGAAATTCCATGAAAATTTTGGGTCTCACATATCTCTAAGAACGCCTATAGGTGATTTGTAGGATCTTTGAAAGATAACCCATGGAATTGATTTTGTTTTAGCATGTGAAGGGGTACGAGAGGAATTTGGAAATTTACATTTCCAATATTGGGGCGAGCAATTCCTCTAGATAACCCACAAATGGTTGAAGTTGCTTAGTCTCGTGGAGGTTTATTTGTATTTGCCTCTTCTTCAACCATGAGTATGTTTTTCTTCTCAAAGATAATAGAAAACACCCTGCAAAACTAGAAAGAGAGAAAAACATAAAGCCTATAAAGGAAAAAAAAAGTTAATTAAAAATAAAATTAAAGGAAACAAATAAATAAAACTAAATAAGGAAACAAGATATAAAAAAAATAAAAACAAAATTCAATTTAAAATCATAAATTAATTAAAATTTAAAACAAATATAACTGAACCAATAGACACAGTCCCCCGCAACGATGCCAAAAACTTGATATGTAAAAACCGCAAATGTACGTTCTCGTCAAGTTATAAATAATAAAATCATTCATTCCATAGGGACTGCACGTTTGATAAAGAATAATGATTTATAATTTCAATTAATTTTATAAATAATTTAAATTAACAGAATAGGATTTCAAATTCTATAATTAATAAAAATAAAAAATAAAAATAAAATTTATGTGAATTCTAAAATCAATATAATAATAAAAAATCTAAATGAAGGAAATAGTAACTAATATAAAAGGTTTTTTTTTATTTTTAATATATTTGAAAACAACAAATATTTGATAAAATAAAGGAAGAGATATTTCAAAAATTTTAAATTCAAATTTTAGAAAACTTTAAGGATTTCACACCATGATTGTATATTGAATCAATTTTAATTATCTTTTATGCCATTATTGGTCTTCTATGATGGTGAATTAAGTAACATTTGTCCTCTTTCAAGGTACAAAGACGTATCTAATTGAATTAACCCCTACTTTCGTGGTAGTTATGTTCAATTAAATATGTTAAACTCTTTGCTAATTCATTCAGTTCTCAAAGGATTAAACATACTTTTGTGATTTAATTTCTAAGTTTCTTCCCCAAGGTTCCAATAATTAAGTTTACCTTTCGATCTTCCCCTTATTATCTATCATTACAAAAACGGTGATCAAACGAATTGCATCCGTGAAAGCAATAAAGAAGAAATCTAAAGAAGCCAACATAAGAACAATAAAAATGCTTAGTTAATCATTAATAAAGTCAAGGGTTAAACCATAATCCGATAATAAAGAAGTCTGCTCACACATATTCATAACTATCGAAAACAAGAAAATAAAGAACATCAAACCCCAAAATAAAGAGTGAGCCGGGAAAGGAGAAACTTCAAGTCTTGCTCTCTATGTCGTCTTGATCAAAAGTTTTAAACCCTAGTTTTGAACAGAAACTTTCTATTTAAACTAATGAGTTTTCTTTGTCTAAACCCAAAAATATCATAAAAACGTAACACTTAAACTGATCATATAAGGGGGTGCATATTTTTGCATGGGGGTACAATATTTATTAATTAACTCATAATTCATTTTTTTTAATTTCATCCAGAGCTCTAAGTTTCACTCCAATGCTCTAAATCAGTCCAAAAGTACATCAAAATCTAGCAAATTATATCCAAAAACACTAAAAGTGTAACAAATTCCAAATTATAATTAAAAGACACCTAAAATAAAATAAAATTAAATTCTAATTAAAATGAAAGCTAAAAATATACAAAAATGCAATGCATGACTGAACGTTAGAGCAATCTGGGTGGTAGAACCAAAATATTAAAGAATTATAGGGGATGAAAATCAAACCATGTTTTAGTAGGATCGATAATTAGGGGAACAATTGTTAAGTTAGAAATATAGTAGATTATTTGGGTTGGTGTCAAAGAAAAACATCATAGTAAAAGAGATGCAAGATGGGGGATCCTCATGGAAGTGGAATTGGAGGAGGTCGTTATTTGCATCGAAGGATGATCATTGGATGGGATAATGTCTTTGTTGGCAACAATTTTTTTTACAGAAGTGAAGCAAGATGGGTAGTAGTGGATGGCATATGAAGATGAATTGTATTTGTTGCTTCAGTATACTAGGTACTGTCACCCATTTTATCTCATCAGTTGGATACATTTATGGACATTCTATAGGCAAAAAGAATTTCACCAAAGGTACAATGCTTGGTTTGGCAATTGGATGTCAATAAGTTGCCAACTTGAGACAATCTATGCAAGTGGGGAGTCATAGCAACAAAAGGGGTTCAATGTGTACTTTGTGGAGGCCAAGTTGAAACAATGCAACATTTGTTTGTAAATTGCAATATTTCTTCACAAGTTTGGGTTGAGTTATGTACCTAGTGGAAAACGATTGTGGTGCTCCATCATGACTTGTACTTTGTGTTACCAATATCTGAGTCTGATCAACGATACTAAATTGTTGAGGTAGACTTAATCGTTGTATGGTTTGTAGGATTATAACACAAGTGGAAGGCGATGAACATATTAATATTCAAAGGTCAAGGTATACAGTTTGAGAATAGTATCCACGCAATTCAGAGTTATTAGGAATGATGTTATGCAGAAAAAATCACGACGCATTTTGCTAAATGAGTTATAAACTTTTCCCTTTGTGCTTAAGTTTTTTTGGGAATGCTTTCTTCATAATGCGTTTTACTTAATAATATTTTTGGTTTATAAAAAAATAGATATACTAATGGATGGATTCGAAAAATAATGAGAGGGACAAAATTGACAAAATGATTGTGTACAACAAATGAATATATTTCCTTTATATATTGTTATACACATTATAGACTAGTGAAGAAAAGACACTTCATGTTTGGACTTGGTAATTACTTTTTGTAATTTATTTGAAAAAAATATAAATGTTTGTTGAGAGATAAAATAAAAATATGTTAATAATTTATAATCACGGGAGATAAAAATGTTGAAAAAAATGGCTTAAAATAGGGTAGTTTCTATTATAATAATTATAGATAAATCTAATAATGTAATATTTAATTATTTATTTTATTTTTTCATTTATGTTTTATGGACCTCATTTGGGGTGGTACTTGGGTTTTTGATTTTTTGTTTTGAGATGTATTTTGAAAAATAATAAAATTTGATTTTTAGATTTTTGTTTCTATGTTTATTCAAATTTATAACTTGATTTACTTTCGACCTACGATTACCAACCACCACCACCTCTGATCGACGGTCATCGACCATCAACTCAGACCGACGATAACCAACTGGCTTATTCAACTGGAGATCATTGATTGTCACCTTTAATCGTTAGTCACTAATTGTCACCTCCAACCGACAGTCAGTAGATGTCACCGCTGACTATTGATCACCGACTGTCATCTCTGATTACGGACCGTCCTCCACCTTTAATCGAATGCCAATTATTGGATGTCACCTCCGTCCTCCACCTCCTACATCAGCTTCTACCTACAACTATTGGTCACGGACAGACGGTCGATTTTTTGTCTCTAGAAAAGAATAATTGTTATTATTTGATGTTTTAAATTTAAAATCCAAAACAATATTGTTTTTAAAATTTTAAAAATCAAAACTAATTTTTATTTTTATAAATTAAAAAAAAAAACAAAAATCATCCGAACAGGCTTTATTGAATTTATATTTGAGGGTAATAAGCGATTCTTCTGGTGTTAAATATCTATGGGATATTTACATAGTTATGTATATTTATTTAATAATAAACTAATATTTTCTTAAAGTTTACATTAAAATGTGGAGATTCAAGGTCCATCTATTAGATATATAGTGATTATAATTTTTTTATTCTGAGGTGATTATTAATTTAAAGTTCCATTTTATTCGAAAAAAAGGAGAGATGTAAAGTTTTAATGCAAGGAACTTGGACTGAACTAATTGATCTGAAGTTTCTGCTTTCATAAAGAATTATTTAAAACGAATATATTTTGGTAGTGAGATAAACAAAAAAGAGTGTGCAGTGGGTGAACTTATAGAAAAGAATTGAATTAAAATTTGATATGGGTAATTTAAGTTGACGGATTGTTGGTGAATATAAGAAAAGGAAAGGGAAGTGGTTATGGGGATGAGGAGAAAAGAAAGAGAGGTGGCAGGGTCGGGTCGGGTCGATAGTCGATACAGTTGGCGAAGAAATGAATTAATATATTTATATGGTAGTGGTTAATAAAAAAGATTGGGGATTGTGGAAGGGAATAAAAGGGGAGTTGGGAATGGCCTGAGGTTGAGGCCTGATCTCAAAAGCAGCAAAGCAAAGCAAAGCAAAGCACACCTGTCACTTGCCCATCTTCTTCTCTTTATTATTCCTTCCTTGGTCCTTGGTCCTTGGTCCTTGGTCCTTGGTCATTCCCATAACACAAACCCAAACCCTAACAAGGTAAATTCCTCTCTCCCGTTCCTTTCACCTCTATTTTCGCTTCTCTAATTTTGGTTCCCTTTCTCTTATTTCCCTTTTCCTCACTTTCCGTCTTTTCAATTTTCTGGCCTCTTCGGGTTCTCCTTCTGCCAATCCGATTTGGCCGCCATTCCTTTTTTTGGTTCCTCTATAATTTACTTTTTCATTTTTTTTTGTTTGATGGACCGCAGACACTACCACCATCGTCCTCCTCATTTGGTAAGAACATCACAATTCATTCATTCTCTATTAACATTCTGCGATTCTTTTCTTTTATCAACTGATTTTTTATTTATGCTGATATGTAGGCACATGCTTCTCCGCCTGATTACTTTGTCCGCCTTGGGAACACAACTTACAAAGACGATCTATATCTGAGGAAGAGGACAAGGATGCGTCGGTGGCTGTGTTGCACTTGTCAGGTGGAAGAGTCTTACCCGTCAAATGAAAATGAACACCTCAAAAGCCCTAGGAATTATGGAGATGGTCAGTTTCTCATTTACTGCTTCACAAATTCAATTTATCTTTATGCCACTCACTCCAACATTCGCCTTCCATTTTATTTTCTTTTCATACTGCCCTCTGCTGCTGCTACCGCACATTAACGGAATTTTCTGCCTTATACATTCAAATACTACACCAGTTTTCCATACCCTGCCTTTCTGGCTTTTCTCATATAGCGCCTCTGCTATGATTTATTGTTGTTTAGGGATTTTTTCTATGAAAGTGCCATGTCATTTTCTAGTGCTTTTCTGCTTTAGGAACTTATTAAATCATAGATGTTAAACCCTTCCTCCGATTTGACCTCTTTTTCTGCTTTTCATGGTGATTGTGTGTGTAAATTTTGATTTATTGTTTATCATATATATACAGATTATTTTGAGTATTTATATGTGTACTATAAATATAGTTTCTATTATATATTATTTTAAAATAACTGTCATCCACTTGAGTTTTCAGAGCTAGTTGTCATTCGCTGCTGTTTGAAACTGATGATATTAATGGCTTCATTTAGATGCTTCAACCGTCTTGAGTCCGCAGTTTTACTGTTCTCATAGTTCACCATATAAGATTGCTGGCTCCTTTCCGGGTAAAAAGATTACTCACGTTTCAATTATTATTTGCTTTAGGCAACCAAAAAGGCCCGAAGGTGTCGCCTCCTGTCAAGCCTGAAGCACAAAAGGCACCACCACCTATTGAAGCTCCAGCCTTGTCTTTAGATGAGTTGAAGGAAAAGACTGACAACTTTGGTTCAAAGGCATTAATTGGGGAAGGATCGTATGGAAGGGTGTATTATGCAACCTTAAACAATGGAAAAGCTGTGGCAGTGAAAAAGCTTGATGTTTCATCTGAACCTGAATCTAATAATGAGTTTTTGACCCAGGCATGTCACATTTTTCAACTAAACTAAACTAAACAAACTAGTGTAACTTGTACACTGCAAGCATGTTGATTTCTAGATTGTTATTGTCAGTTTATCAGTATTCTTATTCAGCGTTCCATATTTCAGGTTTCCATGGTCTCAAGATTGAAGAATGAAAATTTTGTTGAGTTGCATGGGTACTGTGTTGAAGGAAATCTTCGTGTACTTGCATATGAGTTTGCTACTATGGGCTCTCTTCATGACATATTGCACGGTATGTAGCTTCATGTCTTATCTTAATATATTAAGTTCCATCATTGATTTTGGTTGTCTTTCCACTACAGGTAGAAAGGGAGTTCAAGGTGCACAACCAGGGCCAACTCTTGATTGGATACAGCGAGTTAGAATTGCAGTTGATGCAGCAAGGGGACTGGAATATTTACATGAGAAAGTTCAACCACCGATTATACACAGGGATATCAGATCAAGTAATGTGCTGATCTTTGAAGATTACAAGGCTAAGATAGCCGATTTTAATCTTTCTAATCAGGCCCCTGACATGGCTGCACGCCTTCATTCAACTCGTGTATTGGGAACTTTTGGCTATCATGCTCCAGAGTAAGCTTCAAGAATCGGCTAACATTTAATTTTATATCTACATTTGCTTTCATATTTCTTTTGAATTCATCTGCATGTTATCTTGTATTATGAAGAAGCTGCTTGTGTGTTTTTTTTTTTTTTTATGTACAGTAGCATTTCATGATTTATTGGCAAGGACTATCAAGTGGTATTTGACCTCGAATCATATCGTGTATTATGAAGAAGCTGCTTGTGTGTGTGTGTTTTTTTTTTTTATGTACAGTTGCATTTCATGATTTATTGGCAAGGACTATCAAGTGGTATTTGACCTCGAATCATATCTCTCGTCATCATTTAGGGATGGTAAAAACACTCATACCTGTGGGCACCCATCCCAATTTTGACGGGTATTACCCGATTTGACCGAGTATGCGTACAAGTATTACCCAATGTGCTAAACCGGGTAGGGGTACGGGTACGGGTACAGGTATGTGACTACCCGCCCGAACTTGTACCCGCCCCATTATAATTTTAATGATTATATAATAATTTTAAATTTGTATATTTAATTAAAAATTTTAATTCTTAAGTTTTAATTTATAATTTCTTGTTACTAATTATTTTTTATATACTTTTTAAATTAAAATATAATTAATAACTTAATATATATAATTTATTTAATAATAAATAAGTAAAGTTAAGTTGTAAAAAATAATATGACGGGTACCTGTAGGTATACATGAACCCGAAAATACCTGACGAGGACGGGTATGAGGAATAAAATTTTGTACCCGCTCTTTTTATACCGAACCCGCTCCGCAAAGGACGGAGAGGGTCAAATCTGCACCCACCCCCCGTCTCGTTGCCATCCCTATCATTATCTGATAAATATTTTTATGGTTTATTGATGTTTTAGTTTTGAGAATCTTAGATAATAGTTTATCTTTATTTTAAATATAGTATGTAGACATATTATCTTAAATATTATAGGAAATAATATCTTCTATATACATATAGAAGATATTATAGGAAATAATATCTTCTATATTCTTATAAAAGATATTATTTCCACTGTGCATTCAGACACACAGTTTCATTCCAATATTCCTCCTATTTTAACAAGTTTATATGTTGTGTAACCTTGTTTCCTTTTCCAACTTGGATTCGATGTGTAAGTTCAATTCACATGTGTAATCTTTCAATTTTACTTAATGATAAAAGTCTTGATTGTTAAGTTATTGTCATGAAGAGTGAATGAAATTCCGTAGTATTCATTGCCGGGTTTTAATGTGGTCCAGTTTTTGCTTAATTTCAGTACTTCCCATGGTTGGCTTGAATTTACCGGAAGTTAAACTGAGAAACAGGAATAAAATTCAGTATCTCTTTTATATCTAGTTTTCTTGATTCAATTTATCCTGAAGAGTCTTACTTTATTTTACAGTTATTTCAGCTTGTTTCTTTGTGCATGTGTTGTTCCTCAGTAGCATATTTCACTTTAGAAATATGATGTCCCAGGAATCTAACTCAACATGCGGTTGACCGGAGTGTTCTGTTTGTAGCTGCTGTTAGTTTTTCTGGTTTGTGTTGTTTAGGGAATATGTTTGGATAAGTTTCTCTATAAATACTTTTAGGAGAAGAAAATATAAAAAAAAAAAAAACTTTTCCATAAGTTTTTTTTAAAAGACGAGACTTTTCTGTAGGCTCATTTGTAAAATCCTCCACATCTTTTAGAAAAATTATATGATAACTTTTTTACATATTAGCCTATGATAAACTAATTTTAACTTATGGAGAAACTACTTGTAATTTCTTCTCCTAAAAGTGCCTTTAGAGAAGCTTAGTTTGTTATTCTATCTTTAATTTAATTTGTTTCTCATGTCATCTCTTTTGCCTTCTTTATGATTTTATTGTGTTGTTGATTCTTAGCTTCTACCGTGTTGCGAAACTTTACAGATATGCAATGACTGGGCAGTTGACTCAAAAAAGTGATGTATATAGTTTTGGTGTTGTTCTTCTTGAGCTTCTTACAGGAAGAAAACCTGTCGACCATACCATGCCTC
Source organism: Psophocarpus tetragonolobus (assembly GCA_037954015.1). Taxonomy (NCBI): domain Eukaryota; kingdom Viridiplantae; phylum Streptophyta; class Magnoliopsida; order Fabales; family Fabaceae; genus Psophocarpus; species Psophocarpus tetragonolobus. The sequence goes on along the minus strand of CM075692.1, from coordinate 1,130,673 downwards.
GAGGGCAGCAGAGTCTTGTAACATGGGTCAGTGTGTCTGCTTAATCTCATGCCTCATCTCTGCTGCTTTTCAATCATTTTCCTCTGGTTGTTGGCCACAGATATTTTGTTGACATTGATATTTTTTGTAGGCTACTCCAAGATTAAGTGAAGATAAGGTGAAACAGTGTGTGGACCCAAAACTGAAGGGAGAATACCCCCCTAAAGGAGTTGCTAAGGTATCTGTTTCTTTTTTCTCACACCTCTTACTTGCACATGTGCATAGACTCTTGACTCAAGAATAATGTTTTGGTGCTTGGATCTTCCATTTAGAGGTTGACACTAACGGTGCTTATTGTTGACCGTGCAGCTTGCAGCTGTTGCAGCCCTTTGCGTGCAGTATGAAGCTGAGTTTAGGCCAAATATGAGCATTGTTGTTAAAGCACTGCAACCACTTCTGAAGTCTCCCGCTCCTGTTCCAGAAAGTTGAAGCAAATAAATTGGAAGTTCTAAACTGCATATTCTGCACAGTTCGATTCAATTATCTCCAGATTTCATCAAATACTGCGGATATATCTATATATAATTTTTCTTTTTGTTTGAGATTGGATGTGTACGATTGGATTCGCTCGTTTCATGTCATTGTTAAATTCCATGTATTTATGGCATCATACTTGTAGTGCTGAGTCTGCTGACATCAATAGAGCCATAATATGCAACAATAGGTTTGGGTTGCTTGGTGGATATTTTGTGTGGGTAAATGTTGTTTGTCACTTGACGTTAATGCCTCCCCCCATATTCTTTATTTGTTTTTACTATCAAACTAAGCTGATACTTGTCTTGAAAGACTTGTATATTTGTTAGTATCTGCCTTTTTTTTTTTTGCGTGTGGTAATTAAATAATTAATCCCCCTCCGCGCTCTGTAGTTTGGAATTATTATTCTTGTTTCTCTAAACAGTAATGTCTTAATTTGCATGTTTTGTTTACTGGATTGGAGGAAGACCTGTAGGATCCCTTAACCTAATTGACGTTTAAATATATTTCTGGCAATTCACGTTTTTTACACGGTTTTAATTGTAGAATTCCCTCAATGTCTTTCTTAATTGTAGAGTAGAATTCAACGGTTAATTTTAGTCTCACGGATGATTTTCTTTTCATCTTAGAATTGGTTTTATTTGGCAATAATAAAAAAAAAGAATTGGTTTTATTTGAGTCATTAGTGTAGTTTTAAAAAGTGATCAGGTGATAGACTCCGTTAAAATTCTAGATAACTGTTTACACCACTGGATAATTAATTGATTTGCATGATTCAATCATTTTAAACACTATAAAAATTTTGTACTTACATTCAAATAAACAAAAAATAATTAAGTATATACATTCATCAAACACAATAAATTCAGCATATAATATTAAAACAAAATCATCAATCATAATAAAAACAAACTAAAGTTAAAGTTTGTAACATAAAAAGAGAATTTAGAATAAAAAATTGACAATATATCAATAAAAAAACATAATTAGAAAAGAAATTGAATGACATGAATTGGGTTCAGATCAGCCCACATAAAGTTAATTTGAATTGCATTGGATTGATGACATATTCGTTCGTATCATAACTTACCTAATTAGACTACGGTTCCCGAATCAATGAGTCACTTTGATTTTTAAACTATTCTTTTAAATTTAAATATTCTTATAACAAATTACTTTTATTCAATGTTGTCAGATTCATCTAATTGGTTGGGTACTGTCACAACTGAAAACACTGAATCACTAGTTGATCTATGACCTAATTTATATTTCAAAAAATTATAACATGTAAATTTTTGCAAAAAATTAAAGTTAGAATACAACAAATGGCAAAAGAAACAATAATCAAGTAGGTTTAAAAAATCAAATAAAATAATACTACAAAATTAAGTTATTAATATGATTTAATATTCTATGATATTTTTAAAGGCACAATAATATAGAAATTAGTAAAAGGTATTGTTGTTACTTCTCAATAAATAAAAAAAAAATCAAATTTATAATGTTCTAGAATAAAATACTATGTAAATTATGGTTTGTATATAATTTTATTCTTATTTGAAAAATAACACCATAATAACAAATTACAAGTACGGTAAAGTATTATTGGTTTACAAAAATTATGTAATTTTTATGTAAAAGAATAAAAAAATAATGAACCAATTTGGTTGACTCAATTAGGTTGCTGATTCAACTTGTATATCTCTTAAGTCAAATTGGATCACATTGGATATGATTTATTTTCTTATTTAAATAGACTCACTTAATTGAATAATTAGTTTCTAAATCCACCCGTTGAATCAACCAACTTAAAGAAAAATAAAGTCATTGTTTTATATTTTTCAAAATAAATATTTAATATCAATGTTTTTATTATTTTTTAGGTCTTATGATTTTTTTATTGTTTACTTACTTAAAAATAATTATTCATTGATTTTAATTAATACAAATATCTCTTAATTGTCTATATGAAACCCCTTTTGAATTATATTAATTTTTATGTAAATTAATTTAGTAAAATATTATTAATATAAAATCTATTTTTTTTTTGGTTTAAAAAAAAGTATCAATTTAAGATTTACTTTCAAACTAAGAATATGTTAGGCATCCACTCTAAATAACATTGCTCTTATTTAGATATTATATGTATATGTAAATTTTATGTTGTTGCTCAGTCACATGACACTTAATTAAAGTTTATAGTGTATGAAAACTTGTCTAATTTATTGATATTTGATTTTTTTTGTTGATACTCCTAATAGAAGTTTAAGACAGTGTCAGAGACTTTACAATAACTCACGCATCTTGCTCACTCAACAAAGCTAAACTCTTTCCTTTAACTATTGTTATTTGAAGTGTGCAATTAGCGATCTTGAAACTCACTAACCATGATTTATTTAAATTCATGTTGAGTTGATTATTTATCTTTTAAATAGTCTTTATAAATAAAAATTTAATGTTTTAGTCTTTATAAATATTTTTTAATGTTTTAGTTCGTTTATTAGTTTTTTTTATATATGATTTCGTTAGAAATAAAATTAATCTTTATATCCATATATACAAAATTATAGTATATACAAAATAAATATAAAAAAAAGTAAGGAGAAGATAAATTATATACTTTCTATATTGAAACATTTTGTTCTTTATGAGCAATGTCTGGTTCGAATTTTGATGAGATAAAGGTAAGTTCAATAAGAATAGGCACTATTTTTCTATCCACCTTCTAGAGGATTATTATAAAAAATGTGTGTATAAATTTGCTTAATGAGAAGAAAATTTATAAACCCTATGGATAAGAAAGGACACTCAAATGAACTTTTTATGATTGATCTAACTCATTACAGGATCAATTTTATTATAATCTCATCCAAATAACTATTAAAATACAATAAGATATGATAATAATCAGATTGTCAGATGATAATAATCAGATTGTCAGATGATAATAATAGATAATTTATTAAAACTAATCACAATTATATCAAACATTTCGCACTTGTCTATTCATTACATAGTTAAAATCATGTTAAAATATCAATTAACTTGATTTTAGATAAATATTTTCAATTTAGTATCACATTAGGAAAATAATTTGAGTTAAAGTAACTTGCGTTAAATTAAAAAATTAATATCAATTTATTACTATTAACTTCTTTTTAAAACTAAAAAATAATTTTACAAACTTGAATTACATTCAAGATAATCGGTTTAACTAAATTTGGTCCAATTTTTTAAAGATACCCTGATAGAAAAACAAATAAAAAGGGTATTGTTTGTCTACATAATTAAAAATAAAAATGAGTAGACATTCTAAAATACCAACGGAAGTGCGGTAATTGCTTTTTGCACCAACATTGCTATTTGCACCTCTAAGTTTTTAACTTCTTGATGCTACCCTTCCTTCTTCATTATTTCTAATACCCCATTTTTTCTTTCTCTCACATACACCCTTCTCATCTGCGCTGCTCCTTCTTCCTCTCTCATCTCGCCTCATCTTCCTCTCTCGACACCCTTTCTTGCTACTTTCATATTTGACTTCTTATTTATTATTAAGCATCTATTCTACATTTTCATTTCCTTTCTCTGTGATTTTTTTTTGTGTGGCTAAGTTGTGGATATCCTAATCCACAACATGTTTTTTGGAGGGCATGTTATGAATTAGATGGTCAGTAACATGTTCTCACACGTTATGGATAAGTTCATTCACAATATGTATTTTTCTTCCAAAATGCATATTAAGAATCAATTTATCTGCAATATCATTTTGAGTATATTGGTGATTTTATTTTTTTCGGTGGATTAGGTGGGGAGGGTGCACACATTTGTGTCATTCAAAGAGTGTCCTGCGACAATACAAGTATGTCTAGATATCCATAGATATCCCACTTTTTTCATATTGCAATATAGTTCACGTCAAGAAATGGCTAAGAGACACACATCATTTGGACCTCATGGCATAGATTCTCAATATATAAGGTATTTTATGAGGGTATCCCATCCCTTTATATGTCTTCTAGCTGAAGATGCTCAGCCAACAAAAATAGGTGTTAGTTAGAAGAGACCTCTAATTGATCATTCAGGTGTAGTGGTAAGTCCATAATCTAATTTGACATCTTCTTCCACTTATACATGACAATATGCTTAAATGATTCTATAATTATAATTTATTTTGTGTAAGGTACTTGTCGATGTATTATCTGTCGATTGCAACAGATTATTGACTACGTATGGTGACTAAAGGAACACTGACATAGGATGCAACCGATGCAACTTTGCAGTTGATACATTATCATTTATTGATGAGAAAATGTGTACATTTGTTGCAAAAGTGATTGTGACAAACAACAGTAGGCATTGACATGAGTCATTTATTTTGTATTCACTGTAACTTATTAACATTAGACATTAACTATTTATGTCATATAACAATATAATGATCATGCCATTCACTCATCTATGTATTTAATTCCATACTAATAACAGGACACAATTCTTCACATATTATAAACAATGTTGTAGCATGATATCCACAATTGCCATCAACCTTGATATTGACAATGCCATGTATGAATGAATGTATTTGTCAAGGGATTTGATAAAGTAAAAAGAAAACATCACTATTGCGAACATCATACTTTGATAATTGCTTTGGTGTCATTCGAGTGGATGAACTATTATTAACAAAAAACAACACACCACATGTTCAAAATATGATGACACTCACTTGGTAGATCTTTCAAATGTACATGCACGACTTTTCTTTTACCCTTTAGTTTTAACTCTTTTTTTGGGAGGACACATAAATATTTTCTTTACATACACAATGTCGTGTAACTTACCTTTAACATTCCATTTGGATGCAACATTCACACAGTTAAATTTAATTGCCATGTCTTCTAATTGTTGCTTTATATATACCTCTCTATAACTTTTATTAGAACATATATCACTTAAACTAAGTTGTGTCCATATATGTTGAACTTATTTACGAGGTATACAATCAAATGCATAGTTTGTCAATTCACATGCACTAGAAAGACATGTGTTGTTCTTATCATGTATCCACATTTAGAGTTCTTATCACCTTCGATTATCAGTCCAAGTGGTGAAATTCTGCTTGCTAAGGGTCTCATCACTAGCGCCATGACTAGGAGGATACACGAGAACATGGTTAGAAGTGAACTTAAAGGACCTAAGCTTATGGTGAGTTTGAAGATTATTAAGCCTAATCATTGATCCATTGTATTTTTTATTTTAGTTGTTTTTCTTTTTTAAAAGGTAGACTTTCATGCTTGACCTATTTCTTGCTACCATTGTATTTAAGCTTTCTTTTATTTTTTTATAAGGAGTATCATTAGCTAGTATGTGGAATGTGTGTGAGAATTAGGCTTGAGTCTAAGAGAGGGAACGCATGATCTCACAACCATGTGAGTGATCTCACAATCCCTTCCTTAGATTCACACCCTTATAAACATATAATGTATGACTATAGCTGTCAAAACAGGATGACTCAACCTATATGCGCCAACCCACCTTGGCCTACAAAAAAAAATGGGTCAACCAACCTGACTCGTTTAAACTTTCTTACTTAATCTGTCAACCCGACCTAACCCACCACAAGTTGGTGGATTATACGAGACAACCCAACAAAAAATAAAAAAATAATTTTAAAAATTGAGATTATTTAAAATTTTAAAATTATTTATTTAATCAAGTCTTTATTTAAAATTAAGAAAAATATCTTCTATTTGATTATGTAATATAATAGTTAAAATCATAAATGTTTAGTGGGTTGAATAATAAATATTTAGTAAAATAGTAAAATATTAAAATAATAAATATTTAGTGGATTGAATACAGGCTGGTCCGACCACCCAAGTTGAACCCGTATAGGCTGAGTCCTAATTGAGCCATGTTGATTTTTAGCTATTGCAACTCTTTTTTCTTGTTTTTTGGACTAACCTGACCCGTATTCATAGTGGGTCGGGTTGGTCCACTAGTTAAAATCCGTTTTGACAACTATATGTATGACCAACACATGACCCTCTTATCCCCTAGTAGTTACACGTCCAAGGGAGCAAGGAAACAACACAAAAAGTAAGGGTGTTCGTGGTGCAGTTTTGAGTTTAAAACTAATCTGAACCAAACTATAAAAATAAGTGTGGTGTAGTTTGGTTCAATTAGATTAATTATAAAAGATAGAGGAAAGAGAATTTGTGTACCTCATATATATTGAATTGGAGTTCCTTGCCACTCTCTGTATGATTATTATCGTAGAGATATATAAGTTCAATAAGAACTCTTGAGGGTTTTACTACCTACTGTGTGTGGTAATTTGCTTAATGGGATGACAAATTTATAATCCTCGGGGTAGGCAGGGACCCCTCAAATGACCTTTTTATGATTGTCTCAACCCATCACAGAGTCAATCTTACTATAATCTTATTTAAATAATCAATAAATATATTATAAGATATGATAAGATATAATTATCATATCTTAAATTGTCAGATAATGATAAAAGATAATTGATTGATACTAATCCACTATTATTTCCAACATTCTCTCACTTGGATGGTATTAATCAATAATACAAAGACAAATCATTAAGGGAGAATGACAATTATAGAAAAATATTATATTAGACAATAATATGAGAAATCTGAGTTATAAAATAATATCCGATAGGGATATATATCATGCGCATTAACAAATATTTATCATATAAGTATATAGAATAATGTAGTTCAATAAAATGATACTACATGGTCCCAAGCATCCAAAAATGCCAAGATATGTGTTACTAAAATTATATTACTTCACACATATCTCATAAGAGAGTTTTCAAATCTCCACTAATCTAAGACATTAAAACTTAACCAAGTCATATGAGTTATAAAACTCCAATAGTTAAGTATTTGATCAATGAATAAAAAAAACGTTCTATTAATATCATTTTTACTTGAGTTCGAAAATTATAAAGACGAGAAAGCATAATTCACATGCATCTAAGTACTCATCATAACCCAACAACAAATGTAATTACATCTATACTACATAAATGCTCTATAATATTTGACATTTAACTAATCCGAGTTTAAGAAAAGAGTGATTATGTAAGAATCCGAAGACAAGTAGGAAATCCATAAATTCCCTACTAGGACCACATAGACACTTAGTTTATATAAAATGATACTTAGATTATCGTAGCCACAAAATATCAATTGAGCAAACACTTAGATAATTTGTCAAAAAGAAAAAAATCATAAGTACTTCAATAGTGCAAAATTATACTCAATAGGAGTACTATCATAATAAGCACTTTTACAAAGTAGAAAATCATACTTGATAGGAGTATATTATCTACAATATACTTATAGAATTTTGACCAAACAAGATGTGAAATTTTAGGTAAAAGAAATGTACAATACATAATATCATGCTAAAAGGACTAATGTGCAATACCCAACAAAATACTCTTAACATCCATTTAAGATGTTTATTAAAATACAATGAATTTTATGTATTTTAATTAAAATAGGAAAAAAATAAAGAGTCAAGTCCTATAGAATATGTCATATCATAATTAAACGTGCACACAAATGTATGACAGTAAAAATATACAAGTCTTGAGAGATAATACAAGATTAAATAATTCTCACAAATAGTTTCATAATTAACCACATATTAATCAATCATTTGAAAAATATTAACGCATATGAGGATCTTGAAAAAGTAATTACATGAGTGGAAAAAGGGATATCTTGATAATTTTACATAAAATATGAGATCATAAGCAAATTCTCAAGTAATCATAAAAAAAAATAAAGTGCTACGACAAACCATATCTATACATACTTGACAATAAAATATGATTACACGCAGCAGAAGAATATGAGATCTATTCTTACAAATATTAAGGATATAATAAAAAATAGTCTCTAACTCTCATCACAATTTATAATGGACATAAGTTTATTTATATATCATAAAATAAAGCATATAGCTTTTACAAGAACACCATCAACAATATTATAAAATATGGTATGAAGAAATTAATCTCTTCAAATTTGGGATTCCTATATCGTCCTTACAAGAATTGCACACTAATATTGCATATCAATAAAGAGTTTGTTATACAAGAAACTATTCTACTAGAGACTGATACAAAATCCTTAATATAGATCCCAACAACGTGATAACAAATAATGTGATAAGAAAAAAATATTTTTATCAAGAAAATTAGTTTTTATACATGTATGATTAATTGAACATTTAAGGTAAAAATCTTATACCAACACAAATCATTTTATGTTGCCTATACAAATGACTCATATTGGTCAAACATAAAAACATGAAAAGAAAAACCCTTAAGTAATTTTGAACATAATTTACCCAGTAATTGAATTTAAAATAGAACTAAGTTTTAATGGGGTAGCACTAAAAAAGAAATTTCAATATATAAAATTTACCCATCTAAGAGTAAGAGAATGAAACTTTAATATGTTATTTTAACAATAACAAATAGTATAAACCCTCAAATTTTTTGTGCAAAAGATAATAGTGAACTATATTATAAAATTTCACTAAAAACACACAAAAAAAACTTCAATTAAAATTTACTACTCTAATAGAAAAAACAACTATAATATGTATCTAATTTGACTCTGATACTAATTGATGGAAATAAAAAGAAAACTCCTTAAATCAATAGATACAAGATTATAGTATGTATAGAGAATAAATATAAAAGATAAAGGAAAAAGAATTTGTGTACCTCATATATATTTAATTGGAGTTCCTTGCATAGAGATATATAAGTTCAATAAGAAGAACTCTTGAGGGTTTTATTACCTACAATGTGGTAATTTTCTTAATGGGATGACAAATTTATAATCGCTGAGACCCCTCAAATGCATTTTTTATGATTACCTCAACCCATCAGTGAGTCAATCTTACTATAATTGGATTTAAATAATTATAAAAATATTATAAGATATGATAAAAGATAATTGATTAATAACAAACAACTATTACCTCAAACATAAGGAACTAGCTGAAGGTTGACAAGAAGGTTGACAATATTGATGAGATCGCTTTGGAAAATTTCCTCTAGATTCTTAATAATGAAAGTTGCACAAGATTGGCTTAGGCTTGCATAGTACACTCAAGTATTAACTTTATGAGAATCAAAGGGTGTAACTTCAACACTATCAGCATGTAAATCAGAATGATAATATGAAGCACCATAAGATCTATTGATGAAAAGTGAAGGTAGTAGTGCTATGGCAGTTGTTTTTACCAGAGTTTGGCAGGATGATTATCTTCTCGATCCTTCGGGTCTTGGAGCTCCAGGGGACATATGTGTACCTGCAAAACAGACTCCGACGACCAAGTCAGTGAGGGAGTAAGAGGATAGAGATTAGAGTGTGAGAGATTAGATACATGAGGGCGACCTAGTGTCCCCCTTTTAAGAAGGTCTCTAGGTGTGGTTCCAAGTTACCTTTTTTTACTGTTCTCCTTAAGTCTCTAGTTACTTATGTTATTATTCTCCTAAAGTCTCTAGTTACCTATTTTACTATTCTCCTTAAGATTTTTCTCTAGTTACCATTTTTTATATAGATGGGCCTTTCCTTCTGGGCTTCCGGCGAGCATTGAGCTATGGTCGGTGCAAGAGCGTTGGGTGTCGAGGTGGAGATTGGTGATCGAGCTTAGGGAGTTGTCCCGAGGAGGGCGCTGAGAGGGTACATATCCCCCTTAGCCTTGAGGTTGATCCAAAGTAGGATGAGACCGAAAAGGCTAGAAAGTAGAAAGACAAAAACTTGTTAGCACGCGACATCAAAGCCTTTGTAAAGATAAACATATGTTTTTTGTGTTGAAGTACTATTACATGTTTTTTGTGTTGTATTTCGTTGTCATATAATGATGTCATTGGGGAGTAATGAAGTTAAGTTTTCCATTTAGTGCCTTTATTCTTTCTTGCATGCTTTGTTGGTGAGAGTGAAACAGGGATGACATTTTTTTTTTATGTTTGGGCGCCTGCACGAGTTATGGAAAAGGTAAGTACAATGCCGAGTAGGTGAGTTCATTGTTGAGAAGGCGACTAAAGTGTCGAGTAGGTGATAGAGTGTCGAGTAAACAATATGGCGCCGAGTTTGTGGTAGAGCGCCGAGTAGGCGATATGGCATCGAGTAGGTGGTAGTGCGTCAAGTAGAAGATGAAGCTTCAAGTGGGCAATAGAGCGTCGAGTAGGTGCTAGGTCATGGGGGCTGAGAGCACCGAGTAGGCGATGGGCCATAGGGGTCGAGGGTTCCAAGTAGGCGATGGGCTGAGAAGGCGATAGAGCGTCGAGTGGGCGATAGTGCGCCGAGTTAGACTAGAGCCACAAGTTGTTTATGATACTGTATTAGAAAATAAAGGAAAAATGTAAAAAAAGAAACAGTTGAGATAAATGATAAAAATATCAAAGGTAAACATTTACTGATACGTCATTGATTTGCATTTACACACTGATGTGCCTTATTGAAACATCCTTGGCCAATACCCATATTCTTTTTGCTTGGGGAAAAGATTGAGGTAGGAAAAAAAGTACATCACCTGTTTTGTCTCAATTGTAATATATTTTTGAATAGGTGAGGTTCCAAGGTCGTGTTCCAAGTTCTCAGGATAGGTTCCCTTTGTGGTGTCTGTAGTTGGTAAGCTCCGCTTCGGAGGGTCTTGGTGATTCTGAACGGTCATTCGTATGTGTAGGTTGCCTGTATTGGTCCTTCTTCATACTATGAGGGGCTCTAAGCTGTTTGCGCCTAGTAGACGCTTCTTCCATGTTTATGAACTTAGAGGATCGCTCTAGGAGTTCATCCATCGTCCTCAGGCGTTGCTTCGCCACACTATCAGCGAACCTTTCAGGTTTTAGGACACCATCGGCTGTGTGTAGGGCTATCGCCAATTCTAAATCCACGATTTGAGTAATCATCTTGGAGAGCCGATCTGTTAATTCGCATAGTGACTCGTCATCCCTCTATTAGAGCCCGATCAAGTCATCGACCAAGACCCTTTATGTCAGCAAGCTGCATAGTGGGTTGTGAATTTTTCTGCCAAGGTATCGAATGAGTCGATAGAGTGGCGGGGGAGCCTCGACCACCAATTGAGAGCGGTACCTGCAAGAGAAGTAGGGAACATTCTGCACAACACATGATCATCATTTGAGTAGAGATTTACTTGGGTGAGGAATGCCTCAATGTAGTCGTTGGGGTTGGTCAATCCTTCATAGAGTTTGATCGCCAACAGTTTGCAACCTTGTGGGAGAGCATTGTTGAGTATCCCGTTGGTAAAGGGATGTTGTCGAGGTACGGGGTGACAGGTCACGAGAGCAATATCTCTGTTGGTCTTCTGCTTCTCTGCTCCTTTGCAGACATCAGTGGCCTTGCTATGGGTTGACTTGTTAAGTTTTGAAGTGTGGCAGTTTGTAGAGTGATTGTTTCTAGACGTTCCTTTGTCGGGGAATCTTTGTGATGGTGGTATTTGGATCCCCTATCATGGGTGTCTGCAATTGTCCTGTTGTGGTGATGACTTCGAGTCTTGTTGTGGCTAGTGTGATCTTGTGGATTGTTCTTTTTGTTGTGTTGACTATCCTGGAGGTCTTGAATCATTGTTTTCATGGCAGCATTCTCCTCTTTCAAGAGGTGGAGGTCGGCCTCATGCTTTTTAACCATTTCTTGCATTTTTCTGAGTTCCTCCATGAGGTTTGTTTCATTCATGTTGGAAGGAAGAGGAAGAGAGTAAAGATGGGGCATTAGGAATTCTTACTGGAGTTTGGCAAAACGATTATCCTCTAAATCCTTCGGGCCTTGGACCTCTAGGGGATAAGTGTGTACCTGTAAAAGAGATTCTAACGCCCAAGTTAGTGAGGGAGTAAGAGGATAAAGATTAGAATGTGAGAGATTAGATACCTGAAGGGGAGCCTAGTGCCCCCCTTTTAAGAAGGTCTCTAGGTATGATTCCAAGTTACCTTTTTTACTCTTCTCCTTAAGTTTCTAGTTACTTATTTTACTGTTCTCCTTAAGATTTATCTTTAGTTACAATTTTTTATATAGATGGGTCATTCTTTATGGGCCTCCAGCGAGCACCGAACTGTGGTCGATACAGGAGCGCTAGGTGACAAGATGAAGATAAAAGAAAAATATAGTTTATAAGTCTTCAGAAATATAGTTTTAGTTTTGAGTTACAAACTTCCGAATACTTATTAACATAATTTTGTGTCCATAATATTGATGCTAGGTGCTCCTACAACAGGAAAACAAGAATAAGGTTGATAGTATCTCCAGCAAGAGTTTATTAAAGAGTTAAAAAAAAAATAAAATTTTTTTTACTCTTCCATAGGAGCTCACGGAGAATTAAAAAAGATAATTTTTTTACCAGAAGAGCATACCGGATAATTAAAAAAAGTTTAGAGAAATTAGGTTCAAGAGTGAAGTGTGAATTTTAGAAAAAGTTTGAGTTTATGAAAGTAGTGTGAATAGTAGTTGATATGGTGAAGCGGACGGGCCTGGGCTTATGCGTATGGTTTTGGGTAACATTTATGTGATGAGACAGAGAAGTAAGGTGGTAGGAAAAGACAGTAATTGGATGCCATATGTTCTCTGTCAAGACTTGCACTCTTCCTTCCCAGTTCCCTCCATGCCGTACTCATTGCCGCCTCACCGTGGTGTGGTCCTCCTTCCGCCGCAGCAGTCGCAGTCGGAGTCGGAGCCGGAGACGCCACAACAAAATCTCCCTCCCCAGCAACACTACTAGCACCACCACTACCCCTTCCGATACCAAGCTTGAAGCCGTCATAGACCTCACTCCCCTAACCGCGCTCCAATCCGACCTTCGCCGCTTCCTATATTCCGGAAGAGACGCCTACCGCGATTTGCAAACCCTCGTCAGTCTCGACCACAACCGCAGACTCGTCGTTTCCTGTCGCCCTTCCACCTTGCACTTCCTCGGAACTTCCGCGGCTCTCACCTTCCTCTTCACTGTTTTGGCCCAATTCATTTCTAGGTTTTCCTCTTTGCGCCGTAACGCGTCTAGCTATAAGCCTGTGGTGCGTAGAGACCGGAGTCTCGGTGGAAAAGAGGTTGTTGTTGCATTGGGTCAGCAAAGCCATGCCAACCCGTTATCTCCTCCTATTCGGCGCTCCCCCAACAATAAGGTTCGTTTCCAACGTAGATTGCCCAAATGGTGGCCAACTCTACTCAACGCCAACCCTTCTCTTTTTTCTAATCACCGGGATGAGTACAAGAGGGAGGCTTATAGAGTCGTTCGAGGTTTCCCTTTTCTTTCTCTCTCCTTCTGCTTTACTCCTGTTACACTCTATCGTTGCAAAACCCTTTTTACTATCAAACAACCTTCTTTCCTTCTTTTTCTGAACATCATCTCTCTTTCTAGGTTCGCTTCAATTGACTTGTTTGTTAGTACATTTCATTATATTCACAAATAACAAATACTGTTTTTTAGCTTCTTATCATCAGAGAAGATTATAAAAGAGTAGCTCCTTTTAATTAATTATGGCCTTGGTACGGCGTCATTTCATAACAATTCCACAACTATCTATCTTCAGTTTCCTATTTGAAAGACTTTAACACCTATGCTGTGCATAAGTATAAAAGAGTTTTACACACGCATGTAATCACAACCCAACATTTATATGAATTTTAAATACGTGACTGCGAGTGTGGTGGATAAGTGTTTTTCTCTTGTCGAGATGCTTTGTTTAATGGTAATTTATTAACGACGACTATGATATGGGTCGTTCACTATTATGCTTGTTCCTACTCCTACTTCCTACTTCCTAGTGTTTCCAGTCTCTGGATAAATAATGATTCAAAATACTCGTCTAACAATTTCTATAGTGTTTTGCCTTCTTTTTTAAATTGCAACTCACCCACTTGATTTCCAGCAATTACCAACAGTAGATTGGGCGGAAATGACATCATGGAGAATGATATAATTCAAGTCAGTTCTTTTCCCTTTTTTTTCCCCGATGCTATACTTAAATCGTAAATTTTAATTTGTTTTTGGAAAATTTGTAAGTATATTAGTTTAAGATTGATAATTGTTTTCCTTTGAGTAGTGTCTTTAAGAAGAAAGCATTGTAGTTTTGTAGTAAACTCTGCCGTAACTCCTATTACACTATCCAATTGATGTTGACATGCATTAAATATAATTTAAACATCTACTGATGGTTTCTAATTCCTTTTATTAATATGTGCTTATAATAAAAAGAAAATAATTTGTTTCTCCTCATAACACTTGAAATATTTGTTGCCCATACACATGAACAGTTACGTCAAATATGCAGAATTTCTGGTGTGCAAGTCTCTATTGAACCAACAAATGTTCGGGACAACTTGTATCGAGCATCTGTTAACTTTGTTTTAAATGTGTGCAGCAGGTGTGGTATTATTACTTTATTAGCCCTGCATTCTCGTATCTCTCTTTGTTCACTGCTAAATGGCACCTATTAATCATGCTGTCTGCTTTTATTTTATGAAATTTGTTAGTGGCTATTTTGTTTCTATTCAGGGCACCAACTCATTCTACTTCATTTGATATTAATGGTGAGAATGCTCCACAATTCCTTGCTGGATTTGCTGAAAATATTGGCCTTGAAAATGTTCGTGCTGCAACAATTGTGTCTGCAGCTGTTGCTGCTCGCACCCGCTCCTGTCTTCTACAGGCTTGGGTAATTTTCTTTTTCTTAATTGTTGGCTGTTAAGGAGATATAATTGTTGCTTTTATGTTGTTATTTGTCTGTTTCAATTCATTCCAGTTGTAGTCCTATTTGTTAGGGATACGCAGATAAAGTTTAGATCATTTTATCTAACCACCCACGTCGTTAAGGATGTAAATCATGGGTGTGGTTATTGCTTTATTTGTATGGCTATAAAGCCAACCCATGATTTTGAATTCAATAAGACACTCCTTCTACCTAGTGCAGTAAGTTCTATGTTATTCAACAATTGGTGGTATCAGAGCTCCTTCACAGGGGCCTAATCCTGAATCTAATTGAGTGTGAGAGAAACAGTTGTGAGTGTGTGGAAAGAAACTGCAAATTTCTTTCAAAGCGAGTGTGAAAAAAAAAATGTTAGAAAGTAGCAACAGCAAGTATGTGCAACTCGCGATCTCGAAATTTGATAGTCATTATGATCCTTGGGCAAAATTAATGGAAACCTTCCTTTGTTCCAAAGAGTTCTGGAATCTTGTAGAGAATGGGATCTCAGTAGTAGCAAATGGAGCAACATCTTCAGAGGTAGAACTTAAACTGATGGAAGAGTAGAAGTTGAAGGACTTGAAGATAAAAAATTATTTTTACCAGGCTATTGATCGTGAAATTCTGGATACAATCCTTCATGGCGACACGTCCAAAACATTTGGGATTCAATGAAGCAGAAATTCCGAGGTTCTACAAGGGTGAAGAGAGTGCAATTGCAAGCCTTGCGCAAAGACTTTGAAGTTCTGAAGATGAAGGAAGGAGAGATTGTTAATTTCTATTTTGCTAGTACTTTAAAAATTGCTAAAAGTATGAAGGAGTGTGGTGAGAGTATGCGTGAGAATGTCATCATTGCGAAAATCTTGAGGTCCATGGTTTCTAAATTTAATTATGTTGTGTGCTCGATTGAGGAATCCAACAATTTATAGAACATGACAATTGATGAGTTGTAGAGCAGTCTTCTTGTTCATGAGCAAAGAATGAAATGCCATGGAGAAGAAGAACAAGTGCTACAAATTACTAAGGAGGATAAGGGAGGAAGAGGGAGAGGCCTTTTCAAAGGTGGTCAAGGCAGAGGAAGGGGAAGACAGTTCTTAAACAAAGCTGAACTTACATGTTTTAAATGTCACAAGTTTGGACATTTTCAATACGAATGTCCTAACTGGCAAAAAAAAGTAAACTATGTTGAGGTGGAGGATGAAGTGAAGGAAGAAGATGAGCTCTTGCTAATGGCCTATGTTGATCTCAAACAAGGCAAGGAAGATTGAATGGTTTCTTGACTCAAGGTGCAACAACCATATGAGTGGAAACAAGGAGTGGTTTTTAGAGATGGATGAGAGCTTTAGGCACACTGTAAAGCTTGGTATCAATACTAGAATGGTTGTGATGGGGAAAGGAAATGTTCGCTTGAATGTTAATGGAGTTACACATGTAATATGTTCCAGAACTCAAGAACAATCTATTAAGCATAGGACAACTTCAAGAAAGGGCCTAGCTATTTTGATTCAGAATGGGAAGTGTAAAGTTTATCATCTCGGAAGAGGGTAGATTATGGAGATTGAAATGAGTGGAAATAGGATGTTTTTCTTGGTAGCTACTATGGTGTCGAAAAATCCTGCATGTTTTCAGATGGAGTTAGAGAATGAATCTCATCTTTGGCACTATCGATTTGGTCATTTAAGCTATAATGGCTTGAGGACACTTTCCTCTAAGAAGACAGTGAATAGGTTGCCTGCTATCACTACCCCAAAGGATATGTGTACATATTGCTTAGTAGGAAAGCAACATCAAAGTTCTATGCCGAAAAAATGTTTGTGGAGAGCATCAAACAAGCTTTAACTTGTAAACGCAAACATAAGTGGGCCTATAAAACCAACTTCAAACGATAACAAGAGGTATATCTTAAGTTTTATTGATGACTTTTCTCATAAAACTTGGATTTACTTCTTAAATTAAAAGTCAGAAGCATTTTCTATGTTTAAAAGTTTCAAAGCCTACATTGAAAAAGAAGCTGGTGCATGTATTACTTGTTTGAGGATAGATAGAGGTGGTGAATTCCCCTCAAATGAGTTTAGAGAATTTTGCAGGACTCAAGGCATAGGTAGATAGTTGATTGAAGCTTACACTCCTCAGCAAAACAGAGTTGCCGAGAGGAAAAACGAACGATAATGAATGTAGTGTGGTCTATGTTGATTGAGAAACAGGTTCCCAAGGTATTTTGGCCTAAAACTGCAAGATGGTGTGTGCATGTTCTCAATAGGTGTCCTATAATAGTTGTGCAAAATAAAACTCTCGAAGAAGCATGGAGCAGAGTGAAACCCACAGTTGAATATTTTTGAGTGTTTGAATGCATAGCTCATGTTCATATGCCGGATCAACAAAGAATCAAATTAGATGACAAAAGCAAGAAATGTGTCCTGCTTGGAGTGAGCGATGAATCAAAGGCCTATCACTTCCAAGAAAGTCATTATTAGCAAATATGTAGTGTTTGAAGAACAAAAGAGTTGGAATTGGGAGAAGAATGAAGAAGAACACAAATAGGATATTTTAGATTAGGGAGGAGCATGTTAGTTGAATCGAGATACACACTATGTATCGGAAAGTCAAATTTCCGAATGTTGAATCATAAGATTCATCGAGATACACACACACACAAACAAGAGTATAACACATAAAAGTACTCTAGGAGTATTTTAACATGAAGAAACGTATTTAAAATGAAAACATATGCATATTTAACGACAATTTGAATTCAAGCAACTAATATAGTGATATATGAGTTTCAATTCAAGACAACACTTGTACAAAATAATAGCCACAAGGTAATAAAAAAGGATGTTTGCTGCTGCACAATTAAACATAGAGCCTTCAACAAACCCTAAACCAACAATAAGCAAAAATAAGTTTATACCCCTAAACCTACCATGCAAAAGTCAATAGCCGGATACCACAACTAACAGAGACAAACATTGCAGTGAGAAGGAGACGAGTTGTAGTGGAGACGTGAGCTCTGTTGCAGAGAAGGAGAGATTTGAAGGAGAGAGAAGAGTGTTTCTCTCAAAGAAACTTATTGGGCATTAGGGACGAAGATTTTTCGACAATTTTCCTCCTTTTCCAGACCCATTTTCGTCTAAAAAAAGAGCAAAATTAGGGTTATTTTGAATATGGGTCACACAACCCACTCTGTTCAGAATGCAGAAAACATTGGGTTTGAATCGCTCGATTCTCCCAGAACTCGCGATTCACATGATTCTCCTAAAACTCGCGATTCACACGATTCTCCACCGATTCATACCCAAAAAAGATACAACCTTTGATTCGCATTGCTAGAGCTCTGACTCGTATCGAATCGCATGTATCGTATCAAAATACATGCAATTCTAACTACACTGGGGAGGAGATGAGGAATATGAAAGTGAGACCGAGGAGCGGTAAGAAGAAGAAAATAATGGTGTTGTCGACTCCATGAGTATTTGTGCTCATCCTAATGAACCACTTAATAATGTTCACGAGATCCCAATTGAAGGGGGAGGGGTTAGAAGATATAGAAGAGAACCAAGTTAGATGATTGATTATGAAAGTGGAGAATGCTTGTCAGATGAAGATGGTTTGGATGCAATGATGATGGCAACTGAGGATGATCCACCTTCATTTGAGGAGACTGCTAAGAGCAAGAAATGGAGGGATGCAATGATGAAAGAGATGAAGTCAATAGAAAAAAATAACACTTGGGAGTTGATTGACTTACCTAGTGGAGTGAAGCCCATCGGAGTTAAGTGGATTTTCAAGACCAAACTTAACGAGAATGGAGAAATAGACAAATTCAAAGCAAGATTAGTGGCGAAAGGGTATGCTTAACAATATGGAGTCGATTACACAGAGGTATTTGTCCTAGTTGCCAGACTTGATACCATTCGCATTATGTTTTTGCTATGGCAGCTCAATATAATTGAAATGTTTTTCAATTAGACGTGAAGAGTTCTTTTCTTCACGGTGAACTCAAAGAAGATATTTATGTGCAACAACCTATTGGTTTTGTGAAAAGGCGTGAAGAAGACAGAGCTTACAAATTAAGAAAGGCATTGTATGGCCTTAAACAGGCACAAAGAGCATGGTACAGCAAGATAGAGGCTTATTTTGTCCGTAAAGGTTTTGAAAGGTGTTCTTGTGAACATACATTGTTTACAAAGTCAAAGGAGGGAGGTAAAATTTTAATTGTAAGCCTTTATGTTGATGACTTGATATATACTGGAAATGATTGGAGCATGTGTGATGAGTTTAAAAGTTCAATGATGTTGGAGTTTGATATGTCCGATTTAGGAAGGATGAGGTATTTTCTTGGAGTAGAAGTTATGCAGAGCTCAGATGGAATTTTTGTATGTCAAAGAAAATATGCTTGTGAGGTTCTAGCAAGGTTTGGCATGGAGAATAGTAATGCAGTGAAAAATCCATTGTTCCGAGCACAAAACTGTCAAAAGATGATGCAGGAACCAAAGTTGATTCAACCATGTTCAAGCAAGTAGCTGGCAGCCTTATGTATCTGACTACAACTCGTCCAGATCCAATGTATGGAGTAAGTTTAATTAGCAGATTCATGTCTTGTCCTACTGAGTCTCATTGGCTTGCAGCAAAACGTATATTAAGGTACTTGAAAGGAACAACTGAACTAGGCATTTTTTACAAGAAAGGTGGCAGTACAGATATTGTGGCATATTCTGACAGCGACTTTGCTGGAGATTTAGATGATTGAAGAAGCACTTCCGGCTCGTGTTTTTACTTGGTTCCGAAGCAGTTTCATGGGCCTCAAAGAAACAGCCTGTAGTAACATTGTCTACTACTGAGGCTGAGTGCATAGCAGCTGCATTTTGTGCTTGTCAATGTATTTGGCTTAAAAGGGTGTTGGAGAAGCTTGGCCTTAAAGAGCAGAAGAGCACTTTGATTCTGTGTGACAAAACTCAACCATACAATTATCCAAGAATCCAGTGTTTCACGGGAAAAGCAAACATATTGACATAAGATTTCATTTTTTTGAGAGACTTGGTGAAGGATGGAGCAGTCAGGCTGAGCTACTGTAAATCACAGATTCAAGTTGTAGACATGACGACCAAGCCTCTCAAATTGGAGCTATTCTTAAGGCTACGAAGTATGCTAGGCATGATTTAAGCTTCAGAACTAAACTAAATACTAACATATAGTTTAAGGGAGGGAATGTTGGCTGTTAGGAGATATAATTGTTGCTTTTATGTTGTTATTTTTCTATTTCAATTCAGTCAAATAGTTGATTAGAGTTAGTCCTATTTCTTAGGGATATGCAGATAAAGTTTAGATCATTTTATCTAACCACCCATGTCGTTGAGCATGTAAATCATGGGTGTGGTTATTGCTTTAACTTGAATATAGAAAAGCTTGAGATAACTTTACTCAGCTTAGAATCTCTTATTAAATAGAGATACAATACAATCTAGAAAATTAGAGTAGTGAATACAACTACCTGATTATCACAGTAAAGTTGCATTGAAGAAATTTCACAGAACTTCAATTCTTGTATGAGTTGTTTAACCCACACCAATTCACAAGCTGCAAGAGCCATAGATCTATATTCAGCTTCTGCACTAGATCGAGCAACAGTCTTCTGTTTCTTACTCTTCCATGAGATAAGATTACCACCAAGGTACACACAATACGCAGTAGTAGAGCATCGATCTGTATCGGATTCAGCCCAATCAGCATCATAGTATCTAACAATTTGGCTATTTCCTTTATCTTCGAACAACAGACCCTGGCCTGGAGCCTTTTTTATGTACCTAAGAATACGCATTACTCCATTCCAATGATCAACACAAGGTGAATTCATGAATCGACTTACAACTCCAACTGCAAAGGAAATATCTGGCCTCGTAATAGTGAGATATATGAGCTTCCCAATCAGCCTTCTATACCTTTCTGGATCTGAGTATAAGTCTCTCATATCAGCTACTAATTTCTTGTATGGGTCCATAGGACTATTGACCGGCTTACAATCAGACAGTTTTGTTTTCTCCAGAAGATCCAAGACATACTTCCTCTGGGAAACTACAATGCCTTCTTTGGATTGAGCTATTTTTATTCCCAGAAAATATTTCAGATGACCAAGATCTTTTGTTTGAAAGTGATTGCATAAGTGTTGCTTTAGTTGAGATATTGTGACTTCATCATTTCCTGTAAGTACAATGTCATCGACATAAACAACTAAATAAACACCTTTGCCAATAGATTTGTGATAGTAGAAGACAGAGTGATCTGCTTCACTCCTTTTCATTCCAAAACCTTGGACAACATTGCTGAACTTTCCAAACTAAGCCGTTGGCGACTGCTTAAGATCATAGAGAGATTGCCTGAGTTTACACACTAGACCGGACTCCTCCTCAGCAACAAAGCCCGGTGATTGCTCCATGTAAATCTCCTCATCTAACTCACCATGTAGGAATGCATTTTTAACGTCCATCTGATACAGGAGCCAATGGCGAATAGCTGCCATGGCAAGAAGAAGACGAATAGTAGTGATCTTGGCCACCGGGGAGAAAGTGTCTCCATAATCAAGTCCATATATCTAGTGTAACCTGTGGCTACCAAACGACCTTTAAGGCGTTCAATTTCACCATTTGGACCAATTTTAATAGCATAGATCTATCTACAACCAACAGCTTTCTTCCCAGGAGGAAGATGAACCAATTCCCATGTTCCATTGTGATCAAGGGCCTACATTTCATCAATCATGGCTTGTCGCCATCCAGGGTGATCAAGTGCTTCACAAACATTTTTGGGAATAGTGATGGATGATAAGCAAGTTTGAAAGGAACAATAAGATGGAGACAGACGATGATAACTCAAAAAATTGTAAATAGGATGAGGATTTCGAGAAGAGCGAATACCTTTTTGAAAGGCAACAAGCCAACATGAATTGTCATCGGGCATGGAAGGAGAATTAGGAGCCGTTGTACAAGAAGCAGACGGAGATGGACATGAGCCACGAGAATCATCAGGAATAATGGGGTTAGCTTCAGATGTCATGCCGTGAGGAGGAGTTGAGGGAGAATGATCAGTTTCAGATATGATATGCATTGGACTAATATTGGTGTGGTCATGTTGATGAGACATGTCTAGAGAAATGACAATCTCTGGACTCGAGGAGGGAGAGAGCAAGACCTCTTGGATGGAAATGGAGTCAGGTGTGGAGGATGAGTAGAAGGGAGAATCTTCAAAGAAGGTAACATTTGCAGACATGTAATACTTCTTGTTATGAGGAGAATAACATTTGTATCCTTTTTGAAGGCAGGAGTATCCCAAGAAAACACACTTGATCGACTTAGTTGACAATTTATCGAGGCCTGGAGACATATCATGAACAAAACAAGTACAACCAAATACACGCGGTGAAACATGATATAGAAGTTCAGTTGGAAATAGGATGGAATGAGGAATTTGATTATCAAGAGAGGAAGAGGGCATCCTATTGATAAGATAGCAGGCAGAAAGAATTGCATCTCCCCAATGATGTAATGGAACTTTTGCATTAATCATTAAGAGAGAGCAGTTTCAACAAGTTGACGATTCTTTCTTTCGGCTATCCCATTCTATTGAGGAGTGTGGGGACGAGTGGACTGATGTAATATACCTTGAGAGAACAAAAATGACGAGAGTTCAGAAGAAAAATATTCTTTTGCATTATTACTTCTGAAACATTTGATTGATTTTCCAAACTGATTTTTTATTTCATGAAAGGACACAAATATGGATAGAAGTTCAAACCTTTCTTTCATTAAATAAAGCCACGTGCACCGAGAATATTCATCGATAAAGGTGACAAAATATTTAAATCCAAAAGAAGTAATTCGACTAGGACCCCAAATATCTGAATGAACAGTAGAGAAGGCTGAATTACTTCTTGATTTATCTTTACTTGAAAAAGAAGACCTAACATGTTTGCCTAATTTTCAAGCTTCACATTCTAAAGTTTGGTTTTTCTGAGTAGTAGGAGGCATTATCTTTAATTTGGCAAGACTAGGATGTCCAAACCGATCATGCAACAACTTAGGAGAGATGGATGCAAGACAAGACACTGAAGAGCTAGATTCCAGGTAATAGAGGCCTTGTGATTTATGTCCTGCGCCAGTCTGCCTGCCCGTACCACGGTCCTGAATGACAAAGGAGTCAGAGTTAAATGTAATTGAATAATTTAAGGACTTAGTTAATTGACTCAAGGAAAATAAATTGGGACAAGAAGGAATGTATAAAACAGAAGATAAATTTAAGGAGGGAGAAATAGAAATTGAACCCACTCCTTGAGCTGAAACCTTTGACCCATTGACTAATGTGACAAGATGTGGAAATTTGGAAGGTAATGAAGATGAAAACAAGAAGTTATTACCAGAGATATGGTCTGAAGCACCAGAGTCAACAATCCATGGGTTTTGACCTTCCACAGATTGAGAAATGCAGGCTGTTGAGACATTAGGTCCAGAGGAAGGTCCAGCAAGGTTGTTAGATTTCATCCTCAAATACTCTTGATATCCTTGATATTCTTCTTCAGACAGTTTCCTCTCTTCCGGCTTCTCAGACCTTGATACATGAGCAGACTTGTTTAGAAAACCATGCAGTGAGTAGCATGTCTCATGAGTATGACCCATCCTCTTGCAATGAGTGCATTGTGGACGATTACCTCTTTCACCACGACCTCTGTTTCCATGTCCTCCTATTCCTCTTGAAGATATCATAACAGAGGACTCCATATTATTTTCAAGGGAGGTACCCTCATTGCTCAAGGTAGGAATTCGGAGGAGACGAGTAGTTAAGCTTTCCATGGAAGGAATATCTTGACCAGTCAGAACTTGATCACGAATGTGATTAAATGTCGAGTTCATACCACGAAGAATCATAACCATATAGAGGTTATCAAGTCGTTTCCTTATTTCTTCTATAGAATCAGCTTCTAAGAAAAACTTCAATTCTTCTGCAGCAGCTTGAGCTTCGGAAACATATGACACCATATCTGAATCATTTTGTTTTAAGGAGACTAGCTTTTGAACACAATTAAACAAGCGTTGGATATCATTAGAGTAGATATCTTGGGCTTTCTTCCAAAACGAGTAACAGGTTTTGAAAGCTCTGAGGTTCCTCAATATCTTAGGCTCCACTGACTGCCATAGAAGTGCACAAAGCTGAAAGTCAAGTCTCTTCCACTGAGCTTGCTGTTCAGCTGATTCCTCAGTATCTACCTTTTCTAGATGCATGGTGTCCTTGACCAAGGAACCAGAGTTCTACAAAATCAGCCCAAGCTAAATAATTTTTACCATTGAGTTTTTTTGCTGTGATGACGGCAAATCCAGAAATAGGAAGAATGGGACCAGAGTTGACTGAGGTAGAAGAAGACATTTTTCCAGATCTGAAAAAGAGGAAAAACAGAGACACGAGAGAGAGATTTGATTTAAATCCATTAAATCTTGCTCAAAGTGAACCACGCAGGTCAGCAATGGCTTCAGGAGGCTCCGGCGAATCAGACAGTACCGGAACGACGGCGAACGGAGACCGTTTCGCCGGCGCGTGGAGCTCACGCACTTTCTGTTTGGCGTGACTGAGGCAGTGTGTGGAGCGGTGTATAGAGGAACGATTTACAGGGGTAGAACATGCACGTCGAGGCGCACCTGGATTTGTGCTCGTCGGAGAAAAAGTCGTCGGAGAAGGCAGTGGACGGCGGCGACAGTGGTGGACAATCTACTATGTGACTCTAGACGATAAAGAGCAGAATCGAACTTGTTGTGATACCAACTTGAATATAGAAAAGCTTGAGATAACTTTACTCAGCTTAGAATCTCTTATTAAATAGAGATACAATACAATCTAGTAATCAGAGTAGTGAATACAACTACCACTAACCTCTGACATACAATAATAAATGAAACATAATATACCTCAACTAACAACTAATGACCAATATCTAACATTAATTTAACACTTTATTTGTATGGCTATAAAGCCAACCCAAGATTTTGAATTCAATAAGACATTCCTTCTACTTAGTGTGGTATGTTCTGTGTTATTCAACATAAATCTTATGATCTATGCTGTTGAGCATTCCTTCTACTTAGTGCAGTACATTCTGTGTTATTCAACATAAATCTTATGATCTGGTATATTTGTGTTTCGGCATTTGGGTTTTTACAAAATTACATTCTTATAATAAATACCAGCAAAGACCGTTATATTTTCAGTTAAAATTTTTTTTATTGCGTTTATTAATTTATGTTTCTAGAAACCTTTCTTAGAATGTGGTATAACATCACACCATTAAATTTGTTCATTGTGTCTGTTTTCTTCTCTTTGATGGTCTCTGAATTGAAAGAGATCTGTTTAGGTATGCTTTGCATGTAAAATCTATAATTTGACTACCGGTCTTAATAATGAATGCTGAACCTTGAAGTATCGTAACTTAATGCCTGAAATTTTTGCCTCATTCAAATATCTCTTCGTTAGAAAGTACATATTTGTCCTCTGTAATGCTCTACTAAATTCATTCTTTTGTCCGTTGTTTTCAATTACAGGCTCTTGAAATGCAAGGCAAAAAGGTTGATGCTACGGTGGAACTCTCAAAGATATGCCTTCTTCTACGAATATTTCCTCCTGAGGAGTCTTCGGTATGTATCTTCAGTAATAATTTGTAAATTTTTTAAATAAAATTTCCCCACTTCCCCTGGACGGACAATTTATTTGGTAGAGCTTTACTGGTGGTGGTAGTGTAGTTAGAATCGCATGTGTTGCGATATGAGTTGGAGTTCCAACAATGTGAATTGGAGGTTGTATCTATTTGGGGTGTCAATTGGTTCCGAATCGCACGAATTGGTGGAGAATTGCGAGTTTTGTGTGAATCGCACGATTCAAACCCAGTGTTTTTTGCATTCTGAATTGGGTTGGGTCACATGACCTGGATTAAAAAAAAAAAATCTCCTCCATAATACCCAACATGTTTCCTTGAGAGAAACACTGTTCTCTCTCCTTTGAAGCTCTCTTTCTGTATGATAGAGCTCATGTCACTCTCTGCAACTCACGTCTATTTGCAATTCCTCTCTCTATGATGTCCGTCTCTGTTGTTTGTGGTGTTGAGCTATAGATATGCACCTACAAAACCTTATTTTTTGGGTGGTTATATTGCTAAAAAACAACCATTGTTTTAGAAATTTATGTAGCAGCACCAGTTTTTTGAAGGCTTTGTTGCTTAGTCGTGCAACAACAAACAACCCTTTTTTATGAACTTGAGACTATTATTTTGTATAGTTGTTTGTCTTGAATTGAAGCTCATATATCTCTATATTAATTGTTTGAATTTAAAGTGTCATTAGATATGTGTATGTTTTTATTTTAAATGTTTCTTGATAAAATACTTCTAGAGTACTTTTATATGTCTTTTATATATATATATATATATATATATATATATATATATATATATATTATAATTTTTTAGTGGTAGTGAATGTTAACGATTCACGATACGATTAAATTAAAAAATTTGATTTTTTATACATAATGTGTAATCCTTATTCAACTTCCATGTGTGATAGTTTTAAGTTACTTCTTAAAGTGAAGAATCATTCTCAGCTGGTTTATCGTTGAAGGAGGGTTATGCAGATGCCACATGTAAGAACAATTGGAAGTCTCACATTAACTAGTGACATAATCAAATAATAGTATATAATTGTGGTGTAAGCATCATCTTACAAGCTAGTTTTGTAAGGTTGAGCTATGCCCTAATTCACCACTTCTATTATGGTATGAGAGCTTTTGCAATTTGTTGTTTGTTTAGGGTTATCATGTCACATCGGATCAATCCTTGACATGGGTGTGTGTTGGAGATTCTATATTGACTAGTATGGCTAAACAATCATATATGAGTGAGTTGAGCCTTATAAAGAGATTTTATAAGATTGAGTTAGACCCTAATTCGCTGTTGCTAATATGTTAAAATTAGAGAAATGGAAAGTAATAATGAAATGAAACCATGTGTCTAAATAAACAACGAATGAAATTCTCAACACTCCTCGTCAAACTAAAACTTACTAAGTATTCAACTTGTTACAAGATGTGAATAACAAAATAAATAAACCAAAATTGAGTTTTACTATAAAACAGTATTTCAAAAGACAACTCAAGGATATTGGCAAAATCGATAAATATTGCTAGAAATATATCATTGCCAAATAACAAAATATCCATCAGCCTAAGAAACTTAATGTTCTTACTCAACATTTGAAGGCTTCAAACCAATATTTGTAAAAATCCAAAATCATTTAAACAAAAGGGTTAAAAAAGGATATCGTTTAAGCCTATCCCATGGGGACCGACTTGAACCCTTAGCTTTGATGGAAAAAAATTGTGTTGACTGGGTTTGGGTTTTCCCCAATTAAAAATTTCGGGTTTCGAAGTGGGTAGTATGATCCCCATTCGCCCTGTACCTCACCCGTACTTTAATGCGTGTAAAAATACCATTATGTCCTTAAAATTCTCAACTCTAACTTCACTAAGTCCAGACAAAGTCTTAAAATTCTCAACTCTAACTTCCCTAAGTCCAGACAAAGCACAACTTACCTCGCCGCCAACCTCTCATTTAACTCTCTCTAATCTATATGCCTAGCACACGCATTTCACCCTCTCACTGATCACTGCTCACTGCTCACTGCACACGGATATCACATATCTCACACCAGCACCGTTCACCACTGTGGTGCTTTATCCGCTGTTTTCCGCTACTAAAGTACTAATTACCATTTGCAGCATCTGCTCATTGTAACCGCAGCTATTCGATTGACTTTGTTTTTCTTGTTCCCCTTTGGATTATTTGCTTTCATATATTTCTGCTTAAAGTTTCAAAGGAGCAGTGTTTGCACATTTGGGTCCGTTATCTTTTTTATTTATTTGCGTTTGATTGACTTTGTTTTTCTTGTTCCCCTTTAGATCCTATCTTTTTTTAATTCTTAAATAAAACATTTTGTTAGGAAAAAAGGGAACTATGGGATGAGAAATCCACTAAGTGAACAAAATATTTTGAGTGAAAAGAAAATGTAACAATTTGAATGAATGTCGGTAGGATTGATTTTAAATGAAATTGATTTTGAAATAATATAATTATATTTGGACGTTGTTACAATAAAGGTAAGTTAGGAGTAAAGTTCATTATAAAATTCTTGAGATAACACCTTCAAGCTGCTTCAATCCTGAATCAACGATGGAATTAAAATTAATTTTGAATTTTTCTTCGTGTATTGACTTGTTACTTCCTACTAGCACTTACAGTGGGTATATGCAGCCTGAAATGGAGATGGTTAGGCGGGGCCTAGAAAAGCACTTGAAACTGGAACAAAGAAAACATCTCATGTTTCTCTTTGGTAAAGTTTGCGGCGAGGAGAGTCAGAGTATTGCAAGAGAAGCCCTTGGTTTGGTGCGAACCTGTTATCCTATTTTTTCTGATCGTGCACAAATGATTACTTGCTTAGAATTTAATTGTAATATAATTGCATCTGAAAGTAGTTCCCACGTATCGAATAATACGAAGATTTTTCAATCTCTTGTTTCTTTTTTTCTTGGCATGCTTGCGGTCTTTTTTCTTCTTTTTTTTTTTTTTTAAAAATCTTTTTCAAGGTTAGTGCTTTTGTATTTCGCGCTGAATTACAGTCTGCTTATGTAGTATGGTAATGAGCTAGAAATATGGATATATAACACTGCAAATATAAAAAATTGAAAGGCAATAGCAATGCTACTCAGTTAGTGTTTGTCGAAATTTAGTTTTTTCCTCAATTATTTCTTGATTAGGTTTGTTAATTATGGATATTATAGGCAATTTTGATTCTTTCTTTGGTGTTTATATTTTGCCACTCGTGTAATCTGTTTCTCCCCCTTTTTTTTTGCAGACGCATTCTCAAGCCTCTGACCAACTTGAAGACAACATGCTTCGTGAAAATTAATCTCTCAGCTTCTCGTTCGTTCGGGAAAAAACAACTGACTGAAGATGCATTCTTTTAGACTATATCTGTTTATTCAATAATATTTTGATATTTTCTTTTAGTAATGTATATTATTTTCAATGTCAAAAGGCGATTCTTTTATTGTCTCCAATGTTAGTATTTTAATAATTACAATATCTTTTTACCATTTGAAAATTAAAGAGAACATCGACAGTTGACACAGTTTATCACTTTTTTTTTAAAGGCAAGTATAATATGTATAAATATGAAAGGAAAAGGTGAAACAAAAAGTTTTAAAAACTAAATACAACTAACACAAAACACACACCACTCAAAACTACTATGAGTCGAGACAATCACCTAAGGCTATGTTCGGGGTGGTTTTTGGTTTCTAGTTTTAAAATTTCTAAAAACAAAAATTAGTTTTAGTTTTAAGTTTTTAAAATTTTAAAAACAACATTGTTTTTGTTTTCAAATTTAAAACATTGGTCTCAAATCTTAACCAAAATATTAGTTGAAGGTAGCGATCGTTGAAGGTGACAGTTGGTCATTGGCGATCACCAGTCGGAGGTGTGGTTGGTGATTGCTGGTAGGAGGTGGCAGCTGGTGATCGCCGGTTGGCGGTGGCAGCTGGTGATCGCTGGTCGGCAGCGGCAGCTGGTGATCGTCGGTCAGCAGCGGCAACCGGTGATTGTCGATCGGCGGTGGAGGCCGGTGACTGTTGGTCGAAGGTGGCGGCCGTTGATCGTTGGTAAGAGGTGGCAGTTGGTGATCGTCGGTTGGAGGTGGCGGTCGGTGACCGTTGGTTAGAGGTGGTGGCGGGTGATCATCGATCGGAGGTGGTGGCTAGTGACCGCTGATCGGAGGTGGCGGTTGGTGATCGGCAGTTGGATGTGGTTGTCAGTGACAGCTGGTTGGAGGTGACAATTGGTGACTGGCGGTTGGTGATCGGCAGTTGGAGGTGGTCGTCAGTGACAGCCGGTTGAAGGTGGCAATTGGTGACTGTCAATCGGAGGTGATGATCGGTGATTGCCGATCGGAGGTGATGACCGATGACCGTCAGAGTGACGGTCGGTGATTTTTGGTCAGAGGTGATGGTCAATTATGAAAAATGACGTTAAGTAATGAATTTAAATAAAAACAGAAACAAAAATCTAAAAACCAAATTTTATTGTTTTTAAAATTGAGTAAAAACTGTTTTGAAAATGAGTAAAAAACCAAAACAGAATCATTTTTGCCGAACAGGTTTCTGTTTTCAAAATATGTTTCAAAACCAAAAACCAGAAACTCAAAATCATCACGAACGAGGCCTAACATGATAATTAATCCCACCAAAGGTGGGTTACTGTACCAATAAAAAAAAACACAATCCTTGTTAGAACTAAACATATACAATAACCATTTTCAAGAGGTAGTTTGAATGACGTTCATGATATCTAAAGACTCAATTGTCTTATTGTTGAAAACAATAAAGTTTCTAAATATTTAAATACACCAACAACGTCACATGTTAAAACAAATACCTACACTTTTTTATTTACCAACCATTCAAGAACTAGTTAAATGAAACTACGGATGGAGATCACCTAGTAATAGGGACACAAATCAATTCATTTTATAACCTTCTATCACAAAAACGGAGTAAAAGGGCATGTGAGGAAAATATGCTTACCTTTTTCTAGCTAATCCTTACACAAAGGACACTTCTGCAACTCAGGATGGATAAAGACATGTTGCTTAAGCAAATTATCCACTGTGGGTAACTTATTCAGGAAAAGCCTCCTAGAAAAAGCTATGACTTTAGAAAGTAATTTATCCTTTCACAACTCCTTAAACAATTGTGTATTGGTATCCAACCTACTTCCATGATGAGCATCATTACTCAAGAGCCTATACGTCTGAGTTCCAGAGAATTCATTGTCATTGATTGGGAGCCAAGACCAATGATCCCGTTGATGATGATAAAAAACTAAGCTTCGCAACTAACCCTTCAAAGATAACAACACCTCCTCCCCCCAGACGAACAACCTCCTTCTCCATTCCTAGTTCCAAAGAACCTACCCTCATGCCACTCATGTCTTCAATATTAGCATCATTATGAACTGGCAAGTCATATATTATAGGAAAAAGCACTCTCAACGAACCAACACCTGACCAATTATGATACCAAAACAAAGTCTGTCCCCCGTCCCCTAACTTCCTCCTTATATTGTTCTTGAACAATCCTGTTACTTCTGTCCTAGGTTTATCCAATAACCAAATATCTTTCCACCAAATTAAGCATTTAGACTTAGGAGCACTTTGGTATGGTCAATTCTAGAAATCACCATATCTATAACAAAGTAAAGGGCGCCATAAAGGATTTTTACTCTGATAAGAATTTTCATCTCCATTTAGCAAGTAAACTTAGGTTAAACTTCATGAGGCACTTTAACTCCCAAACCCCCTTCATGATCCAAGCAATTTTACTTTGATCTGCATTCTCACCCCACAGAAATGTATATTGCTACCCTTTAAGAATATTAACCACCTTTATTGGGGGCTTATAGAATGAGAATAATACAGTGGGAGACTAGAAAGGACAAAATTTAACATTACCAGCAACCACCGAATAACATATTCCTCCTTTCCAATATGAAAGTCTCTTCTTAAAGTGATCTACAAGTGGTCTCCACATAGCGATTGACCTAGGATTAACCCCTACAAGAACTCCCAAGAATTTGAAAGGCGATGTGCTACGTGAACAATTAAGAAGACATCGTACCGCATGCATGAACATCGAATCCACATTAAGGCCATAGAATGACTCTTACCGAAGTTCACCTTTAGATTGGATGCCAGCTGAAAACCTTTTAGGATAACCTTCAAGATCCACACTGACTGAAAATATGCTTCACCATCAACATAGTATCATATGCATATTGGAGCAAGGAAAAATTTGCATCTTCTCCCACTTTGATCTCTTTTAAACACCTTTCTATATTGTTGATCTGTATAATCTCGCAAGGCCTTTTACCAACACCAAAAACAAAAATGGTGAAAAAGGATCACCTTTCTTTATTCCCCTTCTCAATTGAAATTCTGATGAAACCAAAATCGAAATGTGACTATTCTAAATACTTTGAGCCTTGTATACAACTTTAATAATTTTTTAATTACCTATTAACATTGTTACAAAGCATAATTTTTTATGATACTTTTGTTGGAAAACTTGACTCAATTTTTAATAGGTTTTTCTTTCCAATTACTCAGTGTACTACATTTTAGGGAGTGAAAGGTTGTGAGTTTAGAATAGGTATTTTGAAAAATGAACGTCAAAAGAAGATATTCCCTTTATTAATAGTATAGTGGTAAAGTTTACATTTTGGGGAGTCAAAGGTTGTGGATTCGCGTCTCTCTTATGACAAAATAATTTATTTTTTAATTTTAAAATAGGTGTAAGGGTAGAATAATATTTTGCAAAGTGGATGTCAAAAGGGGGTATTCCCTTTATAAATAGTATAAATTTTAATTTTAAAATAGGTGTAATAGTAGAATATGTATTTTGAAAAGTGGACGTAAAAATGGGGTATTCCCTTTATTAATAGTATAGATATATAGTATATAATATAATATCATATATTATAAATTATAGATATAGTTGGACAATTATGTATGTTCCATATCAATATTTTGAAGTAATTTTTTTGCTTAAAGCTATAAGGTTGGTCCAGTGGTAAAGTTTACATTTTGGGGAGTGAGAGGTTGTGGGTTCAAGTATCCATTATTAAATATTAATTTATTTCTTAATTTTAAAATAGGTGTAAAGGTAGAATATGTATTTTGAAAAGTGGATGTCAAAAGGGAGTATTCCCTTTATTAATAGTATAGATTTTAATTTTAAAATAGGTGTAAGGGTAGAATAGGTATTTTACAAAGTGAACATTAAAATAGGATATTCCCTTTATTAATAACTAGCGAAAAAACACAGGTACTGCCACGCCTGTGTGTTTGCATTTTTATTTTTGTTTGATACATTTAATTATGTAATTTATAAATAATTATTATTTTTTATACTTTTGTATGGTATTTTAACTTTGATTTAGTAATAAATAAAACAATATCACTTAACAAAAAAAAAAATAAAACAATACCATATAAATAATAACAAAATGTATCTCCTTATTATGTCATGTCATCATGAAATCTTCTTTAATTGAAAGACCAAACAATGATTACAGTTTAGGACAATCTTGAGTTTTCCTGTGAATTTATCATTTTATCCAAATAATAAAATTAAACATATATTAGAAAAAATTAATACACATATTACTTAGAAAACTCTCATTTTTCCAATCAAAATTAACACAATAAATATGCGAATACACATCAGCAAAAACCCTAAACCCTAAACCATAATGTAATAGTTTGAATTTACATGAAATTTTTTATACTTAATCTAAACTATAAAAATATAAAATTTAACGGTTGTATTGATAAAAACAATTACCTCTAAAATAAAATATTTACTCATTTACTCTCACAATTTATTTTCTTAAAATCTAATGATTTGGATTAGTTACTTATACAACATTAGAGTTTAAGAAAATAAATAGTGATAATCAAGAGTAAGTTTCTTGTAATTACTCTGACATATCATTTGAGAGTGAAAAAAACAAATTTCAGTCATTAAAATAAAAATTAATAGTTGATATCAAATCATACATATCAATTCATTCTCTTTTTTCTATAATTTATTATAACTTTCACTTTTTTTTTCTCTCTTCTCTCAATAACCGAGATTTTTTAAATATTTTTCTCTCTTCTCTAATGGTGGTTAAGATTTACTTCTCTCACTCTCATATGATACACACTCTCTCTTTATACATCATGTGAGAGTAAGATATCTTATAGAGAATGAAATGAACAAATATCAGCATTAAAATAAAAATTAATGGTTGAGATCAAATCGTACATATCCACTCTTTCTCTCTTTTCTAACATTTATCATTTGTCACTTTTTTTTTTCTCTCTCCTCCCTTAATGATTGAGATTTTTCGTATATTATTCTCTCTCATATCTTAACGGCTGAGATTTTTTCTTCTTACTCTCATATAAATTTGATTTTCTCACTAAATATGCTATATATATATATATGTATATATATATATTTATCAAAAAATATTGAAACTTAATTAACTTACCTTAAACTTAATCACCTATTTATTAGTTAAAGTTTGTTAGCATATGCAACAAATTCTTTTTTACCAAAATCAATAGTCTTTTTTTGTATAATTTAATTTAGGAATGTCTTAGTAATTTATTATTCCCTCTCTTCTCAATTCACCATTTCTCTCTTTTTTTTATCATAAGCATCATTAATTTTTAAATTAAAAAATCAAATAAATTTAATATAATTTAATTATTTTAAAATAAAAGTGAAGGTTCGTGTTATTGAGTGATTTAATTTTATCAAATTATTTTTTTTTGTAAGTCAGAGAATTACCAAAGGAAAATTAGGCAACAAGCACAAAGAGTGTCTGTCTAACATTAATACATGGAGGTTTGAAGTACAAATTTAAAAATAAAGCACATAAGTCTACCACAGTCATAAAACACATAACTTAGGATTCATTACCCATTCTACATAAGATTGGGATATCAACTTCGTTGTACAATACCATTTCCATATTGAAATTTGTACTTCTTGTAGAAAATCACTCACTTGATGGACCTATCCTTTGAATATTTTAACATTTATAGCCTTCAAAATATGCCAAAGACCTGCAAACCAAACAAAAGCAAGCTTCATCGAAGGTTTGTCAAACCACTTACTAATGCCATAAATTTCCACCTATGCTCGTGAAACACATTTTGTAGAGTTGTCGTGATACCTCATCAATCACATAACTTGTGTCAAACCTAACTTGACATTATGCAGTTAATAATAATTATATGATTAAATTTAATTATCCAAACTGCATTATTAACTAAAAGTAATAAGGTAACTAAATTTAACAATAACTGATTAAATTTAACAGTGTTAATTACATTATCTATTGAAAGTAATAAAAATGCAATACTTCATTATTTTTAATAATCAATGCAATTAATATCATTAATTTTAATATTATAGTTATTATTAATTTTTTTTTCTCACATTAAAATTTTTTCTCTCACCTGACATGTCATATATATATATATATATATATATATATATATATATATAGAGAGAGAGAGAGGACAACTCAGGTGAGAAGAAGAGTTGCGCTGAGAAATGAGAAAACATAATAATAACTATAGGATCTCAATAAAGGGTTGAGATTGAGTTGTTAATTAAACAAATTCGCATGATTTTATCACACAAAAACCTTTCCACAAACTCTTAGCGGGTCACTGTCATCATCCTTGCAGAATCCTTTGCAAGGTTGCTGGTACCACCGTTGTCACCGTTGGTAGTGGTGATGGTGGTGAAGTGAAACATAAATAACCAACCACGATTTAAAATCTTAATCAAATTGAAAAAAAAAACATGAAATTGAGAAGAGAAAGAAATCAACAAATATAAAGCAGTGTAATGAGAAAAGAGACAAAAACAAAATGACGTAAAAGTCAATGGTGTTTTAAATTCGAAAGAGAACAAAACAAATTTCATTTTTTAAGCACTTGTTCTTTCATTGTAATTATAAAGTGTTCTCAAATTGAGTTCATATCACACATTTACACTTCTGTCTCTTGTTTGTTATTGAGAATAGAATAATCATTATCGTTGCCATTACCATTGGTGCCATTGCCATCGTCAGCGACAATGGTGGTGGGGTGAAGGTGATGATGACCTTGCAGAGGATCTTTAGGGGTGATGAGAGTGACTTGTTAAGAGTTTGTGGGAAGGTTTTGTGTGAGAGAACCATGTGGGCTTGATTAATTAATTAACAACTCAATCTGAACCGTTTATTGAAATCCTACAATTATTATTATATTTTCTCATTTCTCACTTCTCACTGTAACCTTTTTCTCACCAGAGTTGCCCTATATATGTATATATATATATATATATATATATATATATATATATATATATATATATATATATATGGGAAGTATCACATGAGAGTGATGTTTTATATAAGAATGATGAGAATATTTTGTAGTCATCTGGATTTAAATAAAGGTTTGAGATTAAAACAATCCACATAAAGATATTGCATGTTCGATGATTGACCAAATTGGTTTTTTTTTAATTAAATATTTACTTAAATGAGTATGTTTTAAAAATATTTATCTAACAGAGTTTGTTTTGACCATTAACTAGGTCAAACTGCAATTCCGAACTGTGATTTGACCTTCACGTAAGATTTATGGACACATAATAGTCGCGTGGCTGAAAGGCAAGTGTTAATGCTTATAAAATTGAAAGAATCAATTGCGGTTTTATGATTATTTATATTTTTATTTCTCCATTACAGTAGAAGCAAATTGTGTTTTTTGCGGGATTTTTTTTTTTAAAATTCCCACCTACCCCAAAAAAATTCTTTGTCTACCTTTGAATTTCCCTTACCTTCATTATGGTTCCTGTAATAATATTATAAAAAATATCATTCCTAAAAGTAAATTTTAATATGTGAAACTAATATACAACTAGGAATGACAACCTGTTGGGGCGGGCACGGATAGTGGTTACCTGCCACCCGATCGCTACAAAAATCCGTCACCCGCTAAAAACCCGTTGGGTATCTGTTATAGAAATACCTTGAGTTTTTTTAATACTCGCGGGTATCCATGAATATTTTGAAAAAAAAAAATTTTAAATTAAATTTTTTTATAAGAAGTTTTATCAAATAAATAATTTATTTTTTGGAAAATCTAGAAATAAAATTATACTAGTTTTTACAAGATTAATTAGATTTAAAAGTAGATTAATATAATATATTATAAGAAAATATTTAATACAAATAAAATTTTTATTTTATATTATCAGCATTTTTATAATAAATAATTTTATTAACTATGAAGTTTTCATAAAAAACTAAGATTGATATCAATGAATTTTGATAATTAATATTTTAATTGATTTATTTTTCAAAAATATTATATTTTTTAACTTATATATTATTTTAGCTTAGCGGGTAGCGGGTACCCGTGGGTACGGGTATTATGATACCCATACCTGTACCCGTTAAGAAGTGGATAGAAAAAATCCTGTACTCATTTATACTATCTATGCGGATATTTTCACGGGTTTTATCCACGGGTATCTGCGAGTGCGAATTTTTTTGCCATCCATATATACAACACGGTACTGGAGCCATAAGTTATTAGTGAAAAATGATACATTATTCTCCCAATTACTACTCATTTCATCACTATTACTAATTACATATTTATTTTAATATAACACATATACAACAATTATAACTTAATAAAAAATCTATTTTTGGGTGTCACCTCGGAGGAGGCACTTTATGAAGCAAAGACAGTGTTGGGGTTCGGTTCTGATGAGGGAGTAGTTGCATCAGAGGGAGCGAATGCCTAGATAAAACTAGTGATGAGGCAAGGGAGATGCAAATGTAGATGAAGAAAAATTTTGGGGTAGGTGGAAAACTAAAAAAAAAACAAAATTCTTACCAAACAAAAACGCAAATCATTCATGCGGTTTAAGAGAGGAAAAATATATAAAAAAGAAACAACATGAAACCACAATTAACTCGTGCGGTTTTATGTGTGTTAAAAGCTATCTATCTAACATATATATGCTATGTGGAAAAAAATTTTATGTGGAAGTCAAATTGCAGTTTTAAACTGCTGTTTGACCGAGTCAATAGTCAAAACAAACTTAATTAAATAAACACCATGAAACCATAATTGATTCCTGTTATTTTATGTGTATTAAAGGTTGTTTATCTGATAATCATGTGAGTGTCATGTGGCAAAAAATTTTATATGGCAAGTTTGACTCAATCAATAGTAAAAAAAACTTAATTAAATAAACAACACAAAATCGCAATTGATTCCTACAATTTTATGTGCACTAAAAGTTGTCTATCTGGCAATCATGTAAGTGCTATGTGGCAAAAAATTTATATGGAGGTCAAATCACAATTTTGAATTGTAGTTTGACTCAATCAATAATCAAAACATACTTAGTTAGATAAACACCATGAAACTATAATTGACTCTTGCTGTTTTATGTGCATTAAAAGTTGTCTATCTATCTAGCAATCATGTTAGTGCCATGTGGCAAAAAATCATATATGGAGGTCAAATTGCAGTTTTAAACTGCGGTTTGATCCAATCAATAGTCAAAACATAGTTAGATAAACAACATGAAACCGCAATTGACTCATGTGGTTTTATATACATTAAAAGCTGTTTATCTGGCAGTCATGTGACTGCCATGGGCAAAAAATCTTATTTGGAGGTTCAATCGTAGTTTTGAATTGCAATTTGACTTAGTCAGTAGTCAAAACATACCTAGTTAGATAAATATTTTTAAAACACACCCATTTAAGTAAATATTTTATAAAAAACCCCTAATTTAATCAATCACCCATAGGTTATGGTGATAATGGTGATACACTGAAGGAGACACATGATATATTTATGTTGATTGTTTTAATTTCAACCCTTTATTTAAATTTAGATTACTACAAAATATTCTTATCCTCTCACATAAAAACATCATTCTTATGTGATACGTCTCTCTATATAATTTTTTTGTTTTATTCCTTTAATGAATTTTATTTTAATTTTGGTCATATAAATAATTATTTTGTATGAACTTGGTCTTTACTTTTAAGAAATAACATTACTTTAGACATTATAAAGACATTTGCATCCCAATTACTTATCATGTTGTTAGGGAGTTTGATAGAATAGACATGTGTAAGTTTTTGAATAAATTATATTTTTAGTTAATTAGAAACTTGTTTGATGTAATTAACGCTTTTGAATAGATAAAAAATAAAAAATACAGTTTATCATAAAAAATTATATACTATTATCTATTTAGACCGCTAATAATATGATAAGTCACCATACTTGAAAATAAGTCTAAAATCAAAATTGATATTTGACAAAGAACTAAAATAACTTTAAAAGACAAAACTAAAAAACATTATTTTTTAGAAATAAAGAAGTTGTTTAAATTAACATAAAGGACAAAATAAATTTAAAAACAAGACCCTATTTTTTACAACCCTAATATAATTAATATAAGAGAAAAAAGGTTGTCTATACTCGATGTAAAATATATTTTTACGTTAACATCTTATTGTATATAATAACTTCAGTAATTATGGTTAAAATCTTAATCAACAGAATCTATTTTGTAACCAGACTGTGATAAAGGCTCGATCGGTTGCTGTAATAAGATTTTAAAGTGTCTGAGAATATCAACTTATAACTCATACACAGTAGTTTTCACATTATTAACTAAAATTAGTAATTGTAAAAGGAAAACATAAAAAGAAACTTAAGAAAGTGTTTGGCATTTACAAGGAGAATTGTAAGTTTACATATATTTTTGAAGTTTTGTAGTTGTGGTAAAAAATGTTACTTTATGAACATAATTCATTTAGTCAGCAAACTGTAATAAAGGTGGCCTGGCGAAATAGGATTTGAATAGGTAAGGGTTAGACATTATAAACTGATTAGTTTTGAAAGGAAAAAAAAATACAAAAAGTGTGGAATGGAAGGCTTTTTTCATTATATACAAAAAAGGAAAAAAATTTAACAAAATGACTTGGTCTTATATTATTTATCTAAATAGTTTTTTCTACTAATCATGTTAAGAAATAGGTTTGGAAAAACCAATTTTTTAACGTGATTTATTTTTTAGGTAAAAAGCTTATAAGAATTTCTTAGGATGTTCTTTTTTGTTTTGTTTTCTTTTGTCAATTTTTTGAATTTTTTATTTGCATATATTATTTTAAATCATGAATTTTAAAATTAAATTTTTAATTTTTTTTGTTAATTTATATTTTATTTTATTACGTGTTTTATTTTTATTTTATGTAACTTTTTTCATTGTTTTAATTTTTTAAAACATTTTGTAATTTATTTTTCAGTTATGATACACAACATTAGATTTAAATTACATAACTGAAAAATAAACATTTTGGTAAAACCATATATATAAATAAAAAATAAATTTAAAAAATTATGATAATTGACTAAAAAATAAAATTGAAAAAAACATTCTATAAAAAATTGATTGGACTTATTTTTATAGTTTTTTGATAAAAA
The DNA here is from genome assembly GCA_037954015.1 of Psophocarpus tetragonolobus. NCBI lineage: Eukaryota > Viridiplantae > Streptophyta > Magnoliopsida > Fabales > Fabaceae > Psophocarpus > Psophocarpus tetragonolobus. The sequence continues at coordinate 1,090,191 of CM075692.1, read as the reverse complement.
ACAAATAAATTACAAATAATTTCTGAATATAAATAATGAAAGAGGTTATTGATGTAAATCTCGTGGGATGAGTGATTTTTTGGTAAATTTTTTCTTTATTATTTATCTATATTTCTATACTATTAATAAATAAAATATCACTTTTTGATGTCTATTTTTCAAAATACTTATTCTACCTTTATACCTATTTTAAAATTAAAAAAATAAACTACCCTTATACCTATTCAAAATACCTATATCTATAATGTATAATATATGATATTATATTATATACTATATATTATATAATAAGAATATGACCTTTTGGTACCCACATTTTATGACTATTTATATTTTATGACTGTTCTTACTTTCACAAATATAACTTCTCCCTATTAATATTAATATATTCGTACATTTTATGATAAATATTTTTAATAAATATGCAAATACACAGGTGTGAAAATATTTTAAGTTCTATTTAAACTCTCCTCTTTTAATTTTTTCATATTCATTGCATATTTGACATATTTATCGATAATCTGACATGTTTTTATCATGTTATCATAAACAGAAAATATAAAATTAACAAAATATATTTCAAAACATGTTATATAATAATTTATATTTTAAAATATAAAAATTTATAAAAAATATTAAATTAAAACCTTACAATTATTATAATATATTAAAATAACAATATAAATACACACCTTATGACGCCTGTATTTTAGTTAGTATATATAAAAAAAAAAGCTTGAAATGGTAAGTTTTTGGCATATAAATGAGATGGTTTGCATAAGTGAATATTGGTGCAGAGGTTGAAGCGAAAGAAACGTTTAACCCGAATAGAAATGGGTGATGGGTAAACAAAATTGATGGATTATGGAGTTGGGGTGATTCCACCAAACCGAACCGAACCAGCGACACTGACACACCAAACTACAAATCCCCTTTGACTCTAAACAGATTGGCCACTCACTTTTAGACGCGTCATTCACAACTTTCTTCCCTCTTTTTTTATTTTTATTTTTTGTGTGAGTTCAAAGCAAAACAAATCAAACGAATTCTAAATCACGATTCACAATTCACAATTCACAATTCACAATTCACAATTCACAAACTCAGTACCCTTCTCCTTCTCTGTCTCTGTATTTATCTCTTTGCAAATTTAAACTCCAATTTCCCTTTCCATTGATAGAAAGAGTGAAATTGGAATCGGAATCGTTCTGTCTTTGTTGAGCCACTTCCAAATTCCAATTCCTTGCTCGCAGCTGCAGATCAAATCCAGTTTCACCTGAATTCTCGTTCAGGACTCGATCCAGGTTTGTCTTTGCTTCCAATTCCACACTCCACCTTCTCTCTTATTCTGTCGGTCATTTCTTTCTTCTGTTACCATCTTTGCAAGATCTCACTTCTGCATCTTCCTATTTCCCTCATTTCCTACTTCTTCTTTCGTTATCGTTGGGGATCTCTCTTTTCTTTTCCAATTCGCATTTTATTTCGTTTTAAATGTTCTTGACTTAGGCTGTTTCGGAAGACCAAGATCTGTTCTTACTTCTTATTGAGATAATGTATAGAGGGTTTTTTAATGAACAGGTATCTTTGATTCCGTGGCAGATCGAGTTCTTCATACCCTGACAGTGTGTGAGGATATACATGAAGAACGGGATGATAGAATGCAGTGTTTGCCATTCCAAATTGGTTTCCCCCTCCGCCAAAACTGTTTCAAGGGCTTATGATCGCCACAAAAGTAGGATATCATCCAAGCAACGTGTACTCAATGTCTTTTTGGTCGTTGGTGATTGTGTTCTAGTTGGCTTCCAGGTCATTATCATCTCTTAATTCAATTTTCCTCTCAAATGTTACTGCAAATGTGACTCAGTTAATATGAAGCTCATACTTGTTAGGACACTATACACCAAACGGACTTTGCAACGTTGCTAATGTAAAAAATACAGGACATCTGACATCCTGCAAATTTGTTATGTGTTTGACCCTCTCCATTGTCTTGGCTACTTTCGGTATACCATTGTCTATGTGTATCTGTATGTGCTGCAAGTTACGGTATTCTGTTTCCCTCTGTGGGAAAAGAAATTTCTCTCGCATTCACATGTTTAGTGATTTGGAAAACTAATTGGATTTGGTATTTTACAAGCATATATATATCTTTTGTTTTGGAAAACTAATATGGTTGGACAATCTAGAAGTGTATATTTTTTTGTGCATAGGACAGGGATGGTTTACCTTAGTCAAAGGATTATCTTGCATGTCAATCTATTGAAGCGTCATTTCTTGCATTATGTCTAGTTGGCAAAAGGAATTTTGGAATCTATACAGGGTGCAAGACTCCATGGCTTTAGAAGAGGATTGAGCTGAAAGAAATTGGCTCCTTCTTTGGCATTGTGAATAGTAACTTAGGGATGTAATGATAAAGCATATTATAATTCTTAAAATGAATGCTTCATTTGCATATTTCATTTCTTTGATATGCAGATCTATTTTCTAAGAATTACTGATCTAATTCTCATATGTAAATTAGAGAGTTTGCTGCTGTTTCTTTGGTAGCTCATGCAACCTTTATGCTTGTTGTTTAGTGACTGACATGTATTATTTCTTCTTAATTGGCAGCCTATCCTTGTCTATATGTCCAAGGTGGATGGGAAATTCAATTTTAGCCCAATTAGTGTTAATTTTTTGACTGAGGTTACAAAGGTTTTCTTTGCTATTATTATGCTTCTTCTCCAGGTTAAGATCACTTTCCCTTTGTCTTTTTTTGTTACATCCTTCCCCGTTTTCTATACTCAAATATTTCCTGTATTTTCAATTACTAATAATTAAAGCACGTGCCAAGTGAGGCACTGGCACATATATGATATATTGAAGTAAATCATTAGTAAATTAGGATTTTACTAGGAGTTACTATTTTTCTATTGTGGCAGGACATGCCCTAATTTTCTAAGTTATTTTGGTGGATGTCAGGGTACGGATCCGTCATTTATCTTTTTAACTAAACTGCAATTGAATCAAATCCCAAAGTGCACTCTGCCTCTCCCAACAAGGTTTTTTCATCCATAGAGTTAGGAATTGAACCTGTTAAACATGGTTAAGGGACCCAGTTATCTGCCAATTGTGTCAGACTTTGTAAGGGTATGAGTGGTTTTTAGGCAGTAGAGTGGGGATCATGGGGGCGATTGGTGATTATATGACATATTTAAGCAAAAATTAATTCCGGTTTTGGAAAAATATTTCTAATGCCATTTGTGAAAGAAAATGGGTATGGATTGGGTAGATTGATTAATTGAAGGGAGACATACTATTAGACGTAAAAGAAAATAGGCCAGTCTTTCTGAGTATGGTCATGAAACTCATAATTGTTTTACATTCATGTAAACAGTTGGTTGATTGTGCAGGCTAGGCATCAAAAAGTTGGGGAGAAGCCTCTTCTCTCAATTTCTACATTCGTGCAGGTACTTTGGTTTATAATATTAATTGTTACATCAAATGACAGATTAGTGAGAAGTGAGAATCATATATTTGTTCGATATAAGACATTTTTTCAGTGTTTTTCATTTGCTAGTGGTTCCTGGGATTGAATTGGATTACTCCGTTGGTTGAGTCAGTTCACATCATACAAACATGTTTTGTACAAGAGAATAAAAGAATCATCAACTACTTTACTTGACCACATTAGTGTTCACTTGCAGTGGAATGTGTTTACTCTTACTTTTTCATACAGTGAATATGGAATATATCATCAAATTTAAATTTCTTCTCATTCTTTCTTTATATATCACCAAATTTGAACAATTTTCAATATCATAAATGGTAGTTTTTGATATTTATTTTGTATCTGGTATTATGTCCCTTGTAGGCTGCTCGTAGCAATGTCCTTCTGGCTGTTCCTGCGCTTCTGTATGCCATAAACAACTATCTGAAGTTTATCATGCAGGTATTTATAATTAGCCCTTAAACAATTCATATATTAGTTCCTGCACTCTTTGATTATTAATATAAATACACACTACTGCTTTGTTTTTTGACATATCTATATTTGTAATCCATATAATTTCTAGTGTCCATATTATAATCAGCTGATGTGTATCTCATGTCATGTGTGTATATATCTGATGGTATATTTCCATGGCTGTCTTAAATCTTTAATGAGTGGGCACTTCATAATTATACTTTTATTTGTATCATATATTTAATATTTCATCTAGAGTATAGAATAATTTTTGTTAGTTTAAAAGGAACTGTGTAGAGAATCGAATCAAGTGATGAAAATTCCTATAACTTGCCTATAATTATTGAGTCACATTTTACACATTTAAGAAATTATTGGACCTAAGGTAACTTAAATGTTGATTTTATTTTTCATGCAGCTTTATTTTAATCCTGCTACTGTGAAGATGTTAAGTAATTTGAAGGTAATTTCTCGTTCAGTGTTCTGTATGATTTTTTATTTGGTATCAGTATATTGCATGCTAAGCAATAGCTTGCCATGCTTTGCATATGGTATCTTGTGATGGCTGCTGGACCACCTCTCTAGTAAACCAATTACTTTAGCCCTCATTTTACTACTTTTGGTCCATTGTTTTTTACTGTGTTTATCTTTTCTATTTATTTTTTTTATAAGCATCTTTTCTATTTATTTAAATTCCCACATGTGCTTCCCTCTGTTACTTCTCTTCTTTTCTTTCTTTTCCATTATTTTTCTGACAATTATTCTTGAAACAATTGGAAATATTCTTCTCTTGATAGTTTGCTCAAGTTCAATTAGTTTGTAAGAGCAGACTTTTGCCATTGCATGTTTCAGGTTTTAGTAATAGCGCTTTTGTTAAAGGTGATTATGAAGCGCCGGTTTTCCGTCATTCAGGTTAGCGAATTAAGCTCTGTCTTGTCTTTAGTATAGGGATAAGAAAAGTGCTATATGGACATTATTAGGTTCCTTACTGTTGAACCTAAGCAAGTTGTAATCCTTGTATAGATCTGAATGCTTCTCCTCATTCTATTTTTGCTGCAAAATTTACCTGTGCTTTTTGCTACAGTGGGAAGCTCTTGCTTTATTGCTCATTGGCATAAGTGTTAATCAGCTAAGATCTTTACCTGAAGGAACTACAGCTTTGGGTCTCCCTGTTACAATGGGTGCATATATATATACATTGATCTTTGTAAGTGATGTTTGTTATTTATTCTTGTGATATATTGATCATTACTATGCTTTTATTTAAAAAAACTTTCTCTCTGTACTTACATCTATTTAAATTCCTTTTTTTTTTAAATTTTTAACCCGAGAATTATTTTGCAGGTCACTGTTCCATCGTTGGCCTCTGTTTATAATGAGTATGCTTTGAAGAGCCAATATGATACAAGCATTTATCTGCAGGTGATGATGCACGGAGAATTACAAAGTTTTTCATTACTGGCCTGCATCTTTAGTAATCCTGAAAATGAGTTCAAAATTGTTTGTGGTAGTAGTGAGAATTATCATTTCCTTCTAAAGCTGTAATGTCTACAGTGTTATGTAGTTGCCTTTGTGTGTTTTTGCTCCACTATTAATTATTGGCCAATTTTTTAACACATGCGTGCACACGCGCGCGCGCGCACACACACACACGTTAAAATTGACATGTAATTTTACAGTTTATATTGAAAAGATAATCTTGATCAGAGGCCTGAGGCTTTACTTTAATGTTGGGGATTGGCTGGGTTTTAGGTAGATGTAAGAAAAGAAACATAAATGTAAGACGAAATTTAGGAGAAAAACTGACATGATGCTCAATGATTAACTTAAAGAATCATTTTGATATCCTGGAGGACAGCAGATGAGCAAGATATTAATATATGGGTAGTTTCAAGTTTAGTGGTGCTAGCCTGCTAGGATTTTTTAAGTATATTTTTTATCATCTAGACTAGATATATTATTAATTCTCTATTTCTTGATTTACAGAACTTATTCTTATATGGATATGGTGCTATATTCAATTTTCTTGGGATACTTGGGACTGTTGTTATCAAAGGTGAGGACTAATTCTCTAATTTTTGGATACTAGTGGACAGTTTTAACATGATTCTAAGCTATTGAAAAACACTTAAAATTTTATTTTATTTTTTGTTAAATAAAGCAACAGACCTGACTAATTTTCGCTAAAATCTAAAATATTAATTTCAATGTGAATCTCTTTAATATTGAGCCAGATGTAATTCTAGTGTTTGAACCATGCATAAAAACCAAACAGCACTTAGCACAAACTAAAAGGACATGATGATCTAGTGAATTAAGCTCCTACTTCATGGTTTGTGGGGGGATTGATTATGTTAGAGAAAATAGATAATGCAGTGACAGTGCAAAAAGTCTTTGTACTGTCATTCAATCACAACTTATATGATAAGTTTGTTGGCTTTTATAATAAATGTTTTAAAAGTCATGCATATGATGTTTTGTAATTGAATGACAATGTAAATGTAAAATAGTTTTACATTGTTGTGTGACTTTTAAACTCATTATGTAAAAACAATAAATGTCCAAGTGGCAAGACAACGACCTTATCATTAGACCGACACCCTATGTGTTTCAGATGACTGGAAAAGAAAATAACATCAGGCATTAGATGTTGCTAATATAAAAAAAAAGAAGTTTTTGTTGCACATGATCTAGAAGTATTACATTTAATCTCATAATCAACTATCTAAATCAAAATAGATCTTCTCGAATGTTAAAAATCTTAGATATTATCTTATCTTTATTTTAAATATAGTAAGTAGGCATATTATCTTTTATATGCATGTGTAATTTATAAAATAAGTCTATATAAGCATATTTCTATTAAGTATGAAGACACGATTTCATTCCTTTCCTCCTCAACTCCTCCGATTTTAACATGGTATCCGAGCTAGGTTTGAGAAAGTGTCCCTCACTGGGGTCCACTACCTTTGGTGAGCTTTTTTTCCTCTTCAAGTCCTCCGATTTTAACATGGTATCAAAGCTAGGTTGAAAGAACACTAACAAAGTGTCCCTCACCAGGGTCCATTGCCTTCGGTGAGCTCCTTTTCCTCTTCAAAAATCTTTTCCCTTCTTCTGGTAATGCTTTTTGTATATCTTTCTTTTCTAGTGAATGTCCAAGAATCGTCGATGTCTATTCCAACCATGGCCAACACCATCAAGGTTCTTTGAGGATTCTTGATTTATAGTTGTTTTTCCGTTTATCTTGGCGCCGTTCCTTTTTAGCATGTTTGTGGGTCACTATCTTCTTATTGCCATTCATCTTTTAGTGAAGAAGTTTATAGTTGCCTACCTAACGCTATCCTCTTCCGGCATGTTTCTCAGTTTAAATAATTTTAGGTCTTCACAAATATTGGTTTAAAACCTTCAAATGTTGGTTTTAAGAAAGTTGAAACTTGTTGTGCTTGCCATGAATTTTCCTAGATTAAGGATATTCTAACTATCTGACAATGTTATATTTCTAGCAATATTCCTTGACCTTGCCAATATTTGTCTTTCCAAATATTGTTTTATGGTGGAACTCAATTTTGTTACTTGCTTCTTGCAACAAACTGAATGCTTAGTAATATCCAGTTTGAAGGGGAGTGTTGAGAATCTGGTTCTATTTGGGGGGGTTTTTGGTTTCTAGTTTTGAAACTTATGAAAACAAAAATTAGTTTGGTTTTAAGTTTTCAAATTTTTAAAAGCAACATTGTTTTGGTTTCCAAATTTAAAACATTTTCAAATCTTAACCACGGTATAATCTTTCATCCTTAGAGACTGAAAATTGATGGTTAATGATTGGTGACTGACGATCATAGGTGACGGCCAATGATTGGTAGTCAAAGGTGATGACTGATGATGGAGGTGGGGGCCTGTGACCGCCATTTGGAAATGGCGGCCAGTGGCTGCTAATCGCAGGTAGCGGCTGGTGATCGAGGGTATGTGTTGACGACTAATGACCGGTGGCTAGAGATTGGTAGTTAGAGGTGGTGGTTAGTGACTACCTTGCATCAACACCAGTCGTAAGTGATAACCAATGGCTACCAATCAGTGACAGCCAATGATCGCCGGTCAATGGTGGTGGCTAATGACTACTTAATAGATGGTGGTCATTAACAAATCAGAGATGGTAGTCAGTGGTGGCAAGTGACATCAAATTATGAACTTCAATAAAAACATAAACAGGAATCTAAAAACCAAATTTTATTATTTTGAAGTTGGGGGAAAACTATTTTTGAAAATAACTAAAAAACCAAATCAGAACTAGTTTTACAACACATGTTTCTGTTTTCAAAAAATACATTTAAAAATAAAAAAACTGAAACATGAAACCACCCCAAACGGGGACTAATATTATCTTATCTTTATTTTAAATATAGTATCTAGACATTATCTTTTAGATATTATAGAAAACAATATATTTCATACTCATGTGTAATTTATGAAATAAGTCTATATAAACATGTTTCAATTATGTATTGAGACACAATTTCATTCCATTATTTCTCTCTATTCCTCTGATTTTAACAACACTCATGGGTTTCTGTCAAAAATCATTGTGCATTTTCATAGTAAATGAGGAAACCAGCAATATTTCATTATTAAGCAGTATGTAGACATATTTTCCTTTAGATATTATAGAAAACAATATCTTTCATATTCATATGTGGTTAATGAAATAAGTCTATATAAACATGCTTCTGCCGTGTATCAAGACACAATTTCATTCCATTATTCCTCTCTATTCTTCTGATTTTAACAATACTCATGGGTTTCTGTCCAAAATCATTGTGCGTCTTCATAGTAAATGAGGAAACCAACAGTATTTAACAATACACTTGCCATGACGCATCAATATGAAATTATTTCATTATTAAGCAGAGTCAGTGATGATTTGATTATGTTTCCTGATTCAATCTCTCTTGATAGAAAAATGCATTAAATCTTTTTAGCTGTGGCTTATAGTCTTCTTCTGATGCACAAACTGATTTTCATCTGCTGTTCTAAATTTTCCAGGGCCTAGCAGTTTTGATATTCTACAAGGTCATTCAAAAGCCACAATGCTATTGATAGCAAACAATGCTGCCCAAGGGATTTTGTCCTCTTTCTTCTTCAAATATGCAGGTCAATATTCAAATATATATTTTTATTCTTTATATTGCATTTATTAGAGGCTAAAACAAAATGCTGGTATAATATAATTTATCTTTATGTTTTGTGGATTGACTTGCTATTTATGCTTTGTCTCAACAACCTATTAAATGTGTTGCAGATACAATATTAAAGAAGTACTCATCCACAGTAGCAACAATCTTTACTGGCATAGCATCTGCTGTACTATTTGGACATACTTTGACAATGAACTTCGTTATTGGCATTTCTATTGTATTCATCTCAATGCACCAGGTATTTTGAATTTTGAACATTCTGGTTTATTAACTAATGATTTTTTTTTTAAAAAAACTAATATTCTTTATGTATCGCATTATTCATGCTTTATTTTCAGTTCTTTTCACCACTTTCAAAAGTTAGAGATGAACAGAATGGTGTGGTGGAACTGCATGATGTTCATGACAGACAAAGGTACTTGCTAATTTCTTTATTGATCTCAAAATTTATTTGGGTTCCTGAGAACTCTATAATTCATGTTCTTTGTGTCTGATCGTTGTATATCTTGATTCCTGACCAACCACTAGTTCACTCTGGGGAAGGAGACAAAAATAATTCCTTTTACAGCAACAAAAATAATTCATGTTTTCTTAATTGGAACTTTCTGAAAAGTTTAGATGTAGAACATTTCCTATTTTTTTTTACAGCAACATGAGTAAAAAACATGTTTAATTTTTTCATTGCTATAACAAATGCCTTTTTTGTTCATTTCAGGTCAAAGGAATCCTTTATAAATATGGCAGCTGGAGCAAATGAGGAGGTGCAGATCTGCTATCTAATTGTTTTATAATTAATTGAGAGTTTCTTATACTTTCAACTGATTGCTGAAGGTTTTGTTTATTTCCAGGCCAGTCATCGTGTGGTACATGATGAGAGACAGCCACTTCTTCCCTCCTAGATTGATCTACTGTATGTTTTCTTTCCTTTATTACTGTTGGACTCTTTGAAATTCTGGTTAATTATTTTGTTGACCATGCTGAATGATTTTTGCTTGTATCTTGTTTTATTTTATACTTTCATAATATTTCTGCCCAAGCAATGCATGTTAGTGTAAATAAAATATCTCACCTATGACCATCTTTATGCTATAAACAATCCAATCATTTTGTGTGTATCATTGCAGGGATTTTAAAAAAAAAAATATTTTTTTGGTGATATTGCTGGTAACATTTGACCACACCACACAGTCTAAAGTCAAAATAAAGTTTAAAAGAAAGTTATTTTTGCCTTTCTGGGATAGCTTTCTTCTGATGGGATTCTCTCTACTTGGTTCATGAAGAAAGGCAAGAAATCTTGACTTCAGGAGCTGCTGTGAAGATTTTGATAGAGCATAGAGAATGGCTTCGCAATAGCTTTTGGCATATCAATGTGGATTTACTTGTACTACATTTTTTTTTTTATCTTGGACATTTTATTTCTCTTTTTTATTGTTTCATGGTATATTTACCTCTTTCTGGTCTAGAACTATTGTGTTATTATTTTTACATTTATTACATGATTTTGGCATTTCATCTTTATGAAATTACAGATAAATAAAGAAAATGAGCCCCCCTTGTAGAAAATGATATTTACATTCGTTGTGTCACTTGTTCGATATACTTTCGGTCTTAACCAATTTATATAACTTCTACGTAGAGAAAATTAAATTTGAAAACCGAAATCACTCGGTTGAGCTAAATCCCTTTCAGCTTATTTTCGTCGATGCTAGGAAATGTCCCTTTTTCGCTTGATTTGATCTTTTAGCACGTTAAGCTGGTTTATGGCTTAACTAACAATGGATAATGGTTTTATTAAGTTTCACTCGAACACCTCCTTAACAAACGATCTTATTTGTGTTGACCGAAAGGAAACTTTATTAGTATGAAGTATGCTTCACTGAAGGACTAGTTGACCATAAGAAGCATGCTTTCTTGGGAATGAAGTATGATTATACACAATTATAGTCTCCCTGAGCAGTGTGATGGAGGGAGGAAAAGACCTGGGTTTCGTTTATAGCGACTAGTGTATTATCGAGTCTGAGTATGAGTAGTGCAATTAAGAAGAAAGAATGTGGAAGGTTTTAGATCCGCAAGTCTCGACCGAGTGCTTATAATTGATCTATTTATATCCTTAATAAAGAAAGGTGTAACGTAACTCAAGGTGTGAATATAACAATTAGGCCATCGAAAAACATTGATTGTAAAATGTAAATGACAAATATACTCAATATTTGTGATACCTAATAAGAACCATATTTCATAGATATCCGATGACTGTGAGTTATAGTTAGTAACATGTGCTGAATTTGTGGGAGACCAACTAAATCTTGAGTGTGAATATTAAGATAGAAATTGATAGCGATTCCATTTCCGACTTTCCGTCACACTTCACTTGACTATGTCTTTACGTTCTTTTTTTCTTCTTTGTTTTTAGTTATTACGCCAATGCATACCTTATTATCCCAATTGTTCCGCAATTCACATTTGAGTATTTGACAAGCATGACCTATGGTGCAGAATTTTACTTTTTTTATTCTGGAAATTTTTGTCTATACAAGTAAAATATCACATGTAATAAATATATTTTTTTAAGAAAATACTATTTTGTTTCAAAATAATGGTTAAACGTTAAACCCGACATATTTTTCTTTTCAAATGATATATTTAAATTGTTCGAAAACCCAACTGTATTTGGAATTATTGATTGTGTTTGATTGTTTGAAATAAGGAATAAAATTAAAAAACAAACTAGAAAATGAGCCAATAGTTTTTAGTAATAAATTATAGATAATTTTTTAATAAATTTTCAAATGAATCACATTAAAGGAATACAACTAAAGACAACATCAAATCAACTACACTACACACAAATCATTCAACAAGTTAAAAATCAATATTTCATAAATATTATTTAACTTAAAATCTAATTTGTCAACTTTGTCCAATGTCTTTTTAAAAAGTGTAGTTTATCTTTTTAAGATTTAGTTTTATATTTAATTAACAAAGATTGTTTAGTATTTTCATTTAAATTAAAAAAAATATTTTTTAAAATATTTTGAAGGCTTTTGCTATTTTTACTCTATTTTTTAGTACTCAATTACTTAAATAGATATTTTAATTTAAACCTTGTTTCGTTCATGCATTTCTTAAATGAATCGCACTCACATTTTTCATTTCCTTTTTATGACATTCATTTCTACAACTAGACACTTCCCTTTTTCCATTGTATTTTCTCATATCTCCAATGTTATCAATTGCCTTTATTTGTTTGTTGCTCAGTTTTTTCTCCAATGCTAGGGCTTTGTCTTTCTCCAACCTTTATGTTTTGATGATCCAAATTGATACAATAATGCGTCTCATAGAGTTATCCAAATTAAAAAACGGGTATCAATTTTAAGCTTTCATGCTACTCATTCTTATTCTTATGTTTGTTATTTTCATCATCAACAATTTAAGAATTCTCGAGGTCTTTTTGTTATAGGCAAAAAGACAATGAAAAAAGTAAAAAAAAAAAAAACCCCAAGGTATTTTTTTTAAAGCACATTTTTCATCTTGGAAAGTACTTTTTGGAAGACTTTTTTTATTATGGAAATTATATTTTCTGTTATATACTTATTAATTGTAGTGTCATATTCTCTTATATGTGATCAACAACTAAAGTTGGTGGGTCCCTAAATCAAAACTCTTTCTAATAAGGGTTCGGGTAGCATATCCCCTTATGTTTGAGTGAGAGTTTACAATGTGAAAAAGACTCACATTAAAAAATAAAAAACCTAATGTCATAAGATTTCTGGTGGTTCCATATTCTTTATATTTGATTCATGTCCCATGATTACCCAACAATAACCTTTGGCATGAGAGAATTGCAATTAGGCCAAGAGGACTCCAATAAGTTGAACACTACAAAAACCAATCACCGATAATAGGAGAGTGAAAATATTTCAATGGAAGGAAATGCATGTTAGGGAATATTTTGGAGTCCAATGTGGAATGACTTAATAGATGTGTTATTGATCAGTTAAGGGATCCGAAACAACTGACCAATGTGCAGGAGGGATTCTATATGCATGGAATGGTAACCATTAAAGTTAATCCCCTTGGTGGTGATTTGGTGCTACTATCCGATCTAGATATAATTGTTAGATACAAAAAACCTCTTAATCTCTTTCCACTTGACACCTAATTAATTAAATTATTATGACGCAAAATGGCTAACCACGCGTGTTAATTTGTGCTGAAGATGTTCTACAGGAGGAAGAAAAAGGATGTGTCCTATGTGAGGCACTAGAAGAAACTGAATAACATATGTATGTCTCTAGTTCAATGTCCTCTCATGTTTGGTATAAATTATGCGCTTAGTGGGAAACATAGACAGGTCTGCACAAGGATCTAAGAGGTCTGGGATCTCAATTTTTAGATATGGTTAGTGGCACCAAAACAGTATAGAGGGATGGTGGTTTGTTTAGTTTGTAGGATTGTGGCTCAATTGGAAAGCAATAAATGTGCAGATATTCAAAAGTCAATGACTAGAAGTAGATGATATAATTTAGGCAATTCAATTGAGTTCTTGGGAGGTGTGTCATGTAGAAAAACTTACGACTCATTATGTTGAAAGGGTGACAAACCCTTTATTACGTAATGTTTTAGCTGTAGATCAGGTATCACATCTTGGTGTACTTTGTCAAAGCAGACACTCCTTGTGCTTCCTACCTTTTGCTATTTTAATAAAACTCATTAGCTTAAAAAAAAAGTAATTGAAATGTAGTTTATCTAAAAAAAATAATTATTATGGCATTTTGAATTTTGTAGAGACAAAATAAGGGAGATACTAATGCAAACTAATCTTTGGGTATCTCCACGAGAGAGAGTCAAAAAATAAACAATTAAGACTAAGAGTGTGTTTGATTTGCCATTTCAATTAAAAGCTAAAAATTTAGCTAAAAGGGTAGTTGAAATAATTTCAGTTTTGTTTGGATAGCAATAATCTAAGATTTTTTTAAGGCACTACTAGTTTTTTAAAAAAAGCTACTCCGACCCTCCAAGTAGCTCATATTTTCAGCCACGAGCTGATTTTATTTTTATATGTTTATGATTGTCCCTCACTAATTCTCTCTCCTCACATTATACAAACTTTCTCCTTCATTCTCTATCTTTATTAATGTAATTGTAGTAATTTATAATATGAATATATATTATAAAAAATTATAATTTAAATATGTAATTTAAAAAATTTATATATTTAATTGTAGAAATTATAATTTACATATTAATTATAGTAATTTATTATTTAAATATCTTATTACATAAATTTATATTTAAATATGTAATTATAATTTAAACATGTTACTATAGAAATTTATAATTTAAATATATAATTATAATAATTTATAATTTAAATATATAATTATAATAACTTATAATTTAAATATATAATTATAATAATTTATAATTTAAATATATAATTATAATAATTTATAATTTAAATATATAATTAATTTATATTATTAGAATATGTTATAATTATTTTAAATATCTCATTGTTGATTTAATGAATAATGATATCCTTATGTGTTATTTTTTAGCTAGTTGATCAATTAGTTTTACCAAACATTTATAATTAGTTTTTGAACTTTTAATTAACTTTAAATTTTTAACTAACTTTTAAGTTTTTAACTAGTTTTGTCAAACACAATCTAAAATATTAATTCAGTTTTTTTAAATGTTTCTTAATAGTGATAAAGAATTATTAAAATGTGTTAGTAATAGAATTATTAACATGTATGAAGTGATAAACGATACACGTCAGGTGCCTAATCGAAGAATGGTGAATACTAGACGGGAGAAGCTGCTGACAAGAGGTTAGATACACAACATAAAAATAAAATACATAAAAAAAAATGAAAGACAAATTAACTTTAAAAACTTTTAAAATCATACTTTAGAAAAATATACGTACATAAAAAAATAAAAGAAAATTAAAATAGATTTAAAGGAACAATTTTGAAAAAAAAAAAACGTCATATAAGAATTAGTTGACCAACAATCGATTTCTTATTGGCTTTTTACACTAAAAATAATCACGTGGAGAAATCAGTTCCTCCCAATCAATTTCTCAACATGTATTGTACATTGTTGGGGTGGGCAATCTGGTATTTTTTTTTCTTATTTGGTATATAAAAAATGTCCATTTTACTATCAAATAATAAGCTCTTATATATATATATATATTTTACCAAAATGATATCCCATATTATTTACTCAAATAAACTCTTTTATTATTTATGTTAAGAAATTAGTTGGGGGGAACCGATTGCTCAACATGTTTTATTTTTTTATGTAAAAAGCCTATAAGAAATCGGTTGCTAGGCAATCAAGTTCTTATATATTTTTTTTTTCAGATTTGTTTTTTTAAATTTGTTTCAATTTATTTTTAATTTTTTTTCATGTATGTATGTATGTTTCCTCAAAATTATTTTCAAAAACTAAAAAACAAACTCAACCCAATCAAGCCCAAGGAATTGTAATTCTTTTTGTGATTTTTTTATAGGTGAAATATAAGTTGTTAATGTGTTAATGTTTTTAGTGGAGAGATTCAAACTCATGAGCTCTCACTTCTCCTTTTCCTCATATGTGAACATTTTCACTAAACCAGCTTTATAACTTCACTTAACAATCTATGTAATTTTACTATTGTATACTTAATTTTCTTAATTGGACAATTTGGTTATGCTTAGTTGTTGATATCCTCTTTTTGGCTATGTTAGGGGTGAGTATACCAATCAAGGTCTACGGATTGATCCATTAATTACACGAGTCTGTGCAAGTTTTGGATTTCCATATAATTATAGGAAAATTTTGATCTCGTTTCGTTAAGCTCATAGGCTCACTAGCTTAGTTTAAGTATGTTAAAATAGATATTTAGTTTTAGACTTAGTTGTTGTGAATATTGTGATATTTTTTAAACTTTTAGTTTGACTTTTAGTATCGAAAATGTTTAGTGTATTAGATTATTATAAATGGTGATGTATTTTCATAAAGGAAAAGTTTTTTTCTTTTGGTCCTTTTGGTAAAGTTATATATATAATTATATATATGTATTATATATTATATATAGAGAGACAAAGAGAGATGACATATAAAGTAAAATACTTATTGTTAGAAATGAGGAGATTTAATAATAATCGTATTATTAAATTTAACAGTGTTAATTGCATTATTTATTATAATTAATAAGGATTAAATACTTTATTATTTTTAATAAATAATACAATCAATACCTTAAAATTTAACTGTGCTAATTGTAATAATCTCCTATTAAAAATAATAAGGTTATATTTACTAATAGTCACTAATAATCGTATGATTAAGTTTAACCGTGTATTATTTATTAAAAGTAATAAGAATTAAACACTTTATTAGTTTCCTTAAACAATGCCATCAATATTATTAAATTTAATCTTATGGTTCTTATTAAATTATCTCAATTTTCATAGTAAGAATTTTTTTCACCTAATATGTTATATATATCATATCATATCATATGAAGAGAAAGAGCAAAATTTAAGAGATTTAGTTTTCATTAATGAGAGATTGTCTTGTGTCTTCTTATTTTCATAATAAACATTTTTTTTCATCTAATTTGGTTATCCTTTCAACCATATGATTATACTTATTTTCACTTTTCTCTAATACATAAATTTGAATGTACTTATTTTCTTCTATCATGTTGGTTTAAGTTATGGCACACATTTCTTATGTCATTGTTTTTTATTGAATAACTTTTAAAAAGATGAAATGTTTGAAAATGTTGATTTTGCATCATGAATATATTTTCCTTTAAAAAACTAAACTTTAACAAATTACTTTTGTAGAAAAAATTGTCACTAATTATATTCAAATTTAGTGTTATATTAAAATCGAATGAAATCAAATCATATATTAATTTTATGTTTGATGCAAATGAATTTTTTTATCTAAAAATCGAATCTAACAGTCACTAATTATCATTCCACCGTTTTGGCACGATTATTGAAGAAAACATGAAAAGAAGCGTCTTTTCCTTGTGTTGGATAAGAAGAAAAAAAATGAATACATTATTTTAACATAATGTCGAGGTAGCAATGTTGCAAGATACTGGGCATTGGCGATGGTGTGAAATAAAGAGGTGTAGGCCAAGCTAGAGTGCAAACTTGTGGCATCCAAACTAAAAAAATAATTTATGACGAATGATAGCATAATGCTTTTCATTCCTTGCTAAGAATGATTTTGACTGTCAAGAAGGATTTGAGCATCAGAGTCCTTGCCCCAAGCTCTCTGCTTCCATAACATCTCCACTTCATCAAATGTCAACCCCTTGGTTTCAGGAACATAGACAACCACAAACACAAAGGCAAGCACAGCTATAACAGCAATAATTAAGAAAGTAGGACCAGTGCCTACAGCTGCAGCAACCGACAAGAATGACTGTGCAACAATGAGATTTGAGACCCAATTCACAGTAGCAGACATGCCTCCACATATTCCTCGGTATTCTTCAGGGTATACTTCTGAGTTAACTGTCCAAGGCACGGGTCCCATCCCTGGGGAGAAGCAAGCAATGTATAGGGCCAAACCAGCAATTGCAAGCCATCCATACAAACCATTTCCAGATGATTGGTTTAAAAATGACAAGGCCAAGATTATCAGAGATGCTATTACCCCTCCTAAGCTAAATAGGGCCAATTTTCTCCTCCCTGCATGGTCTATAAGGTATATGCCAAGAACTGTTCCGCCAGCATTCATGCCAGCAACTATGAGTGACAGCATAAGAGCCAACTCATTAGATTGAAACCCGGCCATTTGGACAATCGTTGGACTGTAGTACATAACCGTGTTTATTCCTGTGAATTGCTGAAAAGCCTGCACAACCATGGGATGATGCAACAACAAATTTCATTTTGCAATTTGCATGTAACCAAAATAATTTAATTTATCATAATCATACAGGGCAGTCAGTCAGTAGAAAGCTGAACAGTTATCATTTAAGTTAAAGAAGTAATGAAACAATTTCAGTGCTTTCGGTATAACATCGCTTATCACTTCAGCTGCTTCTGTTTACTGCAAATATGAAATGTTCAAACGAGCCTCTAAAGCATTTAGTTTGCTTAGTTTCCTAACAATATAAAATGTTGAAATTATTGTCATTTCTTTTTTCATTTCTCTTTTTTCTATTTTGGGAAAATATTACTAAAGAAGAGTTGAAGTTATGTATGCATATTTACAAACATAATTCAAGCAAAACCAACTTGGAAAAAGAAAGGACCATGCAAGACTGGCTATTCACTAATGTAGTCATAAGTGTCTTCTCGCAACCATATTTCCATATTTAATAGCAAGGGGCATTGCCATTCACAAAGGTCCTCATATCAGAAAAGTTATGTTTTGCAACAACATTGCCTAAGCATAAACTTTTTTTCTTACCTGCAGTCCGGCTCCAGCAAGGAATGCAAGTCTAATTTCTTTTGATTTAAACACATCCCTATATCTGATATTTTTCCTTCTTTGGCAGTCTTTCTCTGACTGAGATGTAAGTAAACTAACTTCATCCTCTAAACGTGCAAAATCATAGATCTTAGATAGTACAGTAATGGCTTCCTCTTGCCTATTCTGCACATGAAACAAAGGAGTTATGTTGAAGAAATAGCGTTCAGTCTTAAACATAAAACAATTATACAACCTTTATAAAGAGCCATCTGGGGGATTCAGGCAGTAAGAGCATAAGGAAAAACTGAACTACTGCTGGAAAACATGAAACTCCCAACATCCACCGCCACGTCCCAGGGACCTGCTTGATTTAGTATATGGTTAGTCATTGAAATATACCCACAACTTTGAAATGGGAGCTTGATATTTTGAGTTAAAACATTTTTACTCATATGATCTCTGCTCTGCCTATTTTCTTTTTCTGTATTTTGAGGGGGTTTGACATGTTCAAGATTTCGTGTGTTGATTCTATTAGAAAGTGGATGTGGCCAATAACAAAAAACAATAATTATGTGAAATTGGAGCAAAGTGAAAGGAAGAGTGATTACATTCAAACCTCAGGTGGAAAAATGAAGACATGCATGCGAAGAAACTGAATTTTACCTTTTATAGTGCAAGAATTTGCTAAATGGGATACAAACCTGGATAATTGATATTATTGCTATTTAGTAAAAAGTGATGAAAAGGTAAAGCACGAAAAAATAACCTGTGTAAAAGCAAGATTTATGAGATAGGAAAGAAACTGTCCACCAGTTATCATAAGCACATTAGTGCTTACTAATGCCCCCCTTATTTCAGATGGTGACAATTCTGATATATACACAGGAGCAGTAACAGAAGCTATACCCACACCTAATCCAACCAAAATACGGCCAAGTATGAGAGTATAAGGATCAGGAGCAGCAGCCATGACAATTGCTCCCAGAGTAAAGATAACATCTGCAATTATGGTTGCCTTCTTTCTTCCATACACGTCATTAATCCAACCACCAGCCGCTGCCCCAACAATTGCACCAGCGACTGCCATGCTGACAATTGTTTCCTGCAACTCATATAATTAGAAAAATCCAATGAGAAGTTTTTTTTTTTTGGGTAAAATACAAATTAGCCCATTTTTGTTTCACATGTTTTAATTTTCAATAAATTTCATTCTGTGACACATAACCTCCCCAAAGTTTAGTTCAGAACATGAACTCCAGGTAAGACCATCCTTCTCCAAACCCGCCATTATAGAAGCAAGCTGAGGTCTGAAATCTGGCTAATTATTTGTGTGCCCATGTCATCTTCGACGGATAGCAGCAATCACTATAAGAAACTAGCATCATCCTCTTCAACTATACTCCTCTCAAGTGTCTGCAGAAATAGCAGAAGCACTAGAACACAAGAGAGAACTAACTCCGGCCTTAGCATGAGTTCTCAACCTAAATTACCATTTAATTCAACTCTGACATACCCAAGGACAGATACAGCATTAATAGGTTGGGCTGGTGGGGAACAGATGAAATATTATGAAGCATCTTTTACTCTTTATACTAACAAATTATAAGAAATAGACAAAATTAATACTTGCTTTTTTTCTTTTTTTGACAACAAAAAGGAAGGTGGATCAAAGTGGGATAGAGCTTGACATCTCAACTATGTCGGCACCCCAAGTTTTACTGCACCAAACTGAATCATCCCAAGATGTATTAATAATTTGAAAGAGAGAGCTACACTAAGGAGAATCAAACCATACCCAGGGAAAAAAGCTGAGAAAATTTAAAAAAGGGATTCGCTGTCTGTACCTACAGAGCCTCTGATAAACAAAAGAGGGTCGAGAATCCCACCAAGTATACCCTGTATATTGTGCACCAAAAGAGACACAAGTCTATCTGCACACATGTTACCATCTTGAAAAATGAGTTAATCTAAAGTTAATACTACCTGTAAACTTTAAACTATTCATCCATCTAGTGTAAAGTGTCCAATGCATGGTTTTTGGATGAGCAAAAACGTGTATGAGAAGTTGGGAATCAATTTCGAGCCACAACCAAGACCAAATTTTGCTAATAGCCTTCTCAATTGCAATGATGGCTGCCATAGTCTTTGCAAAGAATGCACACTAAATGCTAAGATTGGAAGTGAAAGCTTTGAAATGAAGGATACGGTCCACGAAAATAGCACCACTGCCTGCCATACTGGGGAAGCCTTTAGCTCAGAATTGCATTTAATCCAATGCAATGTGGGTTGAGTCCAAAGGACTTGCTTAATAAAACCAGCTCTATTAGAGTGCAAATCAACCCCAAAATTTTCGAGCATGATAAAATCCTTCATGGAGTTGGACATTGTACCGAATGAAATATATCTTGTGAGTTGGACACTAGCAGAATAGATTGGAAGATAGAATTGAGATTCATTGTAGAATTGTCAAATCTGACATTGTTTCTCCTAACCCAAATGTTGAAAATTGAAAAATTGATAGCTGCAAGAATGACGCCTGATGCTTGAGAAGATCTATAGAGATTAAAGACAAAGATAAGGTTATTGGTAGAAGAAAGATCTAACTTGTAGTGAATTTTAGTCTCCAATCAAATCCAAATTTGTCTAGCAAAGAAGCAAGAAAGAAACAACTGTTGCATGGTTTCATAATTTTGACCACAATTAGAGCACACCAAAACGACAATGATATTCTTCTTTTCAAATTGTCATCTGTGGGAAACCAATTGTGCATAATTTTCCAAAGAACAACTGTTTTGGAAGGAGGAATGGAATGATTCCAAACCTTTTTAGCCCACCATATTCCATTCAAGATAGGATTGATAAAAAAGGTAAGCATATTTAAGGAATAACTATCCAGAGCTAGATTTCGTACAAACTAGTTTGTCTTCAAAATCAGAATTTGGAACATTGACCCGAATGATCAGATCAAGAATATGCTGAAAGTTCTCAGTGAAGATTGAAGAAAGAAGAAAATTCCCACAAGCTTTAACATAGCTGATTGGTTGATGGCTACAACAAACCTCAATCCTAAACCCGCCTAATCAAAAGGTTTACAAATTGTTTGTCATCTAACTGTGACAATTTTTCTAGATATGATGTCCCCACTCCAAATAAAATTCCTTATTCCCTTGTCAATTTCTTTCAAGAGGTAATTTGTCCATTTATAAACATGAAAATTGCAAGTTAACAAGCTAAGTATCACAGATATGACGAGTAGAACTCTACCCATGAAAGAAAGAAGCTTTGTCAGCTTTTCCGATCAATCAGAAAATATAGCAATTAGAGGAGAACCATAGACATACCTAGCTACCCATTTTCCTTCACCAACTACTTCCAAGCTCCTCTTAATACTATTCTCTACATTTTAAAATCATCAACTATTGAACCAATGTTTATAGAAATATAGATTGGAAATGGTAGTATTAACATAATAATAGATCATTCAGGGAGCACACTTTTGGTTGGTCATGTATTAAATTCATCCAAGTATTACAGAATTCAAGGTCATTTATAATTCATCACATAGGCTAGCCAATTTGAATTGAATTGTACTACTAAGATCACAAATCATAAGATGCTAGCTAGCAATGATGAGAACAGAAAAAGCCTTATCCCATTAAGTAGGTTGGCTGCATAGATCACACAATGTCATTTGATTTGTTAAAGAAAAAATATTAAAGATATTATTCAGCACGAGATCCTTCTTAAGAACTTCCTCGAATGTCCTTGTTGTCTTCCTCTCTCCCTTTTCAAAAAACCAAAAACTATGCAATTCACTCTTGGCTAGTTAGTAGAAGTAATAAATACTAAAATCCTTGCATTCAAGCCTAGTTTGCAAGATTTAAATGATGAGGGAAGTCGATGTTGTTGATTAAAAAATATGAGAAAAAGAAAAAGTGTCATGAAAGGTGTAGAAGACAAAGAAGTTAGGAGTAGAAGGGAGTGTACCTGAAGAAAATGACTGTGTCTGACCTGGGGAAAATCATCTTTAATATAGAGAAGGGCTCCAGAAATAACACCTGGAAAGAAAAATGATAGATAGATAGATAGAGGTGAAGGGGAAAAGGTGAAAAAGGAAGAATGATGATGTAGAAGCAGAAGTAGGTACCTGTGTCGTAGCCAAAGAGCAAGCCACCAATGCTAGCCACAGCAGTGAGGCCCATAATGTAAGGGTTTTTAAAGACGGAAACTTTTCTCTCTGGGTATATCTCCAGATACCCGGAGCTTCCCGGAATCGAACGGCTCATCGTCATCGTTGTCATCTTCTTTATTCCACAATGGCTATTACAAATTCAATTCAATTTGCAGTGATTTATATGCTAATCTTGTGTTTAGACACCGACCATAACAGGACTCGTCCATTGGTCCACATCGCATCATTATTTCCATCCTTCCTTGCGTTTCCGTGCTTATCTTCTCTCTCTCTCTCACTCCCATCCCCATTCATCCACCTTCCCTGTCAAATATTTTTTTCTTACTTTTCCTTCTAAAATTATATTTCCTCTGTTTTACACAAGTTAAAATAAAATATCAATAAATACATAAAATAGAATAATCATTAATTATCTTAATATTATATTGAAAGCTAAAACACATTATTAGAAAAAAAAAAATAACTGTGACACTTATTTTAAAACAGTTTTACTTTTCAATTGCTACATCCATTTATGACTACATATGTAATTTTTTTCAATTGCACTCTTATTATTACTTAAACCAACAACTAATAAAAGTATTAATAATTAATAATAATTTCAACTTCAAGAGTATTTTAGTTTATAAATATATTAATATTTTTTAATAGATATACATAAAAACCAATATAGAGAAATGATAACGCACACGCACTAGCATTCTATTATTATTAGTTAGAATGCATTAACAACTTATCGCAAACTATAATACATAAAAAAAAAACTAATATTTTAATAATTTATATCAAAGATATATAATCTTTTAATATTCAGTTTTAAAATTAAAATTTTTTTCACCTATTTTTTCTTTCATTAACTGTGTATTACTATAATCCTAAATTTCTTAATATATTTTATTTTTTTATTTTTCTTTTATTTTTTTCCTAGTAAATCACATTTTCTTTCATGGTTTGTCCAAATAATTATAATTAATATTTTACTCTTTAAATATCATACATATAATTATTTATATGTGTGGAATGAGAAGTTATTTAACTAAAGCATTAATAATTTTTGAATTTCATAATTTTTTAATAAAAGAAACTTATGCATACATATAACCACGTAAGTGCATAAATTTAAGGAAGTTAATAAAATATATTTTTTATTTTTAATGAAATTATTCTCAATGTAAAATAAAAAATAAAATAGAAGAGAATGAAGATGAAATAAAGGTTGCAGGGCTACAAATAATCTAAATCTCAATTAACTTTTCAAGATATTTAGAAATCAACATAGCACAACCATTCATTTTAGGACCTAAGGAGTATTTCATTTTAACTAAGATACTTACATTATATATTTTTAATAGATATTTACAGTATATGTCATTTTACTCTGAATTTATAAGAGATATTTTTAAAAAATAAATATGCATTAACTTGTTTTAATATAAATTGATTTTTCCCTCTTTTATTTGGATTCTAAAAGTTTTTCACAATTTGTTTTAAACTTATAATTTTTCGTTTACCACCTTATATTATAAATTTTAAGATTTAAAAAATAATCTTTAGGGTGAAGCTCCAAAACCAATAAAAATGCTTAAAACTTCTTTATTTTTTAATGACAAAATTTTTATTATAATATTAATTATTAATTATAAAATACTAAAGAAGGTAATCCATAATTGTTTATTATCACTACAAGGTTTGTCTACGTTAAAATGAAAAATGAATTGGCGGGGAATATATGTCTTTTACAGAGAAAAAAATAAATTTTAATATAAACAAATAAAATTTAAATATTGCTTATAAAAGATATAAGTGTTTATCAATAGAAGATAGAATAGTAACTCTAAACATAGACAAGATAAGACCAACACTTTTACTCAACTCTTCCATAACCCTAGTCCAACTCCACCCCAACTTCATTTTTGTTTTCTTACCACCAAAACCATCATTATCGTCATACTACCCTACACCTACAACAAACAAATGACAATATCGTTTAATAGTAGACATGTTCATTTTCTTAAAAGGGATTTGGGTTAAGGTTATGGAGAAGTTGGGTGAGAGTGTTGATCTTATCTTGTTTATGTTTAGGGAGGTTGAGTGAGAATGAAAAATGAAGAGGGAGAATTGATTAAGAATTTTGTAGGATTTGAAGGAGGAAGAAGAAGAAAGATTTTCGAAAAGGGAAAAAAATATTTTCTGATTATTAAAAACCGCAACAAAGGTTTTTTAATTTAGAACAATAAAATAAAATAATAATTTTTAATGATGTTAATTACGTAGAGACACCTAGATGTAAATGTCAGAAACATACAGGACCTGCATGTCTCTCAAATTCTTTCAGGATCGCAGATGCCAATGCCTCAATTTTGTAGTAAAGGTATAAATTTAGAGTTTAAAGATTTAACCACCATTAGATTGGATTCAATAAAATATTATTATTTTTATATTTTTTTAATGTAGTAATATACTAAAACAAATTATATATAATATCTTCCAAAAATTATTTCATGGATCAAGAAGAGTTTTTTTTTTTATTTTTTATTAAAAAACTATTTTTTCAGCAACCTAATTATAACCAATTTTTTGGTCAGTTCATCAACAATTTGATGTTTAACTATTTATGACTGGTTCTGTGTTGAATCAGTTGAACTAACTAGTTTAGTCTGATTCTGATAACCTTGTTGTATGTATGAATATATATATATATATATATATATATATAGACACACACAACTCTCTTTATATACTTTTACCTCCAACACCTCACTTGTGAGTTTTAGAGTTCGGGAGACTTATGTACTACTGAGACATCACCCTTTAGCCAATCTCATCCCGACAACCTCCACAAGTCGACCCAAGTGACCTCAGTCAGACGATCTCTACAAATCGCGCGTTTGACCTTGTACCCTTAATCATCCTAAACACAAAACCTTGTCAATTATTGTACATCACCATGAAGTTGGTAATGGACACCCGACAACTAATTAGGAACATTTATCATAACTACCTTAGGCTAACTAATAGGAGCATTTATCATAAGTTACCATGAAGTTTGTAAAAAATAATTAAAGTGCAATTAAGACCTTAATTAAAATTATGTTAATGATATCCTTGATAAAAACAAAAAAAAAGTATTATATACTTACTTTTGAATTAACCATAAAACAATTTTGACTAACTTGAACGTCTTTATATATATTTTTGGTCGGAATCGTAATTTCAAGGATTTATTTGATGGAATTCTCGAAAAAACTCTCTGTATGCTTTTCTGGTAAGTACACTTCTTACTCTAAAATAATAAAAATCCATTATATATTATTTTATTTTATCATCTAAAACTATATGTCATGACCATTGAGAAACATGGGCCGTGATCTCACGGATTTGATTGTATTTTATGAAACAAGTTCGGATCTGAAAGCTGCCAAGGAAAAGATTCCAACAAAATTATTGGATGCTGTTTTCTGAAAATATTTAATACTTGTTGGGTTTTGTCTTCTAACTTCACATTCGCCATTATATTAGATGTAATAAATGTGGAGTACAGTGTCCCATTTTACAGGATTCATGTTTTATCATCTACAAGCTGTCGGGAAATACCATGTGCATGAAGAAGAAAGCTAAGTTATTTTAATAGTGCCATGAGATTAATAGAAGGTTGGTCTCAAGTACACCATCACACTGCGAGCTTCTCCATGACGTGAGGAGTTCCATGGATATGATTAACTTCTTTCAATTTGATTAACTTCATTAATTGTTGCCCAACTCTGATCAAGATTGTAACAATGTTTTGATGGAGTAACTAACTCAATTATGATGCTGATGCTTTTCACATTCGAGTTGCTGTTGTTAGCAACTCTAATTGGGAGTGCTATTCTGTCACCTATATATGATAAAACAATCTTGTTCCTCAAAGACAAAATCTACTCCATTGGAGAGCATTTATGTGAGTCTCATTAATTAATTCAAAGGTAGCAACCAATTCTCTTCCCTTTAAGTGGGTCAACTTAGTATAAAAGTAAGGTTCTTACTAGCTATAATCAGAAGAATATTCAGCATTTCTAAAAGTAAGACCAGTACTAAGCAGATGTTCACTAAAATAATAAATTTTAGGATTAATATTAAATTATAATATTTTTCAAATTTACCTCACATAATGTTGATAAAGGAAAATAATCATTAATAATTAAAGAGAAAATATTTTTTTATAATTAATGCAAAATATCTTCTTATAAAATTTTTTGGTAAAAAAAAACTATTACTACTTTTAACGTTATAAAAAAATATAAAAATTATAAAATTATTTTTTTGAAGGAATATAAAAATATTGTTATACGATATTTCTCTTTATCAACGATTTTAACGTTATACAATACACAGTTTGTTGCGTATAAATAATATATTTAGATAACATTTTTTCCTACAATAATTAATTATCTCAATTTCTCTCGACTGATTTATTTGTCCTGTTAAATTATTATTTTTCATATTTTCTTTATTGATACACAAATGATCATATAATCTCAAAATAAAATTCTGAATTAGATGCAAGATTGCAACCTCTAAATGCTTACAATGTTGAAAATCCTCCACGATCTTCAAATTCTCCAAATAAAAATAAAAATGAGAAGCTTTTATCGATTTCTATTCTCTATTTCTTTCTAGTAAACATGTCATATATAAATAATTCGTTTTTAATGTCAAACCAAAGTAAATTAAGATTTTCACTTGAGAGGGCTTTGATGATATGTAATCAACAATTCCAAACTCCCATAACATTCATATCAAAATATTAAAAAAAAGATATAATGCTAGTACTAGATTTTCATACGGTGTGTCGGTGTTTCAAACAATGATGTCTATATTTCGAAAATTTTTTACGATCTTTTTCCCAATTTTAGAATACATTTAGAAAAAAGCACATATTCTTTAAAGTGAATTTAGTGAAACTTATTTAGGATGAAAATAAGGTGGGACAAATGTGAGTTTGACTCCTTCTATTTTTATTCTCGAAAAATGTGAGACGGGTTCAATTATAAAAAAAGGTATATATGAAATTTTATTTTTCGTTTTCGTCGGGTATTTTTAAATTTGGGTATACTTGTGGTACCTATTATATTATTTTTTACAACTTAAATTTACTTACTTATTAATAAATAAATTATATATATATATATATATTAAGTTATTAATTATATTTTAATTTAAAAAATATATAAAGAAGAATAAATAAAAAGAAACTATAAATTTAAGTTTAAGAATTAAAATTCTTAATTAAATATATAACTTTAAACTTATTAAAATTATAACAGGGTGGGTACAAGACAAATAGTTTCATACCCATACCTGTACCCAGTTTGTAACATCGGGTAATACTCGTACATGTATCCATATCTGATCAAAGCAGATAATACCGGTTAAGATAGGGATGATAACCACAAGTATAAGTAATAAGTGTATTTCAAAATATTTTTACTACTATAAAAATAGGATTCAACATTGATTCTAGAGGCAAAACCTCATCATTTTCGAATCAATGTTGTAGTTGCAGATGCAGAATTGAAATAGCTCTCCATCGGTGTCTCAAAACTGATGTAGTATTCTACCTACATCGGTTGTTAAGAACCAATGTTGAAAATTGACATGAAAGTGATAATAAACCTCCATCATTTGTGAGACGATGCAATGTTAACAAAAACCTATATTGGTTATTCTAAGAACCGATGTTAGTTTTTGTAATTTTTTTTTGTTTTTTTTTAAATAATCCAACCGGCTAATTTATATTTTACGAGAATACCACACTGTAACAAGTATTCCTTGAAAAAAACAAGTGTTAAAAAGATAGAGTTGCATGTCTTCCTGTATCCAATGAATGAATCAAACAATATATAATCAAGAGTTTGAAGGAAATTAAACAACTAATCCAAGTCCTGATTGTTACTAGATGCAAGCAGACAACATTTAACTTACAAATCCATTCTCAACAGGAAGCTTGCAGAAATATAGTCAATTAGCCCCGATATCTAGAGGATCCAAAAACACACCACATAACCATAAAGATTGTCAAGCAATATATACCAAATCAAACAAACATAATCTGAGGATTTTTTTAGAGAAAATTTATGTTTAGATTTTCACTCCGAACAAAAATAAGGACCTACCTTATGAACTAAAATGTGAAGTTAATTGACCAAAAGTGTTGATGACACATAAAATTTGCTGAACAATCTACAAAGCAATTTAAAGAGAATTAGGAATATATATTTAAGCGATAAAAAAGAAGAGAGTAATGATGATTTATCAGTGGGGGAGACTTCAAAAAAGAAAATACGACATACATTCCAACCACACGGCAGATTCAATTCCAACTTCAAAATATCATAATGGGAGGAAACTCTCTGAATGTATAAAAGCACATAGTACATGGACCAACCATTGAACATTTACCCAAAACTCTGAATGTACAAAAGAACATTGAGGATTCAACACGAGGGTTTTGCAAAGATGAGGGTTCACAAAGACAAGCTAGGGTTTGTGAAAACTAATTTATGAGAAAGTACGAGTGAGAAAGATATGGTTCGACGTTGTGAAAGTGAAAGTGAGAGTGAGATTGAAAGGGTTTTATAGGAACTTAATGACTGAGAGCTTCAAGAAATGATTCAATGGTGTCGAAAGTCAGACGGACAAAAACTTTAATGGAAACGATAGGACTTGTGAGAACTTCAAGATTTGAGAAGAAGTTGTGGGAGAGTGAAAGTGAGATTAAGAGGGTACTTTAGGAACTTACAATGAGGGAGAGATTCTTCAATGGCGATGAAATGGACGCGACAAAACGTAGAGCTTTCTTCAAATGGATGAAAAGGGAAGAAGATTTGGGAAGAAGAAAGCGGGGTTTATGAGACATGAGTTTGAGCGCGAAGAATTAATGCTTTAGTATTCTGCCTACATCGGTTTGAAGGGAACGGATGTTGAGAATTGGTTAATTATTTACAAATTTTCCACCGCGTATTTAGATTGAACCAAGGTAGATAAAACAATGTTGAATCTATTTTTTCTAGTAGTGTTTGGACACAAGAATAGTCAAAATTAAATTTTATTTTAATGATATATTATTCAAAATGGATATTACTCAAAATTAGTAAATCAAATTTTACATGAGAGCAACATGACGTATATAAAAAATCCTAATACCCTCTATTACCTTTATCTCTAATATCCCTTCACAAGCTGGAAATGTTATTTAGCATTTTCAATTTGGAATGAGTAATACAATACAAAACAGACGAAATACAATTTAACATTGAATGAGAAATGCATAAAAAATAGAATCAAGAATACCAAAATAGGCAACCAAAGCTTAACCATCAAGCATAAACTATTCTTCAAAGTTGAATCACTTGATAGAAGCACAATTAACCACCAATCTAAAAAACTGGAAAATGCTTAACCATCCATAACAGAAGCTCAACACAATGCTTAACCATCATGGGCAGAAGTTGTCTTCAAAGAGTATTAAGACAAAACACCTTGTGAGTACCAACTGAAACAATTATTATCAACCAAATTACAAGAAAATTTGTGCCAATACATTGCTATAGAAGAAGAAGGATGACTATCAACTTGAATAGTGACAGATGAATTAGAAGTCCTAATAGACTGATGAGATTACAACCCAACAGGAAAGGCTTTACTGGATATAGCAGGACATCTCACATTTGAATTGATTCTGTCAAACTTCTACCACCACCAACTGAGGCCACTGAAGAATCTAGAAACCCAGAATATTGAGAATGAATAATTGTTGGATCATTAGAAATTTGCTCTTCTGATTTGAAAGATGTGGAGGTTGACTTGATCTGAAAATTATTAATATCATTTATTATAGACTTGTTTTCATCATGTAATCATATCTAAATTGATAAATTGTTATTATTTTCATAGATAAAGTCCTTGATTAAACTTATAGACTTGTTTTCATAATAGAGATTATGATAATGAGAAACAAAAGTCTATTATTATTTTAATCTAAATCTAAATTGTTCTTGATTATACAATTATTGTATATGGGACATCAATAAATCAAGATAGATCAATATATATCAATATATATGTGAATGTCTTCATAGGATAAAAATTAATATATCTCATGTATTAATTACATATATAGATGATGTATATGTGAGTATGATCATTTGAACTGATTCCATTAAGAATTTCTAATGGTTTACATTACCTTAATTCCTCAATAGAAATTTCTCAAGAACAAACTAAATGTTTTTCTTTGACTTGGGATTATCATGGTAATTAACAAGTAATTTATTATATTTTAATTTCAGACACCTAATGCATCAGGGTATAGTGAATGAATATTGATATGATCAAATGCTTGTAGAATTAATGATAAATCAAGAAGGAATCCATCAAATCTTGGTAATGAGTTTGAGATCTATTAATAAAATAATATTCTGGCCAGGAAAATTGATTGAAAAAAGAAATGAATGAATTTCTTAAGTCAGTCATGATAGGTTAACTTAATAGAGTTTGAAGATAATACCAAACTCTAGACTTAACTAACAGAGTTGTAACGATGGAAGAAAAATATTATATGTTATTCTAAGTTCTTGAAAGTAAAATATTACTTCATACTATTATTATATTCTTTGCTAGCACTTAAAGTATATATAATATACATTATATGATTTTTTTTTTAATTTCAAATAGGAGAAAGCAGTAGATAAAGAATATATGATTAAAGTTTAGACTTGGTCAAGTGTTGTTTATACTGATAAATAAATAAAAAAAGGATGAAATCTTTAAAGATACATGTTTGATATTGTTGTTTTTATTTGAAAAACAAAATAAAATATGAATCTTTAAATATATTTGTGCCAAGATAAAAAAGATGCAATCCCTTAAACATAAATATTTGATATTGTTTTTATTTGAAAAGCAAAATAAAATATGTTACTAGTTTCCTAATTTTAGGAAAAGAAGATACTTATTGTGTTATAAGTATGACTTTCTGCCGCATAGAAAATAATGAACCTTACTGCTATCTCTTAAAGTTTTTCACATATAATTCTTAAGCATTTTATTTTTATTTCACTTTTAGAAAATTTTGAAAAACATAAGTCTCAGTGTGGATACACATAAGATCTTCATATATCATTGAAGAGATACCACTAGTCTCATAGAGGACATACTTGGAGTACCTTCTCATTGACAAAGAGAAATCTTATGATTCAACAACTCACTAGCAGGTATGTTTAAAATTTTTGTATAACAAACTTAATATAATTTAGATCCAAAATAGATCTTATTATTCTACATGTATGTGTTATGAAAACTATATTTTCTTACAATTGGTACCAGAGCTTGTTTTTTTTTTCGGATTTAAATTATATTGATCCATATATAATAAAGTTGCAATTTTTATTTGCTAGTATTTGTATATTGTTTATATATATGCCAAAACAATATATAATTGAATGTGTAATTACATAGTATTTTTATGTTTATATATATGTCAAAACAATATCATATGAAATGTTAATTTTGATTAGATAGTGTGTTGTTTATACATATACCAAAACAATATATGCATGAATATGTTAATTTTGATTACATAATATTAGTGTGTTGTTTATACATATGTCAAAACAATATATGCATGAATATGTTAATTTTGATTACATAATATTTGTGTTATTTATATATATATGCCAAAATAATATATGCATGGATGTGTTAATTTTGGTTAACGTATGTATAAATATAAAATATTGTGTGTAATATAGTATTTGTAATTGTATATGTTTTTATATAAATATTATATTATGATATAATAGTGTTTATTGTAATTTTATATACGATTACAAATACTATATTACACATAATATTTTATATTTATGCATACGTTAATCAAAATTAACATATTTATGCATATATTGTTTTGGTATATGTATAAACAACAAACTAATACTATGTAATCAAAATTAACATATTCATGCATATATTGTTTTGGCATATGTATACACAACACACTAATACTATGTAATCAAAATTAACATATTTATACATATATTGTTTTGACATATATATAATCATATAAACACTATGTAATTACACATTCATTTATGTCTTTTTTCGGCATATATATAAACAATATACAAATACTAGCGAATAAAAATTGCAACTTTATATTTAAATGCAAAAAGAAAAAGGTTCGGATACCAATTGTAAGAAAATAGAGTGTTCATAACACATACATACGGAATAATAAGATCTATTTTACATATTAATTATATTAAGTTTGTGATACAAAAATTTTAAACATACCTGCTTGTGAATTGTTGAATCATAAGATTTCTCTTTGTCAATGAGAAGGGTACTTTAAGTATGTCCTTTATCAAACTATTAGCTTCTTTTCAATAATGTGAAGATTTTACGTGTATCCACATTGATACTAACATTTGTTTTTTCAAACTTTTTGAAAAGTAAAATAAAAATAAAATGTTTAAGAATTATATATGAAAATAATTTAAGAGATAGTAATAAGCTTCATTCTTTTGTATGCAGTGGAAAGTCATACTTATAGCACAATAAAGATATTTTTTTCCTAAAATTAGGAAACTAGTAACATATTTTGTTTTTCAAATAAAATTAAATATTATGAGAGGGGCGTAACTCAAAACTACATGGCATGGTGCTCGGGTGGCCAGTTGATCTCTTGAACTCTATGGGACACTTCTAGGATATTTTACTTCGAATTCGGGATGTAATGCAAGGGTCTTCTTCTCCCAAGTGACTTTGTGCCTTGCGTCATGGTGCATGATGATGCTCTATTTCATGCTAATGTCGTTGAGGCTAGGAAAATCTTAGTGCATCTTCTTAGCTTAGGCCTGGATAGGGTGTGTTAGAGGAAGACAGGGTTGGATGGGTCGTAGGCTTAGGGCAAGTCCTTTTCTTCTCATTGGATTTGTTTACGTGGACATGCATGGTTCTGTTTGGGCCCTCCAATGATGAGTTAGGCACGTGGCAATCCATGACTTAGGTCTCCTTTGATCTCAGGATTTTTGCATGAGCAAAATTATTACGTACGAGATTCTTTGGAGGATTCGAATCACATAGAGGTAGTTCGTCCATGATTTTTGGCACATGATTACAATTGGAGTTCCTAGGTCTTCTCTTCACAACCATCCAATCCCCATGCCTCTCAGCCTCTAGCCACAGTGGTGGTGCCGGTGTGCTTGGTGTAGATGTCATGTTAGTGGCACTACACGGGGGATCTGCTAAAGCAACCTTGGTGCAATCCTGAGAAACCTGGTCATAGTAGCCACATCTAGAGCACAAAACATGGAGACCTTCATACTCTATGTGATATAAGGTTCCATTTAACTAGAATTTGCCCACCACAAGATTCTGCAAAATCAAGGAGGACGCAGATCGTAGCATATCTTCCACAGGTCATATTTAGAGTTGGTGAAACAACTCTGAAGAGTGTCCTAATGGCAGAGGCAATAGTCATAAGGATGCTTTCATCATAGAACATCATGCCAAGTTCTTGAAAATGAACTTAGATATTGCAAAAAAAAAAAAAACTAATATTAGTTATTGCCGCTAATATATATACAAGAATCTAATTTTTTTTTTAAATTAGGAAAACTAAAAATATAAATTTAAAATTTAAAAAAAAATAAAAACAATCCTATTTGAAATTCAAGAAACTTAAACAATATTAAAATGATTAAACCTTTTAACAATAACTATTTGACTTCAAAATATAAATACAGAGGTCAAAATTATTTTTCTCTCTCCAAAAAATTTTGTATAGGGTTTTAGTTCTAAAAAAAAAGTTCCTATTTTTGTCAATTTAATTTAATATTATGTCAAATTATAAGGTTGGTCTAGTGATAAACTTAAATTTCAATTTATTAGCATATCAACTATTGCAATTTCAATTTATTAACATATCAACTATTGCTTTATAAGACTAGAGTATTAATAAATTAAGAAATAAAGAAAAATTTTGAAAAATAAAATAAAAGTAGACAGATAAAATTAGCATAGGAAAAAAGTGAAAAGTTATTTGTGTAATTAAATGAGAAAAAAATTTACAGTTTTAGTTCAGTAGAAAATAAAATAGCAAAGAGATATGTCAATAATTGGTGGGTCTCACCTATTTAATATTTTACTTTTCATTCAAAATAAACATGAAAAAGAAGAAAGAAGTCATTGAAATTGTTTTGAATGAAAAGTAAAAAACACATCAATTTCCCTAGTGCACTTCTTATAAGTATTAGATATTTTCTATAAAAAATTATTGTTAATTTCTAAGACTAGTATCTTCATACTAAAAGTTACTAAATGTATTTGTAAAAATATTATCTCATGAGTGTATTGGTTGATTTGATTAATAAATGGTGATTGAAAAATAACACTAAAATCTAATTGGCCATTTGAAGAAGTTTTTTCATACTTAGTGGTATAAGAGGTTATATAAACTGACCTCATGTAAGAAAGCTCGTGACCGACCTCTTACTGTTAGTTAAAGCCAACCCTACGAAGCGGGAATGACTTGGAAGGGGCAAATTCTTTTCACCAGAACATATTAGCGACCATAGTAGGAACGAGAAATCATCATTCCTACTTCTAACGAGACGAAGTAGTATGGCTAGGACCCGATATGGTCTTGCCCTCAAGGCCTCTACCTTGGGGGGACCTTCATTGGAGCAATTTCTCATAGAAATTGAAACGATGCAACAAGCAATTGAGGAAGCTTGGCAACGGGCAGCAATAGCGAAAACACGTAGATTGCAAGTTCAACAAGAGGCAAACCAACAAATTCACGCAACATAACAAGAGATGAACATGCAATTAGTAGCGATTTGACGTCCAAATAACAATGTGTATACATAGCCTTGGTGAGATTTTCAGCCCTTTTTAGAGGCTATTGAAGTTGAGCCCATCCCTCATCACTTTCTAGTCCCCAAAATGGACCTATTCAATGATTCTCAAGATCTGAGCCATCACCTTTAGACCTTTAGGTCGCAAATGCTTGTTAGTGGTGGAAATGATACACTAAGATGTAAAATGTTTGTTAGCATTCTAACTGCATCCACATTGGATTGGTTCAGCAGTTTGCTTAATAGGTTAGTTACAGGTTTCAAGAATTCTCTCGCCTTTTTGTCACACAATTTCCAGCCAATTGGAGTACAACCGATGGTCACTAACCTCTTTGACATTAGACAATTGAGGGAGGAAACACTAAAGCAGTTTTTAACCTGGTTTAATTTTGTCACTATCGAGTGGTGACCTAGACGAATGTCTGTTTGTGGTAGCTTTCATTGATGGTCTACAGGCAAGCCCTTTTGGTGAGTCTCTAATTCACAGGAAACTAGAGTCAATGACTGAAATTCATTCTCGATCTGCTAGCCATATAGATGCTGAAGAAGTCATGATGCAAAAAAAATCTCAAAAAGATACCTCTTCATCTCCTTGAAGGAGCCGAAATCCGAAGTGTGAGTGGAAATGTTCTTTCATCTATCACAAGGGTAAAAGCCAAGAGTCTGGCAACTCTAAGTTTTGAACATCACAGTCATGTGACTTGGATGCAGATGTCTACCATCCCACACCATTAATTGCTGATAGATGTCAATAGTACTTACCTTATGAGATTTTTGCCAATAGTCGATAAGCAAATGGGTCATAACAAAAATGACTGGTGTGAATTCCATCGCACACATGGGGCCTATACAATTTTTTTTTCATTAATCAAGCAGATCGAAAAGCTAAATTGGGATGAACATTTGAAGCAGTATATGCATCAAGGGTCAAATTCCGATGAGCTACCCATAAAAATGACGACAACTAAGATGATCACAAAATGTCTAGGTAAGACCATCACCACGATGATAGTAACTACCATGAAAAACCAATATGCAGCAACTTTAATACTATTGTTGGATGCTTTGAGGGAGGATAATGACGTGATCTACCGTATGCCACTATACCTAATCAATTGTTGTCCTCTCCATTGGCGAGCACAAACGTGTTTCATCCCTAACCATCTCAGTTTCTGATGCTAATTTTGAGGATCTAATTCTTCATGAATATGATCCCATTGTAATTTTAGTTGTTTTAATGGGATACAATCTAAATCGCATATTAGTAGATCAACAGAGTTCTACGAATGAAATATTCTAGCATAATTATGTAGGGTTGGAGATACCTATAGATTTACTTCTCCCTCACAATGGAGTTTTGGTTGGGTTTAGAGCAAACAAGTGGAGGTTCATGGATATGCTAATTTGTGCACTAAATTTGGTCACAGTGAATTTTCAAGGACTATTGTTATTCAATACTTGGTAATAAATGCTCAATCTTCTTACAATATCCTGTTGGGTCGTCCACTCAATATGTTGGAAGCAATTGTTTCAACACCTTATCTTAAGGTTAAATATCCTTTGATTATCTTATGCTATCATGGTTTGGAAGTCAAATGGAAAGTGACGAATGTGTATTATTTTACTAATCTTAACCAGGTTTGTCCAAAAGATTCCTATCCACTGCCTAGCATTGACTCCTTGGTTGATGCAACATTAGGTTACAAGCTATTAAGTTTATGGATGCTTATTTAGGCTATAATCAGATCTATATGTACCCTTCTGATAAGGACAAGACAACATTTATTGTCAGGCATAGTAACTTTTTTACAAGGTTATGCCATTTGGTCTAAAGAATGCTGGGGTGACTTACCAGCGACTGATGGATCAAATTCTTGCTCGGTTGATAAGAAGAAATGTTAAGGCCTATGTAAATGATATGGTAGTGAAGTACACCAGTTCCGGAAGCCACATGGAATACCTCTAAGAATTCCTCAACAATATAAACAAGTATCAGCTCAAACTAAACCCAAAAAATTGTTGTTTTGGTGTTGAAGATGGCAAATTTTTGGGGTTTATGCCGAGTGACTGCGACATAGAAGCCAATCCTGACAAGTATGCCACAATTCTGAATATGTGAAACCCAATGAAAATTAAAGAAGTGCAGACACTTATAGGCCACATCGCTTCACTATCTCATTTCTTTTGAAAATTCGTATGAAGCTGGCTTTAGAGTTAGGTATCCACAACCTCACAACACAAAGTGACTCTCAACTGGTCACTAGGTAAGTCCTTGGAACATGTCAGGCAAAGGATCCATAATTGGGTTAATATTTACATACGGTTAGAGATATGATGTCAAAGTGTTATAGCTTTACCTTATCGCATATGCTGTGAGAGCAAAACCTTTTAGTAGATCTCCTATCAAAGCTTGCTAGTAGTAAAAAACCAGGCTACAATAGGTTGATCATCTAGAAAGTATAGTTTGCACCAATTATAACCTCTAAAGGAGAGATATTGTTTCTTCAAACTAAATTGGACTCATTGACGGGCCATATAATAACGTACCTCTAGCATGAGATTTGCAACTATCACCACTGACCAGGTAGTCCATTTTATATGGAAATCTATCATTTGGAGTTCCTCACACCTTAATCTCAAATAGTGGCATGCAATTCACCAATGATAGAGTTCAACATTTGTGCGAAGAGCTCAAAATTCACATGATATATACATTGGTGGAGCATCCTTAAACAAATGGACAAGCTGAATTTGCGATGAAAGGTTTAAAATGTAGGTTGGACAATGGGAAATCACGATGTCCAGATGAATTTCCCTTTGTTTTATGGTCATATCACACCACTGCTCATTGTTCAACACAGGCAACTCGTTGAGTTTAGTTTATGATTCTGATGCCATAATTCTTATAAAGGTCGCAGAACCCAACCAAAGGGTCTTGGAATTTAGTGAACAAGTCTTTCTCCTCCCTTATAGTTTGTTTCATGTCACAAAATTCATAAGTACAACCACGCATAAATATGTTATGAATGTATCAAATTATTTTAATCTATATAACTCTTGAGAGCAGGATAGTCTCAACAGTCGTAGAGCCAAGCTAGACTTGGTCAACGAAATCAGGGAACTAGCCCATGTAAAGGAGACAACTGCTAAACATGGTTCAAAAATATGACTTGACATCAAGGTTTTTCCTTGACACTTTTATGAAGCCACAACAGTTATCAATATTGAGAGTTTATGTAAACTCGTGAGAGCCTTGTAAACTCAACGCGTAATGGATTACTCCACATAAAAAAATAGTAATTAAATACTACAAATGAAATATATAATGACCAATTTAACATTTTAACAATATAATAGCACCATCAAATTTCAAACATATGTCCAAACATAAGTCCTTAAAATTACATAGTCAAATTACACTAATTTATTACCAAATGAGAATAGCTAATTCTAATTTATAACCAAATTAAATTACTACCAAGTACCAAATCAGAATATTTGAAGTAAGTAGTGAGTAGTAACTAACTCTTTCAAAGACCACAAAATGGGGGAAGTGAAGGTCATAAGGAAGATGGATCGTGGATGCTAGAATCGTAGGGAATTTGAAAGCTTGAGACCACATGGGAACACTAAAACAAGCTTGAGTGCCTGAGACAGTGAATACAATCGCCAAAATCAGAAAGTCCCCGTTTATTGCTCGTAGGAATCAAAACGTTGTCGATCTCCAGAATGAGCTTCATCTCTCTTGCAAATGCAGCGGAGTTCCAGTTTAATGGTTTGCGAATGAGTTTTCCAGAATCAAAACATCATTGTCGCCAACTTCGTATCTCTCATAAGTCATAATTGCACGCACTAGAGTTTTGCTGGTTCAAGGGTTCGTGTTCGTCAATGTCGAATAACCTTCGTCTCTCTCTCGCAAATGGTAGTTCACAATGTTTGCACTTCACAATGTCTTGCTCTACCACAGCTAAAACGATGTCATTTCATGTGTTAAAAGGCATCCTACTGAACTCATGCCTGAAATCGTGATTTTACTCAAGTTTTTACACAAGTTCACTTGATTTTACTCAAAAAACGAGTTTATCCACGATTTGACTCGAAAGGGACTACTAGACTTGTAAAATCATTCAATTTTATATGTAATATTGTGATTTCGACAACCATGAAGATGAAATCATTTTGAAAAAGGCACAACCTAATCAAGTACAAAGCAACTTGTCGGCTAACTAGACCGACCGATATCGTATAGAAGAGGTCATCGGGAAAAAGGGCATATTATAAACACTAGATGGAAAATCACTTCCACGTACATGGAATTCAGCTAGCCTTTGTTTCTACTTCAGTTGATTTTGCTAATTACCCTAGTTAGTTCATGTTTATGTATTTGCACTTTGGTTTCAGTGATTTTTAAGTTTATGTTTATGTTGTGTACACCTTAATGGGTCACATATATTGAGGTACCAGTTGTGTTTGTTTTGTTTATTTGGCATTTCAATAAAACAAGGCTTGTTGCAAATGATAGATAGGTGATGAGGTGCCAACATAGTTAGGATTTCACCATCTATAATGATGTCATTGCATGCCTTTATGCATGATTTTCATTGCCCATGAATGTTCTCGTATGACTATTTTACTGTCATTGTCTTGTTGTACTATGTGTTTGCATTTAGAAGTATTTGTTATCTGTTAGTCTTGTTTATGGGAAAAACATCAAGAAATGAGATCTTGGTACCAAAGGTCCACTGGGGATCCTAAGATAAATATGATTTACACTTATAAATTCATACAAACAATAAATAAAGGCCTACAATCTAGATCCTGGTATAACTGAACTTATACCCTTAGTCTAACAAGTATAAAACATATGTCCATGGATGACATAAGCATAAACATTTAAAAGCATACAACAAGTTACGTCTATAAACGATACATAATGTCATAGAATAAGTGACTTTGAAAATCGATATCGACAAGTGAAATCTCAAGAGCAGCATCACAAAACAAATCGTACACTAGAAGATGTCAAACAAATGCGAAAAAACAGCAGTCACTAAAGTGGTAATTGTTTCTTTACTAATTTGTTTACGAATTTAATTGGTATACACTTAAAGTAGTAATGAGTAAAGTCAACAAAAATGAAGGGTTGTGATTGAATGTCAGTATAAAAATCTTTACACTGAAAATGTATACCAATTAAGCTCTTTGTTTATTAGATAACACTACTTTACTTATAAAGCCACAACGTCGAAAACCATATACTGGTCACACCAAAAGCTTACACGCACCAACAAAAAATTTTGACAAGAGCAAAACAATCAGACTTAGATGTCATCTTCTTCAATGTCCATTATGACCCCATCTATAATCACTTTGAAACAACCCATGGCACTAAAATCCGAACTTGGGAAAAAAATTTTTGCTTATTCTTCATTCGCTTTGAAACCTTCAACAAATTTGGATGTAATTTTAAATTTCTTCCTCTCTATGTTGGCTTTAAGACTTTTCACTTTCTCTAATGCCACCTTTTCCCCATCTTTTGCTATGCCAAGATCCTTCTCCAACTCTCTGATTTGTCCTTGAATTTTTGTTGCTCTAACATAATTGTTTTTCTTTTTCTACAAAATCTCCTCTCTCAACTATTAGTAATCTTCTTTCCCTTGCAAACTTTTCTTTAAGGTAATCCATGTCCTTTCTTTCATTCTTCAACTGCTAGTTCCCGTTCTCTAACTTTTTCAAGTCCTTTTCAGCTTTCTCATTTTTGAATCTCATCCTAGTTATCATACATTTCCTATGTTAAACACATCCTTTTTTACCCAAGGGTAAAAGGGTTTAATAATCAATCTTTGCATCCATGATTCTACTCTCTGTACTCACCAACTCACGCTTAAAATATGCATAAAGGAAAAATAGGCAGAGTATCAAAATTGATTTTAAATGCCACTACATAGCTTTCTTTTACATGCTCAACGGTGTGGATAAAGGAGATAGTAAAGATAAGGCATACGAAACAATGTCAAAATCGCGCACCTAAACCAAAAAATATTCACCATGAAATTGCAAACCCGTAATTTAGGAAATGTGGAAGAAAACCCCCTCTTGCCTATATATGTATATATGCCTTTTGTGAGAAGGCGCGAGGACAGAAGTGGCAAGAGGCTTAAGTAACGTGACACCTGTTTGAGAAATGCAAGTCGTTATGACCATTTTGAACGCACCAATACAAATAAGTCATGTGAAACGAAGCGTCATATTTCACTTTGATAGATGTAACAACTTCGACAAGAGACGTGATTGTTACTCAACTAAAGGGACACTTAATAATCAATGTTACTTAACTAAAGGGACACTTAATAGTAAATGGCCAATCTCATCACGCACTTGTGCTTCGCGCCATTTAACATAAGGACTTTGGAAAATGACATCCAAAAAGGCATCCATTAGTCACTATTAAAGACATCTTGTTACCTTACCGACCTCAACATCAGCATCTTCTCAGCTACGAGCTTGAGACTGAAAGATTTGTGGTATAGTAGGTTTTCCGAACTGACTTCACATACGATAGATTGTGGTCGACCTCTTATTGTTAGTTAAAGCCCACGCTATGAAGCAATAGCTAGGAACAGAACTAGGTATATATTAATCAGGAAATGGCTTAGAAGGGGCTGATTCTCTTAACTAGAACACTTAGAAATAATGATTTAAGAGAAAATTGATTCCTCAAAATGTTTAAAATATATTTCGTTGTGTTAATATATTTTATGAGAATTAAAAATTCTAATGTTAGATTACATTATAACTTTACTAAGTATATAATAAGACCTTTTACAAGTATATCTTCAAGTTAAATTAGTTTTATTAAATATTTTTAAATATGATACTTCTCTGATTTAATTTTACAAGATTTAAATAGTTTTAGATATAAAAAGCATTTACAATTAGAAATACATCATGTAGTTGTTTTCATCATGGGCTATAGGGTTATGATGTCTTTCACATTGGTCTAATGAATGCATTGATAAAGAAAAAACTTATGAATAACTATATTAAGCATCAACAACACACATCACAAGGTTGTGTGTCATTTTCTACAATGCTATGACCAATGTGGTAAGAAAAATAAAAAGCAACTATAATGAATGCAAACCACAAATTTATGGTCCAAACCACAAATTGAACCAGAGCTTTTTGGTAAACAACAATCATGCTAAGTGGTCATTTATAAGAGTTTTTCTCGTTCACCTCCATAGTTTTTCCTTAGACCTCTATAATTTTTTAAAAGTGGCAATCCAGACTTGCAAACAAATTTGATTTTGCAAGTCCGAATTGGCTAATCCAAACTAACAACATTTTTTTGCAATTTTTACAAGTCCAGATTTGTCAATCTAGACTTGTAAAAAAATTTGCGCCAATCCGAACTTGTAAAAAAATTTGCGTCAATCCAAACTTGCAAAAAAATTTGCAAATTTTTTTATAACTAAGGATGCACAAAGAAGAAGAATCACAAACAACAAGATGCACGAAAAAGAAGAACAAGTATGAAAAAGAAGAACAACAATGATAGGGAACAGGTGCACGAAAGTGCAAGGAAAGCCGCAACAGAAAGAAGCAACAAAGGTCACGACAAAGAGCAACAATAAAGGTGGATCCAAATTTGAAGAAATAAGAAGAGGATACCTAAGGGATGAGTAAACAAGAAGCACGAGAGAGATTAAGATTTTAATTTTTTTATCTAAAGATATTTTTAATATTTTAAAGAATTATGAATGTGCAAAGAGAAAGCATGGAGGTGTAGGAAGAATAATTTCATTTATAATTGTAAACAATAATAATACAATTATTTCATATAATTAAAAATTTTCCTTCACTCAGAAAAATTGGATTTCCGCTCTCCGGAATGTTTTTGTGAAAAGTAAGCTAAAATGATTCCTGAAAATCATAGCTTCTTAGGTTTTTTTTTTAAGTTAAATATTAATATATTCCCAAGTAACATTGATTTTCAAAAATATTTTTTAATCTATGTTTTTTCAAAATTCTTTTACATGAAATAACTTTTTTGTTTTTTTCAAAAAGAAAATGGAACATGTACTAACAATATAAAAAATAAATTATACCATCATCTAATATCATTCTATCATTTATGATAAATTTATTAATTTTTATTACCTAAAAATTCTCACTAATTGTGATTTATGATGGTTTATACCATTTTTCAATGTGCAATTTTGCTCCACGTTAAACTTTTTGGAGGGTATAATATGGACGTGCAGAAAAAAATAATCCCACAATCCTGTAATCATAACTGAAAATTTCTCTTTGCCCATCGCAAAGAATTTTCACACTATTAAGTACAATCAACCCGCAAACAAACCCTTCCACAAAATATTGCATTGGAGACCGTTAATCCCGGGATTAGGAAAAATTTGTAAACGTTAATAATAGTCAGGGACAATCTATTGCAA
This sequence comes from Psophocarpus tetragonolobus, assembly GCA_037954015.1. NCBI lineage: Eukaryota > Viridiplantae > Streptophyta > Magnoliopsida > Fabales > Fabaceae > Psophocarpus > Psophocarpus tetragonolobus. The sequence continues at coordinate 1,046,065 of CM075692.1, read as the reverse complement.
ATAATATATAAGAAAAAAACAACGGTAGAAAACAAATAAAAAATAAAGAAAAACTTGTAAAAGATTAAATGTATATATAATACAAACATGCTACTTTTTTGTTGTTTTTTTTTTTTTTTGCTCTGAATTCCTAATTATTGTGTTTTCATTTTTATAATCCTTTAGGCCTATCTGGTATCAGACATACTAGCTGAGGGGGCAGGGTTCTCATGAAGAACAAGAAAGCATGCATACCCCTGGTCGATACGCCCAAGCTGGGGGCAAGCGAGCATATTTTTCCATTCCTGGTTGGTCATCAAAAGGACGCTCCACTAATTTTAGCAACCTACGAACTTCTCCAAAATCACCTATTTCTGCAGCATCAATTGCAGTCTGGCAGAGATAGTTCCTCAGTATATATTTAGGATTCACCAGGTCCATCGAGATCTTCCTCTCATCATCCGAAATACCACTGCTAGACAGCTGCATTACCACAAACGAAGCACGTTAGGTTACAAAAGCATGTCTTGGCTAACTGTTTTCGAATATTCAAAGCGGCTTATCTTATGGCATAGCAAGTCCAATATCTTACGAAACAGCAATTTCCTCTTGCAATACCCATTAGTTTAAACAAGAAAAAGTGCAATACACACCAAACCAGGAAATTGATGTAGTTTCAAGAATGGCAAAGGACTTCGTCAGAAAAGTCATGCATATACAAGCCCAAGAGATAGAGAGAAGAAAAACTCCCTATCAATACTTCATAATAATCAGTGTACATGCTTTTTTTTTTTTACTACAAATGGATAATTTGGCCAAAAGAAAGTACAAGAAATAACTGCACCTCGTGTATATAGGATTTCAACCAACTGGTCCATGCTTCCTTGCGCTCTTTACCTATATCTAACAGTACTGACTTTAGTGGGACTAACATCTCTTCATCTGGAATGCTTGTGTCTGCTTTAACATTTGAAAGTGTACGAAAGAAGTTTGTGTAATCAACTTTGTCAACAGCCATATTGCTAAGAAGTTTATTTATCAGCGGCTTATTATACTTAGGGAGGCCAAGCTTTTTGGTCATTATAACCTGATAATCATCCATAAATCTCGTTCCATATCTGAAAGAAACCAACCATGAAGTAATAAATTTAAAGGCCATTGAAATCTATTTTCTCCTCTTTGGTTAAAAATCAGACGTGTTATTACTACCTTTCCATAGCATAGTTAGCCTCTTTTTCATCTATTAGATGAGCAGCTTGTAGTGTTGTTGTGAACTGTGCAATATTCCACAAACCGATGTCAGGCTGGTTTGCAAAACAGTATCTACGACCTGGAAGGTCTGTAGTATTTGGGGTAAATTTAGGATCAAAAGCATCCAAAAATCCAAACGGGCCATAATCTATTGTAAGACCCAAAATGCTCATGTTATCAGTGTTCAGCACACCATGAGTGAAACCAACCCCCTGCCATCTAGCAATTAAGGAAGCAGTTCGCTCAGCAATCTCCACCACCCATGCTGACATAAAACACCATTCAACAGAAGTGACAGATAGATACATTAAAGATTGAATTTTACAGGTTAATATAACAAATCAACAACACAAGAGAAGCCGTAAAATCCAGAAGAGATGAGCCTAACAGCTCGAAGATTCAAAATTTTCACTAGTTTGGATGTTGGTTCAAATCTGTAACATAACATCTCATTGCCTTACAATTTGGAATTCCCATGTTTAGTACGCGGTCAGACAGAATTAACTTGATTAAAAAATACTTGGAAGAAACAGGCAAAAGAAAAAAATCGAACTATTTCTCCAAAATTAGCTTAATCAAACAAACACTAAGTCTCGTGAAATTTTCCTTAATTTATCAAAGAGAAATGTTAACAACACACTCTTTTAAGCACTGTTGAAATTTATTGAAAAATACAAATTTTGATGGGTTTCATATCTCATTTAATGTTTCTCTCTTTTTATTCTGTAGTTTTCAATAAATTTCAATGAGTAGTGAAGTAAGTGCTGCTAACACTGGTCATTTGTCAACTATGAGGCTGTTGTTTGTTTGTAGCAGGTAGTTTATTTGACCAGGCCTTAAGATCACAAGTAGTTGCGCTAACCTGAGGCAGCATCTTTGTAATACTAATGCAAAAGATAAGAATTTTAAAGGTGTCTAATGTATAATTAGGTTGGGTCCATTGTGGGCAATGTGGTTAACAGGAAAAGCATTAGTGTTTAAAGGAGTTCATTTGTGTGTGGAAAAGTTTGGCTAGAGACACTAGAAAGATGTTGTTTATGAGTGAGAGAATACTATAAAAATTGTTCCTTTTGTTTTTATGAGCGGCGAAGGAATGTGTGGGGCTATTTCCATTTTTGTAAGTGAGGTTATTATTCTAAAGGGAGGGACTACGTAATCAGTGATAGATGATTTGATGATCATGTCTGGAGATTATGAGACGTTTGAGGGAAAGTGGAAAATAAAAGGGAGAGAAGAATGATTAATGATTAATGATTAATGATTAATGAAGGAGGAAGAGGTAAAAAGCATTGATAGAGGTTAGGTTGGATTGTGTTACCTGCATACTTGTTTGAAGTGAGATCTACAAGAGAATGATGTGGATGAGCAGTGCAGAAAGATAAGGTTTGAGTGTTGGTGAGGTTTAGAATATGAGGAAAGTGGTGGTTGATAGCATAGTCGGCCAAAAGAGTGACAAGGGGTAGGTCCTGATCAGCTCTGGAGGCATGGATTTGGTAAGAGCCAAAACGAAGAAAAGATTGAGCAACTCGGGAAACAACGGCACCAGGTTCTTCCTTAGGATTGCCACTGAAGAAGAGGAGTATGAGAGAGAGGGAAAAGGGAAGAGAGAAGAGAGAAGAGAGAAGAGAGAAGGAAGGAACATACTCGTAAAACATGTCCCGAGTGACGAGGTTGCCGGTGGAGACAAGGGAGAGGGCACGAGTGGTAGGGATGCCGAGGTGGTGCATAGCTTCACTGCAGAGGAACTCGCGGATGCTGCTGCGAAGGACAGCAAGGCCGTCGGCAAAGCGACTGTAAGGAGTCTTGCCAGATCCTTTAAGTTGCAATTCCCACCGTTGAGAGTTGGAATTGAGAATCTCACCAAGAGTGATAGCCCTACCATCCCCGAGCTGGCCAGCCCACATGCCAAATTGATGGCCTCCATAGCACTGGGCATAGGGAATGGCTCCAGGCAGAGGAGAGGCCCCCGATAGAAAAAGGGCCAAATCTGCCCTTCCGAATTCTTTATGGTCCAAATCGAGGAGGTCGGCAACGGGTTCGGACCATGCCACAAGTTGAGGGTTGTCCACTTCTACAGAGGGAGACACTTTCGAGTAACATGCGTGGAGTACCTCTCTCGGATAGGAATCGCTCCTTGTATCGCCCGGCAGTTCTCTCACAAACGTATGGTCCCATTTCAGATCTTCCACCTCAACCCTTCTTCTCTCACTATCCCTGTTGCTCCCTTTCTCCATCCTAACCCACCTCTTGCTTTTCCCTTTCCTCCCTCCTCCCAGATACACACTCACTGATTTCGGATACAAATTCCTTACCATTAACAACACTCCCATCACCAATCGCTTCTTTCTTTCTTTCTTTTTTCTTTTTTCTTTTTTCTTTTCTCTTTTCTCTTTTCTCTTTTCTCTTTTCGGTCAACCGCCTCACATTGGGATCCCACGCCACGCCCTCTCCTCTGCTCCACCCCACATCACTCAATCTATTATTACCAAACTATATTTTCAATTTTTATCATTAACAACCTATTCAATTCTTTGTCTTTATCCTATTACATGGAATCCATTTTCGTATTTCTTTTTAAATTTTGACACAATTAAAAATCTATTCAATAGCTTTTCTCAGCACAGACTCTAAGAAAAAAACTTAGGGTATTCACAATATCCGCTCACAAATTATGTAAGATCAATTTATTAATTTTCAGCTTATTAAAATATCAATAAACTGACCTACACAGTAGATTTATGATTCAATTTCGATATAAAATTATTATAAATTGTTGATTTTAAGTTATTACAAAATTAAGGAGTGGACAAGAATATTTTAAATTGAAAATAAAAATTCTAATTTAACTAAGGTTTTAAAATGAAACCAGTAAACACATAAATTTAGGGGTCAAAATTGAACAATAATATGACAACACACGAATATAATTCATCACAAAGTTTAAGACTTTAAGTTTTATTGGTTTTATAACATATTCTAAGTTGTGATCAAAGTTTGGTAAGGACCATAGCAAGTTGGGGAAGTCTTGCAAACATGAACTTGGACTTTGTGGACTTCTTTTGTTGTGAAAATTGTGTATTACCATAGACAAAGTCTCACATTGACCAGGATAGTTATTTGAAAGGAGTATATATTAAAACTTGTTAACTAAGCTTGGTAAAAAGACTAGTAAGTTAACAAGTTTAGCAAACCTATTATGAAAATTACTTTGAATTTATCTTAAATTCTCTCTCTTATAAGCTTACCTAAAATGTAGAGTTTTTATCTAAGAATTTATAACAGTTATCATTGCATCTCAAATGTTGACCGACCATAACTTTTGTGATTTTTTCCATTTCCCACACATATGATAACTAAGTATGTAAAAATGGGTTTGTTTAAAAAAATGGAAAACTCATCAAACTTGCTTATTAATTCTCGATTTCAAGTCGATTTAGGATTAATAAAAAACTTATCTAATTCAACTTTGGTTATACTTTATATTGTCGTTGATTTCTTGGAAATAATGAACAAATCCGTTGGCCAATTCTCCGTTCAACTAGCTGGTTTGATCTTGTTATGAAAACACTAAATTTAACCTTTATAAAAAAAATCTCAAAATAAACATATCATTAAATACAATGACATGATTTTAAATTAATTAAATTTAAGAAATATATTTATGATTATAATATATTAAACTAATATGTAATACATGTATTTAAAATGGGTAAAATGTGATTATCCCAACTCAAATTCTTTTTTAATGGTTAATTTAATATTTTTGTTGACATAAATTTGGATGAGGAGAATATTGAATAATTTTTAAAAATTGGATAATTAAATTGAAAATTAAAAAAAAACTCATTTAAATTAGATGGGCATGCTCATTTCTCACAAATAAAAAAGTTATGATTTTTACCCAATTTCTCAATCTCAAGATTTTCTTAATCCTCCAAAAACTCATTTAAGCTACAAAATTTGAATCAAAACCATTCCAAACCATAATTGACATAAAATACATATAAAACACCCAACAGATTGAGAATCACAATATCCCAAATTATTCAATTACAAGAACACCATAAAAAGAAAAAAACACAATTTATTCAAACATCAAAATCAATGTGCAAAACATGTTATCAGCACTTACTTTAAGTGTTTATAATCCTTCAATAGCATAATAAAAAATTACAAAAGCTTAAGGATCACTTGACTAACTATTTTTCCTCTACATGTTACATGCAAGATAATTTCTCATTTCCTGATATCTTGAATGATGATCTTGGATGCAAAGGTAATACTTTAATTCCTTTTATTTATGATAGGTTAATTATTGAGTTAGACTTTTAACACCTATTGTTGTCACCACTATGACCAATATCATCATCACCGCTACAATGACTACCGACATAATTACCATCATGATTAACACCATCATGATCATTATTATCGTTGTAGCCACCATGATCATAATTAGGAAGTCCTACATCATTTGCCTCAAATATAAGGGTGAAACTTATATATCTATTGGAAACTTCACTTGATGTCAATTGGTTTTAAGGTGAAATCTAACATGGTATCAGAGCCTGTAACCCATCTTGGTTAATTGCTTATTCTAGTAGGCTCGCCTATGTTTGCAGACATTCATGGAAGGAAGGGTATTAGTGATACAACCTCTCCCTCAGGCATAAGTGAAGAATGATGAGGTAGAAGGAAGCTCTCCTAAGATCTTGCTCATAGAGGTTCCAAAGTTGAATAAATGGTAGTGGAAGACTAGAAAATGGAGTTGGAAGTAGGCGCCACTCTTGTTGAAGGAGATAAGCCAAAGAGGAAGCTAGCCACAATGGAAGAAACTCTTGATAATAGCATGAAGCGTTCTCACAAAGGAGAGAACAAAGAACACTCTATACGAAAAAGAGCTCTCAAATTTAGAGAAGGTAATTTCATTAAAAATAAGTGTTAAGAGCTTTACAAAAAGAGGTGTTCTCAATTTACAGAGCAAAAACCTAAGCTATGGGCCTAGATGCTAAGTGAACATCCAATATGCTTAAATAAGGGTTAGTTGGCTTAATTTAGTGTTAATTTAGCATGTGCTCAATTAACACTAATTTAATCCAACTAAAGATTCAAGCATGGCCCTAAAATATATGGATCTATGTTCCCTCTAGTTTGAATTTGAATTTTGGAGGGAAATGATATGACACCTCCAAAATTCAAATTAAAATAAAAAGAAATAAGAATCAGTCATATATGAGTGAGAAAGCACATATGGAGTGAAACAAGGGGACAATGGGGCCCATATGTCTCCTACATGCTTCATGTGTTGGTTAGAAGGGTATTGGAAGCAAATAGGGGTGTGGTTATCAAGTCCACATGTTCAAACCTTCTAACTAAGGCACAACTAATTAACACACTCCAAAAAAGAGACTAAAAACATCTCCTAGTGGAAAATAAGCTTATAGACCAAAATACAAGGCTAAAAGATCAAACTAACTATTCTCCTAAAATCCTAAGGACATAAGGGTGCAAACTATGAGCCTAAAAATCTCATTTCACTTATATGTGTCGTATGAGACATATTCTCTCCCTCTCTGTTTATTTGTTGTTACTTTGTTATTTAGGTTAAATGCCAATTTCAGGTGAGTATGGTGCTGTTATTGCACAGGATGAGATCATAAGCGATGAAGCTTATATTTCTTCTATCATTTTGTTTCGGATACATTGATTAAGTCTTACATTTGGACATAGAGAAGTTAGTTAATTTTTCTTCCTTATGAAGATTTCTTATTTAAACTTGTGTTATGACTTTATTAGTTGGAACCAATGCTATCAAACTCTGCTTAGTCATTGACTCGATTGGGGTAGGGGATCATAGGGTTTAAGGTTGACTTATATGATTGATAGTTGACCTACATAATTCAGTTTGCATTAATAGAATGTAAATTATTTGTTTCTTTTATAATTTTATACTTAAAAAATAATTACACTATAAATACTTGGTGAAGTACTATAATCAAATTATAAATTTTATACTTAATTTATGTATATCAATTATATTTTTTGATAAATTACTTAAAATGAAATTGGTTGAGTGGTATGCTTTAAACTAGCGTACGTTCCACTCTAGGGAAGTGTTATAGAGATCGTATAAAGAAGTGCATCGAAACATATCAACTCAGACCTTAAAAAAAACTACCAAATTATAAACTAACATTTGTCGATAAGAAAACCATTTAGATTGAGCTTCTAATTTAGCAACTATTGATTAAGTGAAAGATAGAAAATAAGTAAAATTAAATCTATTTTTTTGTAATAATATATTTAGTAAAATTATATTTCAACAAATGTATTAATATAAAAAGTGTACAAATTTTATATTAATAATTTGTTTATATTAAATCCATGTCTACAACCATTGACCGTTGGTCACTTGTCAACACTTTAACTCATCGATCATTGGCCTCCAATCACTAGGACCGACTGTTGATCTTTGGTCTCGATGAGGAAAGATTCTAATAGGGCTAATATTTGGCAACAATGTTTTAAATTTGAAATCCAAAATAATGTTGTTTTTATAAATTTAAAAACTTAAAACCAAAACTAGCCTTTATTTTTATAAATTCGAAAACAATAAAAAAAATCACATCGAACAAGGCCTTAGATTTTTTTGTTTAGTTTATATTGTTGGCCCAATTGATGAGTGTGTTTATGTGTACAAAATCTCATATTTTTCTTCTTGTGAGATACTTCTCCATGTACCAGCTATTGTGTATTGGTTAGGAAAATGAAACTTATGTGCAATTTTAAGGATTGATTAAACTAGTTAAAAAAAAGTTTAATTTAAAATCATTTTCTAGTCCAATTTTTTTTAATTCAACTTTGTCTCAAAATTGAATACCTTTCCAGTTGGTTGTGCATTTAAACTTTTTGAATTTTGCTTTAAAAAATTGGTAACCTCCCTTGCTCTATGATGTGATTCATCTCTTAACATTCTATGAGTGTATTTTTTTAAGTTTCTTTGTAAAATTAGAAATCACTTTTCTACTTTGAGTGCTTCCAATTTATATGCAACATGATTGTCAAATATGAATTAGGATCCATGTGAAGCTTTAGTTTCATCCATGACTCTTGTTTCTTCTTCCTTTTTTTTCTTTTCTTTTTGGGGGAATTTGCATATCAAACTTTTCTTTTGCAACATTTGATTTCAATTTATTTGATTTTTCATTACTAATTAACTTCTACATTGGTATGTTATATAATTCTTTTTACACAATCTAATGTAGTCTTTATATGGTTCTTATGTTAATTTTAGTTGTTGCAAAATTTATTGTGTTATTTCAGTCTGTTTGAACATTTTACTATAATCATTTTATTTGTTTTTTCAATTTTTGTATTATAAGTGAATCTTAGTTTTTCATTTGAGATTCAATACAATAGTTAGTCAAGTATTAATTGTTTAATGAATACTGAATTTTCATAGTTTGAAATTTTTTATTTTTTTTACGTAATTAATACCTAGAGCTTAAGTCTTGTTTTAAATGTGATGAAATTTCTGATAGGTCATTTTGTTTTGTTCTCCATGTGCATGCATACTTGATTACGATGAATTGTCTATCACAGCTTTCATGTGTACTTGGGCTTTATAAATCCACTAGACCTAACTAAGCCAAGAAAAGTTATTGAATACGAGGGACAAACTTTTATACCTCTGTCAATTAAACAATCTATATTTTGAAATTTTCAACTTGCCTTGGGCCACAAGTGGGCAAGACAAAAATGTATAGACCAACTCATTTTGTCACCTCTAGTAAAAAGTGAGGTAGGTTAGTCTAAGTCACTTATGGTCCATAGTAAATATATCTTAAGGTTATTTCCAACACTCTCTTTCAAGTTGGTAAATGAATATCCATATTTCCCAACTTGTCTACAAGATCATAAAATCTACCAATTGAAAGGCCCTTAGTGAAGATATCTGCTAACTGGAGTCTTGTTGGGACATAATTCGTAACTACGAGACATTTCTGTATGTTATCTTTGATAAAATGTTTGTCAATTTCAATATGTTTGGTTTTGTCATGTTGTACGAGATTGTAGGCAATGCTAATGGTTTACTTGTTGTCACAAAATGACTCTATAAGGTTAATGATTGTTTTCATCCAAAGTCTGATGCACTCCCTTGATCTCTTCAACCAAGGTTCCTTTCTCTAAGAAAATGGAGGATGGAGACGTTAGAAATGGGAGAGGGTTGACGCCACTTTCTAGGAGAAAGATGAGTCAAAAAATTTTATGTTGCTTGCCACAAGGGAGAGGTCCCTTGATAAAAGCTTTAAGGGAGAGATTCTTCAAGAGAGAGGATTCTCAATGACACTCAAGAATAAATTGCTCAAAAAGAGTCTTACTTCATTCAATCAAGTGTGCCTTGTACAAGAGAGACTAGATGTATTTATAGCCCAAAGAGGGAGCAAGACACTCAAAACTAGGCAATGTGGGACTTGGGCCTAATTAGCATTAGGAGCACTAATCGCTCTTAGGCCCACTAAAAGTGGTGCCTAGCCTTAAGCTAGGGAGTGTCACGGCCTAATCAAGGGGGTGTGGAAAGAGATCCACACTCCTTTGTGTTATTAGGCCCTTTACTCCCCTCACCTCCCTTCCTAAGCTAATTACACCCTAAACTCTAGAAACTAAAATAAATGGCCAAAATACAAGGCCTAAAAGGGAATTAAAAGCTAATTAATATTTACAAGAGGAAAACTAAGGACTATGACCTAAAATATCTATCTCCATCATGAGTTGGGGTCTTGATGAGTCTTTCCGGGCCAAGTCCTCTTCAATCCTCCTAGCCATTGCCCTAGTGAGAGGGCCCTTGATAGGTAGGATTGCATCATCTTCTCCCCCATCGGAAGGATTTGTCCTCAAATCTGAAGGGTCGTCCTCTTCCATGTCAGCACCTAAAAAGAGGGTAAGATCACAAACATTAAAGGTGGTGCTAACTCCATAATCCTCGGGAAGGTCTAACTTATATGCATTATTATTTACCTTCTCAAGGATTTGGAAGGGACCATCTCCTCGAGGGCTAAGTTTGGACTTCCTCTTAAAAGGGAAACGATCCTTTCTTAGGTGAAGCCAAACCCAATCGCCCTTTTCGAAGATGACTTTCTTCCTCCCCTTGTTGCTAGATGAAGCATACCCCTTAGATTGGGTTTCAATATTAGTTTTGACCCTCTCATGTAATTTTTTGACAAAATTAGCCCTAGTTTTCCCTTCTTTATGAAAAATTTGGGTGTTAGGGAGTGTAACAAGTCCAGAGGGGTGAGAGGATTAAAACCATATACAACCTCAAAAGGGGAGTGCTTAGTGGTTCGATGAACCACCCTATTATATGCAAATTCAATGTGGGGGAGATATTCATCCCAAGACTTGTGGTTGCCTTTCAAGAGTGCCCTCAACATAGTGGATATGGATCTATTTACTACCTCAGTTTGTCCATCTGTTTGAGGATGACAAGTGGTAGAAAATAAGAGCTTAGTTCCTAGCCTTGCCCAACGAGTTTTCCAAAAATGGCTAAGGAACTTAGCATCCCTATCAGAGACTATGGTTGAGGGTATTCCGTGCAAGCGGACAACCTCACGAAAGAAAAACCTTGCGATGTGACTCGCATCATCCACTTTGTGGCAGGGAATGAAATGTGTCATTTTACTAAAGCGGTCCACTACCACAAAGATGGAGTCTACACCTCGTTGGGTTCTTGGGAGCCCAAGGATAAAATCCATGCTAATATCTACCCAAGGTGTAGAAGGAGTGGGTAAAGGTGTGTAAAGTCCATGAGGCATTACTCGGGACTTAGCTTGCAAACAAGCTATGCATCGCAAACAATGTCTTTGGACATCTTTTTTCATATGGGGCCAAAATGCCCAATGAGCCCACCTTCATGGCTCTCTTTTGTCAGCAATTTCCTAATAGATCTTTGGGGTACACAAAGTTTTCCCTCTTTGAATAATTACCCCTCACATATGTAGAAGCCATCTTTGGCTTTGGAAGATGAGGCAGTATAAATGGTTCCAAAGTCTTGGTCAGAATGATACATTTCTTTTATGTCATCAAATCCCAAAATTTGAGCACTAAGGGTGGCAAGGAGAGAATGCCTCCTTGAAAGAGCATCGGCCACCACATTTGTTTTTGCCTTTTTATATTTGATGACATAAGGAAAAGTTTCAAGAAATTCAACCCATTTAGCATGCCTCTTGTTCAACTTTCCTTGCCCCCTCAAATACTTAAGTGACTCATGGTCACTATGAATGAAAAATTCCTTGGAAACAAGATAATGTTCCCAAGTTTGGAGGGCACGGATCAAAGCATAAAACTCCTTGTCGTAGGTGGGGTAGTTGAGGTGGGCACCATTGAGTTTTTCACTAAAATAAGCAATGGGGTGCCCCCCTTGCAACAACACAGCTCCTACTCCTACTCCCGATGCATCACATTCTAGCTCAAAAGTTTTTGAAAAGTCGGGGAGGGTTAGAACGGGTGCATTAGTGAGTTTATCCTTGAGCAGTTGAAAAACTTCTTTTTGTTTTTCACCCCACAAGAAAGGAACTTCCTTCTTCACCAAGTCATTGAGTGGTGAAGCTAGTGTGGAGAAGTTAGGCACAAAGCGCCTATAAAATCCTGCGAGACCATGAAAGCTCTTTATCTCAGTCACACTAGTAGGGGTGGGCCATTCTTGAATGACCTTGATTTTTTGGGGGTCCAATTGGACCCCTTGGGCACTAATGACAAAGCCCAAGAAAACCACACTAGGAACACAAAAAGTGCATTTTTCTAAGTTTGCAAATAGTTTATTCATTCTAAGGACAGATAAGACTTCCCTAAGGTGTTCTATATGTTATTCTAAATACCTACTATAGACTAAAATACCATCAAAATAAACAACTACAAACCTACCAATGCAATCCCTAAGTACATGATTCATGAGATACATGAAAGTGTTTGGAGCATTGGTGAGCCCAAAAGGCATCACCAACCATTCATAAAGACCGAATTTGGTCTTAAAAGCGGTTTTCCATTCATCTCCTTATTTGATTCTTATTTGATGGTAACCACTTCTAAGATCAATTTTTGAAAATATTTTGGCTCCATGCAATTCATCAAGCATATCGTCTAGCCTAGGGATTGGGTGCCTATACATAATGTGATGTTATTGATGGCACGACAGTCCATACACATCCGCCATTTTCCATCCTTTTTGGGCACCAACAAAACAGGAACCGCACAAGGGCTAAGGCTCTTTTGAACCCAACCCTTCTCCAACAAGTCTTGAACTTGAGACTCAATCTCTTTGGTCTCAACGGGGTTTGTCCTATACGCGGGTCTATTGGGCAGACTTGCATCAGGAACAAGGTCAATTTGGTGTTCTATTCCCCTTAGAGGTGGTAATCCCCTCGGAACCTCTTGAGGGAAAAGATCATCAAATTCTTTTAAAAGATTTTGAACCCCTTTTGGAAGAGACTCAATTTCATGACTTGTGGCAGTGCCAGAAGGTACCTCTTTACAAAGAAGGAGATAAAAAGGTCGATCAAGCAAGAGAGCTTCTTTAATATCTATTTTTGTTGCAAAATGACTCTCTTTCTTAATTACCTCTTTGAAAGGGGTACCTCCTTCCAACTCTCCCTCTTTACCCTTTTCAAGCTTTAGGGATGAAATTTTTTTTTTTTTTTACTTTGAACTTTTTTTTTCCTTATCTCTTTTATGTTTCATGATGAGTTGATTCTCAGCCACTTGTGAAGGTGTGAGAGGAGTTAACTTTATTCTTTTACCCTTATGAGTGAGGATTATCTCATTAGAGTAGCCATGGTGAATGACTTGTTTGTCAAACTGCCAAGGCCTCCCTAACAAGATATGGCCAGCCTCCATTGGAACTATATCACATAAGACCTCATCTTGATACTTTCCAATGGAGAACGACACCTTCACTTGCTGGTTTACAACCATTTCCCCTTCCTCATTAACCCATTAGAGCTTGTAAGGTCTAGGATGAGGAATTGGGTGTAAGGCTAGCTTCTCTACCAACCTTGAGCTACAACAATTGTAGCAGGATCCACTATCCACAATGAGAGAACAGGTTTTGTCTAAAACTTTACGATGTGTATGAAAAATGTTCTCTCTTTAGGAGTGGTTAAGCTCAAGGGGTTGGCTTCCAAGAAGGTGCCTAACCATTAAAAGGTCTCCATCACAAGGATTTTCAACAATGTCATGCCCATGATGCTCATGACCCCCTTCTTCCTCACTCTCACTAGAGGAGGAAGATGAGCTACTCTCACTAAAAATCTCTTGGCCCCTCACGATCATGGTTTTCTTATTGGGGCACTGAGAGACAATGTGGCCTCTCCCAAGACATTTAAAGCATTTAATACTACTAGTCCTATTGTTAGAACTAGTAGGGGGGTTGTCTCTATGATGCATGGGTTTATGTTCTTTATGCACATGCTTGGATGGTTCCTCTTTAAGAGAGCTCTTGGAAGAGCTTCCCTTGCCTAGGTCCCTCTTTGCATAATTCTAGGATGGAAATTCTCTTTTTGCTCCACCTTTTATTTTTAATTGATTTTCCACGCTTATGCAAAGTTGGACTAGGTCATCTAGATTATTATATGGTAAGAGCTCAACTTTGTCTCTTATGTCAGAGTTCAAACCACTTAAAAATCTAGCTTCGGTGGACCTTGGTTCTTCGGTGACGCCCGCTCTCATCATGAAAAGCTCCATGATTTGTCTGTACTCCTCAACACTTGAGTTGTACTGTTTTAATCTTTGGAGTTTATCCAAGAGCTCTCTTTCATAATAAGAAGGGACGTGTCTCCGCCTCATAGCCCCCTTGAGATCATTCCAATAATCCACCGGAAGGTTACGAAGGCGGCGCCTCTCATTGACCAAGGAGGTCCACCAATACATGGCATGCCCTTGGAAGCTAAGGGTTACCAGCGGAACTTTTCTTTCTTCACTTATGTTATAACAAACAAAGAGTTGCTCTACCTTTATTTCCCAATCAAGGTAGGCTTCCACATCCTCTTTGCCATGAAAATGAGGGAGGTCAACTTTTTGTTCCCTAGGTTGGGCTTGGGGTTGGTTATGATGTTGTTGTGCTCTCCTTACCCTAGGTCTTTCATATCCTTCACTTTCACTTACTTCACTAGAGGCAGACCTATACCTATGCCTTTCTCTAACTCGTCTTTCTCTTCTTTCTTTTCTTTCACGCTCTTCTCTTCTCTCTTCCCTCTCTCTCTTCTCTTTCCTTTTTTTCTTCTCTTTCTCTTCGTTCTCTTTCTTTCTCTTCCCTCCGTCTTTCTTCTCTTTCTTATCGTTCTTGTCTCTCTCTTTTCTCCTCGCTTTCTTTCTCTCTTTTCTCACGCTCTTTTTCCTCTCTTCGTCTTTCTTCTCTTAACTTTCTTTCTCTCTTTTCTTTTTCTTTCTCTTCACGCCTCTTTTCTTCTCTTTTCTCCCTTTCTTTTCTTTCTTTTCTATCTTCTACCCTCCATTCCCTAAATTCACTCACAAACTTATCCATGTTGTTGGTTTTTTGAGAACCTTGTTGATTTACACTACCTTTTACTAGATGTGTGTGAGCTCATTTTGAAAGTGATTCGGAAGAACCTATGGGGAACACTCCTTACTCTTTTGTTTTGTTTTCTCCCTAAGTGGATTACTTAAGAGTCTTTGGAACTCAAAAGCCTTTCACACTAAGATGCAAAGCAAATAAAAGAAATTTAAATCAAAGGTAAGGATCTAAAGACGTGCACCTAAGGTGGAGAGATGGGGTACCAATTCCTTCTCCCACCTAAACGAGAAACTAAAAAATTATTACAATCAAAGAGGTGACCCTTATGGGCATCCAACACCTCAATTAAAATGGTCTTAATAAAATTTACACCCAATTAAAAAAAAAAGAAACAAAAGGCTTGATGTTTGAAGTTGCTCTCTACTCCAAGTGTTTGCCTCTCTCAAAGTGGTGTTGCTCCCTTGAATGAACCTCTTCCTTAGCTTGCTTCAACACACCTCAAGATGCTTCCTTTGTGGAAAGCTTGGTTTGACCTTTCTTTTCCTTCAACAAAGTGGCGCACCCAAGGAGGAACCAAGAGAGTGCAATACAATAAAAAAAAAACATGAAAAGAAAACTCAAGGAAGGGAGATAAACATCCAAGTACAAAGAATTATTTAGACAAACACAAAGATAACCAAAGAACAAACAAGTAAAAATGGTGTAGATAGAAAGATGGTACACAAAAGAAATTCCTAGAATGGGCCTAGAATAGAATGGACTACAAAAACAAAAAAAAAAAGACTCAAAAGTTTCAATCATTTGCATCATTTAAAATCAATATGGCCAAATTATATTCAAGTATGTTAAAGCAAGATTCATTAATTTTTTTTAAATCACTCCTTTTAGTCATTGGGACAATATGAGGTGCACTAAAGATATTTTGTTCTTTTCACTTCTTTTTTTTTTTAACAATTTTTTTTTTACTAACACGTTTTTTTTTCACTTGTTTTCTTTTTAATTTCTATTTTTTATACAATTTTGCTACACCTCTTAACAAAATTTTGAAGCAAATACGGTGAGGAGTCAAAGCATCATAAATGCTTGAACAAAGGATAGGAAATGGCCACCATAATTGATATACAAAAGTGCAAACTTAAGAAACAAAGCAACCTAATATGAACTAGTAATTTTAGGTGATAAAAAATAAATGGCACAAGGAGAGTTTTATGGAAGTTGAGGTCAACTTGATTACTCAATAATCAGCCCAATTACATACCCAACATGCCTCTCAAAGCCAATCAACAAAAATCACCAGAAAAACTAGCACAAAATTAAGATACTAAAATTATTGAACAAGTGAATGAAATTTGGAAGAACTTGAGCATTAATTTTTTGAAGATTTTTTTTTAAGAACATGCTAAGATCTAAATAGTATGTGAGACTCTAAGGACATGGGATCAAGAGTAAGCCTCTTTGATGCTCAATTTCCAATAGAGAAATAACACACTTTTATGGTAAAATAAAAGAGCTAAACAATGGATTTTAAGTGACAATTAAAAGGACTAAACAATACCAAAATAAGACACAACGTAGGAGGATTAAAACTGAAAATAAATGACTCAAAATGACCAAGAATGTGACACAAAAACAGAGAAATAGGGGCTGGAAAAAATAGAGAAATAGGTGCAGGAAAAAAATAGAGAAAAAGGTGCAGGAAAATAGAATTAAAATGCAAGAACTCTAAATGAAAGAAGCAAAAGTGCATCCAAGGATCAAAACCACAATTGTGTGGCTTCCTTCACAAAGTTTGTGAAGTCATTAATATGATCCTCTTAGGGTAAGCACTAGAATAAGGAAAAATTAAAAAGATGGGCAAAAATTAAAAGAAACAAACCTAAAGGAAACACACAAAGATTCAATAGAAATGAACAAAATAAATTGAATCTAGAAAGCAATAAAGACATGGAAATAAAGTTTGCAAGAATTAAAACATAAACTTCAAGACAATAAGGAATTTAAATGACAATAAAGGAAGCAAGAAATAAAGTATAAAAACTGCAAAAAAAAGAAACTAAAGAAAGACACATAAACTAAGGAGAAGGAGGAGGAAATGAACCTTCATGAAGATGGCTCTCATACCAAATGATGCACTCCCTTGATCTCTTCAACCAAGGTTCCTTCCTCTAAGAAAATGGAGGATGGAGAGGTTAGAAATGGGAGAGGGTTGACGCCACTTTCTAGGAGAAAGATGAGTCAAAAAATTTTATGTTGCTTGCCACAAGGGAGAGGTCCCTTGATAAAAGCTTTAAGGGAGAGATTCCTCAAGAGAGAGGATTCTCAATGACACTCAAGAATAAATTGCTCAAAAAGAGTCTTACTTCATTCAATCAAGTGTGCCTTGTACAAGAGAGACTAGATGTATTTATAGCCCAAAGAGGGAGCAAGACACTCAAAACTAGGCAATGTGGGACTTGGGCCTAATTAGCATTAGGAGCACTAATCCCTCTTAGGCCCACTAAAAGTGGTGCCTAGCCTTAAGCTAGGGAGTGTCACGGCCTAATCAAGGGGGTGTGGAAAGAGATCCACACTCCTTTGTGTTATTAGGCCCTTTACTCCCCTCACCTCCCTTCCTAAGCTAATTACACCCTAAACTCTAGAAACTAAAATAAATGGCCAAAATACAAGGCCTAAAAGGGAATTAAAAGTTAATTAATATTTACAAGAGGAAAACTAAGGACTATGGTCTAAAATATCTATCTCCATCATGAGCTGGGGTCTTGATGAGTCTTTCCGGGCCAAGTCCTCTTCAATCCTCCTAGTTATTGCCCTAGTGAGAGGGCCCTTGATAGGTAGGATTACATCAAAGTCTTTCACATATACCTTAAGCGAGAGCTCGATACTGAGTTTCAGCACTAGAGCATGATACTCTATCCTATTTTTTACTTTCCAAGTAACCAAAATTTTTCCAAGAAACACATAGTATCCAGTAATAGACTTTCTATGACTGACAAAACTTATAGAATCAAAATCAGTATAAATTTTCAAGGCTAATGTGTCTTTCTTTTTTAACAGTAACCCCTTTTCCTAGACTTTACTTCAAATATTGAAGAATTTTATCAACTAATTGCACATGTGTCTCTGTTGGGTCATACATAAATTGGTTTACCATATTAACTACATAAGCAATGTCTAGCCTTATGTATGATAGGTAAATCAATTTCCTTACCAATATTTGATATCAAGCTTTGTCTATAAGAAAGTTGATTTTGTTTACAAGAGAACTTTCTTCACTTCCAATTTTATGATTTTGTTCAATAGGTACCCTTGAGGGTTTACAACCCAGTTTTTTTTTTATTGAGGAGATCAATTACATATTTTCTTTGTAATATAAAGATTCCTTTCTTGGAGTAGGAAACCTCTATTCCAAAGAAATACTTGATCTTTTCCAGGTCTTTCATTTCAAATTGGGGTGCCAGTTTTTTCTTCAAGGTCATTTTCTCGATATCATCATCTCTTGCAACAATCATATCATCTACATAGACAAGAAGTATAGTGAGTTTATCTGTAGGGGAATGTTTTATGAATAAGGTATGATCTCTTATGCACTCCTTTGGATCTTCTTCAATTAAGGTCCTTCCGCAAAGAAGATGAAGGATGGAAAAGGAGAGAAATGGAAGGGAACTTGATGCCACTTTCCTAGGGAGAAAATAAGTCAAGAAATTTTTTACTTGGGCGTTTTCCACAAGGGAGAGGACCCTTGATAAAAGCCTAGGAAGAGAATCCTCGAAGAAAGATTTCTCAAGACATTCAATTGATCAAAATGCTCACTAAATGAGTCTTAAATTAATTCATTCAAGTGTGAAATTGCAAGAGAGTGAGAGGAGTATAAATAGCCCAATGAGACGGGTAGGCACAAAGATCTAGGCAATGTGAGACTTTGAGCTTAATTAGGATTAAAAGTAATTAACCCATGCTTAAGCCCAAAGCTAGTGCGTAACTCAGAGCAGAGGGATGTAAAAATTAAACCTATGGTGAGGGAAGGGAGCCCATTCACGCTAGAACTAAAGGCCTCTTACTAGGCTTACCTCCTAACACTAGCTAATGAAACCTCTTCTTCCTAAATAGAGAGACTTGGCTAAAATACATGGCCCAAAAGGAAATTATAAGCTAATCAATATTTACAATGAACAAATTAAGAACTATGGCCTATGATCTTCACTTCAATTAAGAGTTGAGGTCATAAGAACTCTTTTTGGGCCATGTCTTCCTCTATCATCTTAGTCATGGCCCTAGTGATGATACTCTTGGTAAGTAGGATTGCATCATCTCCTCCCCTTTCGGAAGGATCTGACCTCAAATCCGAAGCCCCATCATCTTCCTTGTCAGCACCTATGAACAGAGTGAGATCACAAACATTAAACTCATGCTAACACCATATTCCTTGAGAAAGTCTAACTTATATGCATTATTGTTTACCTTCATAAGGATTTGGAAGGGACCATTTCCTCAAGGGCTAAGTTTGGACTTCCTCTTTAAAGGGAAACGATCCTTTCTTAGATGAAGCTAAACCCAATCTCCCTTTCTAAGATGACTTCCTTCCTCCCCTTATTGCTAGATGAAAATACCCCTTAGATTGGTTTTCAATATTGGTTTTTACCCTCTCATGTAATTTTTTAACAAATTTGTCTCTAGCTTCCCCTTCTTTATGAAAATGTTGAGTATTAGAAAATGATAACAAGTGCAAAGGTGTGAGAGGATTAAAACCATATACTACCTCAAAAGAGGAGTGCTTAGTGGTCTAGTGAACCACTCTATTGTAAGCAAACTCAATATGGAAAAGGTATTCATTCCAAGGCTTATGATTTCCTTTTAAGATTGCCTTCAACATAGTGGATGGGGATTTATTCACCACTTCAATTTGCCCATATGTTGAGGATAACAAGTGGTAGAAAAGAGGAACTTAATTCCTAGCCTTGCCCAAAGAATTTTCCACAAATGGCCAAAGAACTTAGCATCGTATTAGAAACTATTGTTGATAGTATACCATGCAAGTGAAAAACCTCTTGAAAGAAAAGTCTTGTGATGTGGCTCGCATGATCCACTTTGTGGAAGAGAATAAAATGGGTCATTTTGCTAAAGCAATCCACTACTACAAAGATAGAGTTTACACTTTGTTGAGTTCATGCTAATATCTACCCAAGGTATAGAAGGAGCGGGTACAGATGTTTAGTCTATGAGGCATTACTTAAGACTTGGTTTGTAAACAAGCTATGCATATTAAGTAGTGTCTTTGGACATCCTTTTTCATATGGGGCCTAAAGAATTTCTCTTTTAAAAGCAATAAGTAGTTGTCAATCCCAAAATGCCCCATGAGCCCACCTTCATGGCTATCTTTTATTTGAAATTTCCTAATTGATCCTTAGGGTACACAAATTTTTCCATCTTTGTACAAGTACCCCTTTAACCAAGGTTCCTTCCTCTAAGAAGATGGAAGATGGAGAGGCTAGGAAATAGAGGAGGGTGATGCCACTTTCTCCAAGGAGAAAGATGAGTCAAAAATTTTATTAGGCTTGCCACAAGGGAAAGGTCCCTTGATAAAAGATTTTAGGAAGAGATTTCTCAAGAGAGAGGATTCTCAATGATACTCAACTAAGAACAAAGAGTTTAAAGACAATAATGTTCATTCATTCAAGTGTTTCACTCAAGTCTTGGCCTTCTCTTCAAGTTTCCTCTTTCTTGGCTTAAATCAACACTTCCTAACAATGCTACCCTTGTGCAAGTTTCAACAAATGACCACCTAACCAAGAAAGTAGCGCCCAACAAGTACCAAGGGAAGCAAGATTTTGATAGCACAAAAACAAGAAAAACACTAATAAGAATAGGTACACATCCAAGTAGAAAGAATTTATTTGACAAACACAAAGAAAGCCAATAAGGACAAGGAAAAAATAAAAGGTGTAGAAAAAAAGTTGGCGCACAAAAGAAATTCCTAGAATGGGCCTAAAATAAAATTAGACTTAAAACAAAAAAAGCTGAACAAATTCAATGATTTGCATAATTTTAAAGCAAAGTGTTTGAATCATATGCAAATAAATTCAAGCAAATTTCAATAAAATTTAACACTCCTTTGTGTGGTTTAATAATTTTGAGGTGCACTAATTTTATTTTATTTTTTGCTCATCTATAACTCTTTTAAACACTTTTACTGACACCTTTTTTTTATACATATTCAACTCTTTTGATTTTTTTTTTCTTCTTTGTTGATTTTTTTTGCTGCATCTCTCAACAATTTTGAAAGCAATAAATTTCAAGGAGTAAAGGGGAAAAATTTGCTTGAATTATAGAAAATAAAACAGCCACAAAAATTGAGCCAAAAGTGCAAACCAAAGAAAGCAAAGTAGTTCAAGATGCACTAGTAAATTTAGGTGAACAAAGAATGCACTAAATGAGATACTTAATGAGCTTAGGACAACTTAATTTCTCAAGGATTACAACCCAAATACATGCCCAAATGATCTCAAAACAGCTAGCAAAAACAATTCACCAAAGACTAGCACAAAACTTTAAACTACTAACATAACAACAACAAAAAGACTCTAGGAAGATTTGACCAAATTTTGACAAAATATTTTTTGAAACATGCTATGATCTAAAGCATGTGGACTCTAGGAATTATGATCAAGAGCAAATGCTCAATTCCAAAGAGATTTATCACAAGATATTTAGAAGCACAACACACTTTGTTTTGGTGAAAAAAAAAAAAGGGAACACAACATAGAATTGAAAGACAATTAAAGGACTAAACAAGATAATGCTAGAAACAACTTTGGAGGAATAAAAAATGAACATAAAATGATCAAATAGGTGCATTAAACTCATGCCCAACAACAGAGGAGGGGGCTGGAAAAACAGAATTAAAAATGCAAGAACACTAAATGAAAGAAGCAAAAGTACATCAAAGGATCAAAACCACAATTGTGTGGCTTCCTTCACAAACTTTGTGAAGTCATTACCATGACCCTCTTAGGATAAGCACTAGAATAAGGAAAAATAAAAAAAGGGTAGAAATTTAAAGAAACAAACCTAAAGGAAACATACAAAGATTCAATATGCGGATGACACAATTTTCATGGTATCTCCAGAAGTCCAAAATGTCTATACTCTAAAGAGGGCTCTAAGGTGTTTTGAATTAGCATCAGGATTAAAGATTAATTTCCATAAGAGTAGTCTGGGTAGGATTGGGGTGAAAATGCAAGAGTTGATGTCCTTTGCCAAGATCCTAAATTGTGGGGTCATGCAATTCCCATTCTCCTATTTGGGGGTGCTTGTGCAGGAAAATGTGAGGAGTGAGAGAGTCTGGAAGCCTATTCTAGATAAATTCAGAGCGAGATTATCACTATGAAGTCAAAAACATCTCTCTTTGGGAGGGAGGATTTGTTTCTTCTATCCCTTTATTCTTTTTGTCTTTCTACAGGATCCCGTGGAAGGTGGCTAAAGCGATCCAATCTTTGCAGAGGAGGTTTCTGTGGGGAGGTTCGGAAAATTTCCATAAATTAGCATGGATTAAGTGGGAGTAGGTGTGCAAAGAGGAGTAAGGGAGGTCTTGGAATTAGAGAAATGGTGGCTTTCAACAAAGCTTTGCTAGGTAAATGGCGATGGAGGGTTATGCAAAAGGATAAATCATTATGGGTTAAAGTGTTGGAGGCCAAATATGGGGATGATATCAAAAGGGATCTGGATGTGAGGCAAAGTAAAGGAAGGTCATAGTGGTGGAATGATATTTTGAAAGTAACATCTAAGGTGAGGTCGGGGGATTGGTGTTCTAGGAAGTGAAGTCTCTGGTGAGGGATGGGTTGAGATTTAAATTTTGGGAGGGGGAGTGGATGGCGTTTGGGGGGCTTAAATTTGTGTTCCTTAGGTTGGTTGCTTTGTCCAGTCAGAAAGAAGCATGTATATCAGAGGTTTGGGGAGTGGTCTAATAATGTCTAGGAATGGAGACTTACATAGAGAAGTGACTTATTCGATTGGGAGAAGGGAGTGGGTGAGGGAGTTGCAAATCCTTCTAGGGGGAGTCCACATAGTGACAGGAGTGTATGATGGTTGGGGTTGGGACATTTGTTTTGGAAATGCTTGTCAGTACTCAGTGAAGGATGCCTACCTCCTTGCTAGTGATGTCTTTCGGGAAGTTGAGTCTACATTCTATCAACGAATCTGGAAATCCAAAGTTCCATCTAAAGTGAAGGCATTCTCTTGGAAGGTTTCTTTGAGTAGAATTCCAGCAAAATCAAAATTAGTAAAGACAAAAGTTATGTCATCTGCGGATGTATCTCGCCTTGTTTGTTGCTTAATGTCTGAATCAGTGAGTCATCTTCTTTTCACATGTAAGTACAACTATCTAGTCAGGTTGTACTGCTATAGGTGGCTAGATCATGTTTCTATGCTGCCCTCTGACTACGAGTCTAGTTATTGACATCTATTGGAGATTCTAATTCAGGTGGTGAGTCTGTTGCTAAGGCCTTAAGTATAATTTGGATGGAAGTTTTGTGGGAAATTTAGTGAGCACAAAATGCAGTTATTTTTAAGGGTAACCCCTTTAATGCTGAAGAAGTGTGGCAAATGGCTATGCAACAAGCCTCGCTGTGGGTTAAGTGTTGTTGTAGGTTGTAGGCTATATCTTTTGTAGAATGGTCCACTCAGCCAAAATTATGTTTATCTAGGATACCGAGTAAAAGTGCTTAATCTCTTTATTCTGGGTTTGGATTATGCTTGGCTTGGTATTCCATTGTTTTTTGGGTTCAATAGGTCTGTGTGGGGTTTACTATTTCTTTGTGGGGTTTGTGATATGTTTGCAATTTGAAGGGTCAATGGTAAGAAGTTGTTATGCTTGAGCTAACTGATGTAATTCTTGGAACCCTTTTGGTGGGTTCTAGTTATTGTTGAATGATATTTGTTTTTTTTAAAAAAAAAAGAAAGAAGTTTTGCCAGTAAAATTTGAACAATGTAAAATAAAAAATAATTCTCATGAAAAATAAAACAAAAGATTACTTTGTTTCTTTAAAACACAACATTTTTTTTCTTCTCAAAAGGTACAGTAATTATTAGAGAAATTTAAAACTGAATCAAACAAAAAAATCCAACTAAAAACTAAAAACCGCAAAAACTTATTTAATTTATAAGGTGATTTGCTTTTTGTAATTTTCAAATCACGCTGTTTGGTTCGGTTTATAGCTTGAGATATTAAAACCGTATCAAATCAAATCAAATTGCTCACAAGAAAGTATATATAATTACTCATTAATTTCAAGGTTTCTATGATTTGTATTTAATTTTTAATTAGGATTTTAATTAATATGTATTAGTGGGTGAATAAATATTTTAGCAAAATTATTTGATTTAATTTAATTGAATATAATTTTACAACAAATAAACATAATATTTAAATGAATTGATTGTTTATACTTTAACTTTAATGATTGTTACTTTTATATAATTTTGTTGGGAGAAAGTAAATTTGTATAAAATTTTGTAATTAAAAATTTTTAATATATTTTTAATACTTAATAATAGAAATTTTAAAGTGTAAAACCAAATCAAACCAAAAGATTAATTTAATTTAATTCAAATTTTATAATTAATTTAAATCAAATCAAATTATTTCACACTTATTTCTTAAATCTTATTAACTAATTTTAAACTCAAATTGCATTACTAACACCCTATTTATAATAAGTTGCTTTCTTGTATAACAAGTCGTTATTTCCACTTATGAAATATTTGATAGCAGAAATTCGTCTTAAATGCTTCACATGATTAAAGAAATATCTTAATTATACCAAAACTATTATCAAGGAAAACATATTTCTTTTCTTTATTTTATCGCATGTGTGTTGGACAGCCTTTCATCCTTATCTAATTAAAGCCATGAGGAAGTACGCTGCGTACAATAACTGCAAAGGAAAACAATAAAAAAGTCATTGATATATTAATACATGATATATTTATGTTCCACTTTCATGAAAAAAACAAATTAGGAATTAAGAATTATTTAATATTTGAAAGTTATCAACATTCATATGTAAGTCTTTGAATTATTTTTTTTCAAATAAATTAATCCTTCTGATTTTTATTTTTATATAATTTGATCCTTAAAATTCTATTTAAATAATTTTTTAAAGTGTTTTAAAAGTTATTTAAAAAACTTCAGATCAAATTATACAAAAGTAAAAATATCGAAAACTAATTTATCAGAACATTTCTTTGAGGGACTTAGTGTCCAAATATGTAACTTTTCAACAACTAAAAGGATAATTCACTCACAAATTTAGTGCAAACAACTTGAAATAAAGATACAAATAAATTGAAATAAGTGATAATAATTCACGTCACAATCTGTTTTGTGTTTCAAATAATGTTGAATTTTCACTAGAAGATGAAATTAGTTGACCAATAATTAAGTTCATCAACTTAGTTATATAATTTCATGTCACAAAAACAAATCTAATTTAACAAAAACAAATCTAATTTAACAAATTCAAGCTTTGTTTTGTAATTCAATAAACTTAATAAGAATCAAATAACCTTATTTATGGAACAGGAAAAGAAGTAAGCTGTTCTATTAAAATAATAATTTTTATGTTGAGTACCTTAAATAATAAATAACCTTTAAAGGGATTAATTACCTTCCATATCAGCATATAAAAGAACCCACTAGAAGCTTTGTTGCTAAAATCTATAGATTTTGCTTGATACCATAGAATTGAAGCAAGAACAATATGTCCCAAACCCTAAAAGATTGATGCCAAATAAATTTCAAACAATATTCGAAAGTTTAAACAAGTTTATATTCATTCACATCAGCAAATACAAAATAACTGTTAGAAATATATTCTCTAATAAAGATATAAGGTTGGTTTAGTGGTAAAGTGCACATGTAAATAGAAGGTCGGAGGAGAAGTTATGGGTTCAAATTCTTCTTCTAACAAAACTAACACATTAACAACTAACATTGTCTATAAAAAACAATATATATTCTCTAACACATTTTTATCACTATTTAGAATTTATTGAAAATAATAAGATTAGTAGTGAAACAGTTAGTAGCAAGTGGGACTCACATAAATTTGTATTTCAATAAATATTTCAATCAATCATAAAAAGTATACTAAAAAATAGGTTATGTTGTTAACATTTCTCATATATAAAATAGTAACTTAATTTTTCTCCTTGAAGCCTATATGTTTTAAAGAAAAATATTTTGAAAAAATATATGGATCATGACTAATAGTGTTGTAAAAAGTTTCACAACTTATCAAATCGCAACCCATATTTGATGATAAGTTTGTTGGCTTCGATAAAAATTATCTAAAAAGTCATATCATCAATAATTTATAATTGATTAACAATATAAAATTATTTTACAATATCATTGTATTACATCTAAACTCAAATATTTATGCATGAGCCTACAAGATTATAAACTTAGCATAATAAATAAAATAAACACAATTTATTTTAGAATAATATTTTAATTATTTCGACTATATGAGTTTTATATGTGTTATATTTTTCAAGTTCAATTGGTTAACCTTAATTGGTTTAATAGATGGTTGTTGTTACTTTTTTTAATATGTATTAGAAAATTTACAACAATTCATACATGTAACTAAATCATCTGGCAAATTTTTCTTTATGTTTTTTTTGTTATTTGTTCTTAGATTTGTCAATTACTATATTTTTAAGTTGTTAATATATTTATAACTTATAAAAAAACTTATTTATCCAGGATATTATTATATGTTTTAAATTTTATGTCTTATATTTTACATATTATAAATTTTTTATCTATATATGAGAATTATTAGCTTGTATTTAGCATGGGAAACAATTCATACTGATACGAGTAATATCTGATTTTGGTAAATAATGATGAGACATATATTTTATTGTTAAAATTTAAAATTTAAGTCAATTAGCTTAATAGTTTAATAGTTCTAATTATAGCTTAATAGCAATATTAAACTTCAATATTATTTAATTCTTAATTATTTATTTTTAATTTCTGTGTATTTCATAATTTTTATACTATATAAATTAAAATATAATTAATAACTCAATATATAATTTATTTTAAAATGTATAAGATTAAAATTATAAAAAATAAATTAAGGACAAAACTTGTTCCCGCTCTTTTCCATTGACATCCCTACTTGTATAATTGTACTTTTATATTATTACAAGCTATTTTTCATATATTAATACATCTGTATTTACATTTTTATTGCGTTATAGCATTTTATTAGGCTAGAATTGGATATATTTTAACAATTTATCTTATTATAATTTTCTATGCATATAAGAGAGAATGTGTAATTTTGTCCCTTTTTGACTGTGTACAACTACTTCTTCTAATTACTTAATTAATTTTGTATTTTTGTAAATTTATCTTATAGATAAACTAAGATTGTAAGTTAAATAGAGGCTAATATTGTTATTAATAAATATGTACCTTAAAGAAGGTAATTTTATCTTATAGATTAACTAAGATTGTAAGTTAAATAGAGGCTAATATTGTTATTAATAAATATGTACCTTAAAGAATGTAATTTCCTTTGTGTGTGTGTTAAATAGTGTGTGTGTGGCTACTTTTGTTATTAATAAATATGTACCTTGAAAAAGATAATTTTATCTTATAGATAAACTAAGACTGTAAGTTAAATAGAGGCTAATATTGTTACTAATAAATATGTACCTTAAAGAAGGTAATTTCCTTTGTGTGTGTGTGTGCAAGAAGGTAATTTTATCTTATAGATAAACTAAGATTGTAAGTTAAATAGAGGCTAGTATTGTTATTAATAAATATGTACCTTAAAAAAGGTAATTTCCTTTGTGTGTGTGTGAAATAGTGTGTGTGGGATAAAATTTATTCTATTAATAAAGATTGGAGTAAGTAGAAGAAATTTATTTTTTATTGTTATCATTTATTTTCTTAAAATCTAATAGTTAAGATTAATTACTTGTTTACAACTCTTACATTTTAAGAAAATGAATGTTGGTCATAAATAGTAAGTCTTTATATATAATAATAATAATAATAATAATAATAATAATAATAATAATAGAGAGAGAAAGTAGATATAGATATATGACTTTAATTAGTATGCACTGATAGTATAAAAAAGTTTTACATTGATGATCAATTACAACTTTTCATTTATATTTTTAAGATATTAATGGGTAAACTAAACAAATTTACCATAAATGAAAAGTTAGAATTGAATGTCAGTATAAAATTTACACTGTTAGTGCATACTAATTAAACTCTAAGTATATTACCGTTACAATTCTAATCCAAAAGAAAGAAGATGATGCTCCTGCCAATGAGGCAATTCCAAAAGCCATTTCAAAAAGGAAAACACAAAGCCAAAATACCTGCCAAAGATTAGTTAAGAATAACCAATGATATATTAGAAGACATAACCAAATTTGTTAGATGTTAAAATTGAAGAACACACTTGTTTTTGACCCAAGCGAATGGAAAAGGTATCAATTCCATTTGATTTATCTCCTTCAATGTCTGGTATATCCTATATAAATGCAATAAAAAAAATTAATATTATATACACATTGAACCACAAGCTTAATGTTAAACATGAGGATGCGTTTTAATAAATTAAAGGCCTTTACCTTAGATAATGCCATACCCGTCGAGTAGAAACTCATAAATGCAACATAAAAAATCAACGGTCTCGAAAATATTGCTGGTCTCTTCAACACAAAAGTCTGTACATTGTCATGGGAGCCAATAATAAAAAAATATTTGACTTAGTTGACAATTTATTATTTGCATATATAACTATTTGTAATTTAATCATGAATCCAACAAAATCATTTTTATAAAAACTTAGGATAAAAGTTATTGTTACATGCATGCAAGTTAATGTATGCTCCTCTACAACTACAAATTCATAAAAAAATATAATTATTTATAAAATAAAACCTGCACGTGAAGGAAAGATGTAATTGGCAACACAAATGCCCAAAAAGAAATTGTGCATATTGCTGCGAGTAATGGGTGTCTCTTCCATCTCAACAATGGTGCCTGAAAGGTTTCAAAATATTCCAATCACTATTAGTTATTTTTTAAATAAATTCTTATTAATATATTTGTCATAAAATATTAATCTATCTTCATCTAACAGCTTAGTTTGTATTTAAATAATGAATTTTGTCAAGTGAATCTATTTGTCAAAGCAAATTTTAACTAAGATTTGAAATCCACTACTTTAAAAGGTAATTGGAAGATTTATGTGTTGTTAGTAACTTTGTTATATGTTTTGTTCCATAATGATGTGTAATGTAACATCCAAAAATCGTAACTTTGAAAATAATATTTTGAGACATAAAGATAATAATTTACAATTTATAGATAGTTAGATGACCCTAAATTATATAAAGGAAATTAAATAGTATGATAAATTTAATAATTTGTTATATATTTCATATGTTATATTTTTTAATTACTATATTGGAGAATATTATTTATATTTGTCATATATAACAGCAATGGTAAATAATGCAATTATATTTTTATATTCAAATTGATTGTGTTTGATAATATTTTTATTTAAATTAATGATAATAGAAAATTTATTTCATTTAAGTTATTCATATTAGATAATATATTAATCTTGTTATATTTTAAATAGTGATAGCAGATCATGTATCTTTCATAGTTATATATACTAGTTAAATGTATACATTTAAGTAGTTACTCTAAAACATAAATCACCACTAGAAAATAGTAGTAGGGAAGGAGACAATTTTCCTTGAGAGAAACTATACATAGAGTAAATAGTAGGAATGGGAAAACAAAGAGAAAAGAAAAACAATGTTTGACAAAGG
Source organism: Psophocarpus tetragonolobus (assembly GCA_037954015.1). NCBI lineage: Eukaryota > Viridiplantae > Streptophyta > Magnoliopsida > Fabales > Fabaceae > Psophocarpus > Psophocarpus tetragonolobus. The sequence goes on along the minus strand of CM075692.1, from coordinate 1,016,427 downwards.
AATACATTAAAGGTGAGTAGAACACTTTTCTTTCTAAGCTTTCATGGTATAAATTTTTTGTATATGTTTTCATTGGATTTTTTTATAATTGAGATTCATTTATATAATTTACTTATTGTGACACCAAGGACTAGACATCTCAAGCGTGAAATTCAATATTTGTGGGTGGTCTCATGACGGCCCAGTAAGGTAACACAACACTATAGATCTAACAACAACAACAACAACAAATCTCTAAGATAAACTTTGATACCATATTAGAATTAGTGAATTGGGTATAACTTAACTTTACAAAACTGATTTGTAAGATGAGGTTTATACGTCACTTATATATTATTATTTGGTCATATCACTAGTCAATATGAGATTTTCAATAACAATATTATATTTTTAATTCATAAATTATATCCTTCCGTTACATATTGTTTATATGATTAATTGGTATTTATGAAATTATGGTACTTGCATGTAATTTTAATGATTGTGATTGACACAATGTTGTTTGAAAAATTGACTTAATAATTGTTTGAGATACCTTTATCTACAATAAGGATGAAACTTGAGATACCTGCATCTAGGATAAGGGGATGAGATATGAAATATCTCCATTTGATACAAGGATGAAATTTCAGATACCTCCATCTGAGATGGAAAAGAGATTCGAGATACCTCTATCAAAGGATGAGGAAGGAATGAGATATCATTTTATGGAATATGAGTTCATAAACCTTTTATGAATCTACTTTGTAAAATATCTAGTTGTATGAATAGAAAATTGAGTGGCATCAAGTGATATTAAGAGTCACGATGTTGTATACGAATTATAAATAATTAGTTATTTATTATAAAATATTTGCATGTATGCATTGAGATGTTAATTATAAAAATATTTTTCTTTTTATGAATTATGAATAATTGGTTATTTATTATATTTTTATTTTGGGAGTATAAATAAAGATTATTTTTAAATTGTGGGTACTATAGTTGACTTTTTCTTATTACGGCGCTAGCTGAAAACAAACACTATTTTTTAACTTGTTCTATTTATTGAGATTGTATGTCATTAAAATATTATTTTTAGATAACAAAAATGAGGTCATTATGAACAAAGAGATATAAAATTATTTTTATTATGGATTTTATCTTATTTAAAAATTAATTATATAAATAATCATTTTAGATAAATAAATTTATTTATTGTTTAAATTCATGAGTACAACCTAAGGTTTTTGATATATATATATATATATAAATTAATAGGATTTTAAGGTAGGTTGAAAATCTTTTTGTTTTTAAATTTGAATTAAATATTTATTTACAAAGATATTATTATATAAGGAAGGATGTTACATGTAGTGGTTGATTTTTTTTAATGCTTTATTATTTTTATCTAATTATATTTATTTATACATTAGAATGACGTTTTTTAAATATAATGATTTTATAATATATGTAATTTTAATTTTAAGATCGTATTTTAATTATTTTTTTATTATTAAATATTTCAGTTTTTTAAATTATTTTTACATGTATATTTTTTTAGGGAGCTAATTCTAAATTTTTTAAGTATACTACTTATAAATTTAAATGATAGTTTTATAATGTGCCTGTCTAACACATTTTTAATTCACGACACTTGAAAAAATATTTTTATGTCAAAATAGGTAACTTGTAAGAAAAGTTTTTTATATAACAAGAAAATTGTTAGGAAGATCTTAATTAAGTTATTTTTCTAAACACTCCCTAATACATATATTTTTAATCCAAGTTTCATAAATTATTTTACAAAAAATACTTTAAAAAATTCATTTGACTGGCTATTTGGATCATTAATGTTTGATTTTTGGGTAAAACCTAATACCTTTAAAAGGATATTGGCATTAAACAATCTTTTTACGTGTGAGGGTAAATTTATCAATCATAATCATGCTTTTGCAAACCAACAACATTCAATTGAAAGTAAGTTACTAAATTTCCTGATTGTGTGATCTTAATGTCACAAACTAATAACCATGCCATATATTGTATCACAAAAGGTGATGTCATCATTATTTGACTTATCAAATAATGTCAACTAGATAATTATTAGAGATTACATGATTAGATATCATATGTGCATCACGAAAAAAACTTTTATGTACCCCACTTGACCTTCCCTATGCAAACTTCATATGTTCACTTCTTTTTTACAAGAAACTTGGATTCTTTTTTAGCTTAACCAGTTTTCTACGAACACCAGAAACTTTATACTTGGATTAAAGATAGGAAATGTTACTAATAATTGAGTCACACTTTATATTGTTTATTATTTAAGTATTATAAATGGAAAATTGGATCTATAAGTCACACAACAACAAATTCAACTATTGCAACACGAGTCTCCTTTAAAACCTTTATATTAAGGCTTTTTTTAATAAATTTATCCGTAAATAATTATAGGAAAAGAAAATTAACAAACAAGTTTCTCAATAAATTAAAGTTTACTTACACACATGATAAAATTAAATTTTGAAAAAGTTAATATAGGAAAGTATGTAGAGATTAATTTATGAAGAAAGTTATTATATTTTTCCTTCTTATTTGCTTCTTTTGTGATCCTAGAGAAATTAATCCAAAAGAATTTCATATTTAGTCCTAAACATTGTAAGGAAAATAGAAGTTTATATACAGTTAAAAACAAACTCACGTTGATTGAATAAGCACCCCATATTGAAGCGGAAAATATAACATTCCAAATCAATGGCCAAGAACCTATAACCCAACTAAGCAAAACACTCTGCAAAAGATAATAAAATAATAAGCATGCTTTTACACTATTAACAAAGATAATGTTAAACGAATTATCGTAAAAATGGTTGAATCTATATCGTACCAGAGTTAAACATGATGTAGCAATGATGACCATTGTTGTAAATGATAATTGTCCAGATGCAAGTGGAAGATACGGTTTGTTTATCTAGAGTGAAACATATAATTTTTTTACAACCAATTAGTAATAAGATAAAGCATATGATACTTTCCCATTAAAAAATACAAAAGGATTTGATAACTAGGTAGGCATGATAATCCAAAATATAAAAATAAAAATAATAATCAAAATCAAATGAACTGTAAAATTGCTTAAATTATTACATAGGAGCAAATCTATTGTATACATCTAATATTTATATGTTTTTGAAATTTTAATTTTAGATAAACTAGACAACTATTATGTCATACCATATTTTTAAATGAAATAATACATAGGTAGGAATGGAAATAAGTCAGACTGCTTAAGAGAACCTACTACTGTTTATGCCAGTACTTTTAATAAAGCCTATTTAGTTAGATAGATCATGCTTAAGGCTATTTAAAAGGTCTTTTAAAGCTAATAGACTGGTCTATTTAAAAATCATTAATAGATATTAATTGTTAATGTTATTATCATATTAAATTTGTTATCATATATTAAATTTGTCATAATACATTAAAATATCAGTACTTTCTCTTTATAAATGTTAATTATGCTTATCAGCCAAGCTAAAATTGTCTAAAACAGCATTATCCATTTGCATTCATATACATTTGGTAAATAAATAAAAAGAGTAATTTATTTGGTCAATTATTTATTTTTAATCGTAAGTTTCTTACCTTGTCTATTTCAAAGTCAAATATTTGATTGACAGCACTAACATGAATTGACATAAAAAACTGAGGTAGGAAAGCCTGAAATAGTTAAAAACTCAAAATCTTAATGACATTAAAAATAGCTTATAATTGGTAATTTAAAGAAAAATATAATATTTAAAATTTTACTTGTAATGCACCGACAAAAATTGATGGAGATATATCTGATAGTTTCTCCACTGTAAGGATAGACGAAGAAATGGCGCATAATGCCTGTTCAAAGACAAATAAAAAATAAACCACTTAAAAAATTAAAGAAATTGTTATTATAAAAAATACATAATATAAATTAGATTATTTCAATTAATTATTAACCCTAACATATTTCATGATGAGGAATTGTGTCGTTCAATGACAATTCAAAATAATTTTACATTATTATTTAATCACAATTCACAATATAGGGTAAATGTGTTGAATTTTATAATAACTATATTAAAAGTCATACAAATCATGATATATGATTAGATAATAATGTAAAACCAAAACTTGTAGAAAAGTTTGAACTTACCGTAGCAATCAATGCATATGGATAGCAAAACTTGTAAAAAACATCTAAGAAACTTTTTATAGAGTCCGAAATGTTTTTAGACTCTGAAGTATTAGGTTTAGAATCAAAAGATGATTTCGGAATAGCTTTCACAATATATTTTTTATTGCATTCTTGATATGTAGATCCTCCTTCAATGAATTTGTGATGATAGTTCAAACTTGGTTGTTGAAACCTCACAACATTCTTTTGTATTTGAAATCTTCTTTTTTGTTGTGAAACTTTTGATGCATTTAAACCTAGAACACCAAAGATTGAATGTAACATTAGTGATCATAAAAAAAAAAATCATTCTTTTCAAATTATTGCAAACAAGATCATGATGACATAATGAATCAAGAAAAAATAATCAAACGAAAAATTATAATAAGATAATTCACTGCTATGTACAAAACACACACATATATATATATATATCATAGTCCCGCATACATTAAATATTACATTATTCAATAATTTTTAATTTAATAATAAACATAAGATTAGATTGAAAGCTCGTTTCAAATAAATCTTATACACAATATTTTATATTAATCCAAAATTATTTTCTACCTCATTTAGGTAGATAATTTGATTATTTGATAAAATATAAAAGACAAACCATTTGAGTATTTTCTTATTAACCATCAACTTTTATAAATGTGTAGTAATCATAATAATGAGTATTATTATGAGTAATTCAAATTATAATTTTATTAAAACTTATTTGTAAGATAAACTTTATTCCTATAAATTCAATCTTAACCGTGCACATATTATACTCAACACCTATGGTTGAATCAAATTATTAACAAATTCTTCTTTGTTATTGTAAGTTTTTTTTTTAATATTTTTCTTTTTAGGTTGATTGTAGTTTATGGACATATTTCTAAAAGTGACAAAATGGATTCGATTTTGTGAACTAGTTTAGCCCACCACAATGCTAAGTCAAGTTAAACTGTAAAACGAAGCATGCTAATGGGAAGTGGTATACTAACCCAAACCAATCCAATCAATTGACAAATTAGGTGAGATTTAGGCCAGGTTCGGTTGGGTTAGCATGATCCCAACTAAATTGATATTTTGTTATGCGCTTAATTAAACTAAGGGTGTGTTTAACAGAACTAGCTTAAATGCTAAAATGAAAAAATAACTAAAAGTTGAAAAACTAAAATTGTAAGTGTTTGGATCAACTAGTTGAAAGTTATAAAATGACAAATAAGAGCATAATTAATTATTAGATAAATAATAAGATATTTAAAATAATTATAATATATTTTAATATATAAATTGATTACATATTTAAATTTTAAATTATTATAATTACATATTTAAATTATAAAGTTCTATAGTTATATATTTAAATTATAAATTACTATAATTACATATTTAAATTACAAATTTATGTAATTACATATTTAAATTATACATTACTATAATTATATGTTTAAATTATATTTTCTATAATTAAATATATAAATTTTAAATTATATATTTAAATTATAATTTTCTATAAATATATATTTATATTACCAGTTATTATAATTACATATTTTAAATTATAATGAAGGAGGGAGAGATTGACATGTAAGAATGAGAGAATTAGTGAGAGATAATTTAATAAATGAAGGGTAAAACTGTAAAAGAAAATACTAAAGTTAAAAATAAGAGTCGAAAACTTTTTAGAAAAAACTTGTAGAAACTTAAAAAAGGAATAATTTTAATATTGATGATTTTTTTTAAGAGTTGGTTATGCTATCAAGGGAGTATTTGCACTCATATTATACATATGAGACGGAATGTTTTGGAAAATTCTAAAGAGTTTAATTGATATACACTGTCAATGTAAAAAAAATTTTACACTAACATTCAATGATGATTTTTCATTTATTTGACTTTTAAAGTAGTAATGAATAAGATCAACAAATCTACCATAAATAAAGAGTTGTGATTGAATATCAATATACAAATCTTTACATTAACAATGTATATTAATTAAACTCAATTCTAAATCATATAGGATTGGTGTAGTTGCTTCTTTTTTTAATAAACTTGCGAAAACTCTAGAAATGATTTCTAGCGCATATTTTATGTTTAAGGACTTAGATCCTTGAAATATGAATAAGAAAACTCACCCAACTCAGCATTTTCCATTTTTAAAAATTTTCCTTAAAAAAGTTTAAAAATTCAAGAAAACATATATATAACTCTTAAGAAATTGATAAAAAATTATAAAAATATTTATTAATATTTTTTATTACTTTGTGGATTAACATTGCAATAAAAAAAAAAGCTTCAAGGCATGAATTTTTGCACACGAATAAATTTTTTTTTAGTAACTTATATGTACAATGTAGTAAAAATATATAAGATGTACAATACTATATACTAAAATTTATGACCTTTTTATGTATGAGTATCGTTTTTATAATTTTTTGGGAAGTTTTTTTAATTAAAAAATTTTACAAAGTCTAACAATGCCAACTTTAATTTTCTCAACTCGCCAGGAAACAAAGTCTTCTACAAAAATGAATTTTTTTAATCAATTTCTTAAAAAAAAACATAAAAATAAGATTATCATTTTTCTTCCCTTCTTAGATACATAATAGAAATATGTAGGAAAGTTTCATTTTACACCTATAAAAAATTTTATAAAACATCTACTCAATATTTAAAGATAAATATACTCTCATTTATTTAGTTAAAAAAAACATGTTTTACAGAATAATTTTTTTTATATAGACAGTCTCGTCTGGAAAAGAAAAAGAAATTTCCTTTTCCGAATAAAACTATTCAAAAAAGGAAAAAAATATTTCTACCAAGGTTATCTATGAAAGAAAATTTTAAAAAAGTTATGTTACAATTTTATATTTATATAATATAAATTTTTAATTAATTATAAGAATATAAAACTAATAAAATGAAAAAAAAATTACTTACGGACAACTTTGTGTGAAGGTAAATTTTTTTATTTTATTAATTTAATATTTTTATAATATAAATTATTTTATTAATTATAAAAATATAAAATTTGTAATATATAATTTTCTATATTAATAATAAAAATATAAAATTATAATATATAAAACTTCTTAAAATTTCCTTCTTACAACATCGTCGAAAGAAGGAAAATTTCCCTATATAGACAAAACTTTCCTTCTCTAATAAGACTTTCCGTAAAATAGATTGTTTAATAAACTAATTAAGTGTTTTATGAAATTTGATAAAATGTCAGATAAAAGATAAAAGTCGCATATGTAGAGTTATAATATACACAAAAATTTAAAAGTTGGTCTAGTTTGATGCACCTTGCTAAAGTTTTTTCAATTTTAGCTTGATCGGGCTTCCCACGAGCTGGTGGATTAACATGCTAGATGACTATTTTAGAGAGAATTTATCGCGTGAAGAGGAGCTAACATCAGAGAGGATTTTTCCTCAACTGTATTGCTCCTGGCTGTTTGAATTATTAAATTTCTAAAAAATAATTTAGATGTTTCTTAAAACTAAAAATAATTAGTTAAATTAATAATTTTAATTTATTATCATTAACACCTATTTTAACAGGAAATATTAATTACTTAACATGATCATGAATACTTTCTATAAGTTTTAAACTTTTAAAAAATATTGTACTCGCTATCTGGAAATTAAGAATAATTAGGATTAAATAATTAAACAAGTTTTTTAAAATGTGCAACAATCCCAATAATGCACCGCTTAACTAACATGTGTGAGTTAATTTCTCATGTTTTTTTCTAAAAGATTACTCTTTCTCGTCCTTCATTATTACTTTTGTTTCTCTTCCCACAATACAAAATGAGCTAATAATGTTTAATTTCTCCACGTGCCCGGTTAGTCAGCTCACCACTACAAAACTGAAAAAGCAATTTGGCTTGCTCTTTATTTAGCTTTTATAAATTCATTACAAATTAAAAGATAGTTTAGTTTGATAAACTATTTCTTATTTCATTTTTTAAAAATAATTCTTATTTGTAAATTTTTAAGATTTAGAAAATATGTTTATTTTAAAGTTGTTATTTTTGTTTTCAAGCAAATAAAAGTATTTGATTTAATCAATTTTAACAAAAAAGTTATAAAATACCACACCCAACCAAAGCCTTTTGGCTTTTTAGGCTAAATTATCTTTTCCCTTTTCACGAGAGAGAAATGGAAATAATAATAAAGGAAGAGAAAAAATATATATATATTTTTTAGAAAATCCTGATAAATTAATTAACGCATGTTCGTTAAATGATATATTTAGTAGCCCTGTGCAAGGTTGCACACGATAAAAAATCGTATCATCAAATTAAAAGCGATAACTTTGACGTTTATCTAACAATAGTTATATAAAATTGTTTTTCGTAATTAGTATTTTAAAACTCGACATTAAAAAAGTTTTTGCTTTTCATGATATTTCTATAACTACAAACAATTTTTTTTTTTTATATTTTTAAAATAATTTTTAAACGACATTTATTAAATAAGTTTTTTTTCTTTTTTCCGAAAATAGTTATTGACAACTATTTTTTAAATTTTTTTTGAAAAACTAAAAAATAACAAACCGTTAGTAATTAAAAAAGTCATGTTGTTAAAATTAAATAATTAGGATTTTTGTGAGTTTTATTTATCATTAAATTTGCAACACACTCACTTCCTACAAAGTCTTTTAATTGATTGGAATTTAAATAATTAGTCATGTTGTTAAAATTAAATAATTAGTGTTAACTTTTAATAATTTAAATTTGTGTTGTTAAATTAGTTTTATTTTATTCTATGCTTTTAAAGTCGAATCGAGGAAGGTACTGATTCACACTTTATTGGTTCAACAGCTATTGAATTAGCTGTTAAACCAGTTTTAATAAAATAGTATGTAATGTATTAAGATTATAATTAAAAGGAAAAAAAGTAAGTTTACTAAATGCGCCTTCCTATGGCTAAGTTAAACCCCATTTTTATTAATTTTTTAATTAAAAATTTGTTGATTTAGGAAAACAAGAGTTATATTTAGCAAAATCTAAAAATTTATCTTTAAAGTTCAAAATAATTACTATCACAAATAAATGTAATTTAAGAAACTAATTATATAAGTTCAAATCAAATTCATTCATATTTATTGGTGCATTCTAAAGAAATAAAACAAGTTCTAAATTTATAACCACTTGCCATCATAACATTTTATAACAAATAAATTTTATAGTATATGGATGACAAATTTATAACTAAACAATCACATTGTAACAACAAAACACAGTTTGGAATATAAAAAAGAAGGTAGAATAATGAAAAACCCCTGCTTAACAACATATTATTTTAAAAAATATCTTATTGAAAAAAAGTATCTTTATTAATTAAAAAAAAAAGAAATTGATTGTCTGGTTAGATTATTAGTTCACATTGGGTCATGCTCATGCCATATCAATCTAGATCACATTGGTTTGATGACATCACTAGTTTGATCATAAATCCAACGCTTTAGACGTGTTGGTTGAACTTTTTAAAACATATTTATATAGAATAAAAGTTTAACATTTATACATTGTCAATGTAAACAAGTCTTACATTGACAACTAATCACAATCATTTGTTTAAATAACTTTTAAAGTATTAATTGGTATAGTCAATAAACTTAGTATGCATAAAGGATTGTGATTAACTGACAATGTAAAACTATTTTAAACTGACAATGTATAAGTGTTTTTCTCATAGAATAATGTATGAGTTATTATTATTTTCATTTGAGCTTTGTTAAAGTTTTATTTTACTTAAACAAACTTCTTTTAACTTTAAGACTACGTTTGATGGATAGAAGTAAAAAAAAAAAAAGGTGTGATGAAGGAAGAGGGAAAAAAAAGAAGGAAAAAAGAGATAAAATAAAGTGAAAATTAGAGTTGTAATATGTAGAAGAAATTGGTATATATAAAAAAGAAGAAAAAATATATATTAAAGTTATTATAATTATAAAATTATCTATATATTTGTTAATTTATTTTTATAAATAAAATAATTTTTCTTTTTTAATTATATTTGATAAATCCCACTATATATTTATAATTTTTTAATTAGCTAAAAGTTATCAATGCAATAATATTATAAGAAAAGTCCATATCAAGAAAAAATATCAGGTACCGCAACATATAAAAATGGGGTAAATTTGGAAGCATAAATTTACTTTACATATTTCTTGCTCGTGAAGTTTATTTTGAGTAAAAAAAAAAGTGGAATCCACCGATTACTGAAATATTTTTGTACTACTTTTTTTTATATCAAACTAGACAAATATTTTATTTATCCTCATTTTTCTTGTATGAGTAACTTTTCATTTTCTATTTTTATGTAATTGAACATAGGCAACGGAATAATGTTCTCAAATTTAACTTTATATTTGAATTGAAAAATAATTGCATTAAATTATATTTTATTGTTTCTTATTAATAAATAACCTTTATATATAAACATTTGTATTGAATTTAGATTTTGATAAAAAATGGAGAATCCTCAATATAAATAAAAAAAAAAATCCCTCCCAAATTCTCATGCATGGGTTACTCTGTAGTGTGTGTATGTTTATATATAAGGTAGAATATATTGACAGCAAGCGTTAAATTTAATCAAATTATCCTGTTAATAATTTTACATAAAATAAAAATTTGATCGATCAATAATTAAATTTCTATTAATTAAATAAAGTATATAAAATTTTATATTATATCTAAATTATTTGATAGTTTATCACGATATTTAATTTTAACTTTATAATATAATATTTAAAAATGTGTAAATATTTATTATAAAAAATATATCTAGTGTAAATTATGTGAACTTTAATAAACATGATCATAAGATAAAATTTAATGGTTGGATTGATTAAATTTTTATTTTGCATAAATTATTAATGATGTAATTTTACTAAGTTTGTTACTTGGTGCGGATATATTCTATCCACAAAAATGGGGTTGATCCATGTTTGAATTAATCTTATAAAAATTAAGACAATTTTTGGAGGATGGAGAAAAGAGAAATAATTTTGAATTAATATCTTATAATTTAAAAATTCTAATATTTTCATCATATAATTTTAAGTAATATTTTAACACTTCAATATTTTATTTTAATAATAAATTAAATCCTTTAAATGTTTAATATTTTAAATCCTAAATAAAATAATACTTTAATCATAGAATAGAGGAAGGGATAAATTTTAATTGCATACCACGTTGGTTTAATAGAATGGAGAGAAAGAAAGAAAAATAATTTTATTCTTGTTTTGTTTACCAAAGGAGAAATTTTAAATTAATTACTTTTTTTTCTTATTTATATGGCAAACATGGGTATAGTCACATTGTTGAAGGGCTAATCCCTAATGCATTTTTTATCCTTATTTATATGCATCTTACTCTTGACTAGTGTGAGTCTCTTGGTCTATGGGCATAACCACACTTATGTATGTCATAAGGACATGTATAAATTGTTAACTTTTATTTTCAATTAGATTAGATCAATGATAGTTAGGTAGATTATGTAATAGCATTTTGAAAGAATAATATAGACTTTTATTATACTAACAAAAGAATAAAGAGATTGAACATTCACACAAAGAAAAAGAACAAACATGAAAATTGAACCGAGACCCTATGGTTACCCACAAAAACACCTTCATGTGGGAAAAATAATTACCTGCAAAATGGGTATAGGTACGAGGTTGATATGGATACTATAATACTTAACCCGCATTGTCTCACACCTTTTATATATATAATAAGTAATATAATTATAGAATAAAAAATAATATAATATATTTTATGCAAATTTAATAAAGAAAAACAAAATTTACAAGAAATTGAGTTATTTAAAAAATAACTCTTAATGAACTTATAATATTATTTAATATTATGGAAAAAAAAATAAATTTATGTGTAATTATATAAAATTTTGGGAAGTATTTTATAATTTGGTCTATGTTTAATGTTGTGTTGATTTGTTTTTCATATTATGTTTATGTATCTATAAAAAATATTGATTTATTATCTCATACATAAGTAAAGTATGAGTCACGAATGCGAATAAAATAAGAAAACTAATATCATAAAAATAATAATAATAATAATAATTATTATTATACTTATATTCACTTATATCGTAAAAAAAATAATAATAATTTTGTAAAATAAATAAAATGAATTAATTAACTTTCTTTTTTCTACTAATTCGATCAGTACTATAAGAAAACTAAAATAGATGAGAAAAAGTTTTGCTCCCTCTTTTCTCCTCCCATTCAAAAGTTGAACAAAATAAGATTTTTTTTTAACTTCACCTCACCTCCAAAGCAAATATGGTGTAAAAACTTCAGTTATCCAAATAACACGGAAGGGAAAAAGCTTTGAATCATCTAGGATAAAAGTTTCACACACACACAGAACTTGTTATTGTCTATATTGTAGTTGATAATATGCAGTGGATTGCCATAACAGATGTACTTTTAACTGCTACATGTAACGTGAATATAATATTAACTTTAATAGAAGTTATTTTAAAATGAAGATTAAAGTAATAGAAAAATTAGAGTTTGATGAAATAGTAGGAATATAAAGAATGATAAGAAGGTTGATTAAAGGAATAGGAGAAGATGTGAGGCATACTTGCATAGTAGATATTGTTGGTGGAATGTTTACTTCCCGAGAGATTTGCACCTGAAATTACCAACGGTTGGTGTAACGAAAAAATGGATGATAAAGAAAAGAAGAAAGTGAAGAGTTATGGAAATTAAAGCAGAGGGCATAGAGATAGAGGTATAGTACCAGTTGTGAATGAACCGGCAGTAGGACGAGATGCAACGAGACTCGAATCCATCACGAATCAACCAACAAAACCTCTTACCTCTTTTAATTTCTATCTATACACCAGCCAAGTTTTATAGACTCCAAAATGCAGTTGAATAAAATAATGGGAATCACACTCATTCATGTACAAATTGATCGATTCCACAGCACCTGCCGCTTTTCTTGAAAAATAATTACAATATACTATAACTGTCGTAAGTAATTGAATAGTATGTGAGACTAAATGAGTTAAAAAATCAGCCGGAGGGCGCCAATTGCATTAATAAAGGGAAGTTGTACATATCTTTGATAACTTTTTCTGGTTTTTTTTTTTTAACATTTTATGCACGTCATTGTTTCTATTATTTCTAATATTTTTATTTATTTATTATAAAAGTCCTTAACACAATTTATTTTTAAATCCTTTCAAATTGACTTAGATTGCAAATTTGACGCAGTTGCATTCTTCCTTTAGTAATATTAACTTAATCTTTTATAATTTATAATTAAATTTTTTAACTTTTAAAACTTAAAGATTTGGTGGATTATTTTATAAAAATTTTAATAAATTCCTTATAACTTTTTCTGCTGTATTTCTCACATTTATGTGGGATGTGCCACATTATTGTAGAAATACTTTTGATGTACTTTTTTTCTAGAGTGTCTCCACACCTATGTGTCACATAGTTGTTCAAATATCCCTAATGCAATTTCTTTTCCAACACATCTCTCACACTCCTGTAGAAATTGTTGTTAGAAAACTCCCATTTCAATTTCTTTTCCAACACATTTGCCAAAGCTTTGCATGTATAGTCACATCACTGTCAGAAAATCCCAAACTTCTTCAAGTTTATCCCAAGTAATATTTCACTAGCCTCTTCAAGTTTATCTTATGCAATATTTCATTATTCTCTTCAAGCTACAAACTTGAGTAGTCTTTCGCTAGGCTCTCCAAGTTATCTACCTAAATATTCCTTTACCAAGTATCTTCAAGTTCTTTACTAAAACAACAATTTTAGTGGTTTATAATCAAAGGACTTAGCGAACTAGTATGTGTTTTAAGGATGAATATATAATGAAACTCTAGTCTACCTCTTATGATATGCAAATGTATAGAGAGATTTGAAAACAAAAATTGTACAGAGACACAAAGGAAAATTGTTCAAACACTTTGACCAAGGTTCATTCATACCTTTTTATGCGTCACTAATATCTTTTTCTCACTCCACTTGCCTTTTCAATTTTGCCCATTTGAAATTGTCTTCTCAAAGATTAATGCAAGCTCGAAAGCAAACAAATATAATAAAATATAAGTAGAGATAAGTGTCGATACAAATATCACTCCAAGTGTTTTTCAGCATGTGATGATATGTTCATATTAGTTATGCTTTTGCATCTTTGTTTAAGTCATGTCTTTAACACTTTTGTTTCTGATTCTTAATAAGTTGCATTTTAAACTTGATGTTCTCTGTCTTTATTCTTCATGCATTGTGTCTTCTTTTTCATAAGATGCACTGTGTTTTCTTCTTCATATTTTGGATTTTCTCTTCACAAGAAGAGTTCGTGCCTTGATAAGTTTAGAAGATGTGCCTTCAAGTATGTATAACTTGTCATTTCAACAAACTAAAAGTTTAAAAGCCAGTTGAAAAACTAGTAATTCTTTTAAGTAGCTACTAGTTTTTTTAAAAAAGTTACTCAAGTTATCCTTTTTTTTAAATTTTCTATTTTCAACTACCAATTCATTTGCTTTTACAATTTTACCCTTTATTAATGAATTGTTCCCATTATTTTCTCTCCTCAAATGTCAAAATAATATAATTATTATAATTTAAATACTTAATTACCTAATATTAAGATTATTAAAATATATAATTATATAACTTTATAATTTAAACATATAATTTTAATTATTTAAAATGAAAATATTTAATTGTAGAAATTATAATTTAAATATGTGATTATAGAAATTTATAATTTATATATGTATCATAGAAATTAAAAATTAAATATATAATTATAGTAATTTAAAATTTACATATTTAGTTATATAAAATTATAACTTAAATATATAATTATATTAATCTATAGTTTAATACGTAATTATAGAAATTTATAATTTAAATATGTAATATAGTAATTTATAATTTAAATATGTAACTATGGAGATTTATAATGTAAATATGTAATTATAGTAATTTATAATTTAAATATTAATCAATTTATATTAAGAACTTTATATTATTAAAATATGTTATAATTATTTTAAATATATCATTATTAATCTAATAATTAATTATGCTTGATTTGTCATTTTACAACTTTTAACTGATTAATGAACTAGTTTTACCAAATACTTAAAACTAATTTTACACATTTCAGTTTTCAACCAGTTTTTAGCATTCTACTAGTTTTTCAACTTTTAACTAGTTTTTTCAAATATATTCTTAATTTTCACACAATGTATCTTCATCTTCCCAAGATGTATATGTATCTTATTATTATGAAATGCATCTTCTGTAACATCCTAAATTTATATATACTACTTATACCATAAATTTTCTTAATAGTTATTTAATTTACTATTATTTATATTCTCAAATATTAAGATACAAAATTTTCTTCATAACAATAGTACACACAATCTCAGCTCACGCAGTGAACCTTGTCGCTTGACGAGACCCAGGGTAGCTCGTCCAGTGACAGTTGTCACCCAACGAGATCCTGTAGATAGCAAAACCTTTGTTGCTAAAACCAACCAACCTGTTGACATATATAACTTTACATTCTTATAACATGCATATTACAATTCATCTATATCTTTACACCATGATCACACAACTTCCATATAAAACATAATGATCACATAAAATTAACAACAAAGCCTCTAAATTTAAATAATAGTATTTCTACACAACTCTCTCATATACATATTCAACAATAAAATAATATCCCCTGAGACTTCCAGCTATAGTCCAACATACTTCACTCCAAAGCATCTTACTTCTTTGCATCATTACTACTATTTGCTCTTACTCAAAGCACGATCATCACAATCATATAGAAAACACAAATATTACAATGGTAAGCTTACATAATACATAATATATCATTATTGTTGGTCCCATGGGGAATCTAGAATGGGGGGTTGAATAGATTCCAAAAAATATTTTCACAAATTTCTTTTTCAAAATATCAGAGTTTTCAAAAATCACCCCTTAAAGAAATTTCCAAAATCAATCTTAATAATTTCCAAAAACAATTTCAAATAAACTTGAAACAATGTTTAAGAGTCAACTTCTTTCTAAGATTTCAAACACTAAGCTAAACTAATAATGATTTCTTCAACTATGATTTTTAAATACACACTTAACCAATGTTCAATTTTTCCAATACCAACATTCAACTTTCTTTAATGGCAAGATCAATATGTAATGATACACAATTTCAAGATTTCAACTTTACACAATTAAATTCAATATTATTTTGTTGTTAACAAAATTTACAATTATAATACACAAATATCAATTTTATTTCGCTGTAAAGATTCAATTCTACTGTAGCAAAAAAACAACACAATTCTTTCAAGATATCTAACAAAGCTCAAGTCGTATTGAACTATCAAAGCAACTAAGTCCCCCTAGAAAAATGTAACATAGGGCTGAACTAGGTCGAATTCTCAAGGACATACATCACATATCTCTTATTTCATACTTTTTCTAAAACAAATTAATATTGGGGGGTGGGGGTTTCTTGAAAATTAAAAGAAAAAATTGAACAGAAAGTCAATCAAGAATTGAAACTGAAAACTGAAAAAGAAATGATTTGACAAAGCAAGAAATTGAAATCATAAATTGATTTGTATCTAATCTTTCATTACAAAAAATTAACTAATCAATTGGAATTCTTGCCATTAACAACTATACATTATTTAATTGAATTATACTAGCTAGATACAGTTCTTTATCAAGAATTGTAACCTTTAAAAGACAAAGTTAGAGAACAAACTCAGAGTGTGATTGCAACGGAGAAGATGAACATTGAACATGGCTGAAACGAAAAAAAAAAAAGCTAAAAGAAAAGGGAAAAGAGAATAGGAGCCGAAAAAATGCAAGACAGAAAAGTTTATTCCATCTACTCAAAAAAATTTCCAAAATTCACAAATGATTCTCCAAAAATTTCTCCTCCCACTCACTTAGCACCCTGGATTTTACTCCAACCGAATTGGGCCAAGGAGGGCCGAAAATGGGCCTAAAACAAAATTAAATGAAAAATGAATCCTATACAAAAACTATGCTCTCTTCCTGAATTTATAAAATTTATAATAAATAACTCCAGAATCCAGACATCATGCTCTATATGTCCAAATTGAAGCCCCGGAAGTCACGAATCTAATGCAAAAATAATCAACCAAAAATGATATCTACATAAAAAATTATGGCCAAAATAATAGACAAGGTCAGAACAGAAAAATGCAAAATACAATGTAAAAACACAACTTATAATAAGTATTTACAAAAACTCTTATTTATTCAGAAAAAAAATAAAAATACATGCTAAATTGAAGAAATAAGGAAGAAACAATATTTTAGAAGATGCAACAAGATTATAAATGTGAGCACAAAATATGAGTCATCAATATCTTTTCAATAAAACATCAAGAGTTAAAAGATAGAGAGAATTTGCACAGTTGGTTTATACTGTTCAATCAACCTGACCTACATCCAGTTTTAGACTTGACCTTCCACTAATCTGCTTTCCACTAAAATATCAAGATACATGCATACTACACATACGTATTTTTCATAAAAATATCAAAACAACACAACAATAAAGGTTTCCCCTTGCACCCCACAAGAGTTTGTTATACCATGACACCCTATCACTCACAACGCCTCACATACAACACCTCGTTGCGAAATTTCCACAATAACCTCAAGAATTCATCAAGAGATTATCCAAACATGTGCAAAAACACAAAAAGATGGGTAAAAAACAATATCATCTATTTGTGAGGAATACCCAAAGCAATAAACACAGTTCTACAATTTTTTCTCTTCCAATCAACAAATCTTGAATTTCAACACATTGATTTTCTAGGTTTTTCCTTTTTTGATTTCAAAGGGTTTCTTTCTTTGTAAACTCGTTTTCTCTACAATCTTGAATATGCCCTTACTTAGGAAATCGATGAAGGGAAATTAGGTAATCGATGTCTGAGTATGCCCTATTACTCAATTAAAACAATTTTGGAACTAATTTTTCAAAAAAGAGAATGAAGGGAAATTAGGTAATCGATGTTTGAGTATACTCTTTAGGCACCCTCTTGCATATCTGGTACCAGAACCACAATGTAAATAACAGAAATGTCTCTTTGTATATCTGATATTCTAGATTGCATTGACCTTAGTTGTGTCCCTAACATCAATGTACCTCACCAAACATATCATCCAAGGTTAAGTTACCTAACTATAACTGCCTGCAACCAACAACATCAATAAATATATCTTCATCATACATTCCAATCATATGTATTACATCACAATTCCAAATAATACATTGTCATTCCAATAAATTCAATTCCAATCACATAAAATCAATTCAACCAAAACTAATTTATCATACTGTAACCGCTACATACAAACTATCCAATAAATCATCCAATTCAAGATCGAATATCACTCTCATAGTAATCATCAACTACACAACACATCATATATAGCAATCAATTATCATTAATATCCAAAAACCATAATTCATTTCAATTATGTGCCAATTGTCAAAACAAGTATTAGCTCAACACATCATTATGCATTCAATGTAACACTTCATCATTACGCATTTATAATCAACATACACACTATCTTAAATAGCTCAACTATGAAATCTCAAAATACTCTATCTTAAATAGTTCAAATAATTGGAGTTATAAGGTTGTCTAGTGGAAATGTCCACATGTGGGGGAGAAGGTGGAATGGAAAAGTCGCAGGTTCAAATTTCTCCATTAAAAAAAACTAACATATTAACAACTAACATTTGTGTATTCAAAAAACAAATAGCTCAAATCACAATTAATATACGCTAACTCTACCAGCTCATATCACAATAAACAAATACGCTAACTCAATTAGCTCACATCACAATCAATAAATGCGCTAACTCAATTAGTTCAAATCAAAATCAAATACACACTATTTTAAATAGCTCAAAACACAATTAAAATAAATGTTATCTTAAACAGCTCAAAATATAGTCAAAGTACTCACTATCTCAAATAACTCAAACCTCTAAACTACCAAATCATTGACCATTGACAAAAATCAACTAAAGAGTTTACCTTACCTATTTCTCCTTCTCAAAGCTAACTCAAAAGAAAATAGAGAAATGCACTTGAAGGAATTTCACAAGAACCTGACAAAAATTCCAAATTAAACAGGAACCTTAGAAATCAAGGTTTTCAAAGAAATTCCCTTTTAATGGAATGACAGGATTGAAAATGATAAGAAAAAGTTCGTTGATTCAAGATCAAACTTACCTATAATAGAGATCACTAATCAACATAAGCTATGGAAGAGATCGCGTCAAAATCCGTCAACTCTAAGGTCACCATGCAAAGGAACGAAAGATTGCAGCGACAGAGAGAAAATGGATGATGGAAGAAATTTTTGAAAGATAAGAGAAATAAGAAAATTAGAAAGACAATGAATTTATATAGTACTTGGGTTGTTTTAGTAAATTTAGTTTGCTAAATGCAACCCCTCTTCTGATAACGGATTCTCCAAATAAACATCTTGACTCTCAACTAAAACCTTCTAAAACAAAAGCATAATAATTATTCTCACCTCCCCCCATCCTTCTACCATTAACCAAATACAACTACAAAACATTAACATTAATAATAAACCCCCACACCTCAATTCAATTAATAATTTAAGTAAAAACTTAAATTTAATTTCCTTCACTATATTAAATTAAATATAATTAAATATTTAATTCTTTGTAATGTTTATTTTCCTTCCACGAATAACCTATTAATTAAAAGTCCTTACATGTTCATGAGTTGAGTCTTATCTTCATGAGGTATATTTACGTCTCTCTCGATTGCATCTATCTCTTATCAAGATATATCTATGTCTTAATCAACCACGTCTTAAGATGTATATATTGCATTTGTATTCATTCAACTTTTATCTGTGCTTGTACCTCATCTTTTATTTTGCATCTGTGTTTGCTTAGCTTTTATCTACATCTGTTGTGCTCTATATACATTAAATATATTATAATGAAATACAAGTAATTTTTATTTTCTAAACATCAAAATTTAGAGGTCTTGATTTGTGTAGTTACTTAACATAGACGCTAATGCAATACTTCAGTGTGAGAGCAAAAGAGAAGAATGAGAAGTAGATGAGTAAAATCATGTAGTTGAAGTGTTTTCTAGAAAAACTAAGAAAATTATTCTTGGAATACAAGGTAAACTAAAAAATATGTTTAGAGACTTAATTTTCAAAGAAAATTGTTGGAAAATGGAAAATTAATTTTCTAAAAAACTAGAAAATTATCCAAAATAGTTTTCCAGATTTGGAAAACTCTAAAACACATCTTCAACCACATCCTCTTATTCCTTCTATCATCTTTACCTCCGTTTCTCACACATCTTTTGCCTTGTTATTCTATTTTTTTGAATTGAAAAATTGAATGTGGTTGAATACATTTTTTAAATTTTCTATACTTTTTTAAAAAATAAAAAATCTGAAAAACTTCTTAGAAAACAGAAAAACTTTTCTCCAACTAAACTTTTCCAAGAATTTCTATTTTATATCTATTTTAGATTTTTAGTGAGTAAGAGAGTTAGAGAATATGAAAAGGTTAGATATGTGGTGGTTCAGGTTATTTGTAATTTCAGCAAAAGAATTATAGTATTATAGTATATTGTACATCATATTAATGATAATATTTTTATGAAATAATATTAATATTAAATAGGTAAGTGTGTTAGGCATCATAGGCTTTTTAGAGCTTAAAACTAAGTATTTAACTCAATTGTTTTTTTTAAAAAAATTGAGGTCAATATTTTTGTTAAACTAAGCGAAGTCAAGTCTAGCCTTAAATGGGGTAGACGTACCGTATATATCTGACGGATAACTTGACTGTCTACTCATAAATATGATAAAGAATTTTGAATTTGTTAAGAGTGTCCCTAGAATGGATGGAAGTTGACTAGTGAAACTTTACAGGTAATGGTTTTTTTCTACAAAAATAAAAACAACTATTTATATTTATCCCCTAAACTTCTAGCTTGGATATCAGAAATAGATGATTAGGAACAAACTTTTACTCTAGAAGATAAAAATAACGATACAAGTTATCTATGTGAAGCTACTACACGAATAAGCTTTTCTTTTTTTAGAGAGGCAAACTTAACTCATAAATTAATCAAATATAAAAGGATACATATTGTAGCATAATCAATAGTAATGGAGGTAAAATAGGATAAGGAAGCTCTAGCAAAAGACAAACTACACGAGTACGTTTTAAGAATCTCGTAATCTATATCTATATAACTTTATATATATCATGTTTAATTTTTTTTATGTCAAAATATCTTTCCATTTTCAATTTAAAAATGTTAGAATATTTTTTCCAAAATAATTATATTTTTTATTTATATTACGATAATAGATATTTATATCCGTGTTTAGCACGGACATTATGATTAATTTTCTTAAAATCATAGGTTTCTAAAACCAATAGACTCGTATATTTTATTTAAATTCAATAATTAAAACTTTAATTTTTTTAATTTGAAATTATAAAAAATATATTTTTAAAATAACTATATACTTTTTATGTTAATCCACATTTATATTCGAGGATAAACACACAAGGTGGTATTCGGGGAAATAATTTTATCAATGGTGAGTTGTGATGCCCGTGTAAAAATTCCATAAATTGCGTGTTTGTGTGGGATGGTAGAATGAATGCAACCGAAAAGCAATCCCATGTTGCTTCCATTTTTCTTTTCGTTCAAAAGCTAAGGAGAATTTGGTTTTAGAAAATACTTTTTATTTTTATTTTAAAATTTTTTGTATAAATGTTTAATTTATCGTTTGCTTGTAGACTCATTTGATTTGAATTAGATGAATTCTGGAACAGCAGAAACTCTTGTTCAAACTTTGAACACAAGTGCATTAAATATTTAAATGTATGCTGATAGAGACTGTACGGATGCATGTGAAATATAGCTATACTAAAAATAATCTGGATAAGATCGGTCAGTCTAAAATAGGATTAAATATCTTTTTAGAATGGATTTGGTTGGACTTTTGTTGTTTGAAATTTTTTATTAGTGTGTGTGTTTATTTAATAAGAGATTATGCTATAACAGTTTATAATATAAATTTTTAATTTGTATTTAGAATACAAATTCAAAAGATATTATAAGAAAGTAAAGTAAGTGTGTGTAGAGAGAGAGTGTGTGAGTGAGATAGGGAAAGAGAGATAAGGAGAAGGAGAGACAGAGGGAGGGAAAGAGAGAGACTTAGTAGCAAATTTTAATCATAGAAGAGACAAAAAAAGTGAGAGGTGAGAGTCGGAAGGAGTACAAATTTTCAATAAGCTTAAAACAACTTTTTTGAAAAAAACTACTCTGAATATCTTATTCAAATAAGCTTAAAACAACTTTTGGATCCTATATAAATGCTTTTATAAATTTATTCAAACACTTGTATAAGTGTTTATATGATAAGTTAAATAAGCTCTTTCAAAAAAGACCTTAATCTCTTATCTTAACTATGTAATTTTTTGATAAATTATATTTTTAATCCTTATCCATTTGTATACGACCAATTAAATAAAACATATAAGAGCATTGATGTTGACTCAGAAGGTTGAAATGTCTAATGATTTGTGAGTGAGTCAAATAACAACTTCTGATAGGTGGCAGTGTTTGCTGAGAGCATCTAATAGCAACATATGGTAGAAAGCGTCATTTGGGAGCACCCAAAGTGAAGCATCTATTGTTAGTGTGTCTAGACCATTTAGTGTCTCCTTCTGAACAGAGCATTTGATGTATCCCTAATAGCTTCTAGTGTTTATCATGCATCTTTTGTATATAAGTTAGTTACTTCACATGGTGTTGTATCTTATATATACCTCTTTGTATTTGTTTTTTTTAATATGATGCTTTTGCACTTCTTTATTTGAAAATTCAATATATTTCTCTCTCATATTTCAATCTCGTGTTTTCTCTTTTTTGTTCTTCTGATATGAACTTCAACAAGTGACACTGTTTATAGGGAGGCTAAACAACTTAAGAAAAATAAGTGAAAATAGCAACAGAGTTTGACATCAAGAAGTCTTCCAAAAATAATTATTTCAGATTATGGAAAATAAAAATGGAGCGATCTTGATTCAATAAGGGTGTGAAGAAGTGTTGAATAGGAGGTGAACATGTCATCGTCTTTGACATTGGTAGAGAAGAGAAACATGATTTATAAAGCAAGAAGTGCAATTGCTTTATGCCTCGGGGATAAAATATTGAGAGAAGTCACTAAAGAAAGAACAATTGTTGGTATGTTAGTGAAACTTGAGGCTCTACATGACAAAGTTGTTAGCCCACATATTCTTCTTGAAACAACAACTTTACTTGTTCAAGATGACAAAATTAAGAATAATTGAGGAGTACCTTGTAGATTTAAAAAAGATAGTGGACAATCTTGAAAATATTAATGTGAAGCTTCAAGATGAAGACAAAACTATCATTCTCCTGAATTCTTTATCAAAGTCCTTTTAACATTTCAAATATGTGTTGCTTTATGGGAAGGAGGAATAGGTGATAAATATAATTTAACTTAAAAATTTTTATCTTTATGACACTTATCTAGCTAGAAATTAAAGAAAATTATTTGTAAAACCCAACTTTAATTTATAAAAAACAAAAGTTTTGTAAATAAGTTTGTTTTGAAGAATTATAGATCATTACATTTAATCCTTGAAGTTTTGTGTGCAGATGAAGAAGATTACATTTATAATTTGGACAACACTTGTAAGCTCTTCTCATTTGGCTAGGCAAAGTAAATGAAGATTGAAGAATTTGTTTGTGCCTAAATTTCATTCAATAGATTTCAAGAAGATGCAAATCAGATTAGGAATTCGTTGTGTAGATTTCAATCTACTTAGCAGATAAAGCTTTCTTCAGCATAAAGAATTGCAATCTGCTGAGTGGATTGATCAATACTCCATGCTCTATTTTAAAATGGAAAAATACAAAAGGAAAGAAAAAAGAAAAATAAGGTATCAAAGAACAGATAGAAAGGAGAAGTATGAAGGTGAAGAAGGAGAAAACTCTAGCTCTTGGAAAAGAACGGATCAAATGCATTTTCTTTCATCTTTCATTTATAAAAGAGGATTGCTCTTATCTTCATGAGTAACTGATCTATCAAACTCTTATCCAATCTTTTTAATTTATATATATATGTGTGTGTGTTTTCTATTATCTCATGTTGGTGACATGATTATGTTCTTAATGCCTTAGATGAATTGATCACTCGTCTTATAATTTTAGATTTAGAATTTGGTTGGAAAACACTTTCTAAATCTGACTTGAATAAACACACCTAATGATTCATGATGTTAGGAATAGATTTAGAATTGTTAGTTGGTTAAATTCTCGATCTTAATGCAAATTTCTAATTAGATAATCATGGAATTGATTATTGAATTAGGATCCTTAGAATTTTCATGTTAAGAAATTAATTTGGAATGATTTAATGAATTCAATCACATTGAGGAATGGAAATTATATATTGAGAATTAAAATATTGTAGGGGAACACGATAGATGAAATTTGATCCCAACATTCAATAATTTTTATTTAAATTGTATTCTTACACTGTTACATTTTAAATTTTTACTATTTACTGTGTAGTATTGAAATCACAAAATCTATGAATAGTTATAAATTATTGTATTGCAAGTTTTATTTAGCATAATTGAAATAATATAATATGTTACAATCTCTAAGGATACAACCCGATATATTTATTAGTTACTAGAAATAATTGGTACATTTACCCAATCATCGACAATAGGTCATCTAGATGAGGTTTTCACCTTGATTCAAACCAATGAATTTTAGAAGCTCTAAGATTTGAAAGTAGGAGATGTGGTAACCAGTCTAATGGTGATAAAGGAGAAGGGAAAGAAAAAGGAAAGGAAAGGAAAGAAGTCCAAGAATAATCCTGAGGTGAAACGTGATTGAAAAAAACAGAGGTTGTGTTTCAAAAGTCTCATAATTTAGGTCATATTCAAAAGCATTGTCCAAAGAATTATGGAAAGGATTCTCAGAACTCGTAAAAGTTAGAAAATGTTATAGAAGCTCATGAAGTTCGAGTTTTTAGGGTTTTGGTGGCATCTTCTAGTGACTCATAGGAGTTGGGTCATAGATTTGGGGTGTACTTACCATATGTCCTGTGAAGAACTTCTTTGAGAACTTAAATTTAAGTAAATTGGAGCGGTTCTCCTTGGTAACAACAAAGCTTGCAAGGTGTAGGACATAGGGACCATCATGCTTAGGATGTTTGATAGTCGAGAAATATTATTGAAGGAGGTGAACTTTGTTTAAAGCTTAAACGGAACATTATGTGCATAATTATGTTTAATGTTATGGCTATTCTACCAAAGTGGAGTATGGAATGATGGTGTCTAATGGAGCGTTTGTTGTTGCTAGGAGGAAGATGAGTAACAATTTGTACATTCTAAATGGATCTATAGTCATTACTCATGCATCTGTTGAGGTTGGGCCACATTAGTGAGAGAGGCTTGGTTGAGCTCGAGAAGTAGAACTTGTTGATGAGGGATAAGCTACAAAAGTTGGATTTCTACATCCAATGTGTTTTGGGAAAGTCTTATAGAGTACAGTTGGGACTGGAAAACACATAAACAGTAGGTCGTTTAGGTATGCCCATGAGGATCTATAGGGTCTATCTATGACACAGACTCATGGTGGAGGGTCGTACTTTTTTAGCATTGTTGATAATTTATCAAGAAGGGTTTGTATTGACGTTCTAAGGAGAAAGGGTGAGACATCCCAAAAATTCAAAGAATGATATGCCCATACAAAGAATCAACAGGGACCAAGCTGAAGGTATTGAGAACAAACAAAGAGTTGAAGTTTGTTTGGGAGGAATTTATTGAGTTCTGTAGGAATGGAAGGTAAAGAGGCACAAGACTATTGTAGGGACCCATCAACAAAAGATTTACTAAGAGGATGAACATAACCATTTTGGAGAGCATGAGATGCATGCTCTTCGGAGTAGGTTTGCCTAAGTTCTTCTAGGAAGAAACTACTAGCACTACAGTGATGCAATTTAACTCAAGACCCTTGGAATGATACATGAAGAACTTCCTTTCTTTCATGTATTCAGGTTATCCCTTATTTTCAAGGGTACTATAGTCATCATACTAGAGTATGCCATGTTGAACTAGCTAGATGGGTGTGTGATGAGCTCACTCCTTTTCTTAAGAGTGCACCCCTAGTTATTAACAAAGCATGACTAATATTCCTACCTCTTCCTATCTTAGGCGCCACCCCCCTTAGTCATGCTCTAAACATAACTGCTCTTTGCTACCCTTTTCTATTATTCATACCAAATATATATAGACTATATTATAGGTTTGTTCTTGATTGTCTATACATGACAATAGTTAGCATATAATGGTTAGATTTGACTCAACTAGAGTTAGCCTAATCTTGGTTAGATTAACCCATGGTCTAGTTAGCCTAACCCATCCCTTCTAACCTATATATAAGACCCATCACCTATATGTAAGGGACCTTTGAATTTTTTATCATTTGAATAGAATTGAGCTTTGCTTGTTTGTGAGCCTTGAGTGGGAGTGAGTATCTCCTTTGGCCATGAGTCTATCTTGAGAAAGAAAGAGTTTCTTTTAGCTTTTATCAAAGATTCCTACTTGTGGCAAACATCCATTCACTTATCTCTATCCTTAGAGTGGTGTGATTCCCCCCTTATCACCTATGCATACTCTGTTTCACTTATTCAAGCCTCTTAATGGAAGTAAGATCTAGAGAGTAAGATGAATCTTCATCTTACAGTGTACTTGATAAAAATATGTCCTTGGTATGCCTTGAATTAGAGCACAACGATGGAAGTTTAGAGTGGGAAACTAGTAGATTAGTCTAATCTAAGGGTGTTTGGAGCCTTAGCATTTGCACATGTTAAGAAGGACAAGCTAGAGGCACGACCCGAGAAATGTATCTTCCTTGAATACACTAATGGGATCAAGGGTTATACTACAGAGGTTAGAGCCAAAACTGTAAGTGCATCATTTGTAGAGATGTAACTTTTAATTAGATGTGGATAGGTATGTTAGGTAGAAGCTTTGAAGAAAAAAGGGAGAAGACTCGTGTTGAGATGGAGTCATCCACTAGCAAACTCCTTACAACCGTCTGATGGTGACAGAAGATACATCAAACGATGAAGTTGAATCAATATTTTTTCACTCCAAAAGGGAAGAACATGTCATCTCAAATTATTAACTGGTGTTTGATAAGATGAGAAAGATTCCAAACCTGCTAAAAGGTTTGGACATGTTGACCTTATTTATTATATTGTAAGTGTAATTGAAGAGATATAAGGTATAGATGAACTGAAAAACTTCAGGGAGGAACAAGAGATTAAGAAGAGGCAACGATGATTATGTGCCATGAAGGAACTTGAATGTTGTAGAAGAACCACACATGGAATCTTGTGGAAACCCAAAGGGTAGCGAAAATGGTCGATGCAAGAGGATCTTTAAGAAGAAAGACATAATTCTTAGGTTTAAGCCTTTAAGGAGCCAAGGTTCGAGAATCATGTAACATAGTTAAAGCAAGTATTTTTGCCAAAGTAAAGATGGATTTATCATTATTTATTTTGGTAGTTAAATTATTTGCACAAAAAGTAAAATTTTAAAAATTATTATATTTAAAATTACCTCCCTATTGATTATATTTGAAATTATATTTTAAAAATTTTGATCCCATAGGTTTATTCATAATTTTGTAAAGTATAATGATGATTTTGATCTCTATTATAATTTTTTTAGGGTAATCGCTATTAAAATTTAATATACTTTTATAATATATGATATTATTTACTTTTGGTATATATATATATATATATATAAATATATATATAAAATAGTTGAAGAAATAGTTCAATGAGCAAACAATTAAAAATTATTTATATTTTATAATGTAGTTATATTTTATAACTATATTGTATACACATGTGTATTAATTTTATAATTTATAAACAAATTTTTAATGATTTACAATTAAAATTAATTTAGTTAGATACAGAATATTGAAATCAACCTTACTCAAAATATATTATTATTTTAAATAAAAATAATTTTTATATTTTAGGAACTATTAACTTTTTAAAAAAAAATTACTTTAAGTAGCTAGTTTTATTTATTTTTATATGTTTACCTTCATTAATTAATGCATTGTCCTTCATTAATTCTCTCATCATATTATACATCTCTTCTTTATTAATGTAATTATAATATATATATATATAATTATAGAAAAATATAATTTAAATATGCAATTTAAATTTGTATATTATAATTATAGAAATTATAGTTTATATTAATTATAGTAATTTATTATTTAAATATGTAATTATATAAATTTATAATTTAAATATATTATTATAGAAATTTATAATTTAAATATAATAGTTTTATAATTTAAAATATATAATTAATTTATATATGATGTTCTTATTTGTTATTTTACAACTTTAAACTAGTTGATTAATTAATTTTACTAAAGATTAACAATTACTTTTTTAGCTAGTTTTGTCAAACGCATACTTAGTAGAAAAAAATATGTGAAACCACAAAATCAATAACACTTTTGGGACTACAATAAATTAGAGAAATTGTAATTTTTTTCTTACTTCCATACCTACAACATTTCACTTTATATTTTCCTTGCAATCAAATAAGAGATAAAAGTCAAAATATTTTTATAATAGTATTAAATTAGAATTATATTAAATATTATGGTATATTGAGCGCACACAATAAAATATTATGATATATTTAAGGTTTAAATATGTTTAATCTCATAAAATAATTTGGGTCTTTTTTTTAGTCTTCTAAATTGAAAATTAATTCATTTCATTCTTTGAATTGTAGAAAATGTTGCTTTTGATACTTCATTACTAATGATGTTGTTGGTTTGGTTAACACATTATATCAGCATTTTGTATGTGTGATTAAATAAATGATGTGAAAAATCTTCTTTATAGTTCTGGTAATATATTTGTATAAAATATTTTTTGTTTGATTTTTATCATTTTAAAAACAATAATTTTTATGGGTGCTTTAAAAATTGTACTGATAATGGAGCTGATCCAATTTTTAAATTACATGGATTTACGAGACTGTTAAATTTTGAATTAAAGTAATTAATATGAAGCAGCTTTTTTAATTTATTATTGTGGAAAACTAACGTGATAAGAACAAAATTGAATATTACTAAGCGTAAGCGGTGAAAGGAAAATAGTTGTCTTGCACCTAAGTTATAATAAAATGAAAAAATTGGCCCAAATATTTTGAAAATTGTAAATATGATCCCTTGGCAGTTGGCAGGGCAGAAGGGAAGACATTGATGGTGCTTTGAATTCAAATGTTAATTCGGTCTCTGGCTCCTCCTTCTGCGTATTCTTTGTTTTTCGATCACTTCTTCACTGAGCACCTCTTTCAACTACTTCATTCCTTCGCTTTCTGATTTGACACTCCGAACCCCAATGGATTTTGATCTCGCCGATAGCAGCGGTGCGTCATTTCTAAATTTCGTTTTTTTCCCCATTTTATTTTAGTGCTCCTGCTTTATTCTGGCTACTTTATTCTGTTTATTTCATCTTTTTTACATTCTTTGAGTTTGAATAAATTTTTATAATGACATTGGACTCAA
This sequence comes from Psophocarpus tetragonolobus, assembly GCA_037954015.1. Taxonomy (NCBI): domain Eukaryota; kingdom Viridiplantae; phylum Streptophyta; class Magnoliopsida; order Fabales; family Fabaceae; genus Psophocarpus; species Psophocarpus tetragonolobus. Next base: position 986,426 of record CM075692.1, on the reverse strand, counting down.
ATAGCTCTTTTGCTATTCTTCTTCCTCAATATTCTGTTTTACTGCATTTCTTATTGTTGTAATTTGAAACTTTTCTGCCTGAAACTGCAACTTTCTGATGTGAACTTTCCATTTTAGATGTTGACTTCATATTGAGCATAACTTAGCTTCTTGGTGATGTTGGAGAAGCTGCATCATCAATAGATTATTATAGAATGAATTTGGACATTATTTTCGGAATTGGGATTTTGTTCTACCTTTTCAAAATGCTATGTTAACATGTAAGCAGGAATTGTTTTTATAACTTACTGTTAATTCTTAGCTGGTTCATAATCATATATGGTTAACAACATCATACAGGTGCTAGGTGCTTGGTGCTTGGTGCTTGGGAAGTGACTTAAATGACTTCATTTTACCATTCCTTTATGCAAATCCTAATGTTGATCCTGTAGTCTTGAGTCTTTACTCTTAAAAGGATTTTACATTTGGTGTCACTTATGTATATCCTAAATCCTAGAAATAAACACAGTCGAGACCGATATAGTAATTTCCTTATTACTTTCAATTCCAAATATTGGAGCAGTTGATAGTGTTTCCAAGAAAACAGTTCTAACTGAGAACTATGCAGGAAAATAAAAAGAACATAAAACTTGTGCTGGTTTTATTTTGTCTTCATGATCTGTCATCTCGAGTCCAAAAGCAGACCATGTAATTGATAATGAACACTTCTGTAAAATCAGCGTGAAAAAAATAGAATATATAATAAAAATAATTTTTTTGTCTTCATGACCTGTCATCTTCGTAACTAAAATGATTAAATGAACATATTCTTGAATGTTTTTTGTCACACATTTGGAGCAGGGGTAATACCATGAATAATTAAAATAAGTGATGCTCCTAGCTTTGCAGTCATATAGCAGCAATTTTTTTCCTACGAAATACTTATTGTTTCCTTTATAATTATGATTATGCAACACAAGATATCTATGACATAGGTATAATTGTTGTGCACGGTGTTGAGTACAGACTACAGACCATGATAGTAGTCCTAAATTTTCTTTGGTAAAGCTAAATTTCACCAAATGGCATGAGTGAACATTTCAATAGGTTGCTTTCATATTAACTTCCATAATCTGAAACAACCACAGGAACAGATGATGATCTTCCTCCTTCCCATCAACGTCAAAATAGATTTCAACGACAAGATCATGCTGCTGGAACTGGAACGGGACGATCTGCAATTGTAGGCTCTGGTCCATTTCCTAGGATGCAGAATGACATGGAAACACAAATCCATAACATTGAGCAAGAAGCATACACTTCTGTCCTGCGGGCTTTTAAAGCTCAATCCGATGCAATCACTTGGGTACCTTTGCCTCAACTCATTGGTTTGTCTTTCTATAAAGTATGTTGGATAGGATTGACGATGAATTATTTTGTTCCTATGTACTTTAGGAAAAAGAAAGTTTAATTACAGAGCTTAGGAAGGAGCTAAGAGTATCAGATGAAGAACACAGAGAACTTTTATCAATAGTAAATGCTGATGAAATCATCGTCAGGATAAGGTCATATTATATTTTGTCATATTCTACTGAGCAGTTTCTGTATACCATTGAGCAAACTGTGGTTTGTTCTGCATTTCAATGTTCCTGTAACAAATTGTGCTGTTAGGGAGTGGAGAAAGGGAAATGGGCTCCAACCTGGAACAGTAAATACTTCTCAACAAGTTCATGATCGCAATACCAGCCCTACCGCTTCAGCATCTCATAAGAAACAAAAGACATCTCAATTTGTGGCTTCATTATCCTTGGGTGCACAGTCTCCCACAGTTCGTCCATCTAGGCAACCATCATCATCTGCATTGAAGCAAGGACCTCCATCAGGAACAAAGACTAAAAAGCAAAAATCAGTAAGCTTTTTGTTTTGGAATATCAAGAAAACAAAATATTGAGAGGTTACAAAGTTGGTTTAGTGACAAAGTCCACATGTGGAGAGAAAGGGAGGGAGAGGTCAAGGTTGAGGGTTCAAATCTCTCCACTAACACATTAACAACTAACATTTTAGATAAAAAAAAAATCAAAATATTGAGTTAAACTTGACTTTCTAGTCTTTGTTTTCAATTCTCAAATAAAAATAAAATAAAATAAAATAATTGATTTGTGCATCCTCAATGAAGTCCATACAGTTCCTTTCTACAGGACTTACTAGCCGAAGCCAGGTCACTAATAAAGGAGGGTCTTCTGGTGCCCTTGCAGCTAAAGGACCTGCCGAACCAGCTTCTTATGATCCCTGGATTGGAAGGAAAGTTTGGACAAGGTGGCCTGAAGACAACCACTTCTATGAAGCTGTTATAACTGATTATAATTCTGCTGAGGTGTGTTTAATTGTTTATAGTATAGCGTAAAAATCTGAGGAACACGTAGGTTTCTTTTAATACTTCTATTTAAATATTTTTTAGGGACTACATGCTTTGGTCTATGACATGAATTCAACAAATGAAACATGGGAGTGGGTCAATCTTAAAGAGGTAAAACCTTCGCAATATTGATAATCTTCAGTCCATCATAATTACATACCATTTAGACCTAGTTTTAGCTTCGTTCTTTCTTTTCTTTTCTTTTCTTTTTAACCAATATCTCTCCTGTCAAGCATTAACTTTTTGTTTTCACATATCTTATTTTCCATCTTGACCCATGTCTCGTGCTTTGAATCTCAACTTTAAATGGGTATGAAGTATCTCATGAATTTGATGAAATAAACATTTTTTCTGCCTAAAACTAAAATCTAGTCTATTTTTGTGGTTGAAAGGATTGGTTTATAGTCAATGTCCTTGGTTCTCTTGGGCCAACACTTGCATTGGTGATTTTTCTAAGTATTTGTAATTGAAGGAAATAAAGAAAACGTCAAGCATATATTGGATGATTCTTTTTTAAAAACGATAATCAGGTCACACCTCTACTCCAAAGATAAATAGTTAAATGCTCAAGTTTTGGTTCGCTTGATTTATTGGGATCCTAAGCATGATGCTGTAACTGTCAAAATATTGTGATGCATCTTTTTTGCCTTAGCTTCCTGAGGCCTTCTAACTTGACAATCTTCAAATTCAGAATCAGTTCAATTGTGAGATATTGGATTCTTGGTAATATATGAAATCCTTCTATTTTCATAGATTGCTGATTTAGTGTTTCCATCTATCATAATTTACTACATTAATAAGAAAGCAATGTAAATAAACTTGTTCTCTGCATTTATTGGTAATATCAATTTATTGTAACTTTTTGTTAATTTTTGAGTTTAGAGGATTTTCCTATCTTCATTGTAACAAAGGACTTTCATATCTTCATTGGTTATATTTTTAATTGTACAAAGGACTTTTCTATCTTCACTTTTCTATTCATGATTCTTTATCAATTAGACTTGAGAGTTTAAGTTGTTATTGCTAACTATCTACTCAATCAGTGATGAAATCCTAGTTACCATCTATTTGATATGGTAGATATCTTCAGAAGATATTCGTTGGGATGGAGAAGGTCCTGGAATATCACATAAAGGTAGCCAATCTGGTCCAGGTAGAGGATTGAAGAAGTCTATGTCTCGTGGTGGAGCAATTACCAGTGCTGGAAGAGGTAGGGGAACCACAAAGGTTCAGCCTAAGAAAGATTTCACTTCGTCAGTAAATGGGAGTAGGAAGAAGACTACAAATGATATTGAGATACTCCACACAGATACCCTTATCAAGGAGGTATAAGCACATGGAACATAAATTTCCAAAATTGTGTTAGTTGTATTTTGTTACTTCTCTAGTATGATGCGAAAATTTGGCTCCTTATAGTATTAATGGAACCAAAACAGGTTGAAAAGGTTTTTACTGCCACTCATCCTGATCCCATGGAAATGGAGAAAGCGAAGAAAATGCTAAAAGTGAGTATCAACCGTTTTCTTAGTTCCCAGCTTTATATTTTATCTTTAATTTTAACAACAATGATGACTCTCCCTTTCAAATGCAGGAACATGAACAGGCTCTTGTCAATGCAATTGCCAGGCTTGGAGATGTGTCTGAGGGTGAAAGTGGTAATAACTAAGTAACTAGAAATACATGTATAATTACTTGAAATTTCTCCACATTCTGTTGTATCTTAACTTTTGGATATTGCGCTAGTAGAACCGGGGGGGGGGGGGGGGGGGGGGGGGGGGGGTGGGGGGGGAGGCGGATTTTTGTGAACTTCGCGACTATAGGGGTTAAGTATATGTTGATGGCATACAAGGCTGTGAATAAAAGCATGGGCGTTCATATTTTGTTCTTTGGCTACCATAGAAGTTCCTTCGTGGAAGTATTGACTAACCTGATTTTTTATCCAACTCAAGTAGTTCCATTTTGGATTATTGATTACAAGACTCTTTCATCCTATACGTTCCTTGAACTCTCTTGCTTTAGCCAGATGGAGAACCTCCCCTTTCGCAAGGGCAGTCAATGAATCAGGCTGGATAGTTGAAATGCTGAAAATTAGCAAATTAGCAAGAGAGACCAGTGCTCCTTCTTAGTACCCGCAGGAAGTTGGCTACAACACTTGACTATTGTAACATGATGTGTATGGTACTGTAATATTGTTATTTTCATATTTTATTTATAGTGTATTTATATATGAGTTTGTACAGTTTCCAAGAGCTCAAACGTCACAATATGAATGTTTGGATTGCGGTATGAAAATTGATTTTGAATGGTGAAAATTGATTATGAAATAATGTGATACACAGAAACTATTCCGAAATTGCCAATACTAGGCAATTGACAGTGAGCAATGAGTTATAACAGCGATGCAATAAAGTGATGATGAGATGGATTGGATTCCATTTGGATGTGTTTGAGAGTGGACCGCATCACTCCTTCACTCTCACATCTCCCCTCTCCTTAGGGAAAGCAAATTCCTCGGTTCCTCATTCATTCATTTGCCTCTGCCTAATGCTATACTTAATTCTATTCAATTTCATACCGTACCACTTTAGGTAACATTCTGGAAAAGTAAAAAACGCCAGTTTGAAAAACAATCTGTACAACCATTTTTTAGTTGGAAGAAAAGAATTTTTTTCTTCTTCTTTGCTATTAAATTTAAATTTAATTCCTTTCCTCCTTCATTTTCATTTCACTCTCGACTTTATTAACGTCTAAAAATTGGGGTTAAGTATTGACTAACCTGATTTTTTATCCAACTCAAGTAGTTCCATTTTGGATTATTGAAAATTGGGGGGGGTGGGGGGGGAGGCGGATTTTTGTGAACTTCGCGACTATAGGGGTTAAGTATATGTTGATGGCATACAAGGCTGTGAATAAAAGCATGGGCGTTCATATTTTGTTCTTTGGCTACCATAGAAGTTCCTTCGTGGAAGTATTGACTAACCTGATTTTTTATCCAACTCAAGTAGTTCCATTTTGGATTATTGATTACAAGACTCTTTCATCCTATACGTTCCTTGAACTCTCTTGCTTTAGCCAGATGGAGAACCTCCCCTTTCGCAAGGGCAGTCAATGAATCAGGCTGGATAGTTGAAATGCTGAAAATTAGCAAATTAGCAAGAGAGACCAGTGCTCCTTCTTAGTACCCGCAGGAAGTTGGCTACAACACTTGACTATTGTAACATGATGTGTATGGTACTGTAATATTGTTATTTTCATATTTTATTTATAGTGTATTTATATATGAGTTTGTACAGTTTCCAAGAGCTCAAACGTCACAATATGAATGTTTGGATTGCGGTATGAAAATTGATTTTGAATGGTGAAAATTGATTATGAAATAATGTGATACACAGAAACTATTCCGAAATTGCCAATACTAGGCAATTGACAGTGAGCAATGAGTTATAACAGCGATGCAATAAAGTGATGATGAGATGGATTGGATTCCATTTGGATGTGTTTGAGAGTGGACCGCATCACTCCTTCACTCTCACATCTCCCCTCTCCTTAGGGAAAGCAAATTCCTCGGTTCCTCATTCATTCATTTGCCTCTGCCTAATGCTATACTTAATTCTATTCAATTTCATACCGTACCACTTTAGGTAACATTCTGGAAAAGTAAAAAACGCCAGTTTGAAAAACAATCTGTACAACCATTTTTTAGTTGGAAGAAAAGAATTTTTTTCTTCTTCTTTGCTATTAAATTTAAATTTAATTCCTTTCCTCCTTCATTTTCATTTCACTCTCGACTTTATTAACGTCTAAAAATTGGACCAGCCAATAAAAAGCTAGTATATAGGAAATGCTAATTGTAAAGTGATTTTTATAAACATTTTAAATAAAATATAGAGATTAAAGGTCATCTTAGTGTAAAGTAGTTTTACAATATTATTCACTTACAATGTTATTCATTTTTACAGTCTTAATATCTTCAACATTTTTTTACCATTCTCTAAATTAAAATAATCAAACTCTTCATTAGTTTTTAAAGTGTCAAACATTGTTTGATCTCTACATGTGTTTTGAAATTGTTTACATGTTATCTATTTTGATTTAACAACATCTTTGGTAGATATCAACTAAAAATCTTCATTTTTAAATATTTGAACCACATTAGTTTGAGGCCTGCTATCATCTGTCTTGATTAATTTTAATTTTTTCAGGTTTTCTCTCATCTCTAGGTACATTGATTGCATTCGACTATGTAGTAGTAACACTTGACATTACTTATATCTTGTTCAGGATATCATTGTGAGGGTCACGGTTGTTACACTTACGTAAACTCACGGGAGACTTGTAAATTCGTAAGAGTTTAACTCATGTTAAAGTAAGTATTAAAAAATCATTTTTCTTCATGCCACAATTACATAAAGTAAGTATTAAAATATTATCTTATTTATCAACAAATTTCATCAAAATCCATAAATGGTCAATTTAAAATGGAATTAGTCAATAATAAAGCAATACAAAATATCATCAACAAATTTCATAAAAGACTAACTAAATTCACACCATAGTCCGTAATAAAGTCATACAAACTATGATCTTGTTCACAAATAAAAACAACATACTAACACAATAAGAATCAACTACAAGTGTCATTTATTTAGAATTGAAAAAACTTAGTGAGAAAAAATTGATCAAATAATGTCTTAAGTCAAGTTCATCCGAGTTTACTCGTCGACGAGTTTACTATTGTACAATGGCATTCTTAGATATCTCTTTATTGTATTACATGAAATACATCATATATGTAGAACATTAGAGAGAATATATCTCTGAAAACAATTGATTCACTGTATAATAAATCAACCTATATTTGGTAATTTATTATACAGTGAATCAATTAGAAATCTCTTTGGTAATTTACTATACAGTGAATCAATTAAAAATCTCAACATTCCCCCTTAAGTTGGTGTATAAATGTCAGTCAGGCCCAACTTGCTTAGAAATTTGGAGAACACTGGTTTTAGAACTGCTTTAGTGAGAATATCAGCCAATTGATCTTCTGTTCTGATCTTAGGCAACTCTAAAATCTTCTTATCCAACTTTTTCTTGATAAAAAATCTGTCTACTTCAACATGTTTTGTGCGATCATGTTGTACTGGATTATGGGCAATATCACATGCAGCTTTGTTGTCACAATACAGCTGGATTGGTTGCCTAGGAGGGTATCCCAAATCTTCCAACAATAACTTTAACCATAATGCTTCACATAGACCAAGTGCTATACCTCTAAATTCAGCTTCTGCACTTGAGCGGGCCACCACGTTTTGTTTTTTGCTCCTCCAAGTTACAAGGTTTCCTCCTACAAAAGTGAAATAACCTGAAGTAGACCTCTTGTCATCTATGGCTCCAGCCCAATCTGCATCTGTATATACATTTATTTCTTGATAATCAGTGTGTTTAGTGAACAAAATACCCTTTCCAGGTGCAGATTTTAAATACCTTAAGATGTGCATGACACATTTATATGTTTTTCTCCTAGGTTATGCATGTACTGACTAACAACACTTAATGCATAAGTAAGATCTGGTCTGGTATGAGCCAAATACATTAATCTTCCTACAAGCCTTTGATATCTTCCTTTGTCAACCGGTATTTGATTTGGCTCAAGACACAATTTCAATCCTTCTTTAATAGGAGTAGTAGCAGGACGACACTCTTCCATGCCTGTTTCACGCAAAAGATCTAGGATATATTTTCTTTGGGAGAGAAATAGTCTTGTTTTTTATCTGGAAACTTTTATCCCCAGAAAATATTTCAGAGGACCAAGATCTTTCATTTCAAATTTTTCAAATAAATAGCTTTGTAGAGCTTTCTGTTCTTCAGGGTCATTTCCAGTAACAATCATATCATCTACATATATGATAAGAGCAGTAATCTTACCTTGTTGTTTCTTTAGAAACAAAGTATGATCGAAATTGCTCTGATGATAGCCAAAAGTAGTCATTGCCTCTGAAAATCTTCCAAACCATGCCCCTGGAGATTGCTTCAAGCCATACAATGATTTCTTTAATTTACACACCTTTTGACTATGCTTCTTTGGAACCATACATCCTGGTGGCAGTTCCATATAAACTTCTTCAGATAATTCTCCATGGAGGAAGGTGTTCTTTACGTCAAGTTGTTGTAATGGCCAATCTAAGTTTACTGCTAGAGATAACAACACTCGAACTGTGTTGAGTTTAGCCACAGGAGCAAATGTCTCTGTATAGTCTACCCCATAAGTTTGAGTGTAGCCCTTTGCTACTAATCTTGCTTTTAGCCTTTCAATTGTGCCATCTGCTTTGTACTTTATAGCATAAATCTATCGACATCCAACTGGTTTTTTTCCTAATGGACAGTCAACAAGTTCCCATGTTTCATTTTGTTGCAAGGCTTTCATTTCCTCATTCATCGCATTTTTCCATCGTGGATCAGCCAAGGCTTCCTGTACATTGTTAGGAATAGCAACAGTAGATAATTGATTTACAAATGACTTATTTGATTCAGAAAAACGGTGGTAGGAAACAAAATTATTCATGGGGTATCTAACCTTACTAGAAAGAGTGGCCTCATAAGTGAGTTTAGGAATACCTCTAGTGTGTCGTTCTGGTAGTTGTTTTTTTGTTGGCACAAGATTAAGAGCATTCATGACAGTAGATGATTGGTTTGGTGTGTCATCAAGAGGAGTCATAACAAGTTCTGTCACCACCTCATAATGTAAAATCCCATTTATTTCATTTTCCATCTCATCCGTACAACTTGATTGTACGTTATCTGCACAAGAATTATCGTTGCTGCAATTTACCTCTAAATGGTCTTTCTCAAGATATACATATTCTTGGCAATTATAGTCTAGAGTCTGCAGTTCTTTATGGTTTTCCCCCTGAAGTGCAGATTCTGAAGAGAAATACATTATTTGTTCATGAAAAATAACATCCATGCTTATAAACATCCTTTTAGTTGGAGGATGGTAACACCGATACCCTTTTTGGTGTATAGCATATCCAAGAAACACACATCGTAAAGCCCGAGGTGCCAATTTGTTTGGGTTCTTTTGAATGTGCACGAATGCTACATAACCAAAAACACGAGGAGCCAAATCTGTACTACCAAGGGCAACCACTTTGTTCAGGAGAGTCTCCAGTGGCGTTTGAAACTCATTAGAGCTAGAAGGGATACGATTTATGACATATGTTGCCATTGTAAGAGCCTCTCCCCAATAAGAGAAAGGCATGTCGGCCTCTAATAATAAAGAACGTACCACATATAGTAAGTGTCGATTTTTTCACTCGGCAACACCGTTTTGTTGCGGTGTATTAGGACACGTAGTTTGATGAATAATCCCATGTACTTCCAAGTACCTCTTGAGGTCTAAGCTTTGGTATTCACCACCATTGTCACTACGAAGAACCTGAACCTTTGCGTTGTATTGGGTTTCAATCATTTTGTGAAACTTTTGAAATATCAAGTTCACTTCTCCTTTGGACTTCATTAACCATAACCAAGTCATTCTAGTGCAGTCATCTATGAAAGTAACAAACCAACGTGATCCTCTTAAAGTAGAAATCTTAGAAGGACCCCAAACATCCGAGTGTATAAGCATAAAAGGAACAATACTTTTATTCAAACTGATTGGAAAAGGAACACGATGAATTTTTGCTTGTTCACATACATCACAACGAAAAACAGAGATGTCAATCTTTGCAAATAATAAAGGAAACAATTTTTTCAAGTAACTAAATGAAGCATGTCCCAGGCGACGATGCCATAGCCAAATTTTAGTTTCTTCTTTCTGTTTGGTAGAACTCTTCACAGTCAAAGCGCTTTCTAACTTCCCAGAATCTTTCGACACCAAGTCCAAATAGTATAATCTTCCTTGTTTAACACCATAACCAATCGTCTGTCTGGTCTGAATGTCCTTAAACACACAAAAATTAGGCCAAAAAATAACAATACAATTTAGGGATGTAGTAATTTGTGATACAGACAAAAGGTTATACTCTAGAGATGGAACAACTAAAACAGAATCCAAAGTAAAATTATTAGTAAGAGTTAAGGATCATTTTCCAATAACAGAGGTTGTGTCACCATTGGCAATGGAAAACAATTCTTTTGAGGATGGTTTCATGGATGAAATTTGTCTAGAATCAAAAGTCATATGATCAATAGCACCTGAATCAATTATCCATGTGCTATTAGTAATAGGTACAGAAAACTCACCACCATTACCTCTAATTGCCATCAAAGCAGTGGACTCTTTGGAGGCTTTATCTGTGTTTTTTGCCTCAACAGCTGTTGCAACTAGATTCTTTCTTCGTTGATCCCGACTGTGATCCCACCACTCTGGATATCCATTAAGTTCAAAACAACGAATCTTAGTGTGGCCCTGCTGATTGTAGTGAGTGCATTTAAACTTAGACTTATCTATACTTGAGTTCGCTTTAGGATGATTTCCTTTTGTTTGACCCTGCCAGTTTCTGTTTCGAGCTATCATGGCTGTGCTGTCAGAACTTTCTGATTCACCTTTCAAAGTTGCTTGACGTATTGCCTCTCGAAGAATCAATGCATAAGAATTCTCCAACTCTGGGACATGTTCTTTGCGTAAAATCTCTCCACAAATTTGTTCAAACTCACCATCTAATCCCGCAAGGAATATATGCATCCTTAGTCGTCCAATTGATTTCTTGTAAGCTGTGACATCTTCAGGATCTTTCATGACCACCTTATCACGATGATCCAATTCCTGAAAAATTTCCATCAATTCTCCATAATACTCCGAGAGAGGCCTACCATCTTGTTTTGCAGTAAAGGCCTTTTGATTCAAAGTAAATACTTGTAACTCATCACTTCCATCATAGAATGCCTTAGATAATGCACTCCAAATTTCATGGCCTGTGGCTAAGCGTAAGTAACGCTTCATAATTTCTGGGCTCATGGATAGCAACAGCCACCTCTTCACCTTTTGATTTTCTGCATACCATTTTTCATAACAAGAATCTTGCTCTACAGGTTGTTTCTCCTTGCCACGAATATATGAGAGTTTTTTTCCCTCTCTGCGATATGCATTTCCATTATCTGTGATCATATGTCGTAATTTGTTTCACTCAGAACGATTCTGGCATTGAACGCATTTTCAGATTGAATAATGACAAGAGTCAATGTAGACCCTGACTTGGGTGCAAAATTTTTATCAGACATCTTATGGGTTCACAGGGTGTTTTAAAAAAAAGGTTAAGAAAATGGTGGATCAAGGTTAAGGAACCTAGCTCTGATACCATATTGTACAATGGCATTCTTAGATATCTCTTTATTGTATTACAGGAAATACATCATATATGTAGAACATTAGAAAGAATATATCTCTGAAAACAATTGATTCACTGTATAATAAATCAACCTATATTTGGTAATTTATTATACAGTGAATCAATTAGAAATCTCTTTGGTAATTTACTATACAGTGAATCAATTAAAAATCTCAACATTTACATGCGAGTTCACTCGTTTTGTTTACGATTTTATGAGTTAAATCGCAAGTTTAAAAACCATGGTGATGTTGATATTCCGTTTTGCCCATATGGTGTCCATGAATAACTCCTCCCTTACCCCATTCTCTCATTTTCTCTTAGAGCTGCAGTTAAATCATCCAATTTCAATATTGTCCTCCTACAAGTAATGTCTGAATCAAAGGTTTGTAGGACTTTAGTAGTGAAGTCAACAATAATACTCCTTGCTTCATTAGAGAATTTTTTCATCTACATTCAACAATTGACATACTAGTTGATTAACATTTTTATGTGGTCGTTGAGATTTCTTCATGTCTCCATTTTGAGTTGATACAACTCCATCTTCAAACATAAATGATTAGTTAGTAAATGCATAAATGCTCTTCTACTTCTCTTGTAAGGCTTTCGGTGTTGTTGCCTTGTTTAACACACTGCACTTGATCTCGAGAGCACAAACTAACCAAATTGTGCTCACAATCTTTCTCTATATTTGAGCTCATTCTCATCCTCTTTCAATTATAGTGGTTGACATTTCATCTTCTAACCAAAAAATTTTAAATGGTAGACTCCCAAATCATAAAATTTATTTTCCTATCAAATAACGACATTTCAAACCTTTGTGTGTTCCCAACCATAATTTTGATACCACTTTATAAAATACTTTTTCCCTACACAACAAAATTACCCCCACTCACCCCTCACCCAAAAAGAATCTTTGGTGGAACACACCACACTAATTTTTATTATTTATTAACTATATATAGAGAGAGTGAGATAAAAATACAAAATTCAAATTTGACTATCATTCCAATCTCTAAAAAAAGAAAAAAATCTTTAAATTAATTTAAAAAAATAAATCAAATATATAAATCAAAATAGTATCCTAAATATTTGAAACAAAATTAATTCTTGAACAATCCTTTTTCAATCTCCATTCAAAACTTTCCACGTTACTTTAACTATAATAATTGCTTTTAATATTAATAATAATAAGAAAACATATAAATTTTAGCAAGTTTTTAATTTTTAGCTAACTTATTTTATATTTTTCCAAATATAACAATTTTTTATTTTGTAATACATGTCCTATAAACTCATGTACTAAATAAAGGTAATTTTTTTTAATTAGTTATCAAACAATTAAACTTATTTTTTATCCATTAAATTAATAATTTAAACTTGGTATTTTTTTCTTTAAAATAGTAGTTTTTTGGTATTTCACTTTTGCTTATAAAATAGTCTATCAATAGGGATACTCTTGTTGGTTAGGACTTAGGAGTATAGCCATCGAGTGCATAGCTAAACTTATGTAAGCTTTTTTCAATTTAATAGAAGATATTAAGTTTGAATTTTAGACATGTAAGTGTATATGTTATAATGATTCTAACTTAAACATATTGGACAGAGTAATAGATACATGCATTGGGTCAATTAAAATATTAAAGGCAACTCATAAACAACGTCCCCTAGTTTAACAGCAACATAATTAGTATACCATGTTATGAATGGGCACCTATTACATATAAAAAGGTAATATATTGTCATATATTTGTCAACATTTATAAAAATGTTGTGTGTTCTAAATTAAGGTAACACTTTTCTATTCGTATAGGCAAAATAAAGAAAATTTTAAAGGATGAAAAAAAAAAACTAAATATCTCATAGAAGTTATTTAAACGGAAAAAATAGTTAGGAGTATACTTTATGGTATTGACATTTGTCAAGGACGAATTGGGCTACGTTGCAAATTTCTTCATCATTTGCATAATACAATCGAAATCAATATTAAACATTATTATGGTCCCCTAACTTTGTTCAAAAAATAAAAAAATGGTCCCCAAGTTGGATCGGAAAATAAAAAATGGTCCCCTAACCATGACGAGTGCGGTCCCTGCATTCGGCACCAATTAACGAAATTCTCATTATGATAAGAAAAATATCTTTAACAATACAAAACAATATTTAAATAAAAAAGAATAACAAGCAAAATTATTTTGTTCACATGTTTAACATTTCATACCTATATATACAACAAGTTTTTGAAAAACTTACAAATTCTCATATCATTTTGTTTGTGCCGTTTGTATCTCATGTCCGCATCCACATCAATTTTTTTACGCCATTGGTAAATCTACAAACCTCTCTCCACATCATAACTTTTCCTCCTCTCATTTAGGGTGTGACCCCTTCTATAGACTTGGTGATTCTTCTTATATTAAAAATCTTATTTATACTTAATATAGTATTTTAAATTTTAAATGAAAAAACAAATTTTTATTTCGCAAATAATTTTTTTAAAATTTAAAGAAATCCTATAAAACAATATATTTTTCTAAACAATATTTAGAAATTTAAAATTAAAATAATTTGAATTGTCAGTAGTTTCTCATCATGAAAATATCTAAATATTTTTTAATATCCGCGCATCCAGATGTACTTACGAATATTCTAAAAAAGTATTTTTTTTATATATAAAAAAGGGTCTTTGAGGGGATCTTATTGTTTTTGAACTTTGTCATTGATTGAGAGAGCCTCAACAACCTCATATTGCTTCTGATAAGGAACTTTCTCTTTGAAAGATGGTCTTGGAAGCACAGAAAAAGCGAAAGAACATCAGTTTTGAAGTTTTATCAAACACTTTTCATATAAAAATATTGATACCAATAAAATTCAATGATTGATATTTTAAGTTGATTTATTTTATAAAAAAATATTATCTTTTAAAAATTAAATAGGTGTAGTATTTTAATTTAGTTGGTAGTGAGTATGTAGGAACGGGTACTAATACCTCTACTTGTGTCCTTTAAGGAATAGGTACCTCTAAACGTGACATCCTTCTACACCAAAACTCTTTATTATGTAATTACAAAAATAATATAAATTTTTTTTTATTTAAATACTAGACTTGATGCTTAGGTAAAATAATTCACATCATGCAATACAGACTTATTTTTTTCAAAACTATGATATAACAAAACATAGATATATACGTATACACTTATTTTATTCAATAACTTGAGTTATATACATATTTTTTTAGTGATTCTAACTCCAACGGAAAGATAATACACAAGGATACAACTTTCATGAAGAACACGAAACCTAATGGGGTCGTTTAGGTCACGTCACATGGGTTACAACACACACACATAATGTTTCGAATACTAGATTAAAAACTCAAATTCTAACTCACCTAAATCAGTCAATTCTTAACATTTTTATATGATTCTTGAGCCTAAATTGTAGCCCCAAATGTCTATTTTCTAAAATAACAAACATAACTCAATTTGATTAACCACACAAAAATATACAACATAAACTTTGAGGTATGTTTATATGAAAATTTTTAGATAACAAGTATTCAACTTATAAAGTTCGTAAATATAATTCTAACTCCAAACCCTCAAATATTCTACTTCTTTATTTCTAATACTTAATTATCATCACACCCTACAATTACATATACTCATAAAATTTTCCACCAATCCTCTCAATGGAAGAAAACATCCAACACCTAACACTTAATTTTTTACATATGGAGAATAGTTCAACTAATAGGGCAATCTCTCAATCATCACATTAATCGATTATATAATTAAAGTTTTATATCTTTTAATAATTAATAGTGTTTATAGAAACAAATAATATATCAACAAAATTAACAATAACATTAATTCAATAATTAATACAAACACTCATTACTGTGTTTAGGAGTACTAATCTCTAGGGTATAAAAATGGAGAACCTCAATGTTAACATAATTATTACATTTAAAAAATTTTATTGTGTACATTTACCCCAACAATCCAACAAAATAAATTAATACAATAATCCCTTAATTACTAAAGGGTATCAAACACATTAATTTCAGGTTGTCATTACTTCTCATTACTGTGTTCAAGGGTATTAATCTCTACGGTATAAAAAAATAAAACCCTAACATCAACATAATCATTACATCTAAAACATGATAGTGCACATGTACCCCAATAATCAACAAAATAAATTAATATAGACATCCAATTAATTATTCAAGAGCACAAAACACATTGATTCAAAACTGTCATTTTTCCCCAACATAATCATTACATTTAAAAAATTTGATAATGCACATGTACCCAACAATCCAACAAAATAAATTAATATAGACATCCAATTAATTATTTAGAAGCACCAACCAACTGTCATTTTTTCCTATCATTTAAATGCAAAGCTGCGATTAAATAAAACAATATATTCATACAGTGATGTTTATTTTATCAACAGTCATTGCATGTGTTCATAACCCTTCAATAGCATACATAAAACCTATTGAAGCTTAGGGATTGCTTCACTATCCATTTTCCCTACACATGTCACATGAGAGATAGTTTCTCACCCCTTCACATTGAATGATGGTCTTGGGTGCGAAGAGTGTGTCCTCAAGTTCCAAATAATATCCTCCTCAATCTTCATCTTCCCCGACTAGGTTCACTCATGGTGGTGTATGAAGCTTGGTGTAGGTGAACCCTATCATAGAATTTCGATACTTAACCTAGGTTTTTGGGTCTGACAGAAGAAGATAAATGTGCTAATTGAAGTTCTATGCGCGAGCATGATAAAGAATCGCAATCTCCACCCACTCGAATGATGATCTTGATCATGAAGGGTTGACCTCAACTATCCCCAATGTTGTTCCTCAAGCTCCCTTGGCAAATTTCTCTCTAAAGCTTTCTCTCAAGTTTCTAGAGTGAGAAACATGAAACTCAAGCGCAATAACCCAATCCCTTTAAATGACTTTAGGTAGGTTAATAGTTAGATTAAATTTTTTAACACTAAACTCAAACTTAACCTTCAAACTATCTCATTATTTACACCACATTTATTTTATTTATTTATTTATTATTATTTTATAATAATAAGCATAAATATTAAATTAATTTAAGCCTATTAATATAAATTACACATTTTTATTAATATTTTATTTTTTTAAAAAAAGGATGTTACAAACTTTACTCGTGTCCTCGAATGATGATTTTGATTTTGAAGGTGTGGTTTTAACTCCCCAACGTTGTTACTCAAGTTCCCTTGACAAAGTTCTCTCTGAAGCTTTCTTTCTCTCAAGTCAAACATGAAACTGAAGCGCAATAACTTAACCATTCTGAATTACTTTAGGTTAATAGTTAGATTGAGTTTTTTAACACTAGACTCAAACTTAACCTTCAAACTATTCACAATTTACACCCACATTTATTTTATTTATTTATTATTATTTTATAAAATAAATTCTTAATTTATTTTAATAAGCACAAATATTAAATTAATTTAATCCTATTAATATAAATTACACCTTTTATTAATATTTTATTTTTCTAAAAAAAATGTTACAACCTCTACTTGTGTCCGTTAAGGAATAGGTAGAAAAAAATGTACTCGTGTGTGACAAGTATCTATTTAAATTATCCATAAAAATATTTTTACGAGTTTTATCTATAGGTATCTATGAACAAGAATATATTTGCCAAACTTAACGAGGAGTTCTAAGAACACATTAATCCTAGCATACCCTCTATAATTTAATGAAAAATGAAAAAAATTGTGATATTTTATAAACTTTAACAATCATATGAAGTGTGTGTAAGAAATTAAGGTCTTGTGTGTGCAAATGAAAAGATATGACTTTTGGGAATATATTATTCAATTATTTTGAATGAAAAGATATGACTTCTGGAAAGGAGTTATTATGTTTTAATGAAGGGATATATTTTTTTATGGAAAAAATATATATAATGGAAGGACATGAATAGTCCTTATCTCTGCCTAAGAAAGTTTGTCTCTTAAAATTACCATCAAGAATTGAAGTGAACAAAGAAAAGAAACGGGAAAGAGATAGAAAAATTCTTCTTATAAATTTTATAAGAATCAAAGTCATCAATCTTATCATGGATCAAGGTTAGTGTTTCTATCTAATATTATATGTGAAAAATATCAATTCTAAGATCCTATTTGATCATTCAAATTATGCATGAAATTTTTACATGTGGTACCAGAGCATGTGTTTGAGAATTTATAGTTTTCCATCAATGGTAATTTTAATAATTGAATGAATGTTTTCCATCAAGAATTTGAGAAATAATATTTTCCGCTGCATTATTATATTGATGATTTGTATATGAATTGAGAAAATAAAACGATTTTTTGGGCTTGCATTTTTGGAAAATGAGAACGTTGATCGAGAATATGAAATAAAAAAAATTTAAACCGTTTACTCATTCATACCCAAACGTAGCATCCATATCCCAGTAACAAACAATTGGTTTGTTGTTTTCGGCATGATCTACATGTCCAATCTATATATATTCCTATGAATTGGAAATGTTATAGATATTGATATTAAATTTGAAAGACAATGACATATGTGCTTCATTCAATAAATATCTATGTAATTATTATATTGTAAATGAATTTGAATTTAAGATGTATGTTTTATTGAGTATGATTTTGAGTTCAAAATTATTTAATTAAAAAAATGATCGCAAATGGGTATTCAATTCAAAATACAGCTATGCATAATGTAAATGATATATTTTAATTTGAAATTTTATTAAGAGGGTTTGTTAATCATGAAATTTATCAAACTCTTAAATGAAAATTAGTTTCAAATTAAAATTATGTTTATGTCAAATAAATGTTTATATTTTGGAATTAATTGTATGATAGGTTTGTTGGTCACTGGACAAATCTTTAAGTTTGTTTAATTCCAAAATTAATAGTAACTTCTTTCATATTTACTCATAAAATAATGAATGCAAAATTATGATTTTTTATTTTATTTATTTATTTATTTTTGTTTATAGGTATATTGAAGTTCATTATTATAAGACAGTTAAGGATCACTCAAAGGTTGATTATTTGTTCTTATAATTAATGAGCATAAATGTTGGTACTGTAAATACATTATTAGTTATATTTATATATCGAAAGATAATAAGTATTTCTAATTAATGCATATATCATTGCCAAATAATGTATACATTTTTTGCATCATTATGTCAAGTATGGTATATTGATGAATTGTCCAAAGGTGAACATCAATATGCAATGTATAAAGCTATGTTCTGAATTTATTTAGCATGTTAGTATGTAATTCAAATCATTGATATTTTAAATATTTATTGCTTGAAGTACATTTTGCTTTGCATTCGCATTTCTCATTTGTTCCAACTTTTAATGGACTTAATTTCTCTAAATGAAGTGAGCAAATTTTACATTGGGGTAATGGATTTAGATTTGGCTCTTCGTGAAGAGAAAACAAGTGCTATTACTGATTCAAGCACTAAGGAAGAGAAAGTTCATTTTAAAACTTAGAAAAAATCAAGCAGATTGAGTCTGATGTATATTCGGATGACTATTGCTAAACATTAAGTTCGTTCTTCCCACAACTGAAAGTGCAAAAGAAATTATGAAGTTTGTGGAAGAGCACTCTTAAATTGCTGATAAGTCTCTTGTCGAGACATTAATGAGTACTTTAACCACCATGAAATTTGATGGTTCTTGTATTATGCATGAACATGTTACCGAAATGGTAAACATTGCATCAAAACTTAAGTCATTGGGAATGAATGTGGATGAAAATTTCCTTGTGCAATTCATGTTGAATTCATTACATGACAAGAGAAGGAAGGGACTTCTAAAGATCAATGAGGTTTTTTCCTCTCAAATCCACAAGAAGGAACATCATGACAACAAATGTTCTTTTTGTAGAAAGAATGGGTACTTCCAAAAGGATTGTCCAAAATGTAAGGCTTTGTTCGAAAAGAAAGGTAAGTCTAGTGCTTATGTATGTTTTGAATTAAATTTAGCTAAAGTTCCTTATAATACTTGGTGGATTGACTTTGGATGTACAACTCATGTTTCTAATACGATGCAGAGATTCCTTACGACCCCAACCACAAAGCTAAATAAAAAGTTTGTCTTTATGGGCAATAGAGTTAAGGTTCAAGTGGAAGTAGTCGGGACTTATCATTTAATCCTCGACACTAAACATCATTTAGATTTGTTTGAAACTCTTTATGTACCTAGTATTTCTAGGAATTTAGTTTCTTTATCTAAACTTGATGTTAATGGATGCTCTATTAAATTTGGTAATGGATGTTTCAGTTTCTATAAACATACCCATTTAATTGGTATTGATATATTATGTGATGGATTATATAAGTTAAATCTTGATAATATTTTTGCTGAAACACTTTTGACCTTGCATCATAATATTGGCACTAAACGTGGTTTAAGGAAGAACGTTCTGCTTACTTGTGGCATAAATGTTTAAGACATGTTTCCAAGGAAAGATTACAAAGATTAGTGAAGAATGAAATCCTTTCGAATTTAGATTTCACTTATATGAATGTATGCATGGATTGTATTTAAGGTAAAGAAACAAAACGCATAAAGAAAGGAGCCACGAAAAGTAGTTAGCTTCTTGAAATTATACACACCGATATTTCTAGACCTTTTAATGTGAACTCTTACAATAAAGAGAAATACTTTATCACCTTCATTAATGATTATTCACGTTATGATCATGTCTATTTTCTACATGATAAATCTCAAGTTATAAACGCCTTAGAGATTTACATTAAAGAAGTAGAAAGGCAATTAGATAGAAAAGTTAAAATTATTAGATCTTATCGGGCTGGTGAGTATTATGCAACGAATGAGGAAAAAGGACAACATCCTGGTCCCTTTGCTAAATTCCTTGAAAAGTGTGGCATATGTGCACAATACATAATGTCAGGTACATCGCAACCAAACGATGTATCTGAAAGGCGTAATTTTAAGTAACTCTTATTTGCCTATTTCATTGTGGAGTTATGCACTAAAAACTGCAATGTATTTATTGAACAAGGTTCCTAGTAAGGCAGTTCCAAAGACTCTTTTTGAATTGTGGGCTAGAAGGAAATCTAGTTTAAGGCATCTACATGTTTAGGGGTGTCCAACAGAAATTAGATTTTATAATCCACAAGAAAAGAAATTGGATGCTAGGATGATCAGTGGATATTTTATTGGTTATCCAAAAAAGTCAAAAGGGTATAGATTTTACTGTCCAAACCATACTACAAGATTCATTGAAAGTGGGAATGTTAGGTTCATTGAAAATGAGAGTGCAAGTTTCATTAACTTGTATATCTAATAAAGTTGTTGTTCCTCAAGTTATTGGACAAATTAATAACCATGAAGAACAACAAACTAATGATCCCATTACTCATAATGAGGTTGAAGTAAATTAACCTATAGTAGAAGAACCACAACAAATAACATTAAGAAGATCACAAAGAGAAAGACAATCTGTTATTCCTAATCATTGTGGTTTATCTTCAAGAGTCAGAAAGTGACTTAGGAATTGAAAATGACCAAGCTACATTTTCACAAGCCATGAATGGCGATAATGCTGAGAAATGGTTAAATGCCATGAAAGGTGAGTTAAAATATATGGAACAAAATAGGGTTTGGGACCTTATTGAGTTACCAGAAGGTTGTAAGAGAGTTAGGTGCAAATGGGTCTTTAAGACCAAATGTGACTCTCATGGTAACTTAGAACATTACAAGGCCAGATTAGTTGCTAAAGGATTTACTCAAAAGAATGACATTGGTTATAAGGAGACATTTTCACCAGTCTCTAAGAAAGATACTCTCAGAATTATCATGGAATTATTGACTCATTATGATTTGGAGTTACACCAAATGGATGTGAAAACCGCCTTTCTAAATAAGGATTTAGAGGAAGATGTATATATGGATCAACCAATGGGATTCATAAAGAAAGGAAAAGAACACATGGTGAGTAAACTTAAGAAATCAATATACAGACTTAAGCAAGCTTCCCGACAGTGGTATCTCAAGTTCAATGATACTATTGTGTCCTTTAGATTTAAGGAAAATACTGTTGATCAGTGTATATATCTGAAGGTCAGTGGGAGTAAGTTCATTTTTCTAGTTTTGTATGTTGATGACATCTTACTTGTAACTAATGATCTTGGTCTTTTAAATGAGACTAAGAAGTTTCTCTCTAGAAATTTTGAAATGAAAGATATGGGTGAGGCAAGTTATGTGATTGGAATAGAAATATTCCGGGATGGGTCACAAGGATTGCTAGGCTTGTCTCAGAAATCATATATTAATAAAATTGTAAAGAGATTTAGAATGGATAAATGCTCGACATCTCCTGTTCCAATTCAGAAAGGAGACAAATTTAGTCTCATTCAATGTTCAAAGAATGATTTGAAACGGAAACAAATGGAAAAATTCCTTATGCATCTATAGTTGGGAGCTTAATGTATGCTCAGATTTGCAGTTGGGATGTTGGGAAGATACCAAAGTAATCCTGGTATAGACTATTGGAAAGCTGCAAAGAAAGTTCTGAGATATTTGCAAGGTACAAAAGAATACATGCTTACTTATAGGAAACCTGATCATTTTGAGGTGATTGGATATTCAAATTCAGATTTTGCCAGATGTGTAAATACAAGAAAATCTACATTCAGTTATTTGTTTATGATGGCTAGAGGAGCTATCTCATGAAAAAGTGAGAAGCAGTCAGTCATTGTTGCATCCACTATGGAAGCTAAATTTGTGGCATGCTTTGAGGCCATGGTTCAGGCTAAGTGACTACAAAATTTTATTTCAAGACTTGGTGTAGTTGACAGTATTGCCAAGCTGTTGAAAATTTATTGTGATAATTCTGCAGCAGTCTTCTTTTCTAGAATTGACAAGTATTCTAAAGGTGCTAAACATATGGAATTGAAATACTTTGTCGTTAAAGAAGAAGTTCAGAAATATAGAGTGTCAATAGAACACATTAGCACGAACTTATGATTGCAGATCTTTTAACCAAAAGGTTATAGCCCAAGACATTTACTAGTCATGTTGTAAATATGAGCATTATGTTAGCTAGTGAATGTTGAAAATATTGTAATGTCTTGTATGTTTGACTCTCCAAACTCACTAATCTCACAAATGAATAAGTTTCTGAATATTTCCTATTTTTAAACTTATGTGCACGTGTATGAATGTTAATATTGGAAACAGTTTATGTCTTTGAAATTAACATTATTGTTACACAATTTATGTACTTTCTATTAAAGTGTCATGTTAGGAAGAAGGCTAATATAGTAGTACATGGAAAGGACTATGTCAAATAAGTAATGTACAACCCCCATGATTCTTATTAGTTCTTGTTCTTAATTATGACTTATGATGTTATAAATGTATGATACATTTATTCTTGTTAATGCACATTATGATACTTTATTAAGCTATGATGTTGCATTTTGTCACATGAGTCAGGTGGGAGAATGTAAGAAATTAATGTCTCATGGGTGTGGCAAATGAAAGGATATGACTTTTGGGAATATATTATTCAATTATTTTGAATGAAAGGATATGACTTTTGGGAAGGAGTTATTATGTTTTAATGAAGAGATATATTGTTTGATGGAAATAATATATAGAATGGAATGACATAAATAGTCTCTATCTCTGCTAAAAAAGTTTGTCTCTTAAAATTACCATCAAGAATTGAAGAGAACAAAGAAAAGAAACGAGAAAAAGATAGAAAAGATTTTTCTTACAAATTCTATAGGATTCAAAGTTATCAATCTTATCATGGATCAAAGATAATGTTTCTATTTAATTTTATATGTGAAAACTATAAATTTTAAGATCTTATTTGATCATTCAAATTATGCATGAAAATTTTACAATGTGTTGAATATATATATATATATATATATATATATATATATATATATATATATATATATATATATATTAATGATTCGTCATATTGAATTGCTCTTCAATGTTTAATTATTGTTTCGTCGTTTTCACAGGATCATATGCCATTGTTTTCATAATTTATTTTCGTACAATTCTATAAAACAAAAGTTCAAACACAAAGTGATCGAATTATTGGGCTAAAGCTTAATTTATAATATTGAGCAAATCCATATATAATCCTCTGACATAGACTATTTGTTCTATAAAAAATAAACACCAAGAAACAACAAACAACCTTGATTTATATTTGTTTCACACTAAACCCCATAAAACAAGGACATCTCATTTCAACTTCAGCAGGTAGGGGAGAAAAAGATAATCATTTATTCTAGCCAGATTTTGTAACATTTACAATAACAAACTTATCTGCAAATTTTTTAGATTATTTTTGTACGGCATTTAGTGTCACGTAATATTAAAGATTTATTATAAATTTTTTATTGATTCATATGAGCTCTTAGTTATTTTTAATTATTATTTGATAATAGAATCACATGTTAAATGAAAAATCAATTCTTCTAACGTGAGTGAATCATGGTGTCCTCATGTAATCAGTTGTTGTAAATAAAAATTTTACGGGTAAGAATAGCTCTATAAAGTTGTTCGCAAAATTTCTATTTTCATATTTTATAATAATTTTAGGATTTTAATTTAATATGTTTTGTAATAATATGATAAAATATAAAATAATTTAATATATTTTAAAATATATTTTGTTAATTTTTATATTTCTTTATTTACAATAACAAGATAAGAATATGTTAGATCATAATATGGCATACTTGCAATAAATTTTAAAAAAATGAGAAAGAAGAGAGTTTGAATAGAATTCAAAATGTTATTGTGTCTATGTATTTGTATTTTTATTAAAAATATTTATAATCAAAGCTATACAAACATTACCTGTGTTTAAGGAATATTGATTGATTTATATAGTAAGGTAGAACTTATTAAGATGTACATATATTACTATTACTATAGATAATAGGACAATTATGCAGATTGAATATAAATGTTTTAAAGTAGTTTTTTTAAGATTATAAAGTTGATTTAGTGTCAAAGTCTATACAGAAGATAAATAAGTCACGAGTCTAATCACTCTTTTAATAAAATAGTTTTTTCTTTTTTAAAAAAAGGTAGAATAATTATTTTTAAAAATAAATATAAAAAAGGAAAAATTATTTCTATTAATAGTATAAATAATAATTAAAATTTATTAAAATTATCTATTTTATTGGTTTCACTTCTCATTTAATTATTAATTTATATCCTGAATGGGAAGTAGAACACATAAAAAAATTAATGATTTACAATAAATTCTGACGAATTCTAAAAAGAAGTTTCAAAAAGAAAGTGTTCGGGTTCGACCAATATTTCTTTCATTTAGATTTATATACAAACTTTAATATATATCCTGAATGGGAAGTAGAACACATAAAAAAATTAATGATTTACAATAAATTCTGACGAATTCTAAAAAGAAGTTTCAAAAAGAAAGTGTTCGGGTTCGACCAATATTTCTTTCATTTAGATTTATATACAAACTTTAATATAAGATATTTATCTCATTTTGTATTTGAATATTTTTTAAATATTTTAAATTAAAAATTACATATTTAATTTCCTTGAGAAAGTGTTGGTTTGATCAATTTTTTTATTTTTTAAAAATATGAAGGTTTTCTCATATTTTAGATATATTCAGAAATATAACATAAAAAATAAAAGGTCCTACAGATTGAGTTTAATGACTATGTTTTATGTATAATTTTATTATATTTTTAATTAATGACTTAAAAATTATTGATAAAATACTATTTAAGATATTTTTGTATATGTAAGCAAAATTATTATTTTTATATAATAATACCGGTGTCAACATCAAGTATGCAGATTAATCTTTTCCGAACAACTAAGACTTAGTAGGTTACCCTCTAAGCAATGTTTTTTTTTTTTTTTCAACACTTCCACATAAGATTAAGCTTAATTGGATGATAGAATGCTTTTTGTTTCTTTTTTTACAAGCAAAATCATAATAGAACCCTTTCACTACATACAAGTTAAACAATGTAAAGAATTTGTACACCATTCGGTAAAAACACACCTACACACCTCCTAATAGTTCCAAAACGATAAATTAATCAGATCCAAAAAGTATATTTATAAACGAAAAAATATCCAGTGACTTCAGAGTTTTGTTATTGAAGACAATGGAATTCCTGACTAAGCAAATGCCCTGACAGACAAAACAAGTATCTATATTTTCGTCTTAGTCTCCCCTACCGTTCAAGAACCCATAAATGAAACAAAAGAGTTAAATGTGAGAGTAGAAGAGACTTCACACTAATCTAGTTCATCACACTATACCAAAGAGATTGTGAAAACTTACATGAAAGGAACACATGATTACTATCCTCTAAATTTTCCTTCCAAAACCAACAAAGATAGTCATTACCCTGTAAACTCACTCCTTTCTTTCCAAGAGAATGCAACCACTCTAAATGACATCTTATCCTTTCAAAGCCACTTAAACATTAGAGTAACCATTGACTGTATTAGCACCATAGGACTAACACAAACAAATTGTAAGTTGATGCAATAGAAAATGAATTATTTGGCACAATACCCCAAACCTACTGATCTTTACCCTGTTGAACAAAATTAACATTATGCAATAATTCAAACATTTTGAAAAAAAATGTCTTTTGCTTTATGACTCGGTGGAATGTTTTTACTTCAATGCTAGCTAGCTTCTCAACTAAAAACAAAGAAAAGAAAAATGAATGGCCAACAAAAAAAAAAGGAAAGAAAGAAAGAAAACAAAGCATAATCATCTTAGTTATAAGCAAATAAGGGGAGAAACCAAGGACAGGTTTAAGTAATAGATTTAATTTTCTTAAAAAATGATTTTAAATTAAATTTTGCACAAAAAAAAACAAATCATATTAAGAAAATAAATCTTACCATATTGCGAAGTTTAAACTTATATTACATAATCAATTACTATTATTATTTGAAACTAAAAACTAAAATTGTTAATAAAGAAAAAAATATTATTCCAAAAATGTTAAACAACTAAGGAATTATAAAGTAGTCTAATGACAAAAAATTCACACGTGCAAAAGAAGTAAAAAAAGAGTTTGTGAGTTTAAATTTTTCTGCTAACAAAACTAATATCATCATCTAGCATTTGTTTATAAAAAAATATGTTAAATAATTATTTAGGATTAAGAATAAAATTAAAAAATATTAAAGCCTAACTTTTTTTTTTAAAAAAAATGTTACCGCTTAGAAAATATGTGATATGTATTTAATTATATCATTTTAACAATTATTTATCCATGCATGTTATGTATGATTGACGAAATGCATACCGCATCAACATAAGTAATGATAAAGATAATTTAAAAAAATAAATAAAACAACAAAAGATTAAGTAGATGACTTCATCATAAAATAAAATAACATAAGTACATTGTTTTTTCCCTCTTATTTTGAAAAATAGACTCCTATCATAGTAGATTATGCATTCATGCAATTTAATATATTTTTATGTATACAAACTTTTGGGGTTAATTCTTCTTATTATTCTCAGTATTATCAATAACTTCTTTTCAATCCATATTATGAACCTTAGAGCTTCAATAGATGAAGCAAATATTAAAAGAAGTTTCGAATCTTGATAATACGAGTGTTCAAAACATAATTCCATATGCTAAAGTTTGAACGTAATTTGATTTTCTTAAAAAAATCAATAATTTGATGTTTAAAATTAGTTAATGTTAAATGTTAATCTTAGAAATAAAAGAGAGAAGAAAGTTGTTGTTAAAATTTTCGTTGTTAGTGTCCTAAGGCTGTTAACAGATTTATTTACAATTAGAATATATTAAAGATTAACACATTAATCTTTTAGAGAAAGAGAGAGTAATTTTTAAAACAAAATATCAATATCATTTGAACAGTTTTTAAGAGATGAAGGTATTTTATTCAAATTATTTAAAGGACTACAACTACATAAGTAATAATTACACAGACAAAAAATAATTTTATCCTTACACAAAATAGAAAAAAAAATTATGTAATTAATGTGTTTTGTATTAGAAAATAATATAAGAATTTATTGATCCTGTGCCTTAATGATAAAAAATAAAAAAATTAGTAAAGAAATATGAAGATAATAATAATTAAAGTTAAATAATATATTTTAATGGAGGTATTACAAAGAGTAAGAAAGAAAATATATACAAAATTTGACATCAAAACATCTATGATGTCTGAAATGAAATTAAAAAATTTAATTGAAAAAAAAATTGTTGAAAAATAATTTAAATTATTTTAGTTTTATATTTTTAAGAAATTTTTTAGAAAAGATATTATTTTATTTTTAGTATTTGTTTATATTTTAAATATATTATTTGTAAATTAAAGATTTGTTTCTTTATATAAAAGTAAGATGTTAAGTTTATAAATAAGGATTTTATATCATAATCACCTCGTTTAAAAAGAGTTCACTGTTCTAAGTGATGTTGAAAAGTTTGTCTAATAAGTGAAAGAGGAAGTGAGGAGAGAGAATTTACATATTTAGAAGTTAGAATCACATATAGTTTTTTCATTTGGTTTAAGTGGTCTTAATTTTCTGATTTGGTTTGAATAATGATTTATAAGATGAAAATGGAATTAAAAGACGTTCCCGCAAACAGCAGTAATGAATGATTAAGGGGGGTGTTTCAAGTTGGCCATTTTGTTGAAACAAAGCAAGCATGGAATTATAAAATATAAAAACGTTACTTGTGTGGTGGATATATGATGGAGAAATGAAAAGGATGGGAGGATATAATATTCTGAGAAAACAAAATGACAGAATTGGAAGCGTAGTATAAATAGGAGATAGGAGGTAGGAGAGAGGAGATAGAGAAAAAGAAGTGGTAGTAGAATGGAATACGGATGGTTGGTGTTGGGAATATTGACATTATTAGTATTGGTAATATTGTTGAAACGTAAGAAGGATGGAGAGGGAGAGTTTCCACTTTCACTTCCACTTCCACCTGGACCGAGACGGTGGCCAGTGGTTGGCAACATGTTCCAAGTGGGCTTAGGCAGGTCAGCACATGAGTCATTTACAAAACTGGCTCATAAACATGGTCCAATAATGAGCATATGGCTAGGTTGCATGTGCACAGTGGTTATCTCCTCGAGCAAAGTGGCTGGTGAGATGTTCAAAAACCACGACACTGTCCTTGCTGGCAGGAAGATCTACGAGGCCATGAAAGCCGAGCATGGCAGGGAGGGTTCCCTCATCACTTGTCAATACAACTCACACTGGCGCATGCTCAGACGCTTGTGCACCACCCACTTGTTCCTCGCCACTCGCTTAGATGCCACGCGCCCCCTCCGTTCTTATTGCATCCACCGCATGCTCCACCTCATACATCTATCCCCTCCCCTTGTTCATCTTCGCCCCTTCTTTTTCTTTATGACCTTTAACCTTATTGGTAACCTCATATTCTCAATGGATTTGTTGGACTCTGAAATCGACAGAGACACTTGGTTTACATTTTATTCCCATGCCTCTAAGGTTATGGAGTATGCTGGGAAGCCCAACCTGGCAGATTTCTTCCCATTTCTCAAGTGCCTTGACCCTCAGGGTATAAGGAGGAATACCCAATTCCATGCTAACCAAGCCTTTCACATTGCTGGTTGCTTCATCAAACAAAGGATGCAAAATGGATCCAATTCAAATAGCAAGGACTATCTTGACGTCCTCTTGAACTTTCGTGGGGATGGTGTCACCGAGCCGTCTACTTTTTCATCAACAACTATTAACGTCATTGTCCTTGTAAGCCTCCTCTTGCCTCTTGCCTCTTGCCTCTTCCCCCTTGCTTAATATAATATAATACTATTTAATTTAACCCTTTGGTTTGGTAATTGTACTATACTTGGGTATGGTTATAGGAAATGTTCAATGCAGGGACAGACACCACAACAAACACAATGGAATGGGCGATGGCAGAGCTTCTGCACAACCCAAAAGCGCTAAAGAAAGTGCAGATGGAGTTAAGGAGTAAAATAGGGGCAGATAGGAATATGGAAGAAAAGGACATAGAGAATCTCCCCTACCTCCAAGCAGTCATCAAGGAAACACTAAGACTTCACCCACCTCTTCCTTTCCTGGTTCCTCACATGGCCATGGACTCTTGCAACATCCTTGGCTACAATATTCCCAAAGACTCACAAATTTTAGTCAATGTTTGGGCAATTGGAAGGGATTGCAAAGTGTGGGATGCTCCCTTATTGTTCAGGCCTGAAAGGTTTCTGGAGCCCAACACCATGGATTACAAGGGACGCCATTTTGAGTTTATACCCTTTGGTTCGGGTCGAAGAATGTGCCCGGCCATGCCTCTAGCCTCTCGTCTGCTTCCCCTTGCTTTAGGTTCCCTCTTGCACTCCTTTGATTGGCTTTTGCCAGATGGCCTCAAACCAGAGGATATGGACATGACAGAGGATATGGGAATCACACTAAGAAAAGCCGTTCCTTTGAAACTCATACCAGTGCCCTACACACCACCCAAATAATCTACGAGCACTCCTTATCATCTACAATTGCTTCCCATTTTCGTTTCCTACGTCTCAATGTAAGATTACCATAACGAACATTGTTTGGTTTCAGTGGCGTTCCAATGTCTCATCAGATGTAATCACTTATAATATGATATAATAATGCACCAACTGCTTGTTTATCTTAAGGAGAATGATTCGTGACCGAAATATCACCCATGTACATCTGTTTACGTGGCAATTTTATTAATTTTTTAATTGAAAAAAATTAAAAACGAAAATGAAAATTGCTAGGTGTAAAATCTACGTTCTTCTTCTCACTTGTAAAATTGCGTTCTTCTTCTCGTCTCAAAACCCTATACTTTGCTTCTTTCTTTGTTCTTCTTCAACCCTACTACTGCTTCGTTCTTCTTCCTCATCGGAATAGGACCCTACTAGTGTTTCGTTCTTCTTCCTCACCAGAACAGAACCCTACTACTGTTTCGTTCTTCTTCCTCACTGTTTGTTGTTCCGTTTGTCAATTGCTGCATCTTTGGTAGATTGTTCGCATTCCTGCAGAACCGAGTTTGGTTACTCTTCTTTCCTGGTAAGAACGGTTTCCTTTGCTTCTTCTTCCTTTCCTTTGCATTAGGTTTTACCCAGGCTGCTAAAAATTCATACAATGCTGGTTCTAAAGACCTTTGAACTATTATTATTTCAGCATCCCATCTTGTTGCATTATTGTGTGAATGTTTTAATTTTGCTACGTGCCAACATTCATTTTCATCTTTCTAGTTTGTCTCTTTCAGCTTAGAAAAGTTCTATTTTTTTTCTCTACAATTTGTGCTAAAAGAAGTTACTGAATGCTGAAATTTGGAAAATGTGTTCCCCATTGGTCTACTATTCCTTGTGCTAAAAGAAGTTACTGCATGCTGGAAATTGAAAATTAACTTTTATTCTTTGTTCTTTATTTTGTGCTAAAAGAAGTTACTTCATTTGTTTTTTGTTACTTTAGATAGATATTGTCAAAGTGTGGTGTTAGTGGGACAGATATTGCTATAATGGACCTATGTTCTCTCTATTTCGCCTCATTATAGATGATAGAGCCTTTTAACTCTAATAAATAATCAAATTTGAGAAGTTCATAACCATATTTTTCTAATAATGATGCATGAAGCATTACATTAGTGTGTGTCCATTATTAACAGAAAAGTTCCACTTTTATTATTTAATTTGTGCATGGTTATGGTTAAGACCACATTATATGAAATACTTTTTGTCATCCGAAATTGAGTTTCAATCATTATTGACCTTTTGTTGTATTGGGGTTTATTGCTCCTTGAACCTAAGAAAAAGGTTTGTGTTGTGTTGCATTGTGATTTTTACCAAGGTTTAGCCATGGGTTCTTCTCGCAATGTTGGAAGACTGATAGGTCATGGTCTTCTGCTACAATGGAGTCTTTTTCATCAAGGATTAAATGGAAACATTGTTCATGGGGTGAAAGGGTTTATATATGCACATCAACTCGTGAAAACAATCAAGGAAGGGTTTTTTAGAGATGCCCTAATTGGAATATATGTTTTTTTTTCATTTTATTTTACAGAATTTGTTTAGTTTGTGATGTTAGGATGAAAAATTTAGTAATTGATATGACATATTTTTGTAGGCCAAATCTCATGCAATTATTTTATATGGATGGATGAAGATGCACATGATGGTTCAGAACAAGACAATAGGGATGTGACTGAGCAACAGATGCAGGAGGCAATGGAGTAGTTATTGACGTTAGAAAAGAAGCTTGATTTGGAGAGGAGGAAAGGATACATTATGTATTATTTTTTGGTTATGTGTTGGACAACCACTTTAATTATGTGCATTGTGTTGTTTATGTTCATAATTAGGAATTAAGGTAGGAGGTGTTAGTTGTCAACAATTTAAATTTAGGGGGTAAGTTGTAGGATATGTTAGTTTGGGAGTTGTATGTTGGAATGAAGTGAAACACCCATTTGATGATAGCTGGATTGTTTTGTAATACTGTGAAATTGTGTTATATAATCTAACGAAGGACCCATTTGATTGCAATGTACACGTTGCCAATTGTTTGTAAATTTGTTTGGTTTGTTGATTGTTTGCATAATTGGGGTTAACAAGCAATAGTGAAAGATTCAATTGTGCAGAATTTTCGTTGTGTTTTGCATCTAATATTTTACCCTACAACTCAACTCCATTTCAATAGTCTTAGTGATAGTTAAGTTATGATGGTTACCATTTAATATTTTAACTTACAAGGTCATACGAAAAAATTCAGAAAAATGTGGTTAACCAGTTGTTATGTGGAGTTAACCACCTATGTTGTTAAGGACTAACCACTTGAAAATTTTCAGAAAAATGCAGTTAACCACATGATATGCCCAGTTAAACACTTATTTTGTACTGAGTTAACCACTTAATCTTGACTCTAAAATTTTGAACGCATTTGTCCTTGTTGGCCCAAATAACTCCAAACACAATGTTTTCTCTATTAAACTAAGTATAATTGACTAGTAACTAAGTTGACTCAAACTGATTTGGCCCTGTAACCTGTTGAAAAATTTTAGAAAAATGCAGTTAACCACATCATATTCCCAGTTAACCACCTATGTTGTACATAGATAGCCCCTTAACCTCTATTTTGGAATTTTGAAGGAATATGTCCTTGTTGTCCCAAATAATTTGAAACATCATGTTTTCTCTATGCAACTAAGTATATTTTAATGGAACTAACTTAAGTGAAAGTGATTTGGCCCTATGTGTTGAAAAGTTTCAGAAAGATGCAGTTAACCAAATGATATTCCTAGTTAACCACTTATTTTATAGTGAGTTAACTACTTAACCTTCACTCTGAAATTTGGAACGAATTTGTCTATGTTGTCCCAAAGAATTTGAATTACCATGTTTTCTCTATGAAACTAAGTATATTTCAGTGGAACCAAGTTGAGTGAAAGTGATTTGACCCTGTGTCTTGAAAAGTTTCAGAAAAATGCTATTAACCAAATGATATTCCTAATTAACCACTTATTTTATATTAAGTTAACCACTTAACCTTCACTCTAAAATTTTGAAGGAATTTGTAGTTATTGCCCCAAAGAATTTGAAACACCATGTTTTCTCTATTAAACTAAGTATATTTCAATGGAACCAAGTCAAGTGGAAGTGATTTGGCCCCGTGTGTTGAAAAGTTTTAGAAAAATGTAGTTAACCACATGATCTTCCTAGTTAACCACTTATTTTGTACACAGTGAACCACTTAAGCTTCACTTTGAAATTTGGAGGAATTTGTCCTGGTTACCCCAAAGAATTTGAAACACCATGTTTTCTCTATGAAGCTAAGTATATTTCAGTGGAACTAACTTGAGTGAAAGTTATCTAGCACCGTATGTTGAAAAGTTTCAGAAAACTTCAGTTAACCACATGATATTCGTAGTTAACCACTTATTTTATACCGAGTTAACCACCTAACCTTGACTCTGAAATTTTGAAAGAATTTGTAGTTGTTGCCCCAAAGAATTTGAAACACTGTGTTTTCTCTATTAAACTAAGTATATTTCAATGGAACCAAGTTGAGCGGAAGTGATTTGGTCCCGTGTGTTGAAAAGTTTCAGAAAAATGCAGTTAACCACATGATCTTCCTAGTTAACCATTGATTTTGTACACAGTTAACCACTTAAGCTTCACTTTGAAATTTTGGAGGAATTTGTCCTTGTTGCCCTAAAGAATTTGAGACACCATGTTTTTTATATGAAACTAAGTATATTTCAGTGGAATTAACTAAAGTGAAAGTTATTTGGCACCGTGTGTTGAAAAGTTTCAGAAAACTTTAGTTAACCACAATATATTCCACCCTATGTTTAACAACACATCTTAATCAAAATTGATAATTTGT
Source organism: Psophocarpus tetragonolobus (assembly GCA_037954015.1). Taxonomy (NCBI): domain Eukaryota; kingdom Viridiplantae; phylum Streptophyta; class Magnoliopsida; order Fabales; family Fabaceae; genus Psophocarpus; species Psophocarpus tetragonolobus. Next base: position 952,231 of record CM075692.1, on the reverse strand, counting down.
ACAATAACAAAGGAAAAATACACATCAAATACCAAGAAACTGCTTTACTCATTCATAACCTCTAAAATAACCATACAAAGTCTATTGAAAGTCAATTAACATTAATTCATGTACAATGATCTAACAAATGTCCTTCTAAGGTTAATGAAACACCATCTTTCTTGAGGATGTCATCTCGAACCACATTTTTTTGTTGAGAACCCAATCACATATATAATGACAATGGAAAAATCGCATTTCATCTTGTGCAATAAAAGTGTATGACCCAAGTTAGATTGTACTTTTTATACCTTAAACCATAATGGTATTAACTGTATTAAAATTAAAAGTTACAATAAGTTTACTGGTGTGAATAAGGGCATTGACTTGCCATTATAGTGTTTACCTTCATTCCTCATTTTCATATACTTTAAAACATGCACGCCACAGTCATAACTACAAAATTAATTCATGTTACACTCATAATGAATATAAATTATATTTTATTAATTGAAACAAACATTGACTTTTATACTAACTCATTTCCTTGTAATGAAAAATCCTCAAGTATGATAGTCATGTTAGTTTTTCGTTGACTTCCATACATACAAGACAACATGTGTTGAAAACGAATCCTCTAGATAAGCAATCGTGAAAAAATTATTTTTAACTGCCAACTAATTGAATGTACTATTAATAGAAATACGTGTTGTAACAACTGCAGAATAATGTACCATTGCCTCGTCCACATCATATCGGCATGGATTGTGACTATGACCTAATGAATCCAAAACAAACATTGTATTATCCTTGTAATTAACGACATAACAAAACCAATGTTTGTTGAATATAATCGGTGCAAAAACCTACAATACAAATAAACCAGTTAGTTCATCATTATACATATACAATAATTAAATATTGTTATTCAAAAGTTGTTACTTAAGTACTGAACAGGTCACATGCACACATGGTGTTATGGTTGATGTAATTTTTTGGAACATAGTCTAAATATTTTTCCTTTGTCCATTTTGATTGCTTATCATGTATCAGATGATCCTATTACATGAAAATGAAACACACTACATTACAATATCAAATGAACTTTTAAAAACATAATCAAATTTTTAATCATGGTTACACTAATCGCAAAGGTCAGATTTAGCAAAAGTCGTGTGATGCTTCCATCGTTACGTTCTATTTTATCATGCTTCCATCGTTACGTTCTATTTTATCAAGCATCATGAAGACGGTAGCAAAATATGGTTACAGGGGCATATTTACATAGCAAAAATGGTTATCTAAGCAAACAATTCTCTATTTTAAGCATATTTACATATGCTTACAGGGGCAAATTAAGAGATACTACAATCAATCCTATACCCTAAGTCTGAGCTACATTTTAAACATATTAAACTCCATCTAAGAAATTGTCACTAACAAATGGCAAGAGGAAACCTAACATAAAGCTAAAGATTGAGACTTTCTGTTTTCAAAGCTCCAAGTGTAGTTCAAAGGTGAAATGATAAACAACACAAGACACAATATTCTAAGAAACAAAACTCAGTCATTCTTAGAAACAAAACTCACAAGGTAGCAAAATATGTACTTAACTACAGAAAGAAACACTTTCCTAAGAGGAAAAATTAAACCATCACTTCTTATTCATGTGCAAAGTAATAGAGAGGAAAAAAATTCCTAAAAAATAAAAATTGAAACTTTGAGCTCATGGGTCCAAATTAGGTCAATGGGGAATGCATTTTCCAATTTCCAACATACAATAACTTCTTTTAGCACAAATTGTAGAGGAAAAAAAAAGAACTTTTCTAAGCTAAAAAAGAAACTAGAAAGATGAAAATGAATGTTGGCACGTAGCAAAATTAAAACATTTACGCAATAATGCAACAAGGTAGGATGCTGAAATAATAACAATTCAAGGGTTTTTAGAACCACATTTCATGAATTTTTAACAGTCTAGGTAAAACCTAATGCAAAGGAAAGGAAGAGAAAGCAAAGGAAACCGATCTTACAGGGAAAAAGAGTAACCAAACTCAATTCAAGAGGAGCGGAGGCAAAAGCACGAATGATCTACCAAAGACACAACAACGATGGAATAGAGCAAAGTAGAGTTGAAGAAAAACAAAAAAGAAGCAAAGTATAGGATTATGAGGTGAAAAAAAGAACACAAGTTTTATGCCTAACAATTTTCATTTTCATTTTTAATTTTTTTCAATTAAAAATTAATAAAACTGTCATGTAAACAGGTGTCCACCAGTAATATTTTTCTCACAATAATACATGAATCATCACCGTTAATATAGCCTTCCAGGTCGCAACTCGCAACACCTTTAATCTTAATCTTACTAATTTAAGTGAGAATTGGTTATATTTGAGATGAGGAACTGTTTATAATTTCAGAAATCCAACTCATGCATTTTGCCTCCCACTTTCAACCATTTAATAATATATTTGTATCTAATAAGAAACAAGTGATTTCAACTAAATTTATCAGTTAACATTAACAAAATTAATTTAAAAAATTGATTTAGAAAAATTAACTTGGGTTAGAATTTTGAACTAATGTGATTTATATTTAAATATTTTTATTATAAGTTGTTTAAATTCAAAATCAATTTTAATTTTTTTTCAAAGTAAAATCAAACATAAAAATTATTTGAAATTAATTTTAATTCTAGAATCAATTTTATAACAAAATAAAAAATGCACTTGTTACTTTAAAAAATCAACTATAGCAACAAAAAGACATTTAAAAGCCAATCATCAACTGCTGGATGTATTTTGTTAACCATTTGACCTACCTAACAACATACTTAAAAAGCAATGAAGAAATCTTCCAATAAGTTGCAAATAAAAATGGACAGAAAAGGGAGATAAGAATAAAAGGTATGCTACCAGGGATCCACAGATATTTACATCCTGTATACATTACAAAAAGGTCAGCTTGGTATACTGAACAAAACCTAACCATGTGAGTTGTAAGTTGATCTGACTTGATATGTATTTATTAATGAAGCTTACGCTTACACCTACGAATAGCCCCTGCTCTGGAAGCATTTTCCTCATCACATTCTGGAGATTCTTCCACAACACCTCCCTCCTGCACAATCAATCCTCGGTTCCGCGATAGCTTCTTGATAGGTGTTACAGCCAAAGTAGATTGGGAATTGTCACCAATCATCCCTTCCTGAGAGCCAACTGCAGTGCAACATTGAATCCTATGCGGCATCAGCTCCACTCCATCAGGCACCACATCTTTCATTAACTGTAAAAGAATGTTGACACAGAGTTACGGAAAGGCTCATAATTTAATAATGTACAGGCCTTCAAAAGAAAAAATGCATTTGAACCATAGTATTATTTGTCTACAGGACATAATTCATTGAGAAAATCAACAACGTAAAGAGACGATTAATTAACAACGGTTTCGGCTTTCTTCTTCTCTGAAAGCTGTTGGTTGAACAAAGTGCAATAAACATTCAAATTGTTGGGGTAAAAAATCACACCAGACCAGATATTATTATCAATTTTGGTAATCGTATCTGAATACAAAATGAGTTATCACTTTACAAGCATTGCACCCATTCATACCTTCCAATCTTGGTAATCGTATCTGAATACAAAATGAGTGTACGAAACTTCTTTTGATGATACTAGGTTGGCAGCTGGGGCATTTTTAGGTGCTGGGAAAAAAAGGCTATCTAAGTAATCGTGGTACCAAAAAGAAAAAAGAAGAATAGGAAACAAGTACTGAATTGATTAAGGTGGAAACATGTCTTACAAACATAGTGCAAACGATTTTCATCCAGAGTGATCTCAGCACGGCCATCTTTGACAAGGAATGATAGGGCAAACAAGTTTTCTACAGTCTGTGAAAAGGAGTTTTTGTTGAAAATTAAGTTTTCAAGGCGGGCACGCTTTGTCCTCCTTAAGATGTGAAACATAGTGGCCATGTTTTTGTCAGTATCAGTTTTTTCCTCAGTAACAGCATGATGAAGCTGGTAGGAAGAAATAGGAAGTTAAAGATGAAGAGAGAAAATGATGCAATATGAAGAAAGAGGGAAAGAGACCTGTTGAGGCCTGGTGGTAGTGGTGGGGCGAGGATGACGGATTTTGCGCACTGAAAGTTTGCGTTGCTTGAGCTCATTATCCATGGGACCAAGCCTTTAAAAGAAGGAAGCACATAAGAGAAGAGGTGGGAGAAAGGAGAAGGGTATAGGGAGAGGAAGTTACATGGTACAAGAGCCAGGAACGGAGAGGAAAATGGGGGAGAGGGCAAGGCCAAGTTTGTGCCAATGGATAGAATTGGAAGGATGGGCATAGCGTAGGAGCAAAGATGAAACAAATTGAGATGGGGTCACACCCTCGTTTGCCAGAGACCTAACAGATCCAGCCAGAGTGCGGGTCAGATCCAACAGTGCCTCTGCATCTGCCACCTGCTCTCTGGGCTTCTCCACTGCAAATTTCCAATGTTACTACTTCTCTCCAGATAGCATTTAACAATAATACCACTGCTTACCTTGCTCGTGTAGCTTCTCGAACTCATCCAAGATCGAGTGGAACTTGTCCGACTCCGTGTTCACCAAATCATCTCTTTTCTCTGTGCCACAAATCAAATCCATATCCATATTCATATTCATATTCAAATTCAAATTCAAATTCAAGAGTGAGTCATCTTACCGTTTATCAGATTCTTTAATTTCAGGAACTCAGACCGTATCACCCTCCGAGTGGCCGGGTTCTGCTCGCTCACCGATTTCCTCTCATCCTCATTTTCTTTACTTCTCCGCCCACGCTTCATTCTGTCAATACCCTAACCCTAACCCTAATTCCGATGGATTCGCCTTTTAAATTCAAAACTCTTTCTTCATTCTTGCCTCTCCCTTTAGCATTTTTCAAATTTCAATTTCTTTTTTTTTATCTAAATTCAACCGCGGGTTACTTTCCCGCTTCGTCAAACTTTATTCACCTCTTTCTTTCTTTTACCTCAACTTTTTCTTTTGTAAGAAAAACACATTTTGCTACTAATAACCAATTATCGGACCTATCATTTATTCCTCCCATGCTTAATTTTAATTATATTAACTTAAAGGTTTATTTGATAAATAGGATAAGTATCCGGTCATCCACGTCAATAATATATGATAATGTTATATTTAAATTTGTATCATATGTGAGAAGGAAAAGTTGTATTAAGAACCAACAAAATATGATAAACTAAATTTTCAATCTTTATTTGTCTTTGTGTTATATAATATATTCAATATTAAAATAATTATTATATATAAGTGCATTATATTACACTAATGAAAACTCATGCACTGTCGCGCCTGTTTATTTGTATTTTTATTTTAATATGTTATAATAATATTTTAAATATTTTAAAGTAATTTTTTACTTAAATTATAAGTTTAATTTAGTGATAAAATTTATGTTTTGAAAGTGAAAGGGTGAATTTGAGTCGCTCTTGTAATACAATTATTTATTTTTTAATTCTAAAATAGATATAAGAGTATAATATGTATTTTGAAACATGGATATTAAAAGGGGATATTTCCTTTATTAAAAATATAGATAATATAGATTTAGTATATAATATAATATCATATATTATAAATTATAAATATAGTTGGACAATTATGTATGTTGAATATCAGTATTTTAAAGTAATTTTTTTTGTTAAAGTTATAAGTTGATTTAGTGGTAAAATTTATATTTGGGGAATGAGAGGTTGTGGGTTTGAGTTTCTTTTTTAACACAGTAATCTATTTTTTAATTTAAAAATAGATGTAAGGGTACAATAAGTATTTTGAAAAGTGGACGTCAAAAGGGGTATTCCCTTTATCAATAATATAAATATTATATTATTTATATAATAAAAATATACATAATAAAATTATGCTTATTATTTAATATTTGAATTATATAGTATATGTGTAATATTATTATAAATAAAAATGTGTAATATATAATAAAAATAACGTATTGATATATATTATAGTTTTATTTAACATATTATCTGATATATTTCATATTTATATTTATAATAATTTTGACACATAAATTTAAATTGTGTTATTTATTAAAATATAAAATAGAATAATTATTAATCAAGTATGAATTATAATTTTAAAATTTTATATAATTTATTAAAATAATTGACACTAATATGTGATAATTGTATTATTTTATCCTCTCAATTTACACTCCTTTTTAAAGTAAAGGTATATATTTTAATCATATTTCTTCTAAAATAGTTGATATATGAGAAAAAGTTTTAAGAAAATATAGTTGAACTTTAATTGATTTCTCTCTCTTAATTTTGTAGGAAAAGCAAATTTTCAAGTATTCACAGCTCAGGTTGTAGAATCATCGCTGCAGCCATGAAGAAAAAAGCAAAATATGTTGAATCAAGTTCTAGAGCCAAAGCATCGAATCCACTACTACAACTATGGGATTTGAAAAACAATTATGAAAAAAACAGAATTATGCAGCCAACTGGAACAAGACTCAAATAGTGAGAATCAAAGCATACTAAAAAACAGAGTATCCACAATAGCAACAGTAGAACTATGGTTGTAGCCCTAAAAGCTTTCTTCACATGAATAACCTCCATGGATGCACCACCAAAACCACGATTGCAATGTGGGGTTAGAAACTCAATTCCCACTCATTGATGGTCCAAAGTAAAATGCGAATACTTCTTTCTTTTAAAATACACTTTAAAATATAATTTTATTTATAGAATTTTAAATATAATTCTATTTATTTTAATTTTTGTTTTTTATTAATTAATTTTCTTTTTAAAATAAATTTAATATTATGTTAAAAATAAAATTTAAATAATAAAATTTATTGTAGGACTTATACAAAATATTTTAATATTCTAAATATAAAATTTTTTATTAGAAAAAGAAAGAGAAAATCTTAAAACGTATTTAACATTATAAAACCCACAAAAAATTATTCTAGATGAGATCTAGAGATAAAGTTGACTTAGCTTTAAAATATTTTAAAACAGCTATCAATTTTATTTTTAATTTATTTTTTATAAAATTAGTTGAAGAGTTAGTGTATATTATGATAGTGTTAACGGTGATAATATTGATAATTTAATAATACGACGATGGAATTTGTAATGATGGCAGAGTATCCTATCCTAGATTGTAGGCCCTGGCTTGCTTCACCTTGGATGGCATTCTCTAGAGCATCCAAAACTGGCTTTCATTTGCAAAACTAATATTTTAGTTTTATATTAAATTAAAATTTATTTATAATAATTAAATTAAATTTTTAAATTGTTAAAATAAATTAGTTAGAATAAAAATTAAAAAAATTGAATTTTTTAGAAAATCCACGTCAAAACAAAACTTGTAATTAACATTAGAGTTGTTTTAAAATGATGTTTAACCCTATTTTTTACTTTGGTCATTTTTAGACAAATCCTTTATCTTAAAGAAGTTAAGAATATATTAGTTTAAAATAAATTAATATAAAGACCATTTTGTAAAAAGTCATATAAAAAGAAACAATTAAAAAATATTTTTGGGAACTAGAAATTTTAATAAATTTTGATTTTCAAACAATTTTCATTAGGCTATGTAATATCTTCTTGCAGCTAAAAAAGTTGTAGAACACCAATCGAACAACAATTTTTTAAAATAAAAACACAATTAAATCTTAATCATAAATTGCGATTGGTAGTGAGAAATTACTTACCTTCTTTAATTTAAGGGTATTAATACTTTCTTTTTTTAACCAATTAACATGTTTTGTCTCACTGAACCTAAAGTGGTAGATACATACGATTTTCCATATTTTTCGACACAGTCAACTAGAATAGGAAATATGCAGAAATCAACAGTTTGATAAGTCATATTAAAACCTGAAAATGTATAACTGAGAACACATTAATTGAACTCCTATAATTTAATAATAATACACCAAGTTACCGATGGCAAGTGCAAAGATTAAAGCTTTAGATATGATAAATTTCTTGTTTTGAGGAGGTGAGGACTTTATTTCTGAATAGCAACGTCGCCATTTCTAAGTTGGACCGAGAATATAACAATCGATTCCAAATGAAAATAACATAAAAGCACTCCAACTTTGTATTGAAAATCTGAGTTTAGAATGTATAAGCTTTAAAATTTGATTGGTTGAAAAAAAAAGTAGTAATATCCCTTAAATTAAGGAAGACACTTAGACTCTTCCATGTAATGATACTCTCTATTGAAAAGTCTGATGGTTTTATTAAGTGTGTGGATAAGAAGAGAAGTGGTGTATGTGGTTTAACTGCAGGAGGCAGGAGGTAGATATAAATTTGTAGTTGATCAGTAATGTGAATCCTCCAAAAAGTGCAGAGTGTTGATCAGGTGATAGAGACACCAAAGAGCCTCAAACCCTTTTGTGCCTTTCCATCTTCTTCACTGCAAAGTGCATGGTTTCCCAAAACTAGTTTGTCATCTCCCTTGCTGATCTCTTCAGCTGCTGCATCATTATATATTACATGGATGAATGCGAAAGCTTCCCCCTCTCCCCCTTTTCTACAACCCATAGAAAACGCAATCACATCTTTAGCCTTTAGTTTCTTATCCTTCACAAACCGATTCCAGCCTCTGGTCAACACGTAACTCTGGCTGCTCTTCCAATAGCAGTATCGAAATTTCCACAATCGCACAAGTTTGTCATAAAACACAACCTCCACTTCATCATTGCCATTGCCACAAACGTAAGGGAAATAGGTAATTGCGTGTTTCTTGGGGATCACAAGCCTGTTGAGCTTCCCCACATCACTGGGCGTTAATTCCTTCTGAAAAAGTTGGGTGCAACAAAACTCTTCTTCCTCGTCCTTCAAACTCATCTGTTTCTGTTTCTTGGCAGTGCTAAGAAACGTAGCAAAATTTGATGGGTAGGTGCCATCTCTAATCATGCTCACCACTGCCTCTGCGCTATAATGGCTTTGAAAATGAGGCTCTTCCACTGTTTGATCGCTCCATGGAAAGTTTCTGTGGCTTTCTCCGCTTCTCAGTTTTATGCTGGCGCTGTCATAAGCCATTGCAGCCTCTCTTTGTGTTTTGAAAGTCCCCAACCATATTCTTTGGTGGTTTGCATATATCTGGGCACCCCAGTTCCCATTTTGTTGAGGCACAACTCCTTTCAACTTCTCAAACGCTTTCTTCTCCTCATGCCCCCCTGCTTCTAATAATGTCTTTTTCATTTGCCTACAATCTGAACTTTCCTTGTTTATGTTTATCATACTCTTTGAAATCCTGCTTCCCTCACGGATTGTTTTTTTTCATAGAATTTGTTTTATGTATGAAATCTGGCAGTTGTCTCTACGGTTGTTACCAAAATGGTAACAATCTCTGTATCTTGTTAGGGTGGAGCAAATCTGAAGTGGCCTTGCCTTAATTTAGGAAAACTACTTCATAATGTTACGCTGTTGTTTTGCTTTTGCACATCACATTAATACATTATGGTTTAAAACAGTATCTTCAGATTAATTCACTCTTCTCAGTTCGCAGTACAATATTTATTTATTTACCATCCTTAAACAGAAATGTTACGTTAGCTATCCCAACATAAAATTACTAATTTAATGCCCCTTTTACTTTTGGCATCAACTTCTGCTTCTTGTTAGCCAAACCACACCACCCAAATTGCAAACTGCACTCACGCCTTCGCTTAAACCGTCCGTGTTGCCAACTTATAATCTGTTAACACATTCTTTTATTTTTTAAAAATAGTTAGCTACGTATTAGCAAATTTTATTTCAAGATATTAAAAGCAAGATAAATTAACTTTAAACCACCTTTTAGTTTTTACCTTTTGTTCCTATAGTTATAGTTTTGATCTCTTAAAAAATTATTGCCGAGGCGAATTGGTTTATCATGTTTTCAAAATTTAGCAATTTTCATCCATCATTAACGTATTCTAATTTTTTTCATAGAAATTATTGATCTAACACTTTAGTGATAATCTGACACAATGATGTGTTGGCTTGTGTAACGTCCTCAATTTTTTTTAAAAAAAATTATATTATTAATGATTAACTTAGATATATAATAATTTAACTACTTAGCAAGTTATTATCTAATTTAAATGAAACAATTATTAAAATAAAAATTCATGAGAATTTAAAAAAAAAAAATATAATAAAATCTATATTCAAACTAAAACATTAGGAGATTATTATTATGAAGCAATTATTATAATTTAAATAAAATATTTATTGTATTTGAATTGGTGATCGTTAATAATAATATAAATATTTATGATATTTCAATTTAATATATATATATATACATATAATATTATATTTATAGAAAATATATTTAATATGGAGATATAATCAAGAATTTAGATAAGAGCGTCTTATATTTTATTTAGTCTTATAAATCATATTTAAGATAATGAAAGAAAGATAAAGATAAAATAATATATTAAATTTTGTTAGATAAAATAAAATAAAAATAATTAGATGAGAATCAAACAAATAATTAAAAGTTTAAACTATTATAAATATTAAGCAAAAAAAAAAGTTGATTTAAGGTAATATCACTTTTAAAATAAAAACTAAGATAAGATAAGAAAATATATCTCACTTTAAATTTTAATCATAAAAAAGATAGAGAAAAATAAATCTAAATTATTTATATAAGGTTAAATGATTCTAATTTCTAAGACTATTAATACTCATAATAAGAGACTAGTTTACTGTAGAATTGAGTTAAGAAAGAAAAAAAAATTAAAGCAGCAAAATTTTCCTTTTAAGAGACATTTCTTCAAAAACCTTCGTAGTATAATTTTTATTCATATTGTTGTTTCTAGATGACACATTTTACATTGATTTATCGTGTCCAAGTTGTAGCTTACGCCTACTAATATTCATAGAAACCAAGAAGTTCTGTGCGAATGCTAACTTTTTCCATACCTCACTTTCACTAATTTTTGTAATTGAATTTTTAATATGCCAATGCTAACTTTTGGAATTGGTGTGCCTGTGATTCAATTATTTTATTGTGAATTACATATATTTTGGTCACGTGTTAAAGATATAAAAAAGCGTGAATTGAAATTGAAAAATAATAGAAATACACTTATGGACATACTCATTCTAACACACTTTACTTTATTAGTTGAAATTTATCCTAAACAACAAATTATGTGGATCTTATTTGTTATTAAATAACTCTCTCATAAATTTTATAGTTTTCAATAAATTTCAACCAATAATAATAATAAAGAGGAGAGTGTGTCAAATAGTATGTTGTTATAATTCCTCATTTACATTACACAAACTTTGCTGCCATTGTGTGTACTTGGAATTCAAAAAATTAAATATTGTAATATATATTGAATATCAAATTGACATGTACTTTTTCTGACTCACATATAAACAAAAACACTTAAATTTATATATATTAAAAAAATAGTTTTTATAATTTAATTTTACTAATTTCAAATACAAAATAAGGATATTCTTAAAACACTCTTAATTGGAACTTGATATTACAAATAAAAAAAATCATGATTATAATTAAATGAAAGATGTTTTAGAAATAATAACATTACACAAGACAAAAGTAATTAGATTTGCTTATATTTGAGTACAAAACAAAATCCAACTTTTTTTTTTGTTTGTTATATTTCAGTCTAGAGGTAGTAACTATTGGTTAGATTTTCAATTGTGTGATATTAAAATTATATGATTTCAAGCAATGTGATTGGTGCAATGTTTAGAAATATTTTAATAATTATTTTGTTTGAGATGCTTTCATTTAGAATTGGGATGAAATTTGAAATACATTCATCTGGAATGTCCATCAATGTTATACAATTTTAGTTGATATTTTATTTTATGTAAAAAAAAACTTTAAAAGAATTAAACATAAAAAATTTTAAAGTTATTTTACTATTCTTTCATTTCAACACTACTGAAAATTAAAAATAAATTAATTTTAATGTTCTTACTTTATATTGTTAATATTTTGATATTTTATTTTTATTTATTTTTAATTTTCAGTAATGTTAACATGACAAAAAATAGTAATATAACATTAAAATTTTAAAATTTTTATTCGTTAAATAAAATATCAATTAAAAATATTGATGAATATTTTTTGTCTTTTAAGTAAAGTAAAAACACAATAATAACTATTCAAACAAAAAACCATTTAATAACCCAATTAACTATAAACATTTGCAAAATTCAATGTCAAATAATTTTTAACCAGTGTCCTAAAGACATCTTTTAGCATTCTCTTTATTTTTTGTTGAAATTTCTTGAAATTATAAAATTAGGGTTTTTATATACAAAAAAATTAACAAAATGGGTCACCCCATATTATTTATCTAAATAACCTCTTTTACTATTCATGTTAACAAATTTGTTATTGAGGAACCCATTTTTCCACCTAATTTTTTTATATAAAAACTTATAAGAAATTGGTTGTTGAGCAATCAATTTCTCATAGGAAGTTGTTCTTTTTTTCAAATTCTTTAGTCATTTTCTAAATTTTTAAATTTATTTTTTATTTATGGATATTGTTTTAAATCATGAATTTTAAAATTAAGAATTTTTTAGTTAATTTATATTATTATGTGATTATTTTTATGTTGTGTATCTTTTTTCATTTTTTAAATTTTTTTAAATGCTTTATAATTTATTTTTTATTTTATATTTTTAAGTTAAATTTTTAGACGCTTTTCACCAAATAATTTGAAACATTAGTTTAAAAATATTAAACTGAAAAATAAATTATAAAGCATTTAAAAAAATTTAAAATAACAAAAAACATATACAACATAAAAATAAAACACATAAAAAAACAAAATAAAACACACAATAAAACATAATAAAACACATAAAAAATAAAATACAAAGTATTTCAAACTAAAAAGATACATATTTTAATTTCTTTTAAGTTAATTTATATTTTATTTTGTTTTTTATGTGTTTTATTTTTATCTTGGGTATCTTTTCGCTATTTCAAATTATTTTAAAACTAATTTGGTAGGAAGCATTTAAAAAATTTCACTTAAAAAATATAAATTGAAAATAAATTACAAAACGCTTAAAAAAATTAAAACAATGAAAAAAGATACACAACATAAAAATAAAATATATAATAAAATAAAAAAATAAATTAACTAAAAAGATTTTAAAAATTTTAACTATAAAATTCATGACTTAAAAAATATATATAAATTAAAAATAAATTTAAAAAAACTTCAAAAAATTTACTAAATTTTTTTCAAATTTGTTTTTTAAATTTCTTTTTTTATGTAGGTGTGTTTTTATAAAGTATGATTTTAAAAAATTTTTAATTTAATTTGTATATATTTTATTTTTTTATGTGTTTTATTTTTATTTTGTGTATCTTTTTTATTATTTTAATTTTTTCAAAATACTTTGTAATTTATTTTTTAGTTTAAAGTGTTTAAATTAATATTTTTAAACCTAATATTTTAAATTATTTTAAATTTATTTTGGTAAAAAGAATTTAAAAATTTAACTTGAAAAATAAATTGCAAAGCATTTTTTAAAAAATTAAAACAACAGAAAAAAAACATAACACAAAAATATAAGAAAATTTTAAAAAAATAAAGAATAAAACACAGAAAAGATACATATTTCAAAAATTTATTAAGTTAATGTGTAGTTCATTTTTTATGTGTTTTATTTTTATGTGTTGGATCTTTTTGTTGTTTTAATTTTTTAAAATTCTTCGTAATTTATTTTTCAGTTTGTTGAATTAAGATTTTTACATCTAATATTTCAAATTATTTTGGTAAAAAGCATTTAAAAAATTTTAATTAAAAAAATATAAACTAAAAAATAAATTACAAAGTGTTTTAAAAAAATTAAAACAACGAAAAAAGTTTCGCAATGTAAAAATAAAACAGATAATAAAATAAAATATAAATTAAATAAAAAATTTAAAATTCATGATTTAAAACAATATACATAAATAAAAAATAAAAAATTAAAAAATTGACTAAAAAAGCAAATCTAAAAGAGAAAAACGTTTTATAAAAAATTGGTTGTCCATCAACAATTTCTTATAAGCTTTTTAGATAAAAAAAAAACACGTTGAGAAATTGATTCCTCACATGAATAGTAAAAGAGATTATTAGGTAAGTAATGGGGGGTTAGTCATTTTGATAATTTTTTTTGTTTAGTATATGAAAAAAAACCTACGAAATCATGAGAGTGTGTCATTTAATGACAAGTGAGACTCACATAATTTGTTGTTTTCGATAAATTTCAATTAATCGTGTAGAATATGTTCAAAAGAGTGTGTTGTTAGCATTTCTCTTACTATAATATTTCTAAATTAATTTATTTTAATGAATGAGATGATTGGTTGTTTTGTCCAAAATTATTGGTACAGAGTGTTAACATGAACCAATTAAAAAAATGAGACCATATTAGCATTTCCATATATATGTGAGAAAAATTTAATAAAATATTATTAAAAAGTGTGATGAAAATATGATAATATTATCTTTATTTCCTCCTGAAAATAAGACATTTGTCGAGCTTCCCTGATCGACAAGAATTCTCTTTACATTGTAGCCCATGACAATTGTCGGGATGGTGACTAGGTCATTGTCGTGTAGGGATGTGTCATTGAAGTCACTGTCTGAAAAGGTGATAGCGGGCGTCTAGAAGGGCGGTCAGGATCTGACTGTGAGTATTGAGCGAGTATATCGTTTTCTGGTAGAGGATGTTTGGCCACCTCTCGCTATGGTCTTGAAGTCATTGAATATGACCCTTAGATGGGTGTTGGGGTTCTCGTCTTGGTTGCGAGGCTCGGGGTCCTCCATGTCATGTTGGGTCTCTTGTCAGTCCATTTTGCCTTTCTTCCAAGTGTACCATTTTAATTCTCCTTGTCTAATTAGGCTCTCAATTTGTCGTATGAAGGTAAAACATTTTTTGTGTCATGCCCTCAAGCTTTGTGAAATTCACACCATTTTCCTCTTATGGGTCCTAGTTGTCGACCTAGGCAGGCATCAAGGAATTGTACTAGATTGGTGTGGTAGATTTCCTTTAGAATTTGCCATTTGGGGACCATTAGTGGATGGTCTTGGTCGACTCTAAAGGGCGAGGCTTGGGTCGTTTGTAATCCTGGTCGTTGGGTCATCGGTAGGGAGTTGTCTTTCCCTAATGATCTCAGGTTCAGGATGTTCAGTTGGTGGTCGTCTCTAACCCGCCTCTCACCGTTCAAATTCTCATTTTCCCTCCATGCCCTCATCGACCTCTATTTGGCAAGCAACCCTAACTCGGATGTTCGCCAGCAAGTCAGGTTTTCAGTAGACCAAGGATTTGACAAAAGGCCCTGACTACAACCATTTGCCGAATGTTGCTATTGCCATGCGTAACATCTCTATTATTAAATATATTAAAAATAGATATTAAAAACTTAATTTCTATAATTAAATCGATATTATGAATGTCTATCTATTTTAAAATTTTACTATTTGAAAAATATCCAAATAACTTAAATTTAAGTAATATATCATTAAAAAGCAATAAAATAAAATATAATATCAAGAGTTTAAAAATTATTTTTGAATTATAAATTGAAACTACATAATTTATTGTAATTTTGAGAATTTTTTTGGGATTAATTGAGACAATTTTTATAAAATTATCGGTATATTCGGGACTGCTATAAAAGAAATATTAAATTATCATATTTTGTACTGAAATTTTTATGAGGGACTTATAAAATTATATAGGAATTTTTTTAAACTGATTTTATTTCAAAATTAATTAAAAATAAAATAATAATAATTAATTAAGAAAAAAATGTTGAGTAAATTTTTCTAATCTTACCTAAGAATCCTTATCTAAGTAACTTTATCTCTAATGAATTGTAGAGTAATTTTTTCTAAAGGGGAATTGGTCAAGTAAATGTTGACTTGACTTTAACAACCTACCTTATCTCTAGTAATATTATCTTATAACCATCTAATCATTTAATTCAAAAATAAATTAATTTTGGCCTATAAATACAAGTTTTATCCATGCATTTCATTACAAAAATAATTTTTGCAATTCCTTTCTCTTTCTTGTTTCCAAATTTTGCATCATACTCTTGTCTAATAAATTTATTTTATTTTTCTTTCTTACACCCTTGTCACTCACAAAATTACAAGTCAAGTTAATTTCAAGGTTCTTAACCACTCATCATCAAACTTTTATTAAGGTAAGGAGGAGGGAGTAAGATTTATAATCCTTTGTAATATTAATCTTAATAGACTTATAATTATAATTCTTGTTACTTCTATTATTTATAATACTTATTTTTATTTATAAGTTTAATTGTTCATTAATATACTAATTATTCTAATCTTTATTTTCAATAATTTAATTAATTGTTCAATAATTTTTAACTATACTAACTTTTAGTTATTCTTCAAAAATTATGTTTTGATCCTAGGTTATTATTTAATTTATTTTCCAGATATTATTGTCTGATCCTTATTATTATTTATTTTTAATTTATTCTCCATATATTACAATCTCGTCCTTTGTTATTTAGTATTTTATTTATTCTCCAGATTTTATAATGTGGTCCTTTTTGTTATTATTTATTATTTTATTTATTCTTCAGATATTATAATCTGATCCTTTGCTATTATTTATTATATTTTTTATTTGAGTTTTATTTATTTCTATCATATAATTTAAATTATGATTAATTTTGATTTACATATTTCTATAGGCTCTATCATTCTTTAAATTAAATTATTAATAATCATATAATTTTTTTATCACTTGTATTATACTTCATTCAAAATTATGCTATAAAATTATTAATTTATAAATTTTTATGGTAAACTAAAAATAAAATAAAATAATAAAAGCAAGTCTATTTTTAGAAACAACATAAAATATTCGAGAAATTATATGTAAAGTCAAATAATGAAAATTTTATAATAGATATGATAATAAAAAAATATAATTTATAAAAGATATCTTTTAATACTAAAGATGAATTGATTTTATAATGATATATTATTACTATTGATTCTGAAGTAAAAATTATAAACTGAGAAATTAATTTTTATATCTATCTTATTATTAAAATAAATTGTAATATCTTTTAATTCCTTGAGATTGATTATCTATGGAATTGTAAATTATTTTGTGAATTATAATTGAAATAGAAGTACTATGTACCTTTGTAATCATCAAGTCTAGTGACGTTCAAAAATGTGTTATGATGTTGTGAGATGAACTTAGTAAAGTCCTAAGTTTCCTTGTAATGATTTGGGACTATGTAGGCACATGAGTGTCAGTGTTCGGAAGTCACAGTTTGATACACAACGAGATGAAAGACATGGACTGGATAAGATCTAAGAAGGTTTTAATCAAGTAGGTGGATATTCGGATAGTTCAGATTACTACCCTGGACTAAGGTATTCATAGGCCAAACTTGAAAAACTTTCCATACCTACTCAGTATCGTCAAGGTTGAGTAGTGTATATCTTTCTATTATGGACTGAAAGATTGCCGGATTTCTCAGGAAAAATAATTATTATTGTACCAACATTTTTGTGAGAAAGATATGGAACTACCAACCACTTCCCAAAGAAATCCTTGATGATCAGAGTGAAACATCAAAGATCAGATATGGATCCATACATTGAGTAAAGTGAGATAGCGTTGTAGGTCAAACCTTAGGCCTCCATTGTTTGTTAAGTCTATTAAGATTGAAGTTGATGTTTATAAAAAATCTAACTCATTTCATTGTTTCTTTTCATATATGATCGTGGTGCAAATAGAAAATGGATCTATTCAACAAACTATGTCAAACGATTCAAAGGATTTTCTCTAAATGTAGCGACTCATAAACAATTTATTTTTTGTATGCTTTTAGATAACTTTAGGTTTGTAAACAGTCCACTACTCTAACTTATTTAGGCAGATAGTTATAATAATTAATGTATCATATACAATAATGTTTTATAATAACTATATTTTTACTCATAATCTTTGTAATATGATAATGGCTCTTTATGTAAGATCTTTTTAATACTACTTAAATATATAAAAAATAATAATTTGTCATATTTTAATAAATATATTATTAATATTAAGGTCGTTACACCATCTCCTCGCTCGAGTTGGGGATTTGCACGATCACATTATTGAACCATGTCATGAACCTCTTCAAGGACTCGTCGTGTTGCTGGCGTATGTCAAACAAGTCATCCATCGTGAGTGGTTGTCGTTTGTTGGCAGAGTACTGTTGGATGAAAAGGTGGGTGAAATCCTTAAAATTGTGTATGGAGGAGTCGGGAAGGGCTCTAAACCAATCCAGGGTGGCACCTTTGAGGGTCCCCACGAACATCTCGTAATGGATAGGGTCCTCTCTTTCACTGATCATCATTTGGGCTAGGAAGTTCTTCAAGTGTAGTCAGAGTTGCCTTTAAAGGCTTCTATCTTGGGGATGAGGTAATGTAGGGGGATCGAGGCATCAAGGATGTCAATCGAAAAGGGTTGGAAGTCCTATGGTGCTTTACTTGTCTGTTGTCCCTCGAGTTGTCATAGGTCAGTGGCTTGGACCCGCAACTCGGCTTGTGCTCATCGACACTAACGGTGATTTCTTCGTTCTTCCTTCTTAGCTCCGCTAGTTCTTGCAGGGCTTGTTCCGTGGAGGGGTTTTCGTCGCTAGTGTCAATGGTTGAGTGATTGTGGGTTGCTCGCACCATTCCCTGGGATGGGAAGGATTGAGCAGCTAAGGCACAAGTTTGTTTACCGTGACCCCACATTGAGCGCCAATGTTCTTGAATCCAAGTAGACCCAAGTGAGAGTACCTAGATTGAGAGCATCAAGTATGAGTAGTGAGTATTTTCCCTTTTTTGAGAATGTAGTAAGGGTGTATTTATAGGTATTGTGGATAGTAGGTATCCCGTGGGCTTGAGATAGGCTTATCTTAGTATGATTAGGTGGTTGAGATTTTGAATCTACACTAATATTGGCAAGATAAGAAGGTTGGTGAGGCGTGGTGATTGCTGGTGGGTTACCTATGAAAACGGGGAGTGGTTGTGCTGATAAGAGGCGATTCTAACGACTACAGATGCCTATATCTTTTGACATAACGATCATCGTTAAGTGTTATAAAAGGAAGCAGTCGACATAAGGATTACTAGAGATACAATATATAATAAATATTTTTGTGAAATATAATATCTAATATTTAATAAAAATTAAATATAAAAGTTTTTCCTACTATTTTTTGGATTCATCCTAAGGTGTAGACATTTACATAATTTTATTTTGGCTCCACTCTTTCTTAGAGTCATAACAACGCACACCTAACTAATGAAAATAGAATAATTTGTATTTTATTATTAATATTATATAAATTGTAATTTTGATTACTCAATTTTTAAAAATTCACAATTTTAGTCTACTTTAAGAAAAATATTGTTTTAGTCACTTTATTTTTTTCTTTATAAGTTTAGTCCCTTATTTTTAAAAATTCACAAATAATTATAGTAATTTACCTAAAAGTTAGTATGGATAATATACTTGCATTTTTTAAAATATTTTTATGTATATTATTATATTTATCACCAAACATGAATTGATTGATGGAAAATTGTTTGAGTTTAATCGATAACTTAAAATTCTGAATACCCACGTAAATAAAGGGACAGAGGATTTTTTTTCACTTATAATAATTCAATTTGACTCGAACATTGCTCCTATTTTCGATTAAATTAAAGAAGATATATGTAAAATTCTGGATATAGATCCACATGATAATCAATAGTTTAAATTCTGGATATACATCCACATTGTTGATAGTTTTGGGCTGTGATTTAAAAAAAAAAAATGTTACATTTTCATATATATAAATAAGGAAGGCATATAGTAATTCTTTTGAAAGCAACAAGGGTAACAAAGAGCTTGAAAGTAGGGCATATCTTTTTTGGTACCTTGGATATGACAGGCGTTTACACAAGGTCCATTGATTGCGGCTTCTGTGTATGGCTGCGTTAATTTAGACTTTGTTAATAATTTTACAGTACGTGCATTACTGCTGCTATCTCTCTGTTCACAACCCACCTCTAAACAACGAAGTCTAAACAGTTCATTTTAAAAACTCAATTATGTCATTCTTCACAGTTTTTTATGTTCAAACCAAGCACATTGTTGTCAACTGCAAACTGTTACTTACATGACCATACAGGTTAACAAAAATAATGAATAAGATAATACGAGATTTCGTTTTTAAACTGTGTACATTGTAGGTACGTAGGTCCAATTGAATTAAGTAATTGGTTTGTGGATAGATATTGAAAGTAGAATAAGCTTTTGATCAAGTGTCAACAACAATTAACAGAATTTGCAAAGCCAGATAGATATTCACTACATGAATGAAAACTGGAACTTATGTATAATTGAGGAATTGGGAAACAATATTTACCTCATAAAATAATAATTTAGAGTGAGGGTATAAAATATTTAAAGAAAATAAAACGTTGAAAAGGACGAGAATACGTCAGATCCATTGTTATAGGTGGAAAAAGAACGGCAAGTCCCCACAAGCACTATTAGTATTTTATGGCTGAAGTGACCAGTTTGTGGCACAGAGTCGTGCATTTAGGAGTTTAAGATTTCTCCCCTTCCCTTTTCAGTATTCACCACTATTCTCGTCCAAATTGTCACTTTCTCTCATCTTATCAACTCCAATCATTTAAGATTTCTTTCACTCTCACACTCCGTATTTTTGGCTATAATAATAAATCTTACTTGGAAAGTGATATCCCTTCCACGTCCCTCACCCTCTACCCTCTATATATTGCATGCTATACCATCCACCATCTTCATCTTCCATTTCTAAGTCTTTTTCTTTCTCATTTAGTTACCTTCGCTATAGCTTTTTACTTTAAATTCACCTTCAAGAATGCCCACCTCTTTTTCTCCCAACTCCCCTAATACTGCACCAAACAAGGTACTATATCAAATTATTTCACTATTATTCATACACTTCTCTCCTTTTACATGTATAAATCAACATTAATCAAGCATTTTAAAACCACTGCTCTTTTACTATTTAACACCTCTAAAATTACTAGGAGTGTGACAAATAATTCATCACTCATTCCAAAAACTCAAATTACTCTGTTCACACAAACACAAAGTCTTCTAATAGACATGGTGAAAAATAATTTATTACATTTGTACATATGATGCATTCCTGATTAGTATATCCACAATAATATCGTACATAGATTCATTCCATGGGAAAAATATTTTGTCTTTTACTTCTGTTTGATATTTGCTTTGAAAATAATTAGGTAATAGAAGGAGCTAGCAGCTTCAGAGAACAACTAGTTGTGGAAAGAAGTAACAGAGCAAATGAAAAGAAAACAGGAGGAACCAAAGTTGCAAGCCTCTTGCTAGGTACTAAACAAAGGATGGATTAATTGATTTTTTATTTTCAAGAATAAGACATAAATAGGTTTAATTTCAGACATTGATATGCTCAACCAATCAGAAATCATTTCAATTAAGAAAGTCAATAAATCTTATATCATGATTGGATAATTAAATCCAAATGAAAATGTGTTAAGCTATTTATTTGTCTTGTCTCATAATTTATCATGCTTTAACTGAATGTAGCGAATCAAGCACTAGCTACACTAGCCTTCTTTGGTGTTGGCGTGAACTTGGTTCTGTTCCTAACCAGAGTTCTTGGTCAAGACAATGTCAGTGCTGCTAATAATGTCAGCAAGTGGATAGGAACCGTTTATATGTTCTCATTGATCGGAGCATTTCTGAGTGATTCATACTGGGGTCGATACTTAACTTGCACAGTCTTTCAGCTTGTTTTCGTTCTGGTATTAATTGTACCATTAGTCTTTTTTATTTTAACTTAATAACGCTTTGTAGCATCTGAGAAATTGAACTTTTGTGCGTTTAATAGGGCTTAGCGCTGTCATCATTGTCATCTTGGCGTTTCTTGATCAACCCAGCTGGTTGTGGTGATGGCAATACTCCTTGTAAACCCTCATCAATTGGAGACGACATTTTCTACTTGTCCATATATCTAGTAGCGTTTGGTTATGGGGGGCACCAACCCACCTTGGCAACATTTGGTGCGGACCAATATGATGAGAAAAATCCAGAAGAGAAGAATTCAAAAGTAGCTTTCTTCTGTTACTTTTACTTTGCTCTCAATGTTGGTTCTTTGTTCTCCAACACTGTATTAGTCTACTATGAGGATACAGGGAAGTGGACAATGGGTTTCTTGGTATCATTGGTCTCTGCTGTCATAGCCTTTTTGGCTTTCTTATTGGGAACTCCAAGATATAGGCATCTAAAGCCATGTGGAAACCCAGTGGTTAGGGTTGCACAGGTATTTACTGCTGTTCTTAGGAAATGGAAGGTGGCTCCAGCAAAGGCAGAAGAACTTTTTGAGGTCGATGGACCACAATCTGCCATAAAAGGCAGTAGAAAGATTCGGCACACCGATGACTTTGAGTAAGCATTTAGATTTTATTAACAAATTCCGATTACAATTTATTGTTTTCTTTTGTAATAAGGGATCAAACACACAGCTTAACTGTACAATCTTTATCCAGAAACATTATTTGCGAAATTGCCATAAAGGGGAGGAGCACATTAAACTATGTTTTTCTATACCGGTTTTACTTGTTTCATTCGGGGATGTCTAATTTTTACATATCAAGGGGAGGAGCATATTAAACTATGTTTTTCTATACTTGGTTGTATTGAATTAAGTACAACTACTTTATAAACATAATTATTGAAAAGTTAAAACTTATATCGGTTATATGTTCTTAATATTGCACAGATTCATGGACAAGGCAGCAACAATTAAAGAGAATGAGGAACATAGTTCAAAGAATCCATGGCGGCTTTGCACTGTGACTCAAGTAGAGGAAGCCAAATGCGTGTTAAGAATGTTACCAGTTTGGCTATGCACCATTATTTATTCAGTTGTGTTTACACAAATGGCTTCTCTTTTTGTTGAGCAAGGGGATGTCATGAACTCCTACATAGGAAATTTTCATTTGCCAGCAGCCAGCATGTCTGCGTTTGACATCTGCAGTGTCCTTGTATGCACTGGAATTTATCGCCAAATTCTTGTTCCATTAGCTGGAAGGTTAAGTGGGAATCCAAAGGGACTAAGTGAGCTTCAAAGAATGGGAATTGGCCTAATTATTGGTATGTTGGCAATGGTTGCATCTGGTGCCACAGAGATTGCAAGACTCAAACGTATCATTCATGGCCAGAAGACTAGTTCCTTGAGCATATTTTGGCAAATCCCACAGTATGTTTTGGTTGGTGCTTCAGAAGTTTTCATGTACGTTGGTCAATTAGAGTTCTTTAATGGCCAAGCCCCAGATGGCATAAAAAGCTTTGGGAGCTCACTTTGCATGGCTTCCATTTCTCTTGGAAATTATGTAAGCAGCATGCTGGTGAACATGGTTATGATAATCACAGCAAGGGGCCAGAATAAAGGTTGGATTCCAGAGAACTTGAACACAGGACACATGGATAGGTTTTTCTTTCTCCTTGCAGGGTTAGCTGCCTTTGACTTCGTGCTATACTTGTTCTGTGCCAAGTGGTACAAGAACATCAATGTTGAAGATAGTGACATGGGAGACCAAGAGGAGGAGGATGTAAATAGCAAGGTTTGAGAATTCAACTTGTCCAATGCAAGTGTGTTGAGTATTTATTTTTCTCTCCCCAAGCATTATTAATGTATTCAGTCAATAAGAACTACATTCTCTCTTTAGCCACCATATACTGTGTTAGGGGCTTCTGTTCGTCATTATTTTTTGTAAAATTAAAATGAATTCAATGTGCAAGCCAGTGATTTTTAAATTGCTGGTTAAATTATACCATTTATACCTTAGCTTAATCATTACGTGAGAATTAATCGTGTACATTTTCAATAAATAAATATATTATTTATGAATAGCAGTTGATCTATGGTCTATAATTATCTTATTTTGTTGTGGCATGTAACTTTTTTTAGATACAATGGTATTATTAGTATGCAACTTGCCGTTACCCATTAGGTGGTATGAATGTATATCGATCAAACTAAGAAAAATATTCTTTCATAATGAAACTAAAATTGGTAGTACTTTTTATTTAAGTTTATCACTTGATGTCATTTATCACCTCTGATCAGTGGTGACCGACTACCACCTTTAACTGCTGGTCATCGGCTACCACCTCTAATTGGCGGTCACCAGCCCCCACTTTCGATTGACGGTCATCGGTTGCCATCTCCGATTGGTAATTATCGGTCGCCACTTCCGACCGAAAGTCATTGGTTGCCACCTTCGACCGACGGTCACCACCTCTGACTGACAGTCATCAACTGCCATCACCGACCGTCACCTCCGACTACCGATCACCAACTATCACATCTGATCGCCGATCATCGAATGCAGCCACCTTCGACCATCGTCTCCACCGCCACTTCCAACTCGTGTTTTGGTTAAAATTTGAAAATAAGGTTTTAAATTTAGAAACAAAACAATGTTTTTTGTTTTTTGTTTTGAAATTTATAGCAACAAAAACTATTTTTGTTTTTAAGTTTTTAATATTTTAAAAACAACATTTTTTTACATTCTAAATTGGCTAAATTACCACCAGTGCCCCCCAATTTAGATTTTTGGTTTTATTGTGTATTTTTCTTTGTTTTGTTTTACTATTCTAGGTTATTTATGTTGTAAATTTTTTAAATAGAGAGATTTTTTAAATTCTAAAAGCTACTTAACTTCATTTTATGTTAAATCTATTTGTAATAAGATTTTATTTTTAATTTTAATTTTATATTTTAGTTTTAGTTGTTGCTTTAATTTATAATTTTCAAATTTTAATTTAAATTTTAATTCTTAATTTTAATTTCTATCTTTATTTTTAATTAGATTTTATGTTTATTTTTATATTTTAATTTTAAATCTATTCTAGTTCATTTTACGTTGTATATTTTATTTGTTTTTTTGAAACTAAAATTAAGAATTAAAAGTTGAAATTAAAATTTAAGGGTTAACAACTAAAACTAAAATATAGTTATATTAACAACAATATAAATTTAAAATTTAATTAAAATAAAGACAAAAATTAAAATTAAAAATTAAAAATTAAAAATTAAATTAAAATTTGAAAATTATAACTTAAAGCAACAACTAAAATGTCTTATTCCAAATAGATTTAACATAAAATGAAGCTAAGTAGCTTTTAGAATTTAACAAATTTACAACATAAATGACCTAGAATAGTAAAACAAAACAAAGAAAAATATACAATAAAACCAATGTGGACCTATTATCTAGTGGCATGGTCTTACACTCCCACACATCCTATGTTCGAATCTTACTTTGGCAAATTTCTCTATATTTTAAAATTAACATTGCCACATAATTAGTTTAACTAAATTTGAATCTCACAAAAAAACTAACAATGACTTTTGTCTTAGCGGTATAGAATTAGTAGTTTTACTTATAGGTCTTGGGTTCAAGTCCTACCTTACCCAATTTTTCTATATTTTTAAAATTAATGTTGACACATTATTAGTTTAAATAAATTTAAGTTGAAGATAAAACTGTTATTGATCTTTGGTCTAGTGGAATGACGCTAACATTTTGACTATTCTAGCTTGGTCCCATTTTCTATATGTTACAATTAACATTTACAAATCATTAATTACATTTTAATTAATTCTTAATTATGAAATAATTGTGCCACATTATTAAATTATGCAAGTCAATGAACTAAATTTGACAGAAGGGCAAAATTTAAATTTTTGAAAAAGTTGGAGGGCAAAAGGTGTGCAAAAAAAAATTGAGGGCACAAAGTGAGCTACCCCTTAAATATGGGGGTACCGGTGGTAATTTAGCCTTCTAAATTTAAAAAATTATTTTCAAATCTTAATGGTAATAAAATATTTTCTCCTTAGAGACCGAAAATCCACAATCAATGACCACGATTAGTGGTGGTCGATGCCTGAGGAAAAGGTTGGAAATGGTGGTCGATGACCACCAGCCAATCGAAAATCGACGATCAATGACCACGATCAGTGGTGGTCGATGCCTAAGGAAAGGGTTGGAAATGGTGGTCGATGACCACCAGTCGAAAGTGCCAATTGGTAATTGTCGCTGAAAAGTGATGGCTAGTGACTATCAATCGAAGGTAGCGGTTGATGATTACTAGTCAAAGGTGGTGGCCGATAATAGTTGGTCAGAAGTGATAACTGGTGATTATTGGTCAAAGGCAATAATTAGTAGTGACAATGAAAATAAAATTTTATTGTTTTTAATATACAGTGAAAAAATTTTTGAATTTCAAAAATAACTAAAAACCTAAATAAAAATTATTCTTGTCCAACATGTTTTTGAATTCAAAATCAAAACCCAAAAATTCAAAAGTACCTTGAATGAGCCTAAGATAACCACCGTAGATTAAGAGCCTGTTGGATACAAGTTAAAAACTCTACTAGGAGCTTCTCTACTCCCATAAGTTCTATTTCACTTAAAATTAGTGTTTGGATACGTAACTAGAAGTGTCAAAATGGGTTCGGCCTATGGGCCAGCTCGACCCACCGCGGGTTTGGGCCAGACTCGGCTAGAAAAATTTATGTTTCACGAAACTGTCTCACTTATATAACTCGAGCCACCCAACCTACGACTTTGGTGGGTTGAGATCAGGTCGGGATTGCCCATGAGCCCACAAAAAAAATTTCAACTTTTTTTGTTTCCTTTGTATCATTTTTAGCATTTATACATTTTTTCTAATTTCATTTTTCCTTTCAGTTTTCCTTCCAAATGTGAAACTTCCTAATACTACCAAAGTCAAAGTCAAATTTTCTTTGAAATCTGAAAGTGAAACCCTTAATTTGCAAGTTGTTTTAATATTATGTATATACGTTGTTTTAATATTATTTATAATTTGTATATTGATAACATAAATCCATTATGTATGTATGTTGTTTTAATATTATTTATAATTTGCATATTTTATAACTTAAAAAGAAAAAAAATTAGAAATTAAATTTAATAATTAATTTTTTTGCTAGTCTGATAGGTCGGGTTGAAAATTCAGATATCTTTATTTTGGTGGATCGAGCTGTCCCGACCCACTTATTTTGTAATATGTGGTGGGCCAACCCATTTGGGTCAGGCTGACCCGTTTTGACACCTCTATACATAACCTTTAATAATTTTTTACTTCTTGAAAAGCTCTAAGTAGAGCTTATGGAAAGGTTAATTTTTAAAGCTTTTTAATTTTATTCAAGCTTCTCAGTTTCTGGTTTTATTCAAATTCATCATTTAACATCACTTGTCACCATTAACCACCACCTTTCACCAACTGTCACTAGTCGCCAACTCTGACTGACGGTCATCGACCATCATCTCTGTAACATCCTAAAATTCATTATTAGATTAGTAAACAAGTATTAGACATAAATTCTGTATGTGACCAATTATAGGATAGAAAATGATGTAGAAATGAGTTCTGTATGTAAGCAATGGTTGAGGTAGATCAATTATAAAACATTTTTAGCAAGAATTTTAAGTGTCCTTAGATTTGCTAATTGTTCTCAGTGAAATTAAAATTCTCTCAACAAATTTTATAGCAGTGAAGTGAAGCGGTTTAGTGGTGTAACATGATGGCAGAATAAGCTAGAAAATTGGAGCTATGAAATTCGCCTAGTGAATTTGGGCTAGGTTTTTGCTATAAATAGGCACCCATGTACAATTGCAATTCACATCAAATTTCACTGTTTGCTAAGGCAAGTTAGAGAGAGAAGCTTTGAGTTAGTGAGAGAAAAGAAGAAATTGTGAAAGAAAGCTTTGGAGGAAAATATTTCAAAGGAGATTGGAAGCTGCGGAAGTGCTACACCTTCATAGTCTAAGCTTCTTACCAAGGTAAGGGGGGAGTGGGATTTTAAGTCACATGAGGTGTTAGTCTTAATCTATGTGAGTCACCAAATAAGCCTATTTCCTACCCCTTAAATTAAGGTATTCGATGGAGAAATTAGCACAATTGTATATAAGTGAAATAATTAGACACCATGGTGTACCTTCTAGCATTATATCCTATAAGGATCCTCGTTTCACATCTAGATTTTGGAATAGTTTGGAACAAGCCTTGGAAACAAGGATTAGATTGAGTTCAGCATATCAACCTCAAACAAATGGATAGTTTGAGAAAACCATCCAATCCCTAGAGGATTTATTGAGAGCTTGTGTGTTGCAACAAGTTGGAAACTGGGATAAGTTCTTGATGCAACCTCCTTTGGTTGCTTGAATTCCCATGGATCATGCTCCAAGGATCACTCAAAGAAATAGGTTAAATAGGAAGGTAAAAAAGAGAATAGGGGATTTGCACCACTTAAGAGATAAGCCAAGAGGTGGAGGTGTTTGCCACAAAGGAAGGAACCTTTGATAAAAGCACAAGTATGCTCTCAAATATGAGAAAGTAGGACACTCAAACAATGAAGCAAATTCTCTCAATTTTCATTAATTCAAGTGTGAAGCTTACAAGAAGGTGGAGAGGTCTATATATAGGGTGGAGGAAGGGCTTAGGCCATGTGAGTCAATGAAAAAGTGGAGGGAAAATCAAATTTGAATTAATGAGTACATGTTCCTAAAATCATGGATCTTAGAACTAATTAAGTACTATGTAGGATGCCATGTGGCATTAACCAAATTCGGCGCCTCTCCTAGGGGAGAAGGGGACCCACATTGCCTCCTCTTTGCTTCTAGGGATGGCAACGGTGTGGGACGGGTGCGGGTTTGACCCTCCCCGTCCCCGTCCCCGCAAAGTACGGGGCGGGTTCGGGTTCGGGTATAAAAGGAGTGGGTATAAAATTTTAATCCCCATCCCCGTCCCCATCGGGTATTTTCGGGTTCGGGTATACCCATGGGTACCCGTCATATTGTTTTTTACAATTTAAATTTACTTATTTATTATTAAATAAATTATATATATTAAGTTATTAATTGTATTTTAATTTAAAAAGTATATAAAGAATAATTAATAACAAGAAATTATAAAATAAAGTTTAAGAATTAAAACTTTTAATTATATATATAAATTTAACTTATTATATAATCATTAAAATTATAATATGGCGGGTACAAGTTCGGGTATGGGGCGGGTAGTCACATACCCGTACCCGTACCCGGTTTAACACATCGGGTAATACCCGTACCCTACCCATACCCAGTCAAACTGGGTAATACCTGTCAAAATCGGAGCAGGTTCGGGTGGGTACCCATGAGTATGGGTATTTATGCAATCCCTATTTGCTTCATGTGCTAACTAATTGGATTTAATTAGTAAAAGGGGGGCGTGGTTAATAAAACAACCACTAACACACCTAAATGGCCCAATTAACTAATACACTTCGCAAAAGAACTAAAATTAGATGGGCTTGGCCTAGAAGAGTTTGGATGTGTGCTTTCTCCTTACCACACCCCTAATTGCTTCTAAAACTAATCTAACCAATACATGAAGCATGTAGGAGACGTGTTTATGCATGCATGCCTAGCATAGGCTTGAGCTAGGACCAATAAGAAAGGAACATGACTTGGATAAGGCTTCAAAGAGCTTAGTTTAGGACATGTTCCATTTAATTGTATTCATTTAACCATTTTTAGGCTTGTATAAGCACCTTTAAGTCATTAGGATTTTAAGGGTGTAGTTAGTTTTATTTTCGGCCTTGTATTTTGGCCTATTGGTTATTTTTTTTAGTAGGTGTAATTAGTCTCTTTTTCGAGTGTGTATTAGTTTGGGCTGGTCCAAGAGAGTTTGGATGTGTAGGATCTTATTTCTACACCTTTAATTCCTCTTGATACCCTTCTAACCAACACATGAAGTATGTAGGAGACATGTAGGCCCCTTTGTCCCCTTGTTTCACTCCGTATGTGCTTTCACACTCCTATTTGGCTGATTCTTGTTGCTTTTTATTTTAATTTAAATTTTGGAGGTGCCATGTCATTTCCCTCCAAAATTCAAATTTAAACAAGAGAGAATATAGATCCCCTTTTTTAGAGACATGTTTGGATCTTAGTTGAATTAATTTAATGTTAAATTGACATGTGCTTAATTAACACTAAATTAACCAACTAGTCCTCCCTAATTAGAGGAGTTGGACGTTCATGTTAGTGTAAGGCCTATAAATCCATGTTAAGTTCTATATAAGGAGCTCCCCTCCTTTCATGTAGCTTTTAATACTCATTTGAATGAAAATAACCTTTCTCTAAAATTGAGAGCTCTTTGTTCTTAGAGAGTGTTCATGTTCTCTCCACTCTTATGAGAGTCCTTCATGCTATTATCAAGGGTTCCTTCCTTTGTAGCTAGCTTCACCATGACTTATCTCCTTCATTAAAGAAGTCGTGCCAATCTTTACCTTCATCTCCTAGTCTTCCACCTCTATTTCTTCAACCTTGGAACCTCTATGAGCAAGGATCTTCAGAGCATTCTCTTTATTAAGGATTCTTCAATCTTGCCATAGGGAGGGATGCATCACATGTGGGGCCCCTTGTTCCCTTTAGAGTGGCAACACATCACACTCTTTCTCCTACATGGTTGTTCTTGTTGCTTATTATTTGAATTTGAATTTTAGAAGTGTCATGTCACTTCCTTGCAAAATTCAAATTCAAACTAAAGGGAACATAGATCCTGAATTCTAGGGACTTGTTTGGTTTTTTCTTCTCTTTCCCACTTGGCCTTAACTTGGACGTCCAACTCCAACCTTTCCTCTATAAATAACCCCCTCACTCACTCTTGTAAGGATCTTTGCTCATTTTATATAAATTAGACTTTATGAGACTCTTTGTGAGTGTATTCTTCTCTCAAACCTTGGGAGTGCTTCTATGGCTTTTATCAAGGGTTTCTTCCCTTGTGGCAAGCTTTTACATCCAAGGCTTATCTCTTAGAAGAGTGGCACCTCCATCAACCTTTTCTCTCTGATTCATCACCATCTTCTTTAACAAAGGAGCCTCTTGAAGCAAGATTCTGAGGAGAGCATTCCAAGAATGCATCAGTAAGGTTTTGGATGGGGAAATGGAGTCAGGGCTAGCTTGTCTAGCAACCGGGAGCTGCAATAGTTACATCATGACCTGATGATGCATGCTCCCCAAGCAAGGGCCCTATCACTAGGGCCATGGCTAGGAGAATAGAAGAAGACATGGTTAGAGTAAATAGAGGAAAATCTCACCTCCATATGACCATCAAGTTGTGCAAGCCATGACTTATTTACTTGTAATTTTTTTTTTAGGAACCTAGGATTTTATTTTGGACATGTATTAGTCCATTTAATTTTCTAGAAGGTGTCTTAGTAATAAAAAGGGGTAACATTAGATTTTGCGCCTTTATTTAGGAAATAAGGGGGTAGTTTGATAACTACACCTTCTTTTCCTAAATAAAACCCCAAACTAATAAGGAGTAATCTTGGCCCTTGGATGAGATAGCTTGGGTGTCAATTCTCATCTAAAAGAGGGGATTGATTGGATTTTGGGCTTCAATCCTCCTCCCTTGGATGACTCCTGTTAATCTTAGGCCTTCCTTTCTTTCATGACTTGTCCAAGAGGTTAGCTTCCTCTATAAAAAGGTGCTCCTTCACCACTCTAGTATTTTTTACACTTTGTTGAATGAAAACACCCTAGTTGGCCGAATTTCTCTCTTAGTGTCTCTCCCCTTCTTTTTGAGAATTCCTTAGATTTTTATCAAGGGTTCTATCCCTTGTGCCAAACCTTCCCCTATTAGGCTTATCTTACCCTTAAGTGGCACCTAACACCCTCACTTCTTACCTCTCCATAAACCATTTCACCAAAAAAGAAAACCTCTAGAAAAAGATCAAGGGAGACATGCATCACCCACTATCTACAATGAGAGAACATACCTTTTCATTAACCTTGTATCTAGTATGGAACATGTTCTCCCTTTGAGATTGGGTGAGCTCCAAGAGTTGTCTTCCAAGAAGCCTTCTTACCATTAAGAGGTCCCCCTCATATGCATAGACATCCTCACACTTAGATGATGCATGACCCCTTTCTTCCTCACTCTCACTTGAGGAGGAAGGTGAGCTACTCTCACTGCTATAGATGTTTAGGCCCCTCATGATCATGGTCTTTTTATTAGGGAACTGGGAGGCAATGTTGCCTCTCCCTAGACATTTAAAGCACTTTATACTGCTTTGTCTCTCTTGAGAGCCAACAACAGGGGGTTTTCTTTCTAGATGGGATGTTTTATGCTCTTTGTGATGCTTACGTTCCTCTTTAGGGAAACTCTTGGAAGAATTTCCCTTGAGTGAGTCCCTCTTGATATAGGGTTGAGAATCTTTTTTCATTCCTTTTCTTTTAATTCGATTTTCATCCCTTATACAAAGTTAGACTAGCTCATCTAGGTTCGAGAATGGGAAGAGTTCCACTTTATCTCTTATTTCCAGGTTCAACCTACACAGGAACCTAGCTATGGTGGCATTAGGCTTTTCTTTAATATCCGCCCTTAATAAGAGGAGTTCCATCTGTTGTCTATACTCCTGAATGCTTAGGCTTTGTTGCCTTAGTCTTTGAAGTTTATCCAAAAGATCTCTCTCATAATAAGAGGGAATATGCCTTCTTCTCATAACATTAATTAAATCATTCTAGTATTTTATTTCAGGCATATGAGTTCGGGCCCTTTCTTTGGTCAAGCCATGCCACCAATGAAGGGCTCTTAAAACCTTTTGTATATATATTCAAAGTTATGAAATGATTTGTGTTGTTCCATATTTATTCTTTTTGTTATAAAGATTATGATTCTTTATGTAAGTTTAAGTTTTGAAAATTCCTTATAACTGTATAAATGTCTTTGAGAACTTTTCCACAATATCATAAATGAATTTGGTAGAAATTTGGATTGTTACAACCTCTCGCCGACTTGGCTACCATCACCTCCAACCAACGGTCATTGATTGTCACCTCCTATTGTAAGTCATTGAATGTCACCTCGAACTTCTACCTCTGACACCAACCGTCAGTTATCTATCATTAGTTTTTGGCTTCTAAGGAAGAAAGGTTTTTTTTTTTGTTAAGATTTGAAATCAGTGTTTTAAATTTTAAAATAAAAACAATGTTTCTTTTCTACTTTTACTAATATCAAAGAACTTATTTAAGTTTGTCCAAATACCATTTTTTCTATAAGCTCTTCTGTATAAACTCTTATAAATGTATCATCCAAACACTAAAACTTTTTTTAAAAGTGTTTTTTGTATTAGAGCTTTTCTAAAAGCTCTATTTTTATAAGTTCTACTACATAGGTTTACCTAAATAGGATCTAAGTTTCAATGTAGACCATTAGTTTAAGGGATTGTCATTCTCATAGGTTATTCCTTAAGGAGATCTACCTTAGGACGTAGGGGTAAAGTCTCCTTGTTAATGATCATCATGTTTCTAAAAGAAGCATATTTGGAACATCGTGGTTGCCCTTTGGTGCTCTTTGTCAAAGCTGCCAACCCCACATTTGCAGAAAAAAATTAACTCTTATGACAAATTTCTTAAGAGTTATAAACATTATACTTAAGTTCATGAAATAAATAACTAGTTTATCATTTTATCTTTATACAAAATTGATTTTTAAAATGTTATTTAAGTTTTTTTACGCAAAAATCATTAGAAATTAAGTATGAATTCCTATAACTTTTATGAATTAAAATGATATTTCACTCTCATATAAAATATTTATTATTTGCAAAACTTAAGATATAAGTAAATATAAAGTCTAAAAGATATGAAAAGATGTAAAACTGAATAAAAAACTAAGAAGATAGAATCAAAATAGATTTAATGAGTAATCAATAGTTTAGAACAGTTAAAAGATAGATAGGTCTAAAAATATCAAATAAAAATATGTTCTTTATCATGTGTTTAAATAAATTATTTCTTTTACTGGATATATAAATAAATTATCTTTTACGGATACTGTGACAAAGAACCATATATAGGTAGGGATGGCAATTAAACCCGCATCCGTGGGTACCCGCAGATTAAACCGGCAATGGATTTTAAATGGGTTTCCTTAACGGGTACCCGCAGGTAGCAGGTAGTGGGTTTTTTGGAACCCGCTAGTTAATGGGGCGGGAACGAGTAGCTGGTACCCATACCCGTGGTTACTCGCTACCCATGAATATACATTAATACCCGTCTATTGATAAGTAGTATGTGGAGACTTCAATCTTTGTTTCCTCTTTCACGGTAACCCTAACGTACTTCTCTTCTCAAACCTATCTTCTCACTCTTCAGAGGCTAGACTCCTTACTCCTTTATTTCATAAGTTCTATTTTATCAGTGACCCCAATCCTCATCGGAACGTCTGAACTGGCTAAAACCTTTGCCCTTCACTAGCGGTTGCAACCCAATCTAGGTATTCTTTCTTTCTTATTTTTCTGACCCTCTTGTCTCTTAATTGTTTTCTATATTTGGCTCCCTCTGCTTATCTGATTTTTATGCTCTGCCCTTTATTAATGAATATAGAAACTTTTTTGTTTTTGCTTTAAAATTCTTGCTTTATTTTTCTTATTCAAAGCGCTTAGAAGGCTAAAGAGTTCCAAAGACTCATCAAGCCATTTTAGGCAAGAAAACACAAAAAGAGAGGAGTGTTGTTTGTGAAAAGTTTTTGGCCACCTTTTTCCTCTTAGAAATTCAAGCACAATGGCATCACACACCCACTCTAGTGCTCATAGTTATTCATCAAACAAGAGTGTAAACCAAAGAAATATTTCTAAAGATTACACTCTAGAAAACTTAAACATGGACTTTAGGGAGTGGATGACAAAAGAACAAGAGAGAAGAGAAGAAAAAAGGAGAGAAAAGAGTCCAAAGAGAAAATAAAAATAAAAGAAAGAGAGGAAGAAAAGAGAGAAGGAAGAGAGAAGAATAAGAGAAAGGAGAGAAGATGAAGAAAGGAGAGAAAGAAAAGAAAGAGAAAGAAAAAGAAAAAAGAAAGCATGGGAATGGTGAGAATTACAAAATGAAAGGGATAGTCTTAGGCTCCTCATCTAGACATACCCATAGGAGTGAAACTAAGGAAGAATATTACAATCATCCTAGGAGAAACTCCCATTCATCCATGCATAATAATGGGGCCCCTCCAAGGGAGTCCAAAATTGATCTCCCCCCATTTCATGGGAGGGAAGATATGGAAGCCTACCTTGATTGGGAAATCAAGGTAGAACAATTCTTCACTTGCCATGAGGTAAGAGAAGAAAGAAAGGTTCAAATGGCAACCCTTAGCTTCCAAGGGCATGCCATGCATTGGTGGGTTGGGTTAACCAATGAGAGAATCAACACCAATATGCCTTGCATAAGATATTGGAATGATCTTAGAAGTACTCTAAGAAGAAGGCATATTCCCTCTTGGTATGAAATAGATCTTTTGAATAGACTCCAAAGACTAAGGTAAACCTACCTTAGTATAGAAGAGTATAGACAAAAGATGGAACTTTTTATTTTAGAGAAAAACTAAATGGTTCCGCCCTCAATTACCCCACCTATGACAAAGAATTTTACTCCTTAATAAGGGTCCTTCAAACTTGGGAACATTACCTTATTCCCAAGGATTTTGTCATTCATAATGACCATGAGTCACTAAAATATTTGAAGGGTTTAGGTAAGCTCAACAAGAGGCATGCAAAGTGGGTTGAGTTTTTGGAAACTTTTCCCTATATAATCAAATACAAGAAAGGGAGCACAATGTAGTGGTCGATGCCCTATCTAGAAGACATACTCTTCTTGCCACTTTAAGCTCCCAAATCTTAGGATTTTATTATATTAAGGACCAATATGCATCTGACCAAGAGTTTGGCCCTATTTTTGCTACGTCCTTGTCCAAACCTATTGATGGGTTTCATGTGAGTGATGCATGCTCCCCAAGCAAGGGCCCTATCACTAGGGTCATGGTTATGAGAATAGAAGAAGACATGGCTAGAATAAAGAGAGGAAGATCTCACCTCCATATGACCATCAAGTTATGCAAGCCATGACTTATTTACTTGTAATTTTTATTTTAGGAACCTAGGATTTTATTTTGGACATGTATTAATCCATTTAATTTTCTAGGAGGTGTCTTAGTAATAAGAAGGGGTAAGATTAACTTTTGGGCCTTTATTTAGAAAATAAGGGGGTAGTTTGATAACTATACTTTCTTTTCCTAAATAAAACCTAAAACTAATAAAGGAGTAATCTTGGCCCTTGGATGAGGTAGCTTGGGCACCAATTCTCATCTAAAGGAGGGGATTGATTGGACTTTGGGCTTCAATTCTCTTCCCTTGGATGACTCCTTTTAATCCTAGCCCTTCCTTTCCTTCTTGACTTGTTCAAGAGGTTAGCTCCCTCTATAAAAAGGTGTTCCTTCACACTCTTGTTTTTTTCACACTTTATTTAATGGAAAAACCTTGAGTTGGACAAAATTCTCTTAGTGTCCACCCTTCTCTCTTTGAGAATTCCTTAGGTTTTTATCAAGGGTTCCATCCCTTGTGGAAAACTTTCCCTCTTAGGCTTATCTTACCTTAAGTGGCGTCTAAAACCACCTCACTTCTTACCTTTCCATAAACCATTTCACCAAAGAAGAAAACCTTTAGAAAAAGATCAAGGGAGGCATGCATCATTTGGTATCTAGAGCATTGGTTCTAGAGGTCTAAACTCTCTTCCCACCTCATTTATTTTTTCTTTTCGTTTTCCTATTTTATTTTATCTTTAATTTCCGCAATTTTTTCTAGGTTTCCATTGTTGTTTATCATTTCCATTTATATCTTGAGTTTCTTTTTTTGAGTTATAGTTTATTTACACCATTTAGTTTTTGCTTGATGCAATTTATATTGTTCTTTTCTTTGCATCTATATCTCTCCCATATTCATTAATTTCTGCTTAAGCTTTGAGTTGGGTGCTTTCTTGCTTGAATTTTGGTTGTGAGAATTTCTTGCTAAAAATCCATGCCGTTGTGGTGAATTCCACAACCTTGTGGTCAAGAAATTTAGACCAAATTCTTGTGTTTCCTTGCCCCTAGTTGCCATGTTTTTGCCTTATTTTTAGCTTTTATTTTTCACTTTTATACTCTTGTGTTGTTGTCTATAAGTCATGTTTATAGTTTCCCATTTTGTCTATTAATTCCTTTTAAGTTTAGTCTCTTTTGTTTTTACAAAAAGCTTTTGAAACTTCTTAAATTGAGCAACATAAAGGGTCATACCTAATGTCTAAGTTTCTTTAGAGGTTCATGTGCTTTTAGTTTCAAGCATATTCTTAAAAAAAAATTCCAAAGTAGGTCCTCAATTCCCTTTGTCTTTATTTTCTTTATACGCATAATTAGTAGCTCATTTGTGTGCTAAAAGTAGTTCTTGTTTGTGGGTGCTTTCACTTAAGCTATAAGTTTGGTATTTGTGTTGAACAAATTACTAAAAATTTAACAAAGCTTGAGTCCAGTGGCACACCAAACTACTAAACCATTAACACATCTATAGCTACTTTGCATTTTGAAGTCATTTCTAGTAGTACCTAAATTGTTGCTTTTAATTTTTTTTATTGTTCCAAGCACATAACTCTTTGTTATTAGGCACTAAATTCACAATCAAGTTAGGTGCATCTAGTAAATATTCAAAAAAAAAAAAGAGAACAAAGTCTAAAATAAAATACAAAAAAAAAACAACGAAGGATTCAAAAAAAAAAAAAAGAAGAAGAAAAGAGAACAAACAAAAGAAAAGAAAGTTTGAAAAATTCATTTGATGTACCTAACCTAAAATTAGCAAGTGCTTTAACTTTGAACTTGGAACCTTAAAATAAATTTTATTACTTTTGGTACACTAGAACTTGATATTTGTGTCTTTCTACTCTTTAATCTAGTGTCATTCTTAGGTATTCCATTGTGTGCTCTCTTTCTTTTGTTTACCTTTTAGTTGTTTCTTGTCTTTTAAATCATCTTTCTAGTTTGTCTTATATACTCTTACCATTTGGTTAAGTGTCCTTTTGATTGTGTTATCTTTTATTACTTTTCGAGTTTCTATTCGCACTTCCCTTTGCTACTTTTGGTTTCTTTGGTTTGTGTGTTAGTGCCACTTTTGGGGGAAAGCTTGAAGAAGGAGCTTACCACAACGATAGCATATTTTGGAAGGTTGGATTAAGAGCCTAAGGGATCACCTCAAAAGGAAACACACCTAGCCGTGAGGACTTTGATTTGAGGAAGCATTTGGAGAATCATTTTTTGAAGACTTTACTTTTTCTTTAATTTGGGCGTATTAATTTTGTAGTTGGGAGTTTGAGTGCCCTTAAGGCCCTCCCTTTGGTTGTAATAAGATTTAGTCAATTTTTTAGTTTCTCGAAAATTAGGTGAAGAAGGAAGAAATGGTACACTTCCTTCAACACCTTAGGAGCTCGCTTTAGATCTTCTCTTTTAAATTTTTGCTTTAAAATTCTTGCTTTATTTTTCTTATTCAAAGCGCTTAGAAGGCTAAAGAGTTCCAAAGACTCATCAAGCCATTTTAGGCAAGAAAACACAAAAAGAGAGGAGTGTTGTTTGTGAAAAGTTTTTTGCCACCTTTTTCCTCTTAGAAATTCAAGCACAATGGTATCACACACCCACTCTAGTGCTCATAGTTATTCATCAAACAAGAATGTAAACCAAAGAAATATTTCTAAAGATTACACTCTAGAAAACTTAAACATGGACTTTAGGGAGTGGATGGCAAAATAACAAGAGAGAAGAGAAGAAAAAAGGAGAGAAAAGAGTCCAAGGAGAAAAT
Source organism: Psophocarpus tetragonolobus (assembly GCA_037954015.1). Lineage (NCBI taxonomy): Eukaryota > Viridiplantae > Streptophyta > Magnoliopsida > Fabales > Fabaceae > Psophocarpus > Psophocarpus tetragonolobus. The sequence goes on along the minus strand of CM075692.1, from coordinate 913,439 downwards.
AAAACTAAAAGAAAGAGAGGAAGAAAAGAGAGAAGGAAGAGAGAAGAATAAGAGAAAGGAGAGAAGATGAAGAAATGTGAGAAAGAAAAGAAAGAGAAAGAAGAAAAGAGAAAGAAGAAGAAAAAAGAAAGCATGGGAATGGGGAGAATTACAAAATGAAAGGGATAGTCTTAGGTTCCCCATCTAGACATACTCATAGGAGTGAAAGTGACGAAGAATACAAAAATCATCCTAGGAGAAACTCCCATTCATCCATGCATAATAATGGCGCCCCTCCAAGGGAGCCCAAAATTGATCTCCCCCCATTTCATGGGAGGGAAGATGTGGAAGCCTACCTTGATTGGGAAATCAAGGTAGAACAACTCTTCACTTGCCATGAGGTAAGAGAAGAAAGAAAGGTTTCAATGGCAACCCTTAGCTTCCAAGGGCATGCCATGCATTGGTGGTTTGGGTTAACCAATGAGAGAATCCGCACCAATATGCCTTCCATAAGATATTGGAATGATCTTAGAAGTGCTCTAAGAAGAAGGCATATTCCCTCTTGGTATGAAAGAGATCTTTTGGATAGACTCCAAAGACTAAGGCAAACCAACCTTAGTATAGAAGAGTATAGACAAAAGATGGAACTTCTTATCTTGAGGACGGGTATCATTGAGGAACCCAAGGCCACTATGGCAAGGTTTTTGTGTGGGTTGATCCCCGAAATTTGTGATAAGGTGGAACTCTTCTCATACAATTCCTTGATGAGTTAGTTCAACTTTGCATCAAGGTGGAAAATCAATTTAGAAGGAAAACTTTTAAAAAGGATAACCCACCTTATGTAAAGAGGGACCAACCTAAGGGGAACTCTTTCAAGAGTTACCCCAAAGAGGAACATCCCAAGCACTTCAAAGAGCATAAAACATCACATGTAGAGAGAAAAACCCTACTACTAACTCTCATGAGAAAGTTAGTAGTATCAAATGCTTTAAATGTCTTGGGAGAGGTCACATTACCTCTCAATGCCCTACTAAGAGAAACATCATCATAAGGGCCCAAGATGTTTATAGTAGTGAGTCTAGCTCACACTCCTCTAGTGAGAGCAAAGGAGAAGGGGTTCATGCATACCAATCTGATTGTGATGAAACCGCTTATGCATATGAGGGAGACCTCTTGATGATAAGAAGGCTTCTTGGAAGCCAACCTTTGAAAGTGTCCTCATCTCAAAGGGAAAACATATTCCACACTCACTGTAAGGTGAATGACAAAATATGTTCTCTCATTGTGGATAGTGGGTCAGGCTGCAATTGTTGTAGCTCAAGGTTGGTGGAAAAACTATCCTTGACCCCACTTCCCCACCCTAAGCCTTACAAGCTTCAATGGCTCAATGAGCAAGGGGAAATGGAGGTCAATGAGCAAGTCAAGGTTCCAATTTCCATTGGATCTTATAAAGATGAGATCCTGTGTGACATAGTTCCAATGGAAGCTAGTCATATCTTGCTAGGAAGACCATGGCAATTCGATAAAAAAGCCATACACCATGGTTATTCCAATAACATCATCCTCACTCATAAGGATAAGCGCATTAAGTTGTGTCCTCTAACACCTTCACAAGTCACGGAGGACCAACTCATCATAAAACATAAGAGAGATAAGGAGAAAAAAAATAAAGCTTTACCCCTAAAGCTTGAAACGGGTAAGGAGGTTTGGAAGTTGGTGCCCCTTCCAAGAAAGTCATTTGTAAAGGGAGTTTATTTGCGACAAAATTGGATTTAAAGGAAGCTCCCTTAACTAACAGACCTTTCTATCTCCTCCTTTGTAAAGAGGCATCCCTCATTTCTTCCCCCTCCACTTTTTTCCCTTCTAGTTCTAGCACTGCCATAGAACTTGGACATGAGAACCTACCTCAAGAGGTTCAAGAGCTTTTAAAGGAATTTGGTGATATATTCCCTAATGAAGTTCCCAAAGGACTTCCTCCAATTAGGGGTATAGAATACCAAATAGACTTGGTACCTGGGGCTAGCCTGCCTAATAGACCTGCTTATAGGACTAATCCCATGGAGACCAAGGAGATTGAATCTCCAGTCCAAGAACTATTGGAGAAGGGTCGGGTTCAAGAGAGGCAAAGCCCTTGTGCTGTGCCAGTCTTGTTGATGCCTAAGAAGAATGGCCAATGGAGGTTGTGCATTGATTGTCGAGCAATCAATAACATCACCATCAAATATAGGCACCCTCTCCCTAGGCTTGATGACATTCTTGATGAATTGCATGGGGCCCAATTATTTTAAAAAATTTATCTTAAGAGTGGTTATCACCAAATCCACATCAAGGAAGGTGATGAGTGGAAAATCGTTTTTAAGACCAAGTTTGGGCTTTATGAGTGGTTGGTAATGCCCTTTGGGATTACCAGTGCCCCAAGCACCTTCATGAGGCTTATGAATCATGTCCTTAGGGATTGCTTAGGAAAATTTTGTGTAGTTTACTTTGATGATATTTTAGTGTATAGCAAGAGCCTAGATGAGCATGTAGGTCATCTTAGGCACGTCTTTTGGATCCTTAGGTCACACCAACTATATGGAAACCTTGAAAAATGTAATTTTTGTGCAGAGAGTGTGGTGTTTTTAGGTTTTGTAGTCAATAAAGATGAGGTTCATGTGGACCCCGACAAAATCAAAGTCATCCAAGAATGGCTCACACCAAAAAGTGTGATTGAGATCAAGAGCTTTCATGGTGTCGTCAGTTTCTATAGGTGCTTTGTGCGTAATTTCTCCACACTTTTCTCACCAATCAATGATTTGGTGAAGAAGGAGGTTCCCTTCCTTTGGGGTGACAAACAACAAAAAGCCTTCGAGCTTATTAAAGAAAAACTAACCCATGCCCCTGTTTTAGCTCTACCTGACTTTTCAAAAACTTTTGAGCTAGAGTGTGATGCATCGGGTGTTGGAATAGGTGCTGTGTTATTACAAGGCGGCCACCCTGTGGCTTATTTTAGTGAAAAACTAAATGGTGCTGCCCTCAATTACCCCACCTATGACAAAGAGTTTTACTCCTTAATAAGGGTCCTTCAAACTTGGGAACATTACCTTATTCCTAAGGAGTTTGTCATTCATAGTGACCATGAGTCACTAAAATATTTGAAGGGTCAAGGTAAGCTCAACAAGAGGCATGCAAAGTGCGTTGAGTTTTTGGAAACTTTTCCCTATATAATCTACAAGAAAGGGAAGCACAATGTAGTGGTTGATGCCCTATCTAGAAGACATACTGTTCTTGCCACTTTGAGCTCCCAATTCTTAGGATTTGATCATATTAAGGACCAATATGCTTCTGACCAAGAGTTTGGCCCCATTTTTGCTACCTCCTTGTCCAAACCTACTTATGGGTTTCATGTGAGTGAGGGGTACTTATTCAAACAAAGTAAACTTTGTGTACATCAAGGATCTCTTAGAAAATTGCTTGTGAGAGAGAGCCATGAAGGTGGGCTCATGAGGTATTTTGGAATAAACAAAACATTGCTCATTTTAAAAGAAAAATTTCATTGGCCCCATATGAAAAGAGATGTCCAAAGACATTGCTCTAGATGCATAGCTTGTTTACCAGCTAAATCTAAAGTAATGCCTTATGGACTTTACACACCCTTACCGGCTCCCTCCGCTCCTTGGGTAGACATAAGCATGAATTTCATCCTTGGACTTCCTAGAACCCAAAGGGGAGCAGAATCTATCTTTGTGGTGGTAGATAGATTTTCAAAAATGGCTCACTTTATACCATGCCACAAGATAGATGATGCGAGCAACATCGCGAGACTTTTCTTTAAAGAACTTGTCCGTTTACACGGAATTCCCCAGTCTATAGTCTCTGATAGAGATGTGAAGTTCCTTAGCCATTTCTGGAAAACATTGTGGGCAAGGCTAGGAACTAAACTCTTATTTTCTACCACATGTCACCCCCAAACTGATGGACAGACTGAGGTAGTAAATAGATCTCTATCTACTATTCTTAGGACACTTCTTTGAGGAAATCACAAGTCTTGGGATGAATACTTACCCCATATTGAGTTTGCATACAATCGCGTGGTTCAAAGGACCACCAAGCATTCTCCCTTTGAAGTTGTTTATGGCTTCAACCCCCTCACACCTCTTGATATCTTGCCCTTACCATTCCCTTCTTCTGTTCACAAAGAAGGAATAGCAAGAGCGTATTTTGTTAAAAAATTACATGAGAGGGTAAAGGCCAACATTGAACATCATTCAAAGGAGTATGCTAGTAAAGCCAATAGGGGCAGGAAAGAAATTATCTTCAATGAAGGGGATTGGGTATGACTTCATTTGAGGAAGGATCATTTTCCTACTTAAAGGAAGTCCAAGCTTAACCCCCGAGGAGATGGTCCCTTTCAGGTCCTCAAGAGAGTAAATAACAATGCATACATATTAGATCTCCCTGAGGACTATGGTGTCAGTACTACCTTTAATGTTTGTGATTTGATCCCTTTTGTAGGTACTGATGAAGAAGAGGAGGACCTATCAGATTTGAGGTCAAATCTTTCCCAAGGGGGAGGAGATGATGCATGCTCCCAAGCAAGGGTCCTATCATTAAGGCCATGGCTAGGAGCATAAAAGAAGACATGGCTAGAATAGAGGGAGGAAGATCTCACCTCCATATGACCATCAAGTTATGCAAGTCATGACTTATTTACTTGTAATTTTTCTTTTAGGAACCTAGGATTTTATTTTGGACATGTATTAGTCCATTTAATTTTCTAGGAGGTGTCTTAGTAATAAGAAGGGGTAAGATTAGTTTTTGGGCCTTTATTTAGGAAATAAGGGGGTAGTTTGATAACTACACCCTCTTTTCCTAAATAAAACCCAAAACTAATAAAGGAGTAATCTTGGCCCTTGGATGAGGTAGCTTGGGCACCAATTCTCATCTAAAGGAGGGGATTGATTGGACTTTGGGCTTCAATCCTCTTCCCTTGGATGACTCCTTTTAATCCTAGCCCTTCCTTTCCTTCTTGACTTGTCCAAGAGGTTAGCTCCCTCTATAAAAAGGTGCTTCTTCACACTCTTGTTTTTTTCACACTTTATTGAATGAAAAAACCTTGAGTTGGCCAAAATTCTCTTAGTGTCCACCCTTCTCTCTTTGAGAATTCCTTAGGTTTTTATCAAGGGTTCCATCCTTTGTGGAAAACTTTCCTTCTTAGGCTTATCTTACATTAAGTGGAACCTAAAACCACTTAACTTCTTACCTTTCCATAAACCATTTCACCAAAGAAGAAAACCTCTAGAAAATGATCAAGGGAGGCATGCATCAGAGTGAGGGGTACTTATTCAAAGAAAGTAAACTTTGTGTACCCCAAGGATCTCTTAGAAAATTGCTTGTGAGAGAGAGCCATGAGGGTTGGCTCATGGGGCATTTTGGAATAAAGAAAACTTTACTCATTTTAAAAGAAAAATTCCATTGGCCCCATATGAAAAGAGATGTCCAAAGACATTTCTCTAGATGCATAGCTTGTTTACAAGCTAAATCTAAAGTAATGTCTCATGGACTTTACACACCCTTACCGGTTCCCTCCGCTCCTTGGGTAGACATAAGCATGGATTTCATCCTTGGACTTCTTAGAACCCAAAGGGGAGCAGACTCTATCTTTGTGGTAGTGGATAGGTTTTCTAAAATGGCCCATTTCGTACCTTGCCACAAAATAGATGACACGAGCTACATTGCAAGACTTTTCTTCAAAGAAGTTGTCCATCTGCATGGCATACCTCAATCCATAGTGTCTGATAGGGATGTTAAGTTCCTTAGCCACTTTTGGAAAACTTTGTGGGCAAGGCTGGGAACTAAACTTTTATTTTTTACCATATGTCATCCCCAACCTGATGGGCAAACTGAGGTAGTAAATAGATCCTTATCCACTATGCTAAAGGCACTTCTTAGGGGAAATCATAAGTCTTGGGATGAGTACCTTCCCCATATAGAGTTTGCATATAATAGGGTGTCTAAAGAACCACCAAGCACTCACCCTTTGAGATTGTTTATGGCTTCAACCCTCTTACACCTCTTGATATTTTGCCTTTACCTTTCCCTTCTTCTATTCATAAAGAAGGATTATCTAAAGAGGATTTTTTTTAAAAAATTACATGAGAGGGTCAAAGCCAACATTGAACGACACTCTAAAGGGTATACTACTAAGGCTAATAGGGGAAGGAAAGAAATTATCTTCAATGAAGGGGATTAGGTATGGCTTCATTTGAGGAAGGATCACTTCCCTACTCAAAGGAAGTCCAAGCTTAGCCCTCGAGGGGATGGTCCCTTTCAAGTCCTCAAGAGAGTGAACAATAATGCATAATTATAGATCTCCTTGAAGACTATGGCGTCAGAGCTACTTTTAATGTGTGTGACTTAATTCCTTTTGTAAGTACTGATGAAGAAGAGAAGGACCTATCAGATTTGAAGGCAAATCCTTCCCAAGGGGGAGGGGATGATGCATGCCCCCAAGCAAGGGCCTATCACAAAGGTCATGGCTAGAAGAATAGAAGAGGACATGGCTAGAATAGACAGAGGAAGACTTCACCTCTATATGACCATCAAGATGTGAAAACCATGACTCACTATTAGCTTGGGAGGATTTCTTTATGCTTTTATTATTTGTAATTTTTCATTTATTTTACTTAGAAGAGCCTAGGATTTTATTTTGGACATGTATTAGTCCATTTAATTTTCTAGGAGGTGTTCTAGTAATAAAAAAGGGTAAGAAGCTAAGAAGGGATCTTGGCCCTTAGATCTACTTGCTTGGGCACTAATTAAGAAGCTAAGAGAGAGGATTGATTGGACTTTGGGCTTCAATCATCCTCCCTTGGATTCTCCTTTTTAATCTTAGCCCTTCCTTTCTTTTATGTCTTGTTCAAGAGGCTAGCTACCTCTATAAATAAGTGCTCTTCACCACTCTTGTATTTTTTACACTTTGATCAATAGAAGTTTTACTTTGCCTGAATTCTTTCTTAGTGTCCCCTACCTTCTCTTTTGAGAGTTCCCTTAGCTTTTATCAAGGGTTCCATCCCCTGTGGTAAGCCAACCTTCATTAGACTTATCTCCCTTGCGTGGCGCCTAAACACTTCATCCCTTACCTCTCCATACACCATTTCACTAAATACTTTAAACCTCTATAAAAGATCCAGGGTATGCATCAGTAGGATTAAGCTAACTAACTAGGGAACAAACCACATTTCTAGCACCTAAAATCAAGGAGGGGTGGGTCCCTATGTTGGTCATGTGTTGTGTGAGAGAAAAAGGGGTGCAAATATGAGTTAGGAGGTGTGAAGATGACCACACTCCCATATTTAGGCTGCACTTCTTTCTATGCACACTCTACATAATTACTTAGGTACCCACTTGCCTAATTACATAGAAAATGGCCAAAATACAAGGCTTTTAAAAGGATTAATATGCACCCTAAATTCCTAAGGAAATAAAATATTTACAAGATTAAAATCCTAAGACTATGGCTTCAAGTCTTCATGTAAGCTCCAATCCAAACCGAGTCTTTCTGATAAATCCGTCTAGCCATGATGCTATGTGGGATTGCATCAACTTCTCATGAAGAAGATAAGCCAAGAGTGAAGCTAGCCACAAGGGAAAAACCCTTGATAATAGCATGAAGAAGTCTCACTAAAATGGAGAGAACATGAACACTCTTTAAGAAGAAGAAGCTCTCAAATTTTAGAGACGTATTTTCATTCAAAATGAGTGTTAAAAGATTACATGAGGTGTCGAGCTCTATTTATAGAGCAAGCATGGATCATGGGCCTAATAATCTAATGTGAAAGTACAAGTGCTAAATTAAGGGGGTTAGTTGACTTAATTTAGTGTAAATTTAGCATGTGCTCAATTAACACTAAGTTAATTCAACTAGGATCCAAACATGGCCCTAAGAATATGGATTTAGATCTTAAAAATGTGGATCTATGTTCCCTTTTGTTTGAATTTGAATTTTGGAGGGAAATGACATGACACCTCCAAAATTCAAATTAAAATAAACTAGAATCAACCATGTAGGAAAGAGAGTGCACATGTGGCATGAAACAAGTGGACAAGGGGGTCCACATGTCTCCTACATACTTCGTGTGTTGGTTAGAAGGGTGTGAAGAGGAATTAAGGGTGTATAAATAAGATCCACACGCCCAAACCCTCTTGGACCAAGCCCAAATAATTAACACACTCCACAAAGAGACTAAGCACACCTCCTAAAGCAATTAGAACCTATAGGCCAAAATACAAGATTGGAAATAAAATTATCTACACCCCTAAAATCCTAATGACTTAAGGGTGTTTATACATGCCTAAAAATGTTCAAATGAATACAATTAAATGGAACATGTCCTAAAATAATCTCCTTGACACTTCATCCAAGTCATGCTCCTTTCTTATATGTCCTAGCTCAAGCCCATGCTAGGGAGAAATACATCAGTGCAAGAGGAAGCCTCTTTTTGTGTGTGATTTAAATATTTTCAGAATTAAAATCTGTATGTGTGGTGTGCATGTATGAGATTTTAGTGGAAAGAAGATTAGCGGAAGGCTATGTTTGTAAACTGGATGTAGGTCAGATTGACCAAACCAATATAAATCAATGTGCAAAATCTATCTTTCCTTATAATCTTCAATCTTGATTATATTGAATTCTTGATGGTTCTTTGAGTGAGTTTTTGCAGCTGCACCTTTAATAGTGATTTTATTGTGGAAAAATTTTGATATTTGTTATCACTATTTTGTAATTGAGATTGGATTGGTAAAATAAGAATTGTGTGATTAAAGCTTGATTTTATTCTCTCTTTACCCATTCCTTTGGTGGTTAATAAGTGTGTTATTGCAATTCATATTGTATTTTCAATTAGTGCTATTGTAAACCATCATTGGAGGAATTTTTATACATCAAGCTTATTGCTAAACACATTGAAAAAGTTGAATCTTAACTTTGTCTCATCTTCTTTCTTGAAAACCCATTTTTGAAAATTATAAGGTAGATTTTGAAAATTTCTTTAAAAGGGTATTTTTGAAAACTTTAATATTATTTTTGAATAGAAAAAGTTTGAAATTATTTTGGTGAATCTATTCACCCCCTTCTAGATTCCCCTCTGGGACCAATATTGCCAAGTATTGGGGATAGGGATAAATAAGAACATCTGCCATAAAATATCAAACATTGTGACCTTGGGTTACAATTTTGTGGATCTCGTAACGTCACATAACTTTCAAGATTAATCTGAACTTTTACTCCAATAGAAAATCAAACTTTATTATTATTATAGGCCCCACATTTGAGAAAAGAGAGAATAAAAATATTTATATCTTGAAATACGTACATGTTGATCTTGAGTGATCTTGTACAAGATAATATCTCTACTCAGGAGATCAAACCTTCAATTCAAATAATTGATCTTAGTAAGATTTAAGTCCAAGGTCAACTATTGGAGATGCTAAGAATGTTCAAAATCAAACCAAACTGAATTGAAAACCCAAAACCAAACAGAAAAATCCAAAACCACAAAAAAATGATTTAGTTTGGGGTGGGTTCGTTTTTATAATTTTCAAACTGCTTATCTTTAGTTATTTTAGCATACCGCAATAAGACATATATAATTACTCATTATTTTCTAAATTTATATTTTTACGTAATCTTTAATTAATATGTATAATTGATAAATAAATATGTTAACAAAACTATTTGATTTAATTTTATTGGATACAATTTTATGACAACTACTAAAATATAATGTTTAAATGAATTGATTGTTTATACTTTAACTTAAATTGTTGTTTTTTTACATAACTTTGTTGGGAGTGAACAAACTTTTATACGATTTTAGAAATAAAATGTCTTAATGTATTTTTTTAATACTTAATAATAAAATTTTTAAACAAAAAACTAAATTAAACCAAATTGCACCACATTTTTTTTAGTTTGGTTCAGATTAATTTTAGACTAAAAACCACACAACACCAAACCACTCCAAAAAACCCCCTAAAGATAAGTATAGGGTATGAAATCAAAGATGCTGATGCGATAATAAATCCATCCGTTGTCACTTCTATTGATGAAAGAAACAGTTACAATCGTTTTCATTTTTTATTTTTATCTTTTTTTATTTTTCCTTTACAATATTGTATACTATAAATTAATTAAAGTTTGAATAGAAAGTAAGGATATAATTGCTATTAATAGTAATTAATATTTTCTTACTTAAACTTTGAACACCATATTTTTTTTTGTGAATGGTATGGCCAAAGTCCACGAGCGAAGTTAATTATTAGAATACAATTGAAATCCTTTGCATATACATCAAGCACACATTGAGGAATATGTTGAAAAACACTGTATTCGTGGAGCATGGATAGTCAATCTTTGCAAAACCATCCGCGACTGAGTTTGACTCTCGAAGAGCAAAAGTAAAGTTACATTTATGGGTCTTCCCACTTCGCCTATAGATTTTATCCAATAAGGGAAAATGCACATGGTCGATAGCGCATCCCTCATCTAGTAGGTTGATCATAGATAGCGAATCAGACTTAATCGTGATGTTCCAGAATCCATGATCATAAGCCACTTCTAACGATTTAAGAATGACTAACAGTTCTACCTTATCCACTTCACAAATTGAAATTTTGCATAAGAATCCAATAACAAAATTACCGCTATAGTCACGAACCACACCTCGAATAATGGCTTTTCCCTGTGCATATCTCACTGCTACATCACAGTTGATCTTGAGCGTATCACCAGTTGGAGGCATCCGAATAGACTGCAAAATAAATCAGAACATTGCACACATGTGTCCTTCAATACGGCCCACATTTCATAGTTTTGATGTACATCATGGAGCAAATATTTTACTCCATTGATAACTTGTTGATGAGGTTGGATTTTGCCAATAAAGACATTCATTTTGCCTATACCAAAGGCATTCTAGGACAACATTAAACACTTGACTCCAACTATTGACATCCTTATGTTGTTTGAACGCCAAATTGGTTAGCATCCAATATCAAGAGTCTAGTTGAAGAAGAAATTAGGGATATATATTGGCAGCAACCATTTGTGCCTAAATGGTGGCATATTTAATCTTAATCATTAATTTTTATTTCAGTGATTAAGATTTGTTGCTCTCACTCTCATATAAGATACATTATCTCATATGATATGCTCTTTCTATATATATTTATAAGTTTAATTAGTATACATTGACAATATAAAAAAGTTTTACACTTGCGTACAATCATAATTCTTTATTTATATGACTTTTAAAATATTAATTGATAAAATCAACAAACTTGTAATAAACAAAAAGTTGTGATCGAATATCATTATAAAATCTTTTACATTTATTGTTGATACTAATTAAATTCTATATTAAGATTTATTTTAAAAGATGATTGATCGTATTAATTTATCATTGGAGTGTTTTGTGCTATTTGGTTTCCTAATGTATTTTTATTATTTGATCGATAATAAAGGTTTAATACAATGTTATAATATATTAATATCTAATTTTATGAGGAGACATGGGACAGATGGATTTGGAATTATAAGAAGCATGAATGCTAATATAATTGAAGAATGTTTTGTGAAAAGCATATGCAAAAATGTATCATCTTCTCCTGGCTGTGGTGCTGCCAAATGCCATGGCATGCAAGCTAATCATTCAATTTGGGAGCCAAATACATGTGCAAGTTTCCATCTATTACTTAAAGATCCCATGAATTGTTTGCCTCCACCCATCACACACCAAGCTGTCGTGGTTACCCATCACACACCAAGCTGTCGTGGTTACGTCTTCTCACATCATATTCAACATTGTAAATTAATGAAGGTTATACGTTTACAGGGGTACGTCTTCACACGAAAATGTTTTTCCAACTACTATTTTTTTTAAAAAAAGAAAATCAAAATTCTAAATTATATATAACAAAATTATGAAACAAAAATGTTTGGAAGAAGACTATTTGGACGTTGGATTAGAAGTAGACATGAATGAGATTGACATGGATACACAACTAGACAAGAATAACATGAACAACTGTAAAATTAGTAACAACATTGACTATAATAAAACATTTACAACTAGAAACGTAATTAAATTGCTTATATTTAACACTTTATTAAACCTTACTAATGATTGTTGTTGATTTTGATGTCTTTTTATTTGTGTAGGTTTTTCCTAATCGTAATGAAATTATTAAATGGGCTCATGATATTGCTTTTCAATATGAACTTGTAATTATCATAATGAAATCAAACACGACCAACGAACAATCTGAAAAGAAAACATATGTTTTGGGATGTGACAAAGGTGTTAAATAAAGAAGGTACCAGAATGAGTTCATCCAAAATATAACTGGAAGTAAAAAGTGTAGGTGTCCATTTAGACTAAAAGGAAAACCATTAAAGAATAATAAAAGGTGTAGGTTGGAGATGATATGTGGTTCTCACAAACATAATCTAACTGACACTTTAGTTGGACATCCATATGTCAGTCGGTTACTCAATGAAAAGCAAACATTGTTGACATATTTGACCAAGAGCATGGTCAAACCAAGAAAACATGTTACTCACTTTGAAGAAACATGGTGAAAAGAATGTGAAAACAATTAAACAGGTGTATAATGCAAGATATGCATTCAAGAGATTTAAAATACAACCTAGAATAAAAATGTAACAGTTGATGATGTTATTTGAACATGACATATATATTCAACAACATACAATAAACAAAGAATCAGATGTTTTTCATGATGTTTTCTGAACCTACCTTGATGTAGTTAAATTACTAAATGCATTTCATATTGTTCTTCTAATGGACAATACTTACAAGACCAATAAGTATATGATGTCGTTACTTGAGATTGTTGGTGTCACATCTATTGGCTTGACATTTTATATAATATTGCATATCTAAAAGTCAAGTGTCAAACCAAATTTGTTTGGGCAATTGAAAAAGTAAGAAGTTTATTCATGAGGAATGATTGAATTCCTAATATTATTATGATAAATAGAGACTTAGCGTTGATGAATGCAATTGAAGTTGTCTTTTCAAAAGTAAAAAAACAATGTTTGTTTCATATAGAGAAAAATATTAAAGCAAAATGTAAAACCTATGTTTACCATAAAGAAATTTAGGATTTAGTTATAGATGGATGACATTCTGTGATCGATTATGAGGACCAACATAGATTTGAAGGCATCATTAGACTATTTGGGCTTCTTAGTTCAATTTGGTCAATGTTTACTGATTATGCTATTAAGACATAATCTCACACAAGAACAAATTTGTTAAGGCATGGAAGGTGGAGAAGAAAGATGTTTGTCTCCCTATGCCACCTTTCTATAAAAGCTCATATTAAGCAATTGTTAATGTTGTTTATGAAACAACCGACCAAGGGATACAATCTAGCATCCACAACAATCTCCCTACGCCACCTTTCTATAAAAGCTCATATTAAGCAATTGTTAATGTTGTTTATGAAACAACCGACCAAGGGATACAATCTAGTATCCACAACAATCTCCCTGAAGAATGGGTGTGACTCCCAAAATTGTCTCACTTTACGACCGTGTGAAACATATTTAAACATGCCACAATCCTACATAATTAACATTTAAATAAGTTAGAATTTTAAAATATGCATATTATCAATTTAAAAAATGCAACATAATCCTTATAGGACCTTAGGGGTGACGCATCCTGAAGTACACCCGGGAATGACAAAGTGGTAGCAACTAGTACATTATGTTGTGTCTCGTGCTTGAACTGAAGCATGATTCTTACGTGCAAATGCAATAAGATGCACCCATTTTTCCTCTCTGGCTTGGTTGTGTTCACCTCTTGTTCTAGTCATATCTACAATTTAAGAACATTTAGCACAACAACCAAGCAGATAATAAAATCACCATTAGACTCATGTTGCAGTTAGATCCACAACATGCCCTCCAACAAACACATTGCAGATTCAAAGATCCGTAACTAACCCATACCAAACAACATCACAGATAAATTAAACACAAATGTAAATATAAGCTTACTAAGAAATTGAGACAAGAGGTGCGAAGAGAGGAAGTTCAAGAGTGAGCTCGGGAAAGGAAGATAATAAAGGGAGATGAGAGAGGGTGATGAAGCAACATGGGATGAGAGGTAGTGCATGGGAGAGAAAAAAATTAGGGTTGCAAATGTAATAAATAAGGAAGGGCATTTTGGGGAAGTTGGAAAATTGGGGGCGCAAAAAGTAACTACCCCCATGATATATTACACCCCTTTTTATTTTTCACCTCCATTTTTTTATGGTTTTTTAATGAAAATACCCTAGTTGTATTGATGACGCTTAAAAGCAATGTTGGCAAAAAAACACGAGTAAAAATTGATGAAGAGAACAATGGAGAATAAGGAAAAGTAATAGTTGTTGAAGAGAAGTTGAGAAGATGGGATTAAAAAGGTGACTATGGGGGAAGGAGGAATACAGGCATAGGATAAAAACTTCACAAAAACAAAAAGTTATCTATATCATGGGCCGCAGTTTTAAACACGTTGCAAATTTTAATGTGCTAAGAATAACATATGATAGGATCTGCCTAACACTTGATATTTAGTTAAGTATCCGTACAAGTTTTTCTCCCCGAAATATGGAGATGGCAGAAGGCAGTTGAATCTTAAAACTCAGGGAAGACTGACCATTAGTTATCATGTAGCAAATTAGAAGCAGATTGACAAAAATTTGAAAAACTAGAAAATTCTGCACAATTCAATCTTCACTAAAAGAACCATGTGAACTAAACTATAAGACTCACATTCCAGGCTTGCGCAATTCGTGAGTTCCATGTGCAAAATGACACCTTTCCCCAAAAGTGCAGGAACCTTTAGAAAAGTTTTCACACAGCCTAGTCTTGAAATTGCCTGTAGGAGTAGAAGTCTGTGTAGCAAAGCTTTTCATTGGAGGCCCAGAGGCAGAACTAACATTTAGAATAAGTTCATGAACCATTGCACTCGCTTGTTTGATCTGATCAAAACTTCCTTCAAGCTCAATGTTTCTAAGATTAGGATCCGTGTCATGATCCCTTATGGAAAGTTTAGCTCCTGTTACACGACATATTTGTCTGGAGTTGACACCATTTTTTCCAATGATAGCCCCGGCTAGGGAAGCAGTGATACTGATTTTTGCAGTAGCCGAGACACCAAAGCTGGCAGCAGCTCCATGAGCTGGAAACGAGGGTTCAACCCGTCCACCCACCCGGCTGCTTGCCATTTGTCCAAAAACTCGGGGATCTTCATATGATGGGGCCGTAGGCCTGCCCAGCTCCCACTCACCATGGGCAAAGTGACATCTGTCACCAAATTTGCAACCTTCAGCTGTATTAAACTTGTTGCACAATCTGGTTTTAACAACTGGAGGAGAAGATCCATCTGGGAAGGATGGTGGAATAGGATTTCTACTAACTTGAAGAATAGCAGGATCGCTACCAGCATCAATCAACTGAGAGACAACTTTCAAGCCACCAGGAACATAATGCAGGAAATGGCATCCTTCACCAAAGGGACAGCCAGAGGTGCTGCATAATAGATGAAAGCAGATCATGTAAGACTAATATATAACCAACTGGTAACATTCCAAAATTGTACACTTAGGGTTGGATCTCAGTGAAATGTTAATCCAGTCCATTAAGTATGAAACTGAAAATTAGCAGAGAGAAATAACCTACACCAAACTCGCATTGATTAAGAAATAAGATGATTTGTAATGTATCAAAATGCTTTCCCTTCCAAAAACTGTCTTTTTTCATAATTTGAAAACATTTTCCTCTGGTTTAGCAAATACAATAGAACATTATCTGGAAAATTTTTAGCAGTACAAATCATAATGATTGATAACCAAAGTAACAAACAATGCAGAATACCCACTGACAAGCATAATAGGTAGGTTCTCAGGTCCAGAACTATATAATATATCACAAATAAGATAACACCCTTGAAGTTCAAGTATTCTAGGGCATAGTTAGAGAGCAGTGTATGGTTAGTTGGTTACTTGATAATTAAGTACAAATGACATGGCTTAACTAGAGAGATTTAAGCACCTCTTATAATAATAGCTAACACATGAAACAGACTCCAAAATGGTATATCTAAAATTCACAATCCAGACAAATCATAAATCATCTTCAAGCCAAAAATAATACTATTCTGTAGTAACTCAATAATGCTCAATCTAATTTCTCATAACTTAGAAGCAAAAATCAAATTGCTAAATGAATGAACATCAAGAAATCAACAGACAATAATGGAAGATTAAAGATCCATATGCAGTTGCGTATATTTTTTTTTTTAGCCTGATTCCTTCTTCGCAAGTAATTTTCACATACATCCATTTCTCTATGTAACTTGGAAATAAGGGGATTTGACTATCTGATATTCCTTCAGCAACGTACACACTACAAAGGCATTCACCCTCGCTACTCGAAACTGCCTTAGGAGTAACAGTTCAGAATTGACAGAGGACACATGTTATCAATCCAGGATAGTGGTACATAGTGGGATGACTGCAATTTTATATATTTTTTATACAGTTTATATAAGTCATACTAAATACATATAAAGTATAAATGCTAAAACAATATCCAAATCTTGATGTGTGCATAATTAACAATAAAACATTATAGGTCTTATTTTTTAGAAAACATACAAATAATAATAAATAATAAAAGAGGATGTCACAGATAACCAAACACATGGATAAAAAAGGAGTGAATAAGTTTCGTTCATTGGAGTAGATGACCGAAAAAAGGGCCTTAGAGACTCCAACTTAGAGAAAATAAACCCCTTTATAACCAAAATCCCAAAATTAAAATTAAAATTACCTCAATAAAGCACTCTTCATATGCTAATATTGGAGGGTACTCACAAGATTTAAGACACCATATAGCCCGGTGAAATGCTGCTACAGCAGCCACTACACTGAGGAATGATGCTAGGGCGGGGGGCTACACACTACTATAGCATGCTATTGCAACTTTGACACAAGCATCCACCCTTTACAAACAACTAGCATTTTCAATGCCCAAAAGTACTACAATGGTGAAAAGAACTTATTCTTTGTTTGAATTAGGAATGGAAAATGTGTTATTCAGATAGATAGAAAAAGGAAGAAAAAAAGTAGAGAGTATAATGAAAAAATAAATTATATAAAAAAAATCCACGCCAGTTTGGGGGGGAAGTATTTTCTCATGGGACTCACAAATAACTTGCCTCCTTCCTATTTATCTTCTCAAAAAGTGGAAATTTGATATTTCTATCTTACCTCCCTCCTTTTTTATTTTCTTTCACTGCATTTCTACCTAAAAAAATAGAAGGTTAGGGATCACACTCCTAATGTTAACAAGCAATTTATTTGCACAATTTCATCTGCAATTCAAATAAACACCAATATAAAGCAAGAATAAAAATGAATTTGAACAGAAATCCAAACATGTGAATCAACGCAATCAGTAAATCTCCAAATTGTATAGTGTAATCGTCTGCATAATGTGCAAACCAGTTATGATAAAAATGGTCTATTGAATTACCAAATGTAGAAGGATGACCCATGTTCTCCTTATTATCATAGGCTTGTATCAATTCAGACTCAAACAATAGAAAACATTAACTGAAAATGATTCATCAGGAAGACAGGAGTTTCAGGTCATATAGATAACCAAAGCAGGGGAAGACAGCAAGGTCAAGTTGAAACCCTGTGCCTGAAAACACAGGTAAAAGGCTTAACCCTTATATTTTTATGTTTTCCTATATGTATTGTAAAGGACCTGCTTATATAAAGAAAAGCATAAAACTGAATATGTATTGAAAAGGAACTAAAAATATATATTTAGCTCCAATTACAAGAGGCCACCGCATAAAAGGGTGACAGATATTGCAAATTATAAAAACATAAAATTCAGCATCTACACTGATGCCCTTTGCAGGCTGGTGGCAATTTTAAATTTAGACACTACTCCCGAAGCAATTGTTAATCTTCAAATTGAGGCATTTAGTACCAAATAAAAATTCTGAGATCTCAAGATAATTAAGGTGACAAAAATACCAAGCAGAATGAAGTAAGTTTTGATTTGTGAATCCTTTGAAGCATCATTCCACTTATGTTTTGGTGCATTCACTGTATTGATACAAATAGAACATGTCTTAAGCCATGTACAGCTCTATGCATTTCAGTGATCTGTATGGGACCTCTTTACTTGCAAATATGGCAGACAAGGGCATACAACCTAACATGTGGATCAAGTTAAGCATTCAAAAGAAGTTGTTTCATTTATATAAAGCCCACGCAGCAGTTAATAGTCTTGTTATCGTAGTTAAAAGTAGGTCCTGTATCACAGCTTTAACTACCCAATTGATTAATCAAATAAAAGGGATTGGAGCTTGAGTATTAAAAATTTTGTAAAATGATTAAAAAAGTTGTAGATATATGATAAATGCGCATTAGATTTTATTTTAGATAAGTTAAAGATTTGAACCTGAAAAACTTTGTGCATGGCTTCGATTTGCTTCCTAAACCAGTTGGAAAGGAGTCCGATTCTGTTACAGATCATTAATTAAGTCTTCTCAGTTAAAATGGGATGGAGGTTTTAGGAGTGAACGCGGATAACATGGAAGAAGTAATCCTGATTAGAATTTATGAAGACTGAGTGTTTGACGAGTAGAGAAGCTAAAGTGTACGGTGATGTTAAAGATAAGTAAGAAAAAGAGTAAACCTGCGCGGGATTTCTTAGCTTTGAAGGCAGCTTGAGGCCTCCCCCTCTTGCGATCCATGAACACAAACCCTAAACCCTAACGTTAACCCTAACCCTAACCCCAACCCCAACACACAAGAAGAGAGCTGAGACTATGAAATCAAATGCAATGCATCAACTTTTGCTTTCTACACTCTACAGTGCCTTCGCATTCGCATTCGCATTCGCAATGTTAGATCTATCGGCTATGGTCTATAGACATCACTCTATCCGTATCTCACCACGACCCGAGTATGCTCCACACTCCACTCCTTCGGCCCAAATCCACTTCAACAATATATATATATATATATATATATATATATATATATTCCTCCCCCACTTCCACTTTTTTCTTTTTTCTTTCTTTCCTCAAACTTATCATTTATTTATAATTTATACATCTTCAATCTATCTACATCTTGTTCTTATCGAGCTGTATCTGGATACAAATCACCTCAAACTTTCTAAACTGGGTTGGATTCGGTTGAAGAAGTATCTGAGTATTCTCTGGGATGAACCATGGTAAAGGGGGAGAACCCGTAGGAGAGGATTCCGACGCTCAAGTTAGTGGATGAGCTAACATGGGGATAAAGAGGAAGAGAGAAAAAAAATAAAAGAGATAGAGTAAGATAAAGAGAGATAAGAAAGAAGTATGTGTTCTTTCCTGAATGAGTTATGGACATGTACCTCTGATGGTGTATTTATAGTAAAAAATGTGGTTATTACCTGACGGTAAATATTTTTACCTTGGTTGTACTTCTTTTACTCTGTAGGTCCTCCTTTTGTCCTGCAGGTCCTTCTCTACTTTATGGGGAGTTGTGCTAATGGACGATTATACTGATTTTATCTTCTGATTTTAATCCTAATTTATTTCTTGAGGGGATTTCGGATTTTGGTTTGGCCAAAATCCTCTAAATTTCACTTCTGTTTATGCTTGTTATATTTCGGATTTCGGACATGCCGAAATCCGAAGTGTTATAATGTCGAAATCTGGCTAACCTTTATTTGATTCATGTGTTTCAGGTTTCGGTTATACTGAAATCTTTAGTCTCTCTTAGGGGATTTAAGTTGGTAGTATGACATATGTGTCTTTATGTACTTCGGTTTTCAGTTGTGCCGAATTCGAAGTTTGTCAGGAGTTCTTGATTTTGCTATGTGATATTTTATATATTTCAGATTTCGGCATAACCAAAATCTGAAATATGTTGATATTGGTAGTAGGTCTATTTTCTAGTTATACACTTGCCTCTAGGCTCCTGCCGAAATGTGGAACATGAGGTTGCAGTCTTTCAACGAAAAAAGAGTAGTTGAGGTTTGTCTGTTGTTTTGGACCTTAAAACTGAAATCCCTAGGGTTTGTTGAGGAAAGGTGATGCTTAGGTTTTTGGCGAAGGTTTCCCGCCAAGTAGCGCCGAGGGAGGGAAAACGAAGAATGACATTGTTATGTTATTGTAGCGGAAAGCGAAGATGAATAGCCGTGAATCGTGAGCCATTGATCTGGATTATATCAACGGTTGAGAGGAATTGTGGAAGTTTTTGAGTGGGTATATATAGGGTGAAAGGTGGGGAAGTTCAGATTCACTTTGCATTTGTGTGTTCTGCCTGGGCCGAAATCTCTGTCAAGCTTTCTGCGCTTCAGGGACTGTGTGCGTGTTAGTGAGGTACATTGTCCATTTTGCTTATTTTTCGGCCTAAATGTCTAGTGCTGCAGAATCCGAAGTCCCTTCGAGGAAGGGGGTGCCTACTGAATCTGCCGAAATATTGGCACCCGTGTTAGGTAGAAATGACGAGTCTGTGACATACCCAGAGGTACAAGTAGATGATATTGGTCCTGCGAGGCTAAAACTGCCTCATTGGAAGACAAGCATTTTAGCCAAAACAGCTATGAAAGGCAAATTTAAGGGTAATTCGAAAAAGGAATACCCTCTCATTCTGATTCCCTCCTATTAGTGGGGGGATGGGGAAGTAGGGGTTTTTGCTTCTAGGTATTGCAATAGGTAAATCCTAAGTGATTTTGTAGGTAAAGTGCAAGTGTGCTATTTTGAAGAGTGTAAAGAGTACCCTTTCCTTGCGCGCCGTTGTAGGAATTTTTCTGTTCCAAACCAAGATTTTGTATTCCTGGGCTGAACTCCCGAAGAGAAAACAAATTTCTTTTATGTTTACGATTGTATATTTTCAATTTTTTATGTAAGGTTACCCTTTGATGACTATGTTACGGGGATACTCAGAGTGTTAAACTGTGCCCCCAGTCAATTACATCCGAATGTGCGGGGTTATATCCAGGCATTCCAAGCTCTCTGTTTGTTTTTACACATATACGGGCTACGCCCAGTCTTTTCCTACGTCATTTTTCGACGCGTCCCCATGAAAAGTGTAAGTGGGTTTCCCTCTTTCGCCAGACTGATAACCCTTTATTTATGTCATATACAACTTCTTTCAAGGGTTTCAAATCTGGGTATTTTAAGGTGATGATAAATCCAGTGGGTGGCCGAAATCACTTTTATGATGACCAACGAGGTCGCCTTTTTCCTTTCTATTGGGAACCCGTACCGAGGAGGTATACGGATTTCCCCGATGACCGCCTTACGGATCAGGAGAAGACCGATGCCGAATTCCTAGATTCCTTTCCTCGCCTGCTGCCTGTTGCAGCGTTGTTGCAACTGTATGAATCAACTACTCCCTTTATTGATCTTGAGGGTAAGTATATTTGTGAAGGAAGTGTTTACTGATTTTGACTTATATTTGTTGTTAATGTATTGGTGTGTGATGTTTGTAGAAATCCTGTGAAAATGGGTGGAAAAGCTGCTAGATTCTGGAAGATTAGGCAAAGTCGAGATCCAAAAGGAGAAGCAAGCGTCCCTGCCATCCAAATTGAGTAGCGGCCACCTCTGAAGTCTCTGCCCGTGGATACCCTTCCTCCTATTTCGGAGTATGAGAAAAAGAAGCAGAAACAAAAGGGGAAAGAAAAAAATGGTTGTTGGTGGCAAAGAAGATGACAAGAAAAGAAAAAGGGAGAAAAAATCCTCCTCTAGTAAATCCAAGAAAGAAAAATCGGAGTCGGCGACGCTGAAAACTTCTACCATCAACACTACTTTGTTGCCGTCTTCATTTTTTTATGATGAGTTGGATCCCCTGGCAGGTTCAAGTAGGTTTGGATATTCCATTTTGGCAGACGGTCGAAAATCATTATAACAGATTGAGCTTAACTTAAAATGGCAAAATTATTGCGAGTTCCTAGTGTGAGCACAAGTGCTAGGGAAACATCTGTTCGCTGATGAATTGGTGGCAGCAAAGCAGAGGCAGAGAAAAGCCGAAGATAGCTTCCTTACTATTTCAGATAGGCTACGGGAAATGGAAGAAAAAGAAAAAACCATGATTTCCCGCAAAATGTTGGAGGAAGCTCTTGCGGCGAGAGATGCCGAACATGCCAAGGTGGTGGCAGAGAGGGATGAAAAGTTGGAGGAAGCCAAAGAAGAGGTGTGCAGTTTGAGGGTGCTGGCGACTCAAAGCGAAAAAAGTCAAGAGGGTTATCGGATGACCCTCAAAAAAGCTATGGACGACCATGAAAAGTATGTGAAGCAAGTTGTAGATGATGTGATGGTCGAACACGTAGCGGGCTTTCGACAAGTTGTCCGTCAGGCGTATCATTCTTGTACCGTGCCAGAGGGGTTTAAGTTTTCTGAAAACCATGACTATTTTGGAGGGGAATGTAAAAGTCTGGATGATGTTGATGTTGATGCCATTCCGGATGGCAAAAATGCGCGAGAATCATCGGCCTCGGAAGAAAATATGGAGACACAAGCCGAAGAAACTCAAGCCGAAGAGACGACAAATGGAGAGGGAGCGGAAGGGGTCGGGGCACAAAGCGAAGATAATGAGGCAACGTCGTAGGAGTTTTATTTTAGTTTTTAGTTTTTAGTTTTTTTGTTGGTAAAAATAAAGTGATGTCTTTTTTGTTTGTAGTTTATAAAGAATTTGGAATATATAAGGAATTTGTTTTAGGTATAGTCGTATTACTCGTGTGAGTGTGTTTGCGATGTATAAATCTGATGTCGAGCTTTTTGACATTTGTGTGTTTACTAAAAGGGAGGTACAGTTTGATCCGAAAATGATGTTTTTCTGAAGGGTACTCTCAGGCTTGTTGAGAAGCCAAAAATTGTGAAGTAAATAATTTGAGAGTCGAAGTATGCTTCTTTTATAAATGGATGGAGAGTCTCGTTAAAAACGTTTTTCAAAAAATTCCCTTAATGGGACAAAAATCGAAAGAAGGAAAAGAACGCTCCAAAAGAAGTACATGCTCAAGTATCAGCTATAATACATTTTTAAATGGGTTGAATTCCAAGTTTGAGGGATGAGTTTGCCTACAAGGTCTTCGAGCTTGTAAACACCATTGTCGAGGTCTAAATGGATCCGAAAAGGTCCATCCCAGTTGGCGGCTAGCTTGCCTTCTATCTTTTCTTTCCTTGTTGCACCTGTTGCATGCCAAACCAAGTCTCTGGGAAGAAAAGCTCTGGATTTAACTTTGGAATTAAACCAGCGTGATATTCGTTGTTTGGAGGCTTCGGCGATTAAGAGTGTGTTGTCCCTGGTTTCATCCAGGTGATCCAAATCGAGTTGAAGTTCATCGTTGTTGATGGTTGGGTCAAAATGGTGTTACCGAAGTAAAGGTTTCCAATTTCGACAGGTAACATGGTGTTTGTTCCAAATGTTAACCGAAAAGGAGTTTCGTGCGTAGATGATTGGGGAGTGAAATGATAGGCCCAACGAATTTCAGAGATCTGATCGGCCCATGTCCCCTTTGCCTCGTCGAGCCTTTTGTTTAACTCGTCAAAATAACTTTGTTGGTTGTTTCGGCTTGGCCATTCGTTTGAGGGTGCTCTACCGAAGTAACTTTGTGCTTAATTGCAAGTCCTTGTAAGAAAGTGTTGAATTTTTTATCTGTGAATTGGGGACCATTATCCATGATTATGGTATGGGGAATGCCGTAACACGTGACGATGTCCTGCCAAGTGAATTTCTAGACATTTGTGGCCGAGATAATGGCTAATGGTTCGGCCTTTATCCATTTTGTGAAATAATTGATGGCAACGAGTAAAAACTTGCACTGTCATCGGGCTAATGTGAAGGGGCCTAGAATGTCCATTCCCCAGGTAGAAAAACGCCATGGGGCTGAGATGACCCTTAATTCTTCGCCAAGAACATGGATCAAGTTGGCATGCTTTTGACATTGCGTACATTTTTTAACGAATTCTGCACAATCTTGTTTTAATGTTGGCCAATAATAACCAGCTCGGAGTACTCTGTTGGACATGGATCTTGTGTCTGAATGAAAGCCGCAAATGTCGTGATGTATTTCTCTGAGCACATAGTCAGCTTCATTGTTGTTAAGACATTTTAAGAGCGGGGCCGAAAAGCTTCGTTTTTAGAGTTCATCCGAAATGAGGGTGAACCGGGAGGCTTTGGTTCTTAATTGTTTTGCTTTTGCCGAATCTTCCGGGATGGTGCCATACTGTAAATAATTGATGATCTCGGAACGCCAATCCATGTTAGTTGTGGAGACAGAAAATACTTTGACGCTGGGGAAAGGCAATTCCTATTGTAAAAAACTCCGTAATTTTCCTGGCCTACGAGGATAACATGGTTCTGGAAATAAGGCCGAAGTCGTCTTGCCGAACTGATGGCAGCCAGAGCTTCCTTTTCTACTAGTTGATACCTTGTTTCAGTGTCATGTAACATTCAACTTACATAGTAGATCGGTTGTTGACCTTCAGGGGTGTTTTGTGCTGCAACCGTACTTATGGCTTCATTAGAAATGGAGATGATGTGACCATGCCTAACCAATGACCTATCACTAAGGTCATGGCTAGAAGGATTGAAGAAGACCTAGCTCTTGCAGACAAAGGAAAAATTCACCTCCTGTGGAGAGTGAAGATATTACGCTAGAGATTTTAGTTAATAAAATGTAATTTTCCTTTATTTTAATTTGAGGAACATTAGGAATTTAATTTGGGACATGTATTTAGTCTATTTTTATTTTAGGAGGTGTCTTAGGAATTTAGAGGGTGGATTTAGCTTTTTGGATCTTTATGAAGGAAATAAGGGGTAGCCTTGATATCTACACCCCTCTTTTCCTTCATAAACCCCTAAGCTAATAAGAAGAAATTTTGGCCCTTGGTTTGAGAAACTTGGGCACCAAGTTTGATGATCTAAGGAGGGGATTGTTTCTCAATCCTCCTCTCTTAGATCTCTCCTTTTAATCCTAGCCCTTCTTTTTTAGGTTATCTTGTTCAAGAGGTTAGCTACCTCTATAAATAGGAGCTCCTCCCCTCCCTTGTATTTTTTACACTTGAATTTAATCCTAGAGACCATATTGGTTGTGAGGTTCTTACCTTTGAGTGTCCCCTCTTCTCCTTTGTGAGAGCTTCTAAGAGTTATCAAGGGACACCTCCCTTGTGGTCTCTCCCCTTTGGCTTATCAAACCTAGTATTTGTGGCGCCTTACCCCATTCCTTTCCTCTTAATAAATTCACTTCCCTTCCAAGTGACCTTAGAAAGGATCCTTTGGGCAAATGATCATCAAAGATCACATCAAGTGGTATTTAGAGCGACTTTCTAAAGGTCACGTTGTTTCTCAATTTTTTTTTGCTTTGTCGTTTATCTCTTTAATCTTTTATTTTAAAGTCCTTCATTTTTTTTCATCTTTATTTCCTTTATTGTCTAGTAGTATAGCTTTTTATTCTTGCTATTATATGCACTTTTGTTTCCTATCTATGTGCATACGTTCCATTTAATTTGATGCAATTTTATTTGTCCTTTTTTTTGCATCTTATTTTCGTGTTCAAATTGCTTAGTTTCCCTTTGTTTTTTATGTTAAAGTGTGCCTAATAAGTTGTGACCATTAAACTCACATGGTTGAGGATTTTTCCACACCATTGTCGTGATCAACTTTGGCCACTTTGTTGCGCCTTTTGTTTTGAGTCTCTTGCTGAAATTTTTGCTCTATTTTTAGGTGTGTTGGTTTTTTTCTTAATCTTGGGTTTTGTCAAATACTAGTCATGTTAGTTTCCTATTTTGCGTCATTTAAATTCCTTAGGTTTTACCCTCTTAAAATTTTTACAAAAAGCCTTAAAAAACATTTTGAATTGAGCTCCTAAGAGGTGGACCTCTTGTTAAGTCTCTTAAGTCTTTTATGCTTTTAGTTCAAGCATAGTAATATCTTTGTTATTCTTAAATATTTGCTCAATTCAATCTTTATATGCTTCTTTTTTTATGTTGAATTATTAGTAGTTTTCCACTTGGTTTACCTTCACTATTGGTGCCTCTTTATGGAATTTTAGCTTGGGTGAATTGTGTTAGTAATTTGAGAAATCAATTTACTACAAAATCAACCCTAATCATTCCTTAAGCACCATTAGTTCAGTGGTATTTGGAACTACTAAGTTGTTTTTCCTTTAGTTGCATGCATTGCTTGAAAATTGTGTGACCTTACTTTGTGCTTATTCACTCAAGCGTTATTATTTTAACCATCCTCATTAAAATTTCAATTAAACAAGCTATTAGATGCAGCAAAAATGATTAGAAAAAGTTAAAAAAATATATATATATTAGAAAAAAGTTCAAGTTAAAAAAAAAAAGATAAAGAACTCAAAAGAAAGACAATTTTGAAGTTGTGTACCTAATAGTAGAAATATTTGATATGAAGAACCATTTGTGATTTAAAAAAATTACTTGAGTAAGCTTTTTAGCTTTTGGTCACTTAAATTTTATTAAGTGTGCAACTATTGATTTCATTTTTTTTGTTTGAGTCTTTTTTCATCTCCACTTTTAGAGCTAATCTAGGAAAGTTATTTGTGTGCTACCTTCCTTTGTGAGCCTTATGTTTTCTTGCTTGTCTTCTTTACTTCTTTGAGTTTGTCATTATTTAATCTATCCACTTGGATTTTTTAACCTTGTTTTGTTATTCACCTTTGTTTATTGTCTTGTGTTGTATTTGGCCTTGATAAGGAAAGCTTGGGAAAGGTTCCATATATAAAATTTTGGCAAGTCCAAACAAGAGGAAACAAGGGTAGCATTCTTGGGGTGGGTTGATGCAACTCAAAGAGGCTTGATCAAAAGGAGACAAACACCAAAAAGCTTAGAGTGAAGACTTTGTTTTATTTTTTTTTATTCGTTGTATTGTGTATACTTAATTTTAGATTGGGAGTTTGAGTGCCCTTAAGTCCCTCCCTTGGTTTGTAATAATTTTGGTTAATTTTAGCTTAGTTCCTCGTTAATTAGGTGAAGAAGGAAGAAGTGGTACACTTTCTTCAACACCTTAGGAGCACAATTAGAACTTTTTCTCTTTTACATTCTTCCACGTTTAATTCTTTTTGCAAAAAACATGTAGAGGCTAAGAGTTCCAAAGACTCATCAAGCCACCTTAGGTGTGAAAACAAAAAAGAGAGGATTGTTGCTTGAAAAAAAAAATTGGCCTACCCTCTAGTTTTTAGAATCCAAGCACCATGTTTCCCACACACATTCTAGTGCACATAGTTATTCATCAAGTAAAAGTGTCAACCAAAGAAAACCTTCTAAGGGAGACACTCTTGAAAACCTTAACTTAGAATTTAGGGAATGGATGGCTAAAGAACAAGAAAGGATAGAAGAAAAAGACAGAAAAAAAGAAATAAAAAAAAGGAAAAACAAAAAGAGAAGGAAGAGTTAAAAAAAGAGATGTTGGAAATGAGAAAAGAGAAAAAAGAGCGAGAAGAAAGAAGGCAAAGAGAGAGAAAAGAGGATGAAGAAAGGAGAAGAAGGAAAGAACTAAAAAGAAAAAGAGAAAAAGAGGAAGAAGAGAGAAGGTGAGGAAAAGACAGTAAAAGGAGCGATGAGAGGGAGAGTGATAGAAAAAAGAAAGGAATTCTCATAAGATCCCCATCTAGGCATTTTAGCTCTAGTGAAGAAGAATACTCTAGAAATCAATATACGCATCACTCTCATTCATCATTTCTCCACAAGAGAGCATAAATCATGCTAAGGAACTAAAGGTAGACCTACCCCATTTTCATGGTAGGGAAGATGTTGAGACTTACCTAGATTGGGAAGTCAAAGTGGAACAACTCTTTCGATGCTATGAAATAAGGGAAAAAAGGAAAGTACCTTTTGCCTCCCTTAGTTTTCAAGGTTTTGCTTTGCATTGGTGGGATGAGTTAGTCAAGGATAGGGCCCGTAAACAAATGTCTGACATTCGCTATTGGAATGATTTAAAAACTTGTTTGCAAAGAAGGCACATTCCTTCATATTATGAGAGGGATCTTTTGGATAGACTCCAAAGACTTAGACAACATAACCTAAGTATTGAGGAGTATAGACAAAAGATGGAGCTTCTCATACTAAGGACCAATATCATTGAGGAACCTAATGCCACCCTTGCTAGGATTTTGTGTGGATTAAGCTCTGACATTAGAGATAAGGTAGAGCTTCTTTCATACTCAAACCTTGATGAGTTGGTAGAACTGTGTAAGAGCTGAGAATCAACTCAAGAGAAAAAACTTTAAAAAAGATTTTCCCTATTACCCAAAGAGAGACAACTTAAGGGGAACTCTTTCAAGGGTTTTACCAAAGAGAAACATAAGAACTATCAAGATATAAAAGCACCTCATGTAGAGAGAAAACCCCTTACTACTAAGCATACTGAGAGGCAAAGTAGTATCAAATGCTTCAAATGTCTTGGGAGAGACCACATTGCCTCTCAATGCCCCAACAAGAAAACCATGATCATGAGGGGACAAGACATTTGTAGTGAGAATAACTCATCTTCCTCCTCTAGTGAGAGTGAGGAAGAAAAGGGATATACTTTTGAACAAGAGTGTGAGGAAGTTTTTCCTTATGAGGGGGACCTCCTTATGGTTCAAAGGCTTCTTAGAAGCCAACCTCTAGAACTTGGCCAGTCACAAAGAGAAAAAATATTCCATACAAGATGTAAATTAAATGATAAAGTATGTTCTCTCCTTGTTGATAGTGGCTCCTGTTGTAACTGTTGTAGCTCTAGGTTGGTTGAAAAGCTAGCCTTGACTACCATGCCACATCCCAAACCTTACAAATTGCAATGGCTCAATGAGCAAGGGGAGATGGTAGTCAATGAACAAGTTATGGTTCCAATTTCCATAGGATCTTATAATGATGAGATTCTTTGTGACATAGTTCCCATGGAGGCTGACCATATCCTGTTGGGGAGACCATGACAATTTGACAAGAAAGTCATTCACCATGGTCACTCCAACCAAATAATCCTCACCCATAATGAAAAACACTTCAAATTGTATCCTTTGTCACCTTCTCAAGTGGCTGAGGATTAATTTGCAATGAAAAAGAAAACAGTTGAGGAAAAACAAAAACAAAAAAAAACACAACAAGCTTCACCCTTAAAGCTTGAAAAGGGTAAAGAGAGAGATTCGGAAGATGCCCCTTCGAAAGAGAATATTAGTAATAGGAGTTTATTTGCTACCAAACGTCATTTAAAAGAAGCTCCTTTGACTAACAAGGCCTTTTATCTCCTCTTTTGCAAAGAGGCATCAAATCATTCTCCTATTCTGCATTCTTCTGCTGAGAGCACTACCACAATCCATGCACATGAGCACCTTCCTCAACGGGTTCAAGATATTTTAAAGGAATTTGATGATATATTCCCTAATGAGGTTCTGAAAGGACTTCCTCCCATTAGAGGTATAGAACATCAAATTGATTTAGTGTCTGGCACAAGTCTACCTAATAGACCTGCTTGTAGGACCAACCCTGATGTGATCATGCCTAGCTAAGGACCTATCACTAGGGCCATGGCTAGAAGGATTGAAGAAGACCTAGCCCTTGCAGACAAAGGAAGACTTCACCTCCTATAGAGAGTGAAAATATTAGGCTAGGGACTTTAGTTAATAAAATGTAATTTTCCTTTATTTTAATTTTGAGGAGCATTAAGAATTTAATTTGGGACATGTATTTAGTCCATTTTTTATTTTTAGGAGGTGTCTTAGGAATTTAGAGGGTGAATTTAGCTTTTTGGGTCTTTATGAAGGAAATAAGGGGTAGCCTTGATATCTACACCCCTCTTTTCTACATAAACCCCCAAGCTAATAAGAAGGAATCTTGGCCCTTGGTTTGAGAAACTTGGGCACCAAGTTTGATGATCTAAGGAGGGGATTGTTTCTCAATCCTCCTCTCTTAGATCTCTCCTTTTAATCCTAGCCCTTCTTTTTTAGGTTATCTTGTTCAAGAGGTTAGCTACCTCTATAAATAGGAGCTCCTCCCTCACTTGTATTTTTTACACTTAAATTTAATCCTAGAGACCATATTGTTGAGGTTCTTACCTTTGAGTGTCCCCCTTTCTCCTTTGTGAGAGCTTCTAAGAGTTATCAAGGGACTCCTCCCTTGTGGCCTCTCCCCTTTGGCTTATCAAACCTAGTATTTGTGGTGCCTCACCCCATTCCTTTCCTCTCCATAAATCCATTTCCCTTCCAAGTGACCTTAGAAAGGATCCTTTGGGCACGTGATCATCAAAGATCACATCAAGTGGTATTTAGAGCCACTTTCTAAAGGTCACGTTCTTTCTCAATTTTTTTTTGCTTTGTTGTTTATCTCTTTGATCTCTTTATTTTAAAGTCCTTCATTTTTTGTCATCTCTATTTCCTTTATTGTCTAGTAGTATAGCTTTTTATTCTTGCTATTATATGCGCTTTTGTTTTCTATCTACGCGTCTATGTTCCATTTAATTTGATGCGATTTTATTTGCCCCTTTCTTTGGATCTTATTTTCGTGTACAAGTTACTTAATTTTCCCTTGGTTTTTTTATGTTAAAGTGTGCCTAAGAAGTTGTGACCATTAAACCCACATGGTTGAGGATTTTTCCACACCATTGTGGTGATCAACTTTGGCCACTTTGTTGTGCCTTTTGTTTTGAGTCTCTTGCTGAAATTTTTGCTCTATTTTTAGGTGTTATTTTTTCTTAATCTTGTCTTTTGTCAAATACTAGTCATGTTAGTTTCCTATTTTGTCTCATTTAAATTCCATAGGTTTTAGCCTCTTAAAATTTTTACAAAAAAGCCTTCAAAAACATTTGGAATTGAGCTCCTAAGAGGTGAACCTCTTGTTGAGTCTCTTAAGTCTTTTATGCTTTTAGTTCAAGCATATTAATCTCTTTGTTGTTCTTAAATATTTGCTCAATTCAATCTTTATATGTTTCTTGTTTTATGTTGAATTATTAGTAGCTTTCCACTTGGTTTACCTTCACTATTGGTGCCTCTTTATGGAATTTTAGCTTGGGTGAATTGTGTTAGTAATTTGAGTAATCAATTTACTTCAAAATCAGCCCTAAATCATTCCTTAAGCACCATTAGTTCAGTGGTATTTGGAACTACTAAGTTGTTTTGCCTTTAGTTGCATGCATTGCTTGAAAATTGTGTGACCTTACTTTGTGCTTATTCACTCAAGTGTTATTATTTCAAGCATCCTCATTAAAATTTCAATTCAACAAGCTATTAGGTGCAGGAAAATGATTAGAAAAAGTTAAAAAAAATAGAAAAAGTTCAAGTTAAAAAAAAAAAGGATAAAGAACTCAAAAGAAAGACAAATTTGAAGTTGTGTACCTAATAGTAGAAACATTTGATATGAGGAACCAATTGTGATTAAAAAAAAATTGCTTGAGTAAGCTTTTTAGTTTTTGGTCACGTAAATTTTATTAAGTGTGCAACTATTGGTTTCATTTTTTTTGTTTGAGTCTTTTTTCATCTCTACTCTTAGAGCTAATATGGGAAAGTTATTTGTGTGCTAGCTTCCTTTGTGAACCTTATGTTTTCTTGCTTGTCTTCTTTACTTCTTTGAGTTTGTCATTGTTTAATCTATCCACTTGGATTTTTGAACCTTGTTTTGTTATTCACCTTTGTTTGTTGTCTTGTGTTGTATTCGGCCTTGGTAAGGAAAGGTTGGGAAAGGTTCCATATATAAAATTTTGGCAAGTCTAAACAAGAGTAAACAAGGGTAGCATTCTTGGGGTGGGTTGATGCAGCTCAAAGGGACTTGATCAAAAGGAGACAAACACCACAAAAGCTTGGAGTGAAGACTTTGTTTTATTTTTTTTATTCTTTGTATTGTGTATACTTGATTTTAGATTGGGAGTTTGAGTGCCCTTAAGGCCCTCCCTTGGTTTGTAATAATTTTGGTTAATTTTAGCATAGTTCCTCGTTAATTAGGTGAAGAAGGGAGAAGTGGTACACTTCCTTCAACACCTTAGGAGCACGATTAGAGTCCTTTCTCTTTTACATTCTTGCACTTTTATTTTATTTTATGTTATTTTGAAAAAACGTGTAGAGGCTAAGAGTTTCAAAGACTCATCAAGCCACCTTAGATGGGAAAAAAAAAAGAGAGGAGTGTTGCTTGAAAAAAAAAAGTTTTTGGCCTACCCTTTAGTTTTTAGCATCCAAGCACCATGGCTTCCCACACACATTCTAGTGCACATAGTTGTTCATCAAGTAAGAGTGTCAACCAAAGAAAACCTTCTAAGGGAGACACTCTTGAAAACCTTAACTTAGAATTTAGGGAATGGATGGCTAAAGAACAAGAAAGGAGAGAAGAAAAAGAGAGAAAAAAAGAAATAAAAGAAAAGGAAAAACAAAAAGAGAAGGAAGAGTTAAAAAAAGAGATGTTGGAAATGAGAAAAGAGAAAAAAGAGCGAGAAGAGAGAAGGCAAAGAGAGAGAAGAGAGGATGAAGAAAGGAGAAGAAGGAAAGAACTAGAAAGAAAAAGAGAAAAAAAGAAAGAAGAGAGAAGGAAAGGATAAGAGAGTAAAAGGAGATATGGGAGGGAGAGTGATAGAAAAAATAAAGGAATTCTCATAAGATCCCCATATAGGCATTTTAGCTCTAGTGAAGAAGAATACTATAGAAATCAACATAAGCATCACTCACATTCATCATACAATCATCATTCTCCTCAAGAGAACATAAATCATGCTAGGGAACCAAAGGTAGACCTACCCCATTTTCATGGTAGGGAAGATGTTGAGACTTACCTAGATTAGGAAGTCAAAGTGGAACAACTCTTTCGATGCTATGAAATTAGGGAAGAAAGAAAAGTACCTTTGGCCTCCCTTAGTTTTCAAGGTTCTGCTTTGCATTGGTGGGATGGGTTAGTCAAGGATAGGGCCCGTAAACAAATGCCTGACATTCGCTACTGGAATGATTTAAAAACTTGTTTGCGAAGAAGGCACATTCCTTCATATTATGAAAAGGGATCTTTTGGATAGGCTCTAAAGACTTAGGCAACATAACCTAAGTATTGAGGAGTATAGACAAAAGATGGAGTTTCTCATACTAAGGGCCTATATCATTGAGGAACCCAATGCCATCCTTGCTAGGTTTTTGTGTGGATTAAGCTCTGACATTAGAGATAAGGTAGAGCTTCTTTCATACTCAAACCTTGATGAGTTGGTAGAACTTTGTGTAAGAGCTGAGAATCAACTCAAGAGAAAAAGCTTTAAAAAAGATTTTCCCTCTTACTCAAAGAGAGACCAACATAAGGGAAACTCTTTCAAGGGTTTTCCCAAAGAGGAACCCAAGCATTTTCAAGATACAAAAACACCTCATGTAGAGAGAAAACCCCCTACTACTAAGCCTACTAAGAGGCAAAGTAGTATCAAATGCTTCAAATGTCTTGGGAGAGGCCATATTGCCTCTCAATACCCTAACAAGAAAACCATGATCATAAGGGGACTAGACATTTGTGGTGAGAATAGCTCATCTTCCTCCTCTAGTGAGAGTGAGGAAGAAGGGGGACATACTTTTGAACAACAGTGTAAGGAAGTTTTTCCTTATGAGGGGGACCTCCTTATGGTTTAAAGGCTTCTTGGAAGCCAACCTCTAGAGCTTGGCCAGTCACAAAGAGAGAACATCTTCCATACAAGATGTAAAGTAAATGACAAAGTATGTTCTCTCCTTGTTGATAGTGGCTCCTGTTGTAACTGTTGTAACTCTAGGTTGGTTGAAAAGCTAGCCTTGACTACCATGCCCCATCCCAAACCTTACAAATTGCTATGGCTCAATGAGCAAGGGGGGATGGTAGTCAATGAACAAGTTATGGTTCCAATTTCCATAGGATCTTATAATGATGAGATTCTTTGTGACATAGTTCCTATGGAGGCTGGTCATATCCTGTTGGGAAGACCATGGCAATTTGACAAAAAAGCTATTCACCATGGTCACTCCAACCAAATAATTCTCACCCATAATGAAAAGCGCTTCAAATTGTATCCTTTGTCACCTTCTCAAGTGGCTGAAGATCAATTTGCGATGAAAAAGAAAAGAGTTGAGGAAAAAAAAATAAAAAAAATACAACAAGCTTTACCCTTAAAGCTTGAAATGGGTAAAGAGAGAGAGTCGGAAAGTGATGCCCCTTCGAAAGAGAATATTAGTAAAAAGAGCCTATTTGCTACTAAACGTGATTTAAAAGAAGCTCCTTTGACTAACAAGCCCTTTTATCTCCTCTTTTGCAAAGAAGCATCAAATCCTTCTCCCATTTTGCATTCTTCTGCTGAGAGCACTACCACAGACCATGCACATGAGCACCTTCCTTAAGGGGTTCTAGATATTTTAAAAGAATTTGATGACATATTCCCTAATGAGGTTCCGAAAGGACTTCCTCCCATTAGGGGTATAGAACATCAAATTGATTTGGTGTCTGGCGTAAGTCTACCTAATAGACCTGCCTATAGGACCAACCCCATGGAGACCCAAGAGATTGAGTCTCAAGTGAATGAGCTGTTGGAGAAGGGTTGGGTTCAAAAGAGACTAAGCCCTTGTGCTGTGCCAGTCTTGTTGGTGCCCAAGAAGAATGGCCAATGGAGGATGTGTGTTGATTGTCGTGCAATCAACATCACCATCAAATATAGGCACCCAATCCCCCATCTTGATGACATGTTGGATATATTGCATAGAGCAGAAATACTTTCAAAAATAGATCTTAGAAGTGGTTACCACCAAATAAGGATCAAAGAGGGTGATGAGTGGAAAACTGCTTTTAAGACTAAATTTGGTCTTTATGAGTGGTTGGTTATGCCTTTTGGGCTAACTAATGCCCCAAGCACATTCATGCGCTTACTGAATCATGTACTAAGGGATTGCCTTGGTAAATTTTGTGTAGTTTACTTTGATGACATTTTAGTTTACTCTAGGAACCTAGATGATCATTTAGGACATCTAAGGCATGTTTTTTCTCTTCTTAGGAGTAATAATCTTTTTGGTAACTTAGAAAATGCACTTTTTTGTGTAGATAGTGTAGTTTTCCTAGGTTTTGTAGTTAGCACAAAAGGGCTTCATGTTGACCCCGAAAAGATAAAAGCTATTCAAGAATGGCCCACCCCAAAGAGTGTGACAGAGATCAAAAGCTTTCATGGTCTCGCTGGATTTTATAGGCGCTTTGTGCCTAATTTCTCCACGCTCTTCGCACCAATAAATGATTTGGTGAAAAAGGAAGTTCCTTTCCTTTAGGGTGAGAAACAAGAGAAAGTCTTCCAGCTAATTAAGCATAAACTGACCCATGCACCAGTCTTGGCATTACCTGACTTTTCTAAAACATTTGAACTTGAATGTGATGCCTCTAGTGTAGGTGTGAGAGTTGTCTTGTTGCAAGGAGGGCACCCCATTGCGTATTTCAGTGAAAAACTCAATGGTGTCCCCCTCAACTACCCCACCTATGATAAGGAGTTTTATGCTCTAATTAGGGCCCTTCAAACTTGGGAGCATTACCTTGCTCCCAAGGAGTTTGTCATTCATAGTGACCATGAGTCACTAAAATATTTGAGGGGTCAAGGTAAATTGAACAAAAGGCATGCAACGTGGGTGGAATATCTTGAATCCTTCCCTTATGTCATCAAGTACAAGAAAGGAAAACAAAATGTGGTGGCTGATGCTCTTTCTAGGCGTCATGCCCTTTATTCATCCTTGAGTGCAAAAATCTTGGGATTTGATGACATTTGGGCTATGTATCCGTTTGATAAGGATTTTGGCCCCATATTTGCTACCTCTGCATCTGCATTTGCATTAAAGGCCCATGATGGGTACTTCATCAGTGAGGGGTATCTTTACAAAGGGAGTAAGCTTTGTATACCCGAAGGATCAATTAGGAACTTACTTACAAAAGGGAGTCATGAAGGTGGGCTCATGGGGCATTTTGGGATTTCAAAAACCCTCATGCTTTCACAAGAGAAATTCTTTTGGCCCCATATGCGTAGAGATGTCCATAGACATTGCTCTAAATGTATAGTTTGCTTGCAAGCAAAGTCTAAAGCAATGCCTCATGGACTATACACACCTTTACCTGGTCCTTTTGCACCTTGGGAGGATATTAGCATGGATTTCATCCTTGGGCTCCCAAGAACCCAATGAGGTTCAAACTCCATATTTGTGGTGGTGGACCGATTTTCAAAAATGACCCATTTTATTCCCTGTCACAAAGTGGATGATGCGAGCAACATCGCAAGACTTTTCTTTAAAGAGGTTGTCCGATTGCATGGTATACCCTCTTCAATAGTGTCAGATAAGGATGTGAAGTTCCTTAGCCATTTTTGGAAAACTCTTTGGGCTAAGCTGGGAACTAAACTTCTTTTTTCCACTACCTGTCACCCTCAAACTGATGGGCAAACAAAAGTGGTGAATAGATCTTTATCCACTATGCTGAGGGCTCTCCTTAAAGGCAACCATAAGTCTTGGGACGAGTACCTTCCCCACATTGAATTTACTTATAACCGGGTGGTTCATAGAACCACCAAGCATTCTCCTTTTGAGGTGGTCTATGGCTTTAATCCTCGTACTCCTCTAGATCTTTTACCTCTTCCTCTTTCTGTTGCTGTGCATAAAGAAGGAGAGGCAAAAGCCATTTTTGTAAAACAATTACATGAGAGGGTTAAAGTTAACATAGAGCGCCAATCCTTGAGAGATGCTACTTTCGCCAATAGGGGGAGGAAAGAAGTCATCTTTGAAAAGGGCGACTGGGTATGACTTCACTTGAGAAAGGATAGATTTCCTTCTCAAAAGAAGTCCAAACTTAGCCCTAGAGGAGATGTACCTTTCCAAATCCTTGAGCGGATCGGTAATAATGCCTATGTTTTAGATCTGCCTGAGGATTATGGGGTAAGCACCAGTTTTAATGTTTCTGATTTGTCTCCATTTGTAGGTGCTGAAAATGACGAAGACCCCATGGATTTGAGGTCAAATCCTCTTCAAGGGGGAGGAGATGATGTGATCATGCCTAGCCAAGGACCTTTCACTAGGGCCATGGCTAGAAGGATTGAAGAAGACCTAGCCCTTGCAGACAAAGGAAGACTTCACCTCCTATGGAGAGTGAAGATATTAGGCTAGAGACTTTAGTTAATAAAATGTAATTTTCCTTTATTTTAATTTTGAGGAGCATTAAGAATTTAATTTGGGACATGTATTTAGTCAATTTTTTATTTTTAGGAGGTGTCTTAGGAATTTAGAGGGTGGATTTATCTTTTTGGGTCTTTATGAAGGAAATAAGGGGTAGCCTTGATATCTACACCCCTCTTTTCTACATAAACCCCCTAAGCTAATAAGAAGGAATCTTGACCCTTGGTTTGAGAAACTTGGGCACCAAGTTTGATGATCTAAGGAGGGAATTGTTTCTCAATTCTCCTCCTTAGATCTCTTCTTTTAATCCTAGCCCTTCTTTTTTAGGTTATCTTGTTCAACAGGTTAGCTACCTCTACAAATAGGAGCTCCTCCCTCACTTGTATTTTTTACACTTGAATTTAATCCTAGAGATCATATTGGTTGAGGTTCTTACCTTTGAGTGTCTCCCTTTCTCCTTTGTGAGAGCTTCTAAGAGTTATCAAGGGACCCCTCCCTTGTGGCCTCTCCCCTTTGGCTTATCAAACCTAGTATTTGTGGTGCTTCACCCCATTCCTTTCCTCTCCATAAATCCATTTCCCTTCCAAGTGACCTTAGAAAGGATCCTTTGGGTACGTGATCATCAAAGATCACATCAAACCCCATAGAAACCCAAGAGATTGAGTCTCAAGTGAATGAACTGTTGGAGAAAGGTTGGGTTCAAAAGAGCCTAAGCCCTTGTGTTGTGCCAGTCTTGTTAGTGCCCAAGAAGAATGGCAAATGGAGGATGTGTGTTGATTGTCGTGCAATGAACAACATCACCATCAAATATAGGCACCCAATCCCCCGTCTTGATGACATGCTGGATGAATTGCATCGGGCAAAAATATTTTCAAAAATAGATCTTAAAAGTGGTTACCACCAAATAAGGATCAAAGAGGGTGATGAGTGAAAAACTGCTTTTAAGACTAAATTTGGTCTTTATGAATGGTTGGTTAGGCCCTTTGGGCTAACCAATGCCCCAAGCACATTCATGAACTTAATGAATCATGTACTGAGGGATTGCCTTGGTAAATTTTATCTAAGGGCATGTTTTTTGTCTTCTTAGGAGTAATCATCTTTTTGGTAACTTAGAAAAATGCATCTTTTGTGTAGATAGTGTAGTTTTCCTAGCTTTTATAGTTAGCACAAAAGGGGTCCATGTTGACCCCAAAGGATAAAAGCTATTCAAGAATGGCTCACCCCAAAGAGTGTGACAGAGATAAAAAGCTTTCATGGTCTTGCTGGATTTTATAGGCGCTTTGTGCCTAACTTCTCCACACTCTTCGCACCAATAAATAATTTGGTGAAAAAGGAAGTTCCTTTCCTTTGGGGTGAGAAACAAGAGGAAACCTTCTAGGTAATTAAGCATAAACTGACCCATGCACCAGTCTTGGCATTACCTAACTTTTCTAAAACATTTGAACTTGAATGTGATGTCTCTGGTGTAGGTGTGGAAGCTGTCTTGTTGCAAGGAGGACACCCCATTGTGTATTTCAGTGAAAAAATCAATGGTGCCCCCCTCAACTACCCCACATATGATAAGTAGTTTTATGCTCTAATTAGGGCCCTTCAAACTTGGGAGCATTGCCTTGCTCCCAAGGAGTTTGTCATTCATAGTGACCATAAGTCAGTAAAATATTTGAGGGGTCAAGGTAAATTGAACAAAAGGCATGCAACGTGGTTGGAATATCTTGAATCTTTCCCTTATGTCATCAAGTACAAGAAAGGAAAACAAAATGTGGTGGTTGATGCTCTTTCTAGGTGTCATACCCTTTATTCATCCTTGAGTGCAAAAATCTTGGGATTTGATGACATTCGGGCTATGTATCCTTCTGACAAGGATTTTGGCCCCATCTTTGCTGCCTCTGCATCTGCATTCACATTAAAGGCCCATGATGGGTACTTCATTAGTGAGGGGTATCTCTACAAAGGGAGTAAGCTTTGTATACCCCAAGGATCAATTAGGAACTTACTCACAAAAGAGAGCCATGAAGGTGGACTTATGGGGCATTTTGGGATTTCAAAAACCCTCATGCTTTTACAAGAGAAATTCTTTTGGCCCCATATACGTAGAGATGTCCATATACATTGCTCTAGATGTATAGTTT
Organism: Psophocarpus tetragonolobus; assembly: GCA_037954015.1. Classification (NCBI taxonomy): domain Eukaryota; kingdom Viridiplantae; phylum Streptophyta; class Magnoliopsida; order Fabales; family Fabaceae; genus Psophocarpus; species Psophocarpus tetragonolobus. The sequence goes on along the minus strand of CM075692.1, from coordinate 874,148 downwards.
GCTTGCAAGCAAAGTTTAAAGCAATGCCTCATGGTGGTGGACCGATTTTCAAAAATGACCCATTTTATTCCCTGCCACAAAGTGGATGATGCGAGCAATATCGCAAGACTTTTCTTTAAAGAGGTTGTTCGATTGCATGACATACGCTCTTCAATAGTGTTAGATACAGATGTGAAGTTCCTTAGCCATTTTTGAAAAACTCTTTAGGCTAAGCTGGGAAATAAACTTCTTTTTTCCACTACTTGGCACCCTCAAACTGATGGGCAAACAGAAGTGGTGAATAGATCTTTATCCACTATGCTGAGGGATCTCCTTAAAGGCAACCATAAGTCTTGGGATAAGTACCTTCCCCACATTGAATTTGCTTATAACCGGGTGATTCATAAAACCACCAAGCATTCTCTATTTAGGGTGGTCTATCACTTTAATCCTCGTACTCATCTACATCTTTTACCTCTTCCTTTTTCTGTTGCTATGCATACAGAAGGAGAGGCAAAATCCATTTTTGTAAAACAATTACATGAGAGGGTTAAAGCTAACATAGAGCGCCAATCCTTGAGAGATGTTACTTTCGCCAATAGGGGGAGGAAAGAGGTCATCTTTGAAAAAGGCGGCTGGGTATGGCTTCACTTGAGAAAGGATAGATTTCCTTCTCAAAGGAAGTCCAAACTTAGCCCTAGAGGAGATGGACCTTTCCAAATCCTTGAGCGAATCAGTAATAATGCTTATGTTTTAGATCTGCCTGAGGATTATGGGGTAAGTACCAGTTTTAATGTTTTTTATTTGTCTCCATTTGTAGGTGCTGAAAATGATGAAGACCCCATGAATTTGAGGTCAAATCCTCTTCAAGGGGGAGGAGATGATGTGACCATGCCTACCCAAGGACCTATCACTAGGGCCATGGCTAGAAGGATTGAAGAAGACCTAGCCCTTGTAGACAAAGGAAGATTTCACCTCCTATGGAGAGTGAAGATATTAGGCTAGAGACTTTAGTTAATAAAATGTAATTTTCCTTTATTTTAATTTTGAGGAGCATTAAGGATTTAATTTGGGACATGTATTTAGTCCATTTTTTATTTTTAGGAGGTGTCTTAGAAATTTAGAGGGTGGATTTAGCTTTTTGGGTCTTTATGAAGGAAATAAGGGGTAGCCTTGATATCTACACCCCTCTTTTCTACATAAACCCCCTAAGCTAATAAGAAGGAATCTTGACCCTTGGTTTGAGAAACTTGGGCACCAAGTTTGATGATCTAAGGAGGGGATTGTTTCTCAATTCTCCTCCCTTAGATCTCTTCTTTTAATCCTAACCCTTCTTTTTTAGGTTATCTTGTTCAGGAGGTTAGCTACCTCTATAAATAGGAGCTCCTCCCTCACTTGTATTTTTTACACTTGAATTTAATCCTAGAGACCATATTGGTTGTGAGGTTCTTACCTTTGAGTGTCCCCCTTTCTCCTTTGTGAGAGCTTCTAAGAGTTATCAAGGGACCCCTCCCTTGTGGCCTCTCCCCTTTGGCTTATCAAACCTAGTATCTGTGGCGCCTCACCCCATTCTTTTCCTCTCCATAAATCCATTTCCCTTCCAAGTGACCTTAGAAAGGATCCTTTGGGCAAGTGATCATCAAAGATCACACCAGGAGATGTACAAGAGTAGTGGCTTTTTGGGATCTGGTTTTGTTAAGACTGGAGGAGAGGTTATGGATGTCTTTAGTAGGGTAAAGGCATCTTCACATTCTTTAGTCCATGTGAAACTGTTGTTTTTCTTTAGCAATGTAACTATGGGTCTTGCTTTTTCAGCTATGCACGGAAGGAAACTGGCTAAAAACGCGAATTTACCCATCAAAATTTGCACTTCCTTGACATTGTTCGGGATTCGCATGTTCAGGATAGCCTGACATTTGTCGGGATTGACTTCTATTCCTCTGTTGGTCAACATAAAACCCAGAAAGTTACCACCCCTGACGCCGAAGACGCATTTTTCAGGATTGAGTCGCATTGAATGCCGACAAATAGTGGAGAAAATATCTTGTAGGTCATGGATATGGTGGTTTGGTTTGTCAGACTTGACGACCATATCATCAACGTAGACTTCTAAATTTCTCCCTATTTGTTAATGAAAGACTTGATCCATTAGTCGTTCGTAAGTGGCGCCTGCATTTTTAAGGCCGAAAGGCATAACCTTATACCAATAGTTGGCGGATTCCATAGTGAATGCAGTTTTAGCCTCATCACCGGGATGCATGCGAATTTGGTTATAGTCGGAGTATGCATCTAAAAAACTTAATAGACAGTGCCCTGCTGCACCGTCTACTAACTTTTCGATGCTGGGTAAGGGGTAGGCATCTTTGGGGCAAGCTTTATTTAAGTCCGTGTAGTTAGTGCACATTCGCCACTTGCCATTTTTTTTGCAGACCATGACTACATTCGCTAGCCATGTGGTATATCGGACTTCACGAATAAAATTGGCCGAATGGAGTTTTTTTACTTCTTCCTTAGCTTCCTTAACCCTTTCTTCTCCCATTTTACGCCTCTTTTAAGCTACTGGCCGAGCTCTACTACAAATGCTGAGGCGATGACAAAGGAATTCTAGATCAATGCCAAGCATGTCTGATGCCAACCATGCAAATAAATCAGAATTAGTCTTGACAACTTAGATAATCTGATTTCTTTCTTTTTCAGTGGCTGAAGAGCCTATGTATGTCACTTGTTCTGACTTTGGACCTAACTGAAAAGGTTCCACTTTCTCCATTGGTTCAATTCTTTCGGCGTCTTCCCCTCTAGGATCCAAATCTAGTTGTGAGTCTATTGATGTTTTTGGAGCTTTGTTAACATTGTGGAAGGTGAGCATTTTCTGATAAGTCTGGGACCTTAGGCTAGCCAGATAACATGCTTTGGCTGTGCGTTGATTCACATGAATAGTCACAATGTCGTTTGTTTCATAAGGGAACTTCATGGCTAAATGAGGAGTGGAAACAATGGCCTATAGTTTGTTAAGAGAAGGTCTTCCCAATAGAATATTATATGAAGTGATGGCTTGAATGACTATGTACCTTATTCAGATGCTTCGAGATTGTCGATCATTGCCGAATTTGGTGTACATGTCAATGCATCCTTTGATGGGTACACGCTCCTCTGAAAATCCTATGAGTGATTCATTGTACAGGAGCAGTTGATCTTCAGATAATCCTAATTCTTTAAAAGTCCGCCAATACAACACGTTTGTCGAACTCCCCTAATCTACTAGTGTCTTGCGTACAATGCAGTTGGCGATTTCTACACTAATGACCATGGGATTGTCCTGCTCAGGATCAATGGCCTAAAAATCAGAGTCGGTGAAGGTGATGTTCAACATTCATTGTCGTGCATAAGGGGCAGCCGAATTGATTGATCTGACAACTCGGGCATGCCACTTTCTAGCCGAAAAGGTATGTCCTCCTCTTGCAAATTCGCCCATAATTGTGTTGATGATCTTCTTTTCTTTAATATGACTATTCTCTTGGCGATCCCGTGACCGGATTTGACTCATACTTCGACGTCTGTTGTAGCGGGGTCGGTAGTTATTGTGGGCTTTGTGCTGGGAATGGTTGCGTTGGGTGCTGCTTGACCAAACTATTGATGAGTTGCCATGAGCCCTGTGGAAAAATGTTTTCAAATGCCCCTGCTTGATTAAGTCTTCTATCCTGTCTCTAAGGGTCATGCAATCTTCGGTAGAATGTCCTTTGTTCCTGTGGTATTTGCAATGTTTAGTAGGATCAGTGCCTTTGGATGTATGTGCCTTCTTCGTCATGGTTAACAACTCGATGGCCAAAGCTTGTTCAAGTATTCAGGTTTTGTTGGCATTAAGCGGGGTGTATTGGGTGTATCGTGGTCCTTTGGGCAATCTTTCCGAATACTGATCTTTTTGACAGATGGTGTCGGCTCTTGTTTTGTCTTTTTTAGAGCCGAGAGATGCTTTCGCCTGAGTTTTTTGTTGGAAAGTCGTGAGCTTCTCTACCTCGATTAAAGGAGTGACTCTTCGTTTGAGCTCGTACATGTCCATAGGAGGAAAATGAATAAGACTTATGGAAAATTCTCATGGCTGCAAATTAACCAGGAATGTATGGAGGGCCACGTCTAGAGGCAAGTTCTTTATAGTCAGGGATGCTCGGCTAAACCGATCTACGAAGTCTTGGAGTGAGTCATTGTTTTCTTGCCGAATTGTGGCCAAGGCGGCAGATGTGAACCGATGTGGACGAGATGTAGCGAATTGGGTGCCAATTCAAGGCTTGGCCTTTAAGTGACATGGGAAAGATTTTACATAAAGCCACTTGATCTTTGGTATACATGCCTACCTGAGTCATGAATGCAGCTAGATAAGCATCGGGATCTGAAGTACCATCATATTTCTCAAGGGTAACGTGTTTCCAACTTTCCGGTAGTGGAAAGTCCATAACTTTCGCCGTAAAGGGATGGTGTGGTCGAACTTCCGAGATCTCATTCATGCTTGGTATGCGCAGAGGCATAGTTTGAACGGAAGTTGGAATGGGGTGTGCTGAAGGAGGCGTGAAGGGTGATATTGTTTAAAAAAGAGTGGGGACTTCCTTCAGGACAGATGGAGGATTTGGCCGAGGATGCTGACTGCGAGAGTGCTCGGGAGAATGTTCAATAGGTGGACCACTACAGGATGGGGCCGCAGACTCTCGTTTACGGAATTATCCTTGTCTCTTCTTCCTGCTGACTTCATCTTCCCTAAAGCTTCGATTTTGGAATTCAGCGTTTTCCCGCCGAAGTTCTGCAATTTCTTCTCTGAGTAATCTGAGAACTTTGGCGAGGCTGTTTAACTCCATGACCTTGGGTTGCCGGGATGTGTCTTCTTCATCATGGGGTGCGTTGATTATGAGGTGTTGCTCCGTGACTTCTGGTGATTGCCATATCCTTTTTAGACGTGGTTGTGGGGTCTAGTTTTACTTCGGCCCCACGGTGGATGCCAAAATGTTTTTACCAAAATGTACCTGGATACAAATCGCCTCAAACTTTCTGAACTGCGCTGGATTGGGTTAAATAAGCATCCAAGTATTCCCTGGGATGAACAGTGGTAAAGGGGAAGAACCTGCAGGAGAGGACTTCAACGCTTAAGTTAGTGGATAAACTAAAATGGGGATAAAGAGGAAGAGAGAGAAAAAATAAGAGAGATAGAACAAGATAGAGAGAGATCATAAAGAAGTATGTGTTCTTTCCTGAATGGGTTGTGGACACATACCTCTAATGGTGTATTTATAGTAAAAAATGTGGTTATTACTTGGCGGTAAATACTTTTTACCCTGGTTGTACTTCTTTTACCCGGTAGGTCCTCCTTTTGTCCGACAGGTATTTGGTAGGTTCTTCTCTGCTTTATGGGGAGTTGTGCTAATGGGCGATTATACTGATTTTATCTTCGAATTTTAATCCTAATTTATTTCTTGAGGGGATTTTGGATTTCGGTTTGGCCGAAATCCTCTAAATTTCACTTCTGTTTATGGTTGTTATATTTCGGATTTCGGACATACTGAAATCTGAAGTGTTATAATGTTGAAGTCTGGCTAACCTTTATTTGATTCATGTGCTTCGATTTTTGGTTATACCGAAATCCGAAGTGTCTCTTAGGGGATTTAAGTTGGTAGTATGGCATACGTGTCTTTATGTACTTCGGTTTTCGGTTGTGCTGAAATTCGAAGTCTGTCAGGAGTTCCTCATTTTGCTATGTGATATTTTATATATTTCAGATTTTGACATAACTGAAATCCGAAATATGTTGATATTGGTTATAGGTCTATTTTCTGGTTATACACATCCAAATCACTCATATCTAAATATTAACTTAAAAAGTGGAATAAATAAATTTCATGAATTTGCCCTCCACATTTGACTCACTCTTCTTTACCTTTCAATTTTTTCTTTGTTACCATACTCTTCAACAACAACAACGTCATTCGAAGACAAGTCACAAATCACCAAAATAGAACCGATTCCAAAATGAAAAACAATGTGGACTATAGCGATGATTTATCACTAATAGGTTTAGAAGTTACAAACAACTAATGATCTATTATACCCTTTTTTATTTTGATCATTACAAATATATTACGTTTATCTAATATTTTACTTGTAAGATGATAATCAAAAGGTGTTTATATAGTGCTATTAGAAGAGAATGATGTCATAAGAAAATAACAAATATTAATAATCAGAAGACCATCGAAGCCTCCTGGATGTTAAAAGATTTCAATCAAAACTCAGTTAATTAGAATCACAATATCAAAAGGTTTAGAGGCAAAAAAAATATCATAGTTGCATGGGTAAAAAAAGATCATAGTTGTGTGGGTCATAAGACGCGTTACTATCAAAATATTAAAGCTAATGATCAAAAGTAAAATATCAAAGTTGTTGCTCAAGAGTAAGTGATCGAAGTTGTTGATCAAGAGTAACAAATCAAAGTTGTGGATCAAGATTGAAAAGCAAGAGATCAAAGTTCTTAATCAAGAGTAAGAAATTAAACCTACTCACATAAATCAAAAGATCAAAGTCTTTAACAAAGATCAAGAAGTCGTAGTTGCTTATGCTTTGGTCAAACTATCTGGAGTATGATGTTTCTATTAAAGGATGAAGAACAAAGATTATGACTCTTTAAAACTCTCTAAGAGACCATATGTTAAGAAGTTTGTCAACATATTCTAAAGGAGCTAATACTTATGCAGACTATCTTTTGAAGACTATTTCTCAAAGATTTGCACCCTTGTCTAAGCAAATGTCATCTCATGAGGAAGATATAATCTTATAGACCATCTAATCATAAGAAGACAAATTTTTTACTCATGTACGTTGGAAGAGGATTTGATCATAGATCATAATCATGATCAAATAATTCACGAATCTTGTAGAAAATGTACAAGTTTAACCAATACTAAGACAAAGAAAAACAATTCAAAGCTAATTCATTTTGGAATTTAAAAATCAAACTTTGAGCAAAAGGCTCTGTTTTATGGTTCTAAAATGGAACAAAAAATTGAGCATGTCATAAAATGATGAAAAGTTTACCATCTGTTTAGGTCATTTGAAGCTAATGATAAGTTGACTTCTACTTGAATAATCATCATCCATTTATGACACTTATGTGAAATTTAAATTGTGCAAGTGGACGAAGAAACTATAGTGAAGAACATAGTCAAAAGTTGAAGATCTACCTTAAGCAAAATGTCTCTTACACATTCACAGTTTATAAAGTCATCAATTTGAGAAAGTTGGTATATCAAAGTGATAGGTGGTGCTCAATTTTAGTAAAAAACGTGACAAGTTTATGATAACCTTTCAAAGTACATTTAATGCAAAATAAGGATCAAGTTGCACAAGCTATTTCTTCATCATTGAATGTGAGAACTATCATCAAAAGGCTTAAGGAAAAGGAGAATCATAGAAGTGAATTGAATTAAATAAACTAAGAGTTGTATAGTTTCTCTTTGAGTCTTTCCCCCTACAACCTCTATCCATATACACTTAACTTGAGTGATTATAAGCCTTATCTAAGCAACGTTCTACTAAGCTTAAAGTTTCTATCCTTCATCTAGTGAAATTAGTGCTTGTGGGCATAACTTAGATATCCTCTTTTTGAGAGTTATCCTTGTACAAACATTCTTACTTCCTTGTATAGAGCCATGAGTGACTTATTGTAAAAGATTATTTGGTGGAAAATCAAAAGTTGCTTAATGTCAAACAATACTTGGTTTTCAAACTTGAAGGAGTTTGGGTTGTAAATAAAAAATGGTGAGAATACTTGTTGTAAGGAATAATTGTAAAAAAGAATATTGGTGTATTTATGTTGAAATAATGAAACCTTCTAACGAGTTAGAAGAGAATGCATGTCGTTCACATTAAGTGAAACCTTCTAAATTCTTTTGTTTTTATGAAGATTTTTTACGAAAAGGATTTAAAACTTATTGTATCAAAACTGGTTTAAACCTTTAAATTCAATAAGCTATTTGTATTTGGATGCACAAATTTATAAAACACTTATATGAAAATAAAGTGTTTGAATATATCTATCTATCTATCTAGATAAATAGATAGAGATATACAAAGAGAGGAAGAGAGAAAGTGATGGAAAGAGAGTGAGAGAGAGAGGGAGTGAGAAAGAGAGGATGGAGGGAAGGAGAAAGCAAGAGAGAGAAAGAGGGTGAGAAAGATAAGGAGTGAGCAAGAGATGAGAGAGGGAAGGAGAGAGAAAGAAGGAGAGAGAGGGGGGAGAGAAAAAGAGAGACTCAGTACTAAATTTTGATCATAAGAGAGACAAAAAAATGAGAAGTGAGAGTTGAAGAAAGCATGAATTTTCAATAAGGTTAAAATAGTTTTTTTTTCCTGAAAAACTACTTTAAATAGTTTATTCAAATAAATTTTAAACAACTTATGAACCCTATATAAGTGCTTTTATAAATTTATCTAAACACTTGTATAAGTGCTTATATGATAAGATAAATTTAAACAAACTGTAAATAAGTTTTTTCCAAATAGGACCTAAATAAGTATTTAATAGATTACATGGTTCGTGAGACTTATTTTAGTCAACAAGCACAAATTAATCGATTATTTTAAGTTTCTATCGATTAATACAACTTTTAATAGATTATGAAGCTAATTTAATATATTAAAACAACAATTATGCATTTCAATAAACTAAATTACTCCATAAATCAATTGCTTGCTACATAAATGAAATAAATAAGATTTTCCAAAAATTTTTGGATGAATATCTCATTCATGCTTCACATGGATAATTTAAGTTAAGAATCTACAAGAATTTTCAAGAAGTTAAATTAATGCGCATCTATTTATATGCATGATGAATAAAAATATTTTTAACCTATATGGATACATAAGTTCATAATCAAAACATATATTAATCAACTTAATACATTTTACATCTTCATCTTTTGAGGTTGAGAGTGAGTTCCAATAGGTAATAAGATGGTATAATGGAGAAAGAACTTATTTAACATTGAAGGGAGTCCCATGGCGGTGAAGGCAAATTTTGGGATAATTATTGCCACTATCTTCTTGGATAAAAAATCAACTTAAAGAAGACAAATGCTAAATAATTAATGTTTCTACAATTCATTGAAAAAATTAAAAAAATAATATTGGAACACATTTTTCTATATGTATAATTAGTATGAATTATATTAATTGTTCAAAAAGATAAAAATCAAGAAAATTATTATTATTTTAAAACTAAAATTTCCTTTAATTTGAGTATCAACTGTGAAATTTAAAAATTTAGATTAAAATATCTTAATTTAAAAATTAAGTGTTATAAATTATAGATTTGTAAAAAGTGGAGGTTATAAAGTGCGATCAAATCTATTTAAAAACAATTAACTTATTTTATAGAAAATATTTGATCTTATCTTTTTTTATTTCATATGCTTTAAATTAGTTTTTGTTTTGTTGTTTTATAAAATATTTATTTGATCAAATTAAATTTTTAAAATGAATTATCAAATACAATATTTTCTTAATATTAAATTACTATTAAATTAATCAAAATTATTTCACTACCTAAGATATGCGACTAACAACCTTGCTTAATGTTGGGATAGTATTAAGTCATGAAAAGTAATGATAGGCTTTGTTTGGTTCATAGAAGGGGAAAGGAAGGGATGTGAAGAACTTTAATTACATATAATGTTTTGTTCAATAGAAGAAATATGATGCAAAATTATTGTACTTTTGTTTAGTTTATAAGAAAGTGAAAGAGATTTTAAAGTTAATTATTTACAATGCAACTTGTAGCATCTTTTTCACATATATATGCATTGTGTAATATCTTGTAGATAAATGTCTTGTACACTTTATTTTTTAAGGGTGCAATAGATTTTTTGAGGGAGAAAAAAAGACATGTAAAGTTTGTGGACATTGACATAAAAAAATTGATCATACATGAAGATATTGAAAATCGTGAAAAGAACAAGAAAAAATTATTAAAATCAAGTAATTTATTATTTTTTTTTCTCCTCTATATTCTTCAATATCTGAGGAAGTTAACAGTGGGTAAGAAAATATTTTCTTTTTGCATTTATTTGCATTCTCTGAGGCATTGAATCAATTAAGATTTTTTTTAGAATTGCTACTATCCCTTCCATCTCTCTCAAAAAAAGCATTTAAAACTTTATAAAATAAGATTTAATCTAAAAAGTGATCATAAAAATACGTTGATTTTAAAAATATATTATAAATGGAATCTAATTATCTTTAATAATAATTGAAGTGTATGAATTATGATGTTAATGATAAAATTGTGAATCTATAACCTATAAATTATATTATAATAGGAATATTTTATTTTAATGTGTAAATTTACTTGTACTTTTTTTTTTTCATGTTTTATTTCTGGCAATAGCTAATAACCAGGGATATAAGGTTTTTAAGCGGAATTGATGTTGGATTAAAAGAGTGGGTTGTAAACTGGGCATATTCTTTGAGCTTCCTCTCACCTGGCGACACGCTGAGGAAAAGATGGACACTTTAAACCATTTATGGAGCAGAAAAGCCCTAAAAGGTCTTGCCTTGGGACAGTTTCTTTCTCTCCTCATCACTTCCACTGGCTTCACCTCTTCTCAATTGGCTAAAAAAGGTTTCCCCGCATCTTCTCAATTCTCTAATCTCGTTGCTTGTTACTCCTTCATGATTCCTTATTTTCGACTTTTGCACCCATCACAGGAATTAATGCACCAACTTCACAGTCGTTTCTAAACTACGTCTTCCTTGCAATTGTTTACGGGACTCTTCTTCTATACAGAAGGGAACCACTCAAGGTTATACTTTTACTTTTAGGCTTTCATTTCTTTGCCCTTTAATGTTTCTACTTTTCACTGAAATTTCATATCCTAATTTGCCTGTCTCTGTTAAAAAGAACAAACCCCTCAATGTCAGGTTGCTGCCTTTAAAACATATACTAATATGCCCCTTCTTACACCCTTTTCCTTATTAATTTCACATGTTATTCATGCAGGCAAAATGGTATTTTTACATACTTCTTGGATTGGTTGATGTTGAAGCAAATTTTCTTGGTAAGTTTTTTCCAATGGCACACACACAGTAATAGTACTACTTGGAAAGCATTGTTGCAAATTGCAATTAATATATTTATATTCAATCTGCTCAAGCAGCAACAGGTCAGAGAAGAATTAGAATTACATAATGGAAACGTACATGTCTCAACTTTAATTGTCCAAATCTAGATTACTTCAGTCTGACTTTAATATTTTCTTTCTACTGTATTACTGTTGGACCTTATTCTACTGAAGCAAGTCAGCTATAGAGTTTCATCATATTACTTTTGATGATTTACGTGCTAATTCTCATCTAATGAACAGTTGTGAAGGCGTATCAATACACATCACTAACAAGTGTGATGCTGCTTGACTGTTGGTCCATCCCATGTGTCATGCTTTTTACATGGATTTTCTTAAAAACAAAATATAGATTCAAAAAGATCACTGGGGTAGTTGTTTGCATTGCTGGCCTTGTCTTGGTCGTATTTTCAGATGTCCATGCTGGTGACCGAGCAGGTTGGTGGATTATGATTTCCCTATATCTTTTGTACATATGTAAACACTAACACTTACACGGCACATTTAGAAAGCTAGAGTTGTGTGCTCACTATCTTTATTCCTCAAACTCATTTTCTGTACATATCGATCTTGTTATATTCATTAGTAAAGTACATCTTTTATCTTTCTCTTTATGGTAGTTGTCTAATGGTATATGCACATGCATAGGAGGAAGCAACCCTCGTCTAGGGGATCTTCTTGTTATTGCTGGTGCTACACTGTATGCTGTCAGTAATGTCAGTGAGGTAAACTGATTGCATTTGTGCTTTTAAGAAATTTTGCAACATATTGCAATTGCAATTTTCAATTTACTATGCGCACAAATATGTGCATATACTCATTGAAAACTTATTTATTAGATCCAATTTTCAAGCCAAGGTACTGAGCTTGAATCTGGGATCTAGACTGCAAAGTAATAATATGTTGCATTTGGATTAATTGAGATGCTCCCACATGATTCATCTACACTTAGTGCTTATCTAATTACAGGAGTTTCTAGTGAAAAATGCTGATAGAGTTGAGCTGATGGCAATGTTGGGTCTCTTTGGTGGTATTGTTAGTGCCATTCAAATGTATCCTTGATTTCTTAACCTCTACCTATTTATCCATTCTCAAATTTGTGTTTTTGAAATTTTTATTGAGGAATCCATTTTATGACACTTGGTCAAACTTTGTTTCCACAATCTGCATTCGTATATTTGTTGCATAATCGAAGTCTCTAATTGCAATCTTTAAGCTAAATCCAGATATTGCTTTACTCAGTGGTTAAATAAATTAAAATATGCTATTATCACGTTGCTTTGGAGATTTTAATTTTAGAATTAACTATGAACTGTTAATATAAATCAAAGTTGTTTTTTTTAATTAATAACGATGGGGGTGAGATAAAGATGATTTTCACATCAAGATTTTCCTTTAAATTGAGAGAGTAAAGAAAAGAAAAAGGAGAAAGAAGAACCTTGCATTTATTTCGCATGTTACATATTTAGTTCTCTTTTCCCTTTTTTTGGACTTAATGGTTATTATTGCAGAAGCATCCTTGAGCGCAATGAGCTAAAATCTATTCACTGGTCAGCTGGGGCAGTAAGCTCTCTCTCTCTCTCTGACACACACTGACACTATTGTTTGAGTAATTGACAAAGTTTCACCACTCTTGATAAGATGTCTGCAAAGAGTCATGCCCCAAACTCTAAGATTTATGTGTTTGACTATCTACACACAGTCCTTCTCTTTTCCTTTGGAAGAACCACAAAATCCCGAGTTGCTTTTTGTTTGCAATCATGGAATGGAATGATAAGTTTGGTCCTTAGAATACTGATGTGCCCTTATTGGGATCTGGGGTGAATATTTAGAACCATCCCACCCACAACTGGCCTAATGATTATAAATTCTTCTCTAAGTTTATTACATCCCTTAATTATATGTTTTTTATATCAAATTGTTTAGGTTCTAGCAACATGCCATTTTATTATTTGTGTTATTTATTTCCTTTTCATGCTCTGCTGATTGCAGGGGCTTCCCTTTCTTGGATTTGCGGTGGCTATGTTTATGTTTTACTCTTTAGTCCCTGTCCTACTTAAGGTGTGGATTCAAACTACAACCATTCTGCAAATATTTTTAATTTGAAATTATATTTATATTTATTATCACGACAGAAAAAATAAGTGATCTCATTAAATGGTAGTAATTCTTTGGTTTTATTTTCTTTTTTATTGAGTAATTTTCTATTACTTTTACATTAATGTTCATTTCTTGGATTAAACAATTTAATAATGGTGCATTGTGAAAAAAGTTATTCACCCTTGAAGTACCTCGAAAGCATTGCTTATCTCCTGACTAATTTAGATTAGTTTTACCAAAAGGAGAACTAGCATTTTAAATATTAAAAGTTTTGACACTGGTTTATGCTACTTTTTTTTGTTGTCACAGATCAATGGTTCCACAATGTTAAATCTGTCTCTATTGACCTCTGACATGTGGGCAGTCTTAATTCGCATTTTTGCTTACCATGAGAAGGTCTGACAACAACCTTCACTGTCTTTAACATCTGAGTGGCATGTAGAGTGTTCTTACATTTCAAGTACCAATTTTGCTTTACAGGTTGATTGGATGTACTATGTGGCCTTTGGTGCTGTTGTTGTTGGTCTTATTATCTACTCCGGGTATGTAATTTCACACTTTGTATGCTTAAAGTTACTCATTCTTTGCCTGCTGAATCACTGATACTGTAGTTCTCAAAAAGTCCTGTCTGCATGTACGTACAGCCAGTGGTGAATTTAGTTAACAATCCCGTTTTCAACTTTTCCTCACAAGTACAGCCAGGTGTCTACTGTGGTGTGATTTCTCTGATGTACTTAGTATTTGGTGATTTGATTGCAGTGGTGACAGGGATGAGCATCAAGACCCTCTTCTTGTTGCTGAAGATGCTGCTGACCGAAGACAACATGATGAGGAAGCTACTTCAGGTAAATCATAGCATAACAGAACCCGGGCTGGATGCTCAGAAAACTAAGCACGCCTAAAGAGGTGCTTGAAGGGTAAAACCATGGCGAAGAATCTCCAAAGATTGAGATTTTTACTTTCATTCCAAGATCGCGATACAGGAAGCATTCAATTCGATTCAATTTGCGTAGACGGAAATTTGACTGTTTTGGACGGTCTTTTGAAAGTTTGTAAATTTTCAGTCAATAATCATTTGCTAAATATGACATTTAATTACCTTGAAGAAAGGATATCTATAAGATAGATTTTCATTTATTTGTGTATGAGATTTGGGATGTTTGACCTCAGGTTTGGATAGCCATTGTCCTGTGACAGTTCTGAATGTGTTCTTTATCTCCATGATTGTTAAAGACACCTATGTGTTTGTCTATATGTATAAAGGATGATTGAGGTATGAAAAATGATTATGGTGAGAAATAAAAAATCTTAGTAATAATCGTATGATTTTAATATAAAGTTCAAATTAAAATGTTTATCAAACAAGCTAATGTGTTCTCTCACATGTAGAAAACACAATTCTCATCTCTCACAAAACTCTTGCCAATGCACTGGCAACTTTCTGATCATCGGTGTGATTCAAAATTTTCAATCTTTGATTCTCAAGCACACTTTCTCTTGAATTAGAACGAAATCGAAGATGCTTGACATTCCATCATTGAAAAGGTCTCACACTCTTTTTCTACTGCCATTGTTGTTGCCATCAATGGTGGTATTAACAGTGCCATGATTCACTCATCATTTAACCTATGGTGTGTTTTCTTTCAAAGAAGCTTGATCCCTATTGCTATGTGTGACGAATATAGTAATAAGAAAGTTTCTAACTTTACAGTGGGACTGTTGTCAGAGACACTTTAGAAGATGTCCCTCTCAAAGTTGGAACTCGGGTTGTCGATGAACCTGAAGCGGGCGGTGACACTAGCAAGTCGTATGGGCGGGCACTTTGTGCTAGGTCATGTAGACGACACAAAGGAGATTGTGTCCAAGGTTCCAGAAGGAGACTCTCTCTGGGTTAAGGTGAAAGTTGATAAGAAATGAGGTGATTTGTAAGATTCTATGTGGAAGAGAGTGCACGAGCACACGAGAGAGTTGTGTTTTTTGTGAGGAATTTTGTATGAGAAAACCATGTGAGCTCTTTCACTTTCTCTCTATCCTAAGAGAAGTGTCGAGAGAGACTAAAACCATTTGTCATTTTAAGTTCCTTTTCTTAATGCAAGTTATCTGACTTTAGATTATGCTAGAGATTGATAGTCAAATACTCAAATAACTTAGTATCTTACTTTCGAGAGATCGATGTTAAGGGTACTTTTATGGGTGATGGAAACTTAAGTGATAAGCATTGATTTATGTTTATGTGTGAGGGATGATATAATGAGAACAAAATGCTACCAAGTTCTCTCATTAGTAATCATAGCTTACTTTATATGCAATTTACTTTCTATCCATTTAGAATTAGTTTAAAACCAATTTCTTTATTATTTGCAAGCATTTAAATGCTAAGTTTTAAGAATCTGATCGTGATAACCAATTACATAATTTCATAATCGATTACGCAATTTATTTTGCATTTTGGTTCAAAATAAGGCTTCTTTATTTTAATAGGTTACAAATTTTTGTAACAGATTACAATAGGTATGAAACTGAAGAATGAAATGAAATAATCAATTATTGGCTTCTCATACTTGATTATATTGTTTTTATTTGTTATCCTAGTAGCTATTTGGAACACTTTAATCGATTGCCCTATTTTATAATTGATTAAACTCGTTAAAATCTATTTTCTTTAAATAGCTATTTGTTCATTCTTGTGAGAGAACATTGAAAAAAAAACACTTAGAAATTCTTGGAAAACATATGCTTTTTCTCTTAACAAGTTCCTGAGGCAAGATAACATCGTTTTTAAACAAGATCATGAGTCTTTGATTTCTTGGATATGGAATATTAGAAGAAATCTTAAATGTGGATTAATTGCACATTTAAGGGGTAATATAATACATTCTTTCAAATTCGTTTTTTTGCTAGAGTGCATAGAGTTTGCATGTGTGGGTTGTGATAATAGAGTTTGGTCATATGAAAGCCTATCTTTCCTTGTAGGGATCAAGGGAATGGTGTAGAAAATTTGTGTGTGAGATACAAAGTTTTAGTGGAAGGTTTATCTAGAGTGGATAGACTAGAACTAGATGTAAGTCGTTTTACCTAACCATTATAATCTTTTGTGTATCTTTCTATCTTTTCTCTTATCTTGACAGTTTTATTAATTCTTTGAATTGAAAGTTTGATGATCTTGGACTGAATGGATTTTTTTTAATTGTGAAAAAGAAAATGTTTTTTGAGGAAATCTATTCACCCCCCTTTGAATTTCCCTTTTTGCTTCACTTGGATATGATAATTGGTACCAAGAGCTCGGTTCTTGTATTTTACACAAGTTTTTTTTTTCTGAAATCCAAGTGAAACAATGAGTGGAAATCAACTTCCATCGTTGAAGGTGCATCTATCAATAGGCCACTTATGTTTTGTGGTGTTAAATATTCTTTTTGGAAAGCTGTAGAGGAAGGTTACAAACCTCCAAAATAAATGATTAATGGAATTAGTGAAGATAAAACCCTTTGAGTCCTGGATTCTAGAGGAAATTAGAAAAGATTAGTGGGATTCTAGAGCCAAAAACATCATACATTCTACATTAAACTCTTATGAACATGGTTATCAAAATCGCGTTATAACTCGTAAAATCGTACAATTTTACGAGTTTAGGGACCCTTATCGAGTTAAATTGTGAGTAAACTCATTTTTTGAGTAAAATCGATAAACTTGTGGTAATATTGGTAAACTGGTGTAAACTCACAAGTTTATACATGAGTCCACGATATTACACAGAATTCTCATTTAGCCCTTGTACATTTTGAAATGGCATTGTTTAGAGTTACATGCATGTTTTCTCCTCTCTTCTCTTCACTTCCATTACGCCACAACCCACAGTTGAATCCCTAAATCCCTGAATCTTCTTCACTTCCATTGTTCCATTCCCATTCCAATTTGGCCATTGATCGATGCGAGCACTCACTAACACACAGAGGTTCAGATGTGATTCCGCCATAGCTTCCAGCGAACCTTGCGTGAACCTTAGCCTTCGTTCATCTGTGTCATGTGCAAAGCAAACACAATTCCAATTCCAGTGATTGGTGAACCTTGCACGAAGCAGTTGTGTCGTGTGCGAAACAGACATGATTCTGATTCCCGTAAAGGTGCAAAGCCCTTTTCTGCCATAGCTTTCAAGTTTCAATTGTGCATGCCTCAGTGCCTCTAATTTCAACAAAGCCCCTTCTTGCCACAACCCAAAACTCATTCACTCATTCTCGGAGAGTCGTCTATCACTCTCAGCTTTTTGAATGATTTTGAATATGAAAACTAGTGAATTATTTATTCTGATTTTGACTCTGGAAAACTGTTATTCTGAGTTGCATACTTTGATTTGGATAAGAGAATTGTTATTCTAAACTGAATTGAAATCTATCAAACTGAGTTGGATTTGAGATTTGTTTATTTGTTATGCTTTTGACTTGGATTTGCGGAGTTGCTTATTCAAACCGTGATTAAACTGTGATTTTGAATTATTCTGAATATGTGAATTGAGAAGTGAGTTACTTATTCTGATTTTGTAAAATTGTTATTATAGGTATTTAATCATTAATTTTTTATGTGAAGTAAACTCTTACGAGTTTATGAGTTGAGTTTACATGACTCCTATAAGTTTACATAATATCTCGATATTGATAGTCTTACTGAGGAATTCTTTAGAATTTCTACATGTAGAACAAGAAAAGAAATGTGGGGTCTTATTAAGTAGTACATAAAGAACAGAGGAAGTAAGAAGATCAAGGAAGAACTCTTTAATTCAAGAGTATGAAACATTTAGAATGAAGCAAGGAGAAAACATTGGACATGTACAAAAAAGCTTTACTCATATTGTCAACCATTTAAAAGAACTTGACAAGATTTTTTATGAAGAAGAATTAAATGTGAAAGTGCTAAAATCCTTAAATAGGAATTGGCAAGAAAAAGTAACTTCAATCTTTGAATCAAAGGACTTAAGAACCATGACAAACCCTAAACTATTTGGAAAATTAAGGGAGCATGAGATGGACATGATAAGGATGAATGAGAGGAAGAAAAGGAAAAGAAAGGTAAAGGGCTCACACTCAAGAGCTCAACAGATAAAGTGGGTTCAAAAAGTAAAGATAAGGAAAGCAATGAATCAAAAAGTGAAAATTTGAATTTGTTGGTTTGAAGATTGAAGAAGTTCCTCAACAACAAAAAGTCTAAAGGAAAGTTCCAATAAAAAAAGAAAGGGAACAAAAAGAATAACCAAGGAAGCTCAAATTTTACATGCTTTGAATGTGGAAAACCCAGACACATAAAATATAAATGCATAGTTTACTTGAAAAAGATGAAAATTGGAGACAAGAAGGTTACTTATTCAAAGAAGAAGAAAAGAGCCTATATAACATGAGGGGACAATGACACAAACACCTTCACTAGTGAAAGTTTCGAAGATGAAAAAGCAAATTTATGTCTAATGGCAAAAGAGGATGACACCTCTAGTGTTGTAACTAACTTTTCATCTTGTGATAGTGCTATGAATTATGGAACACTTTTAGATCATTTAATTAGTTACATGATGAGGCACAAAGACTTACATTGTCTAACAAAACCTTGAAAAGCCAATCTAAGCTCCACATTTCAAAGTGCAAAGCACCAGAGGAAGAAGTTTCAGTTTTGAAGAAGCAAAATGAAGATTATTTCAAAAACAAATAAATGAAACTCCAAATTATGATTGCAAATTTGAAAACATGAATGTGAGTACTAATTGTGAAAGCTGCTAGATTTTGATGAGGAAATTAAAATATTTTGAAGAGACACTTGCAAAATTCACAATGGGAAGGACTAATTTAGATGCCCTTCTTAACTCACAAAAGTGTTCAATAGATAAAGTTGGTTTGAGTTTTATATCAAATGGAAAAAATAGAAATTACAAAAAAATTTTCAAATTTGCTAACCCATCCACTTCACCCTACATCACATGTCATTATTTCATGCAAAAAGGCCATAGGTAACCATAATGTTTTGTTAAGAAATATGCATTTCCAAGTGGGAAAATGAAATGGATTCCCAAAGGAATCAACCCTGCTACTAATGTCAAAGGACCCAACACCACTCAGGTACTTAAATCTTCAAATTAAATTGTGGTACAGGTATGCTTGGCAGTAAAGGAAGGAATGTGATACTTAGACAACAGTTGTTCAAGACATATGACTGGAGATAAAGAGAAATTTGTATGTCTCAAAAGCAAAGCAGAAGGCTATATCACATACAGAGACAATAACAAAGGGAAGATTCATGGTATAGGTAATGTTGGTAACAACTCAACATGTCTCATTAAGGATGTTCTTTATGTAGAAGGTTTGAAACACAATTTTCTAAGCATAAGTCAACTTTGTGACAAGGGTTACAAAGTAGATTTTAAGAAGAATTGTTACATGATCATAGATTGCTCCTCCAATGAATTAAAATTGGTTGGAAATAGATTTGAAAATATTTACATGCTCAATCTTGATCATACTCCAAATTTTACATTAACATGCTTGACAAACAAAGATAATGTTTCATGGCTTTGGCATAGAAGGATTGCACACATCCATATGCATCATCTTAATAAGCTAGTGTCTAAAGAGCTAGTAAGAGGTCTACCTAAACTTAAGTTCCAATCAAATGGTTTGTGTGATGCATGTCAAAAGGGCAAGAAAACTAGAGTTCTTTTAAATAAATAAAAAAAAATCTAATTTCAACCTCTAGACCACTTGAACTATTGCACATGGATCTATTTGGACCATCTAGGACCATGAGTCTAGGCGAAAATTACTATGCTTTGGTAATTGTTGATGATTACTCTAGATGTACTCGGACTATGTTTTTAGATCTTAAGAGTGATACCTTCAAAGCTTTTAAAAATTTTGTGAAAAGAGTTCAAAATGAAAAACAGATCATTTGAAGAGTTAGCTAGAACCTTATCGAGTGATTCCAAACTTCCTAAACATTTTTGGGCTGATGTAGTTAGTACTGCATGTTATGTTCTTAAGCATGTTTTAATCTAAACTATCCTAAAAAAGACACCCTATGACCTTTATAAAGAGAGAAAACCCACCAAATCTCATTTTAGAATATTTGGGTGCAAGTGCTTTATTTTGAATAATAGAAAATATTTTCTTGGAAAATTTGATCTAAAGGCAGATGGAGGTATATTCATAGGATATTCTCAATATAGCAAAGCATATAGAGTATTCAACAAGAAAACATTAGTTGTAGAAGAGTCTATGCATGTTTCTTTTGATAAAACTATCTCCCAAGCAAGTAGGAAATATTATTTTGATGATGATGAGATATGTATCATGAATCCTTCATTTTTTGAAGAGGAGAAAATAGAACATGAGCATACCACACAACCTACACAAAATTCTGAACATAGTCTTTCAAAGTAATGGATTACTCTAAGAGACCTTTCCTTAGACAATATCATTGGTAACATTGAAAAGAGAGTCTCTACTCGAACCTCTTTGAATTTATTTTGTGAGCATGTTGCATTGATTTCACAAGTTAAATCCTCTTGTATTGAAGATGCCTTGTTAGATTGAATATAGGGTCAACTCCACACATGAAGAACTTAACCAGTTCAAGAGGAATGGTTTTTGGGAGCTTGTTCCAAAATCACATAACATGAACATCATTGGCAATAAATGGGTCTTCAGAAATAAGCTTGATGAAAATGGATTCATCACTCGTAATAAGGCTTGATTAATTGCCAAAGGCTACAATTAACAAGAAGGCATTGACTTTGATGAAACATATGCACCTGTAGCTAGGATTGAGGTTGATACTTTTTCTTGATTAATGTTTCATGGATTTTAAACTTTATCAAATGGACATGAAAAGTTCTTTCTTAAATGGTATTCTTGATGCACTCCATTGACCTCTTCAACCAAGGTTCCTTCCTATAGGAAGATGGAGGATGGAAAATGTTAGAGATAGAAGGGAACTTGACACCACTTTTCTTCAACCAAGAAAAACTTTACTAGAAGGCTTGCCACAAGGGATAATTGATAAAAGCTTAAAGGAAGAGAATCCTCAAGAGAGAGGTTTCTCAATGACACTTTACTATAGAAGAATGCTCTTAAAGAGTCTTATATAAATTCCAAATTCAAGTTGATGATTACAAGAGAGACTAGGTGTATATATACTCAATGAGAGAGTTAGCACTCAAAACTAGGCAATGTGGGACTTTAGGCCTAATTAGGATTAGAGAAACCTACTTTAAACCTAGGAAGGGTGCAAATGCTAATCCAAAGGTGTGGGAAGGAAGCCCAACACACCTTGGACAAGAGGCCCCTAACTAAGCTTACCTCCTTTCACTAACTAATAACACCTCTTCTTCCTAATTACAAAGTAAATGGATGAAATACATGGCTTAAAAGGAAACTAAGAGCTAATTAATATTTACAAAGGGGAATCTATGGACTGCGACCTAATATGTCTATATCCATCATGAGTTGAGGTCTTAATGAGTCTTTTCGAGCCAAGTCTTCCTCTATCCTCCTAGCCATGACCCTAATGAGAGGGCCCTTGGTAGGTAGGATTGCATCATCTCCTCCCCCATTGGAAGGATTTGTCCTCAAATCTGAAGGGTCGTCCTCTTCCACGTCAGCACCTAAAAAAAGGCGTAAGGTCACAAACATTAAAAGTGTTTCTAACTCCGTAATCCTCAGGAAGGTCTAACTTATATGCATTATTATTTACCTTTTGAAGGATTTGGAAGGGACCATTTCCTCGAGGGCTAAGTTTGGACTTCCTCTTAGAAGGAAAACAATCTTTTCTTAGGTGAAGCCAAACCCAATCGCCTTTTTCAAAGATGATTTCCTTCCTCCCCTTGTTGCTAGATTAAGCATACCCCTTAGATTGGTTTTCAATATTGGTTTTGACCCTCTCATGTAATTTTTTAACAAATTTAGCCTTAGCTTCTCCTTCTTTATGAAAAAATTGGGTGTTAGGGAGTGGCAACAAATCCAAAGGAGTGAGAGGATTAAAACCATATACAACCTCAAAAGGGGAGTGCTTAGTGGTTCGATGGACCACTCTATTATATGAAGATTCAATATGGGGGAGATATTAATCCCAATACTTGTGGTTTCCATTTAAGAGTACCCTCAACATAGTGGATAGAGATCTATTCACCACCTTAGTTTGACCATCTGTTTGAGGATGACAAGTGCTAAAAAAAAGTAGCTTAGTTCCTAGTCGTGCCCAAAGAGTTTTCCAAAAAAGGCCAAGGAATTTTGCATCCCTATTAGAGACTATAGTCGAGGGTATTCTGTGCAAGCGGACAACCTCATGAAAGAAAATTCTTGCGATGTGACTCGCGTCATTCACTTTGTGGTAGGGAATGAAATCAGCCATTTTGCTAAAGTAGTCCACTACCACAAAGATGGAGTCTATACCTCGTTGGTTTCTTGGGAGCCCAAGGACAAAGTCCATACTAATATCTACGAAAGGTGTAGAGGGAGTCGGTAAAGGTGTGTAAAGTCCATGAGGCATTACTCGGGACTTAGCTTGTAAACAAGCTATGCATCTCAAACAATGTCTTTGGACATCCCTTTTCATATGGGGCCAAAAA
The DNA here is from genome assembly GCA_037954015.1 of Psophocarpus tetragonolobus. NCBI lineage: Eukaryota > Viridiplantae > Streptophyta > Magnoliopsida > Fabales > Fabaceae > Psophocarpus > Psophocarpus tetragonolobus. The sequence goes on along the minus strand of CM075692.1, from coordinate 851,315 downwards.
AAATTTTCTTTCAAAAGCATTAAGGTTTTATCAATTCCAAAATGCCCTATGAGCCCACCTTCATGGCTCTCTTTTATCAGCAATTTCCTAATTTATCTTTGGGGTACATAAAGTTAGCCTTCTTTGTACAAGTACCCTTCACATAGGTAGAAACCATCTTTGGCTTTGGGAGATGAGGTACGATAAATGGTTCCAAAGTCTTGGTCAGAAAGATATATTTCCTTTATGTCGTCAAATCTAAAATTTGAGCACTAAGGGTGGCAAGGAGAGAATACCTCCTTGAAAGAGCATCGACCACCACATTTGTTTTTCCCATTTTATATTTGATGACATAAGGAAAAGTTTCAAGAAATTCAACCCATTTAGCATGTCTCTTATTCAACTTTCCTTGCCCCCTTAAATACTTAAGTGACTCATGATCACTGTGAATGACGAACTCCTTGGAAACAAGATAATATTCCCAAGTTTGGAGGGCACGGATCAAGGCATAAAACTCCTTGTCATAGGTGGGGTAGTTGAGGTGGGCATCATTGAGTTTTTCACAAAAATAGTCAATTGGGTGCCTTCCTTGTAACAACACAGCTCCTACACCCACTCCCGATGCATCACATTCTAGCTCCAAATTTTTTGAAAATTCGGGGAGAGCTTGAACGGGTGCATTAATGAGTTTATCCTTGAGCAGTTGAAAAACTTCTTGTTTTTCACCCCACAAGAAAGGGACTTCCTTCTTCACCAAGTCATTGAGTGGTGAAGCTAGTGTGGAGAAATTAGGCACAAAGTGCCTATAAAATCCCACGAGACATGAAAAATTTTGATCTCAATAACACTTTTAGGAGTGGGCCACTCTTGGATGACCTTGATTTTTTGGGGGTGCACTCGGACCCCTTGGGCACTAATGACAAAGCCTAAGAACACTACGCTACGAACACAAAAAATGTATTTTTCTAAGTTTACAAAAAGTTTATTTATTCTAAGGACAGATAAAACTTCCCTAAGATGTCATATATGTTCATCTAAGGACCTTACTATAAACTAAAATGTCATCAAAATAAATGACTACAAACCTACCAATGCAATCCCTAAGTACATGATTCATGAGGTGCATGAAAGTGCTTAGAGCATTAGTGAGCCCAAAAGGCATCACTAACCATTCATAAAGACCGAATTTGGTCTTAAAAGTGGTTTTCCATTCATCTCCCCCTTTGATTCGAATTTGATGATAACCATTTCTAAGATCAATTTTTGAAAATATTTGAGTTCCATGCAATTCATCAAGAATGTCATCTAGCCTAAGGATTGGGTGTCTATACTTAATGGTGATGTTGTTGATGGCACGACAGTCCATACACATCTGTCATTTCCCATCCTTTTTAGGTACCAATAAAACAGGAACCGCACAACGGCTAAGGCTCTTTTGAACCTAACCCTTCTCCAAAAAATCTTGAACTTGAAACTCAATCTCTTTAGTCTCAGTAAGGTTTGTCTTATATGCGGGCCTATTAGGTAGACTCGTGCCAGTAACAAGGTCAATTTGGTGTTCAATTCCCCATTAGCTATTTGTGTGAGGTGTATGGTAAAAGGTGGGCCTTTTTGGAGCAAGAAGGTGTGTAAATATTAATTTACACACCCCCTTGTTTGATTTACACACCTCCTAGGCATACATATGTACATGAGAGACATATGGGACCCATATGTCCCTTCTAGTAGGTGCCACATGGCTTTTCCATCTTAGGTGACATCTAGTTGTCACTTGATTTAAATATCAAGGGAACTAAATCCACTTTTTTGAATGATTACCTTTCCTAGTCACGTGTTAATGATGCTTAGCATAATTAACACATGCTTAATCCTCTAAACACGCTAATTAAGTGCTTGGACGCCCTAAACACTCCCTGACTCTATAAATACAATCTCACCCCCTCATTGTAGAATTTACACTTTGATTTTGAATGAAATTTCACTTCGTGAGTTGAGTTCTCTCTAGAGTGCCCAAATTTCTCTCTCTTTTTGAGAAGTTTTTCACAAGCTTTTATCAAAGGCTCCTTCCTTTGTGACAAGCTTTCTCCAATGACTTATCTTCTCTAGAAGTGGTGTCATTCACCTTCCATTCTCTCATCTCTTCACTTCCATTTCTCAAGGATTAAAGAAACTTGAAAAGGATCCATGGATAAGCACCTTCAAGGTTACACCACATATAGACAAAGGAAAGAGGAGAGGGATAAAGAGAGAAAAATAGAGAGGAAAGAAAAAGAAGAGAGAAGAAAACAAAAAGAGGAGGAAGAGAGAAAAAATAGAGAAGAGAAAAGAGAAAATAAAGAAAAGGAAGAAAGAAAAAATAAAGGGATGAAAAAGGGCATGAGTATGGATCTCCCTCATACATTTCCAATAAAGAAGTAGAAGAATATTATGAGATTCCAAGGAGATCCACACATCATAATCATTATAATAACCATGAACATGTGCCCCATCCAAGGGATAAAAAAGTAACCTTCCTCCTTTCTATGGTAGAGAAGATGTGGAAACCTACCTTGACTGGCAAATCAAGGTAAAACAAACTTTTTAAATACTATGAGATAAGGGAGAAAGGAAATGTCCCATTGGCTACCCTTGGCTTCCAAAGAAGGGTCAAATCAAAAGGAACTCTTCTAAGAGTTTCCCTAAAGAGGAACCTCGTAAACATCATGAGCATAAAGGGCATAAAGCATCACATGTGGAGAAGAAACCCTCTGCTACTAGCTCCCATGAAAAGACTAGTAGTATTAAATGCTTTAAATGTCTAGGGAGAAGCCACATAGCTTTTAAATGCCCCACTAAAAAGAACATGATCATGAAGGGCCTAGACACGTATAACAGTGAGAGTAGCTCACCCTCCTCCTCAAGTGAGAGTGAGGAAGAAAAGGGTCATGCATCCAATTCTAACATAGAAGATGATTATGCATATGAGGGTGACCTCTTAATAATCAGAAGGCTTCTTGGAAGCCAACCTACTAAGCTAACATAGTCTCAAAGAGACTACATCTTTCATACTAGATGTAAAGTAAAAAATAAGGTGTGTTCTCTCATTGTAGACAGTGGTTCTTGTTTTATGAACTTTTGAGCTAAAACTAGTAAATTATACATTCCTTTACCTTAGGGTTGAGAAAGTATGTACATGAGATTGCTTCTATAACAAGTTTGGGAGAAAGTGTTTATGAAAAGTCAAGTACATTTTGAGGCTAAAGTGTGTTACATTACTAAAAAAACCAAGTTTGAATAAAATGTAAGTTGTGAATAAAAATCTTAGTCATTGATTGGTTCTTATTGAAAATCTACTTGAATTAATGATGCTAGTGAGAATTTGGGAAGTGGTGAATTTGTAAAGGAGTGAACTAATTTCACTGTATATCTATCTTAATCCTTTCTATTTATTTCCCAGAAAAACCAATTTTTCTTCTAGTCTGGCCAAGTTACAAGCTTAATAAAGTCCTTGTGATTTTATTGTGCATATTTTGTTTTTGGTTTTGTTTAGATGAACCATAAAGTTGATTTGTGTGGGTGCATTGTATAACATAAGTGTTAAGTTTTCAATCCTAAACAGTTGTATGGAGTTAAATATTTTACCTGTGAGGTTGCTTGAATTATGTGATCTGTATAGCTTGCCTTTTAAGTTGATTTGTGCATGGTAAATCTTTCCTTACTTTTGTGGGCACCATAGTCTGATTATTACTTTCTGTGAGCATTCAATGACTATGATTACGGTTTAGGGTTTAGGGTTGTGTTGCAATTGTGTGTGTTGTCATAATGTATTCTGTTTTTGTTTCATTATTTGACTATGTATTAGCATGCATCATGTTGTGTTGTTTGTTAAAGTTCACTAAAATATATTTTTGCTTAAGAACAAGCAAAACTTTAAGTTTGGGGGAGTTTGATAACTGCCTAAATTACCTATTTTTATATAAGTAAAATAGAGTAGTTATCTTAATTTTCTCTCATTTAGAGCTTTTTTTTAATTCATTTTACATACACAAAAAAATATTGCTTAGGAACATTAGTTTTTGTTTTATTTGATATTATTAATCCAATGTTTATTGCTCATTGTTGGAGTTCTTCTTTACCTTATACTTTGATTTTATATACATATATATACATTGTGGTATAATGAGCTTGAGAGAGGATTTTGACTTGTAAAATGAGAAGAGCTGCCAATGGAGTTTATTGCTCGAGATAGAGTAAACCCATTAGTCACCTTAAGATCATTTTCTTAAGGCGAGTTATTTAACTTTAGATTATGCAAGAGATTGATAGTTTAATACTCAAATAGATTAGTCCCTTGCTTGCGAGAGATTGAGGTTAAGGATACTTTTATGAGTGATGGGAATGTAAGTGATAAACATTAATTTATGATTCATTTATGCATTTGAAAGATGATATAGGAAGAACGAAACCCTATTGAGTTCTCTCATAAGTAATTGTAGCTTACTTTTTATGCAATTTACTTTTTGTCCATTTAGAATTAGTTTAAAATCAATTTCTTTATTATTTGCAAGCATTTAGTATTGAAGTTCTTAAGGAATCAATCTAGTCCCTGTGAGATTGACCAGATATTTATTGGTATTACATACGACTTATACACTTGTTAGGAGTATAGTAGAAAATTCGTTCATCATATATACATGCATATTATGAACTTTTTGGTCTTGTTTTGTGTATTATAGATTTCATGATTTGTAATACCTAATATATGTAAATTTTTTCATAATTATTTTTCTATTTTCATTTGTTCTTGTTGTAGCTTTTTATTTTTTTGTTACTTTCTAACTTATAATTATAGTAATTATTGGCTTCATTACATCATTCGTATCCTTATTAATTCCAATTGTTCAATTAGGTACCTTATTTATTAAAAGCTCCAATTAGCTATTTAATTATCTAAAATGCTACAATCAAGGTCTTTCTCTCCAAATTTAAGTGTTAACATTTGTAGCAACCACATATTTGTGGGATGTTGTACAACGTTGTGGACAAATCTCTTATGCACTTTCTCTTCTAGTGTGTCTCACACACTTCTGTAGGATGTTCCATAACTTTGTGTTCGAACGCATGACTTGAGTTTCTTTTCCATGCGCCTCTCACATCTTTATAGGCATAGCCACACCACTGTGACACATATTGGAACGGTATGTACAAATTTTTATGTGGGCATAACATACCATTTACTCATCAAATTCGGTTATAACAATCATATATACAAGTTATATTACGTGAGTGAGTAACTTGTATGCTATGCCCAGGTAAAGTATCATTTTTTACTTGTGAACAAGGATGTGTCTATTTCTAGAGAGGTTTGAAAGATGCACTAAAAGAGAAAGTATATCAAGGATTCAACCACAAAGTTGTGACATACCCCACATAAGTTTGGAAGACACGATTGAAGAGAAAATGTATTAGAGGTTTACAAGCAGCGTTGTGTCACATCCCACATAGGTGTGACTCCTACGTACGTTAACACTTAAACATGAAATGACCTTACTTGGTGCATTTTGTATAATTAAAGAGCCTAATTAAAGTTTTTAATAAATAGAATCCCAAATCAAACAATTTCATTCCCATGTGCAACCAACTATTTCAGAATGTAAGAATCATACAACTTCAGTACGCGATAGCTAGAATATGGAAACCATGAACATCCTTATCTAGTATGGTGATCATGTGCATGCATATCAACATTATCAAAATCCATGTCAACTTCTTGGGATTGCATATTCCAATAATCATCCTCCATAACCTAATTCTAATGTAGGAAAAAATTAATAATTATTTGAATTAGTCAATTACAGATTATATGATTCACAACTACAGTTTACACATTACACATAAAATGATATGTAATTACATAATTATTGATGATGATCCGCAATATATTATTACATAATTGTTATTACATAATTGGGATCATGTCGTAGGGTCAAAATATGCAAAATTGTTAACAATTACAAATCATTTAATCTATAATTATTAACATTATAGATCATGTGTTTCGTAATTATGTTGGCCAATGTTGTGGATTTCATAATTCACAATGGAGCAAAATACATTTGCTTTTCAAATGTGTTGAGATGTAGTAAAACATAAATTTGTAACACTAAAGAATTTCAGTGATTAAAACAATTCACCTATTAGAACCAAACACGAAACCTTTGATGCTAGACTGTGCAGCCTCCACAGAAAAAGACACACCACAAACCATGGGTACAATGTATTAGAATGTAATGTAGGAAATAAAAGTTCACAGGGTGTTCGATAATAAGACGACAGTAATGTTGGTCAATATAGTTTTAATGACGGTTTAAAATGAAAAAATTACTTATTTAAAGATATTAAATGTGTATGTTTTATAATGATTTGTAACTACTAAAAACTATATGCGACAGTTTATAAGCACCACTAATTGTTAAATTCAAATATATTATATGTAATGTTTAGTAGTGGTTTATAGTTCCAAAAGTTTTATTTTCAAACTAATTAGAACTAATTAATTTTAATTGATTTGAGTTAGTTTAAATTGTTGAAATTTTTTTCTAATACAAACCAAACTCTGTATCTTCGGGCAGACAATAATTATTTAATATCACAGTCTACAATTAAGAGATACAATAAAAAACTTTAAAGCCTTTTTAGATCATTTAGAAACAACAAAATCTAACTCTTCTAAACAATTCGATTTTGCATTTAGCCGATATGTTGATAGTATAGGCATACAAGTCTCATACCCTTTTAAATAAAGATGAATATTTACTGAAACAAAATAGAGAAAAGTTGAAAAAGAATGTGATTAACTTCAACTCAGTGAGTGAGGGACAAAATAATGGAAACTAAAGTTCATGTGCTACTCCGAGTGTTAAAAAGTTCAGAGTTAAACAATAAGTCTGAATGTAAAAATGAGACGAGTCAAAAATTTAAGCCGAAATAGCTAAGTATGTAGGAAGACAACGTACTAATAATTTTTAACTTTAATATAAAATATATAAACGATATATATTAATTGGTTGGATTCAATTTTTTAAATCTTGAATCCATGAACCAAACTTAATTAATTCCTATTGGTTTGGTTTGGGTATAGCTATAACAACAAAAAAATTCAAACTAATTTAATTGTTTCAGTATGGATCACCACATTCATCCATGAACACCCCTAGAAATTTGTTACTAATCCAGTTAAGAAGAGTGACTAAAACAAATTCAACTGAAAGTAAAATGACAAAAACATATTTTTAATTAGATAAAACAAGAATAAGCACACATCACGCACACGGAGTTACTTTACAGAGAATCACACCTATTGTTAGAAATACAAATGCAAGATCTTTAACATTTGGGTACTGGCGTGGCGTTTCTCTAAATCCGTAACAAAATTTAGTAATACATTATACCTTGCCATCTAGTTATAGTGCTCAATCTCATAGACTTTAACATCGCTATCTACGTATAATGCTCGATCTTATACATTTAACATTGCTATCTACGTATAATGATGAATCTCATTGGTAGCCAGCACAACCATACCCATACGTATGTGGAGGATAACCACCTGTTCCCGTCAGAGTTATAAGTACCAGTGGCAGTAGGTGGTGGTTGCATCTGCCTCATCCCCATAGCCATCATTGGGTTTAATGGAGGTCTGAGAGTGCCAGCACCTGCCCAGCCAATACCCGAACCAGATCCCATAACTCTACCAATGTTTACAGTTGATGTTACTGTTGTCTTGGTGTGCTTCTCCATCCTCGTTTCCCTTCTATTAATGGCATCAAAGTCAACTCCAATACCTGCTAAAGGGTTTATTTTAGCTGCAAATGAACAAAAAAAAAAAAAAATCAGATGAGATCACACATTAAAAACAGTTTGAGAAGGTATAAAGCACTCACGTCCAGATATATTCAAATTAACCAATCCCCTGCTCAGTGTATCTGCCCAAACTGTCGTCGATTTTGTCTCAAACTTGTCCATGGACGGTTGAGAGACAGCATTCTGTGAAGCAAGTACTCCTTGACCAAGTGGTTGATGGTTAAATGGAGGTGCATTCCCCTGTTGTGCCATCAAGTTCCCACTGTTAAATTGCAATGCTTGATCAATGGGGGATTGAGAAGACAAATAATTTGCACTCTGTCCTGTTGAAGCTTGGGGAGCCAGGTCTAAAGAAATAGGTGCCTTAGATCCTTGTTCATAGGTATGGAACATATGTCCCCCTTGAGGTTGAGGAAACATGCTGGATGCTCCTTGAGCCATAGAACCAGATTGGGAAGGGAATCCACCATATATATGACCGCCTGACTGTGCTGATTGATAAACATGAGCTGGAAAGGGTAGCTGTGCAAGTTGACTAGTGGGAATTGACGATGGGGGTTGTAGCGATTGGACCAGGAGCTGAAAAGGCTTGTGCTGCAGGTTGACTGGATACAGCTGAGGAATCTTGCTGCACATGATGGCCAGATTGTGCAAAATAAGATTGCGATGCCTCTTGCACTGATGAAGCTGAAAAGGAGGATGATTGGGCATTAGGAGGAGCTGAGAAGTTCTGCTGTGAGGTTGTCCCAGGTAATGGTGCAGGGGGAAGAATGTCTGAGAGAATATCAGTTTCCTGTAATGGTGTAGCCAAAAACTGAGAGTTTAATGACAAATAACGAGTGTCACTGGCACCGGCCAGAGCAGAAAACGAGTCTCCAAACCCAATGATGGAGACGGATTCTGTTTTAGGACCAACTGACTGGGATAGTGCAAGACTCTGATGAGTCTGGGGTTCAGATGGAGCAGTTTCAGTGGAAGGAATGGCTTTAAATGGTGAATCACCAAGTGGGTCTTCAAACACCTGCCAAAAGTCCAACCAATAAAAAACCAGGATTAACAAAGAGATGAACTCTTGTAAAAAGAACAAGAAAGGAGACACACTAAGCTGCAGAAGCATATAAAAAATTATTTGACGCAAAAACAGATTAATATGCCCCACAGAAACACAGCACTTCCATGTGTGTATTTAGGTACCCCTCCATTCATCGTGGTCGACAAAAAGAACCTATAGAGTAATTATTATGCCGCATTGCTTAACAAGAACCCACCCACCTTATTGTTTACAATCAAGTGTGCATAATCAGAAAGGACAGAGACAAGTCAGACAACAAAACAAATTCTTAATAATACAGAGCATAGAAAAAATTAAAATAAACAAACAAATGAATTCCTACCGGATTGAAATTCTTGGATGCAGATAGTGGCGGTGTAAATGACATTGTTGAATCAAGTTTTGCATTGCCTTGAGAGGTTGTTTCTGATGCAGAAGGCACAAGAGCCAATACATTAGAAGAGAATGATTCAGATAGGGAGCCAAACAAGCCCATTTCAACATTATTGGCAGAAGCAGGGGCAGCTAATAAGAAACATAAAAATATCATGAATATATAAAGCATAACAATTGTTTCTAACAAAGAAAGCAGAACTAAAGCATTAATACAAGCCCTTGAAAACATCAAATTTTAAACTAAAAGCACCAAATTGCAGATGATAATAATTTCGTCAAATCTCAATTAGGAATATGATCATGCCATTATTCAAGTGTGGGCCCAAGTGATAGATATATGAAGTGTTCCAACTGGTCCATATTATATTTCTCGATTGCACCCTACTCAGACATATAAGCAAAAAGTGCAATTTTATGAGCTTCACTAGTAAAATGCCCTGACCATTCTTTTAAGGTTAAATACATTTTTTATCCTTTCAATTTAATCCTTTATGTTTTTAAAATGGATCCAAATGGTCATTTTTAAAATAATGATTTTTTTCGATTTTGGAACACAATTTTGAACTATTTTTACTAATTTAAGATGTAAAACTTGTTCTATTAGATTCACGTGCATAAAAACTATAGAATCCAACTTATGTTCGAACAAAAAGGGAGGACATAGTAACATGGTGAAATCACATGAAAAGTAAATCCAACGGAAATCAGAAAAATTGAAAATTTTAATATCAAATTCTTTTCTTTTTCTTTTTTGTTGCTCATGAGACTCATTTGTCACGTGATTTTCACCTTATTTGTATGTTTTAAGTTTGAACATGAGTTGATTCTAAAGTTTTCAACTTTTCATGTACTTGAATCTCATAAAACAAGTTTCACATCTTGAATAAGTCAAAAAAGGTTCAAAATTATGTCTAAAAAAATCAGTGTTTTGGAAGGGAGCAGTCATGCACAACTACTCTGGCAACCATCTCCAGCAATCTGCACAGCTTCTCCGGCAACAGATACACAATCTCCAACAACTTACAACTTCTCCTGTGGTTGCACACCATCTATGCTGACTAGACAACTTCTCCGACAACTGCACAACCATCTCCAACAACTGCACAAGTTTTCCCACTCTACTGCTTTCATTTTTTATCTCTTCTACTCTTGTGACTGAATCTTTCATCAAACTTTTCAATGGCCACTGAACAAGGCCCAAGGGGTGGGAACAGAACTAGGTGTTTAAGTGTTTTTTTGTTGGTATTAGAACCTTGTTGCCTTTTATTTTAGAACCTTGTTTTTTGAATGGGGTTCTAAACTTTTTAGTGATAATTTTATGGCTGTTTGTTATACGAATCACGCTAATTTGATAATTTAATTTGTTGTTATATTATCTACCGTTTTAATTTTCTACCAGTGTTATCCACTGTTATTTTACTGTATACATTATATATGAATAAATTTTTATAACCACCATGGCTTCTACTATTTTGCTGCCATGCCATCTGCCATATTTAATGGCGGGTTTTGGGCACTGTCATACTCGCCATTAACAGCACTGGTGCACATGTATACCACTCTATAGTCTGCACGGCAATCAATCTTACTATTCAAATCTGCAACCAGAGACTCAAGAAATGAGGCATGATGCAAAATGTCTCGTACTGTAAACAAATAATCTGAAAGTGCTCTTACAAACCTTCGTGGTATTATAACAAAAAACACAGTCTACTTGCAACTTCCAATCCAATAAATGATTAGCAATCCCACTCTACCCACCCAGCCATACTTCTCTGGTAGGCACAGTATAATGAATAAGAATTTAATACGTGCATAACAGACAACAAAAGCCTTTATGGTGCATTCCCACTTGCCAAGGTTTCCACTACTAGGAACATGACTAGAGGGATCGAAGAAGACTTGGGCTAGGAAGAGCATGGGAGTAAAGATCATACAGTCCTAGTCCTTGTATTTTTATTTTTGGTATAAATAGTATTTTGTATTTTTTTATTTCTTTTTAGGTCATGTATTTTGGTCATATTTAGTAGAGTATGGGATGCCAGTAGTTGGTTTTGGGAGTGTGTGAAAAGTTTGGGCCCAAATGAGCTCAAGATAGAGAGAGGCCTGAAAACCAAATCCCTGTGGATTACACCATAGTGCTGTGGCCAAACGTACATTCCTTATTCTTGAATTTCATGCCAAGCTAGTCCCACATCTCCTAGATCAAATGCCCAAACTCACTCCCTACTCCTATAAATAGTGCTCTCCTCTCATTCATTTGTACACTTACCATTTGAATATTAGACTCAATTAGAGAACTTTTCTTATCTTGAGTGTCTTGAGTTTCCTTCTCTTGGGAGACTCATTTTCTTTACTTTTATTAAGGGTTCTCGCGGCAAACTTTACCAACTTATCTTCCTCCTTGGGAAGTGGCGTTCCACCACCATTTCTTGTCTTATCCACCGAACCATTGCTAAGAACAACAAAACCAATAAAGATCATGGGTCAAGAGTTTGGGAATGCACCACCCTTATCCCACTAGAAAAAAGGCAATTAAAGATAAAATAAAAAATCAGCGTGTACACATTTTTCAAAACAAGAAACAAAGAACTTCTTGCACCTTATACAGGACCACGAAGATCAAATTCATCAAAAGCCTCAACTTCATGGTTTCCAAATGTAGCAGTCCTGGAAGAAGTGGTTGCTTCTGTTGGATTATTGCTTACAAGAGAAGATTCTGTAGCAGCAGAGGTTTGGCGTGTATTATCCCTTATAGGAGAAGAGTCTTTTGGGACAGATGAAGCTGAAATGTTCCCATCCCTGCAATCACAAAAATATAATAACAAATTTCTTTGGGAACAAGAAATCTCTATATTATAAAATTGGCTTAAATTAATTTTGGTTCTCCAATTTTTCAAAATCCATAATTTTGTTCTCTATTTTAAAATTGTCGAAGTCAGTTTTTTATATCCTATTTTAGCTATCTTGTCATAGCCTCTTGTAATTATATCCTACTGTACTGTAGCCATTTACAGAGTGTCTCATTTGTATTGACTTTTATTCTCATTTTCTCATAATCAATTGAGTACTAGTCACTAATTTTTTGCCAATATTCAAAGCTTAAGTTGATATTAGAGCTGGTATAATCTTGTTCTGTTGTTTTCGTTGCTAGTGTCAAAGTCAGCCGTCGGAACCATCATCCACCGCTGTCTTCCACCAGAGCACATAGGTGCACTCGAGTCAAAACTCCAAGTCACATGCCCACACACGTTGATTTTGTCCTGTGTCCTGTCAAGTGTGTGAAATCCACGCGTTTGATCTCACACAATCAAATCTCAACAGTTCTTGTTGTGCCCCCCTCATTGGAGCTCCACCTATCCATTCCAGGCCTCAAATCAACCTTTTGATCTGTGTTTTTTAAATCAAGCATCATTTTGCTTAAAAAAATGTCTTCTAAAATTGTTACTTTTGGATCTGTTGAACATATCCCAGGTCCAAATTTTATCTTTTTTCTGGGACACCTACCATTGTAACTAAAAAACTCACCTGTAAAAAATTCCGATTGTGGTCTACTTCAATTGAGTTGTGGTTTCTTGGTAGGGACACTGTCTTTGTAGAAAAGGTAGCTAGTGTAGCCTTATATGAAAACAGAGATCAATGGCGAAAACTTGACTTTTAGCTTTTAGCCTTGTTGTGGCCATATGTAGACCCAAATGTCTTAGATACACTCTTATCCTTCAAGACATGTTGCTCATTTTGGAAGCGTGCTCAGGAAATTTTTTATAATAATATTCAGTGTCTGTTTGATTCAGCCTAACGAGTGACCTCTGTCAAACATACAAATCACAACATGGTTTTACATGTAGCTGAAGCTCGAGCTGCAGTAGAAGAGATGAGAAGGCCACTAATAGCTTATTCTTTAGAGGAGTTGATGAAGAAATTGGACAAGTTGTGCATGGTTCTGATTCTAAGGAGCTTGCACTCAGATTTTGACCATGTTTGAGACCAAATTCTGGCAGGAGATCAAGTTCCTTTAATGAATAGCTTGGTCAATAGACTCCTTCAAGTTCCAATCCTTGTAACAAGTGAAAATCAGTCGAACCTGTTGAGATCTCTACAATGGTGACCTCTGGTGGAAAAGGCGGTCATGGTAACTAAAGAGAGCGTAGTGGTAGAAGTGGACGTCCTCTGTGCACATATGGCAATGACAGATAGCGATGTGAGAAATGGCAAATGCCATGGCGGATTAAAATATAATGATAAATATGCACATATACACTAGCAAAATAGTAAATATAAATTAATAAATTAAAAAGATAGAACATATAACAATAAATATAAATAAAAAATTATAAAAAAAACCTACATAATATAAAAAACAATCAAATAAAATAATTTAATAAATATAAAACAGTAGAATATAATAACTTCTTAAAGCAAAAACAACTAAAAATATTTTTTTAGTAACTAAATAATAATTTACTAAAATAAAAAGCAACTAAAAATAACTTTGAGAAGAAAAAAAACAAGTAAAAATAAATTTGAGAAGAAAAATAATAAGTTTCAGAATGTTAAAAATAATTTTTAGTAACTAAATAATAATTTTTAAAAAAAACAAATAAAAATAATTTTAGTAGCAAAATAATACTTTTTAGAATAAAAAAGAAGATAAAAAATTAAGAAATAAACAAAATGTAAAAACAAGTAAAAAAGAAAGCAAAATATGAAAAAAACTTACTGTAGCGAGTGTGGGTCATTGCAGAGGGTCACACAGTCGCTGGAGAGGATTGCGCGAGCCGCCGAAGAGGGTAGCACAGTTGCTGGATAGGGTCGTGCAATCGCCAAAGAGAGTCATGCAAGTCATATGAGATGGTCACGAGAGTCGCCAGAGATGGTTGTACAAGTTGCTGGAGCCAAACGAGTACGTCCTCGAGTTGTCATTTTGTGGGTTAAGTTGAAAGAAGGAGACATAGGTTGCTAGTAGAGGGAGAGAATATGGTTGCTATTGTTTAAGGGTTTTCAACCCTTAAACAAAGTGACTATTGGGTTAAACCCAAACCCTTTTTTTTTTCGTTGCAAAACCGCTATTTTCGCCATTTCCGTTGTGCCGCCACGAGAATAGCAACCGCCATGGCCCACCATTTGGACTCCACAACGCCACAGCCATATTATGGAGATTTGTTAAAAAACCGTACCATGATTCCACCATAGTGCCACCCCGACTGATATTTAACAATAGTATACTCTCTACATGGTTCAAAAGTTAGAATGTTAACCATGTCAATCAAGAAAACATATTAGATCCTTCTTTTCTAAAAAGACTGAAAAATGATGTAATTCGATTTATCCTACCATTCATTTAGATATTTAGGGACCAAACTATGCAACATCTTTTGGTTTTAGATATTTTGTAGCCTTTATTGAATAACACTAGCAGTGTACTCAGGTTTATTTAATGAAAGATAAATTTGAATTTTTGTCCATTTGTATGTCCTTTAATGACGTCAAGAATCAATTTGGGAAAACAATATTTTCGGAAGTGATAATGCTAAGGAATATTTTTCTACTGAGCTTTCATCTTTTGCATCTTTACAGGGTATTTTACATCAGTCCACGTATCCTCATACATCACAACAAAATTGAATAGCAGAGAGGAAGAATCAACTTTGGTTGAAACTGGCAAATTGCACACTCCCTAATGCTTGCTACAAATGTCCCTGTAGACTATTGAGGAGATGTAGTTCTTACTGTCTGGTTTCTAACAAATAGGATGCATTCTTCCTTAATTGATAACCAAATTCCTCATTCCATTATTTTTTCAAATAATCTTTTGTATTGTCTTTCCTGCTATTTTTTGGTTACATATGTTTTGTTCATGATATTTCTCTAGGTCTAGACAAACTTTCTGCAAGATTTATTAAATGTATTTTCTTAGGATACTCCCATCTTTAAAAATGCTACAAATGTTATTCTCCAAGTACAAAAATGTATTACATGTCCGCTAATGTTATTTTTTTTTAGGATGTTACAAATATGTTTTGATTCTATTAAGTAGTATATTATCTTTAGGGATTTAGTCATTAATTACATTTATCTTGTTTCCTTTTTATTGTATCTATCACTCATTATAAATAAGAAATCCATGTATGATCTACATCATACAGTCATCATACACTCTTACATGGCATAAGAACTTAGCGTTTCAATCGTTCTCTATTCTTTCTTTCTTCTTTCTTTTTCTCTGGTCCAGTATATCACAACCACTGCGAAGCCCGGTACACCCACTTTCGGTGAGACCCATCTATCGTGCAGCCTACCACCGTATTCGTCTCTCTTCGACGACCATTTCTGGCACTGGATTGCTGCCATCCGTCGTGCCTTCTCTCTTCGACGTGTGAGATTCATGTACGTCTTCTTTTGTCGCCGAACCTCCACCACTGCCTGCACCCTTCTTCGACAACACTCCTGCTGCGATTCTCCACCCGTCCACTATCATTTAGGGGTTATTTGGCTCCTTTTAGTAAATGCATGTTTGCTTCCTGTTTTTTAACCCTTTTTTTTTTGTTTCTCATGGCTACTCCGCCCTCTGACTTTGTTGTGACCTTCACCAACGTTCTCTTGATTCCTTGTCAAAAACTCTCTAGAAGCCCCAACTATAGCACTTATGTTGCTGTTTTCCAGCTGTGGTTCCAAGGCCAAGGACATGGTGGACGTCGTTGTAATTACTGTGACCGATAGGGACACATTTAATTAGAATGTCGCATCAAAGCTAGAGTGCAATCTCAGTCAACTAATGTGGTCCAAGTCACCAATTCTTCCACCTTAGACATTACTATTTTTGCCGTTGAATTTAATGAGCTCATTCAGTTGTACACTGCCAATGAAGTCAGAACGTTGCATCACCTATTACTATTGTGGCTTAGTCGGGTAAACCTATAGCTTTTATTTCTTAGTCCCTCTTTCTTAGATCTCTAATCCTTGATTCTGATGCCTTTTATCACATAACTGGTAATCAATAATTTTTTTCTTTCTTGACTTCGATTCATTTCCCTCTGTTACTCTTGCAGTTGACTTTCAGATTAAAGTTCGGGGCATCGGACAAATCCATCCTCTTCCACAACTTTCCTTAAATTCTATATTATTTGTTCTTAATTGTCCTTTTTAATTTAGTCTCTATTAGTAAACTCACCTGCACCCCTATATTTCTATCTTATTTGTTAATAATTCTATTCTTGTACAGGATCTACGCACTAGACGAACAATTAGAGAAGGACATGAGTTTGGAGGATTATACTTACTTACACGTTACACCTATAATGGTCTGCGTTTCTTCTGCTTCTCTTGCCTTTTTACATCAATGCCTTAAGAATCTGAGTGTGCAGAAAATGTGTTTGCTTGTCCCTCACTTTTCAAATTTTTAGCCTTCTCAGTGTGAGTCGTGCCAATTAGGTAAACATACTTGTGCCATATATTGAAATACATCTAACAGAAACCATCACTTTTGATGGATTTCACTTCTCGTTTGATGACTATTTCCTAATTTGGAAATGGAATCCACCAAAATTGGTGATTTTCAATAAATTCTAATTAATCGTTGGGAAAGTCTCAAAAAGTATCACAAGCATGCTCATGAATGTCAATAAAAGATCGACTGGTCGACTTGACTAGTCATGCCAAACTATTGTACTGTAGTGCGAAAATGGTCTAACCATGCTCGTTGAGACCGTTTAAGTCCATATAATGACCTGCGAAGATGATGTACCATATTTGCAGACTCCCCTTGAGCAACAAAACTTGATGGTTGTTCCATGTAAACTTCATCAAGATCACCATGTAGGAATGCATTTTTTAAATCAAGTTGGAAGAGGTGTTCATAGTGCATGGCAGCCATGGACAAGAATGTTCTAACAGATGTAATCTTGACCATATATCTGAGTGTATCCTTTTAGCAACGGGAGAGAAAGTGTCAGTGTAATCTTGACCATATATCTGAGTGTATCCTTTTGCAACAAGTTCGGTTTTGAAACGATCAATCTTACCATTAGGTCTAACTTTCATTGTGTATAACCAACAACATCTCACAACGGAATAAATTCGTAAAATTGGAGAAAACTCATGAGTAGACTCGTGAACAAATTTTTTGGGTGATGTTTTCTATGTTGACTCTAATTTTAAGTGTTTTAAATATAATTTGTTCTTATGTCTAAAAAGGTTTTGAAATTTTGAGTGTTTGAACTCTAATTTTTACTTATTTAGAGTAATTTAGACTTATTATGTGAATTTGAACTTATTATATATTGAAAACTTTCAATTTTTATGTGATTTATAGTCATATTTTTAAAGAAGTAAACTTTTATGATTCTACAAGTCAAGTTTATGAATCGAGTTTACTGTACTCTCACAAGTTTACATCAACTCTTGATTTTGATAGTCTTACCAGTAACCTTTCTGTGAACGATGGTAACTCAAAAAAACACATTTGAATGACTTGGCTAAGAGTTTGTCCAGCCCAGGTGTGGTTATGGACAAAACACGTAGAACCAAAAACATAGGGAGAGATGTCATGTGGTGGTGACTTAGGAAATAGAAGAGAATGTGAAATTTTATCATTATGTATAAAGGAAGACATACAATTAATGACGTAGCAAGTTGTGAGAATAGCATCACCCTAAAAACGTGGAGTAACATGACCACATATAAGGAGGGTATGAGTTGTGTCAATAAGGTGTCGATTTTTGCATTCAGCAAGACAACAACTCCATTTGGTTGTTGGGTATCATGAGATGTTTGATGAGAAATTTCCTTCGATGTCATAAAACGTTGAAAGTCATGGATAAATATTCATGTGCACTATCACTTTGAAAGTTCGAGTAAGAACACTTGAACTGCGTTTTGATTTCATTATAAAAATTTCTCAAAAATAAGAAATAATTTGGATTTATTTTTCATCAAATAAAGTCAAGTGCATCTTAAACAAGCATCAATAAAAGTAACAAAGTATCGAAAATCATTTGGAGTGTGAGAATGCGAGAAAGACCTAAAATATCAAAGTTTACTAAAGCAAATGGGGAGGTGGCCCTTTATTGACCTAACTAACAATGTAAATTGTCTAATTTAGAGAAGGTGGGCACCATTTCCTAAAGTGTGGATAAACCAAGGTGTCCTAATTGAGCATGTATTACCATGAGGGATATGGAGGATGATCATATGTCGGATGAAGTAGAGAGATAGCATATGTCATGCAACTCATATCCAATACCAATCGTTCGTCCCAAAATCCATTCTTGCAAGATAACAGAGTTTTTAGTGAAGATGATGACTAAGTCATGAGATTGGGTTAGACTACACACAGATAATAGGTTAAGTGGACGATTAGGAACATAAAGAATAGATTCAACAATGAGAAAGGAAGAGGATGACTGGTGCCAATGCCTTTGGATTGGGTTTGAGACCCATTAGTAGAGGTACTGGTAAAGGAGAACAATTACCGGAGATATGAGGCTACTAAGTCAAGTACCCAGGGACCTATGGAAGGGGATTCAGAGATGCAAGCACTGGATTTCCTAGGTTGTGCAATGGAGGCAATAGTGACCGGGTTTTGACGACTTTCAAACCACTGAAGAAAGTCCTCATAGTATGGCTTTGTAGACGGGAGGGGTCCGGCTACAACATGTTAGAGGTACCTACACACCCAAAATAAGAGAGAAAAAGGCATTTTGAAGCAACCACACATCAAACAAGCTCTGATTTCCGCAAAACTCCAGTCATAAGGGCAAACAAAGTACTAGGAGGAGAGAGACATGGCCAGAGATGGGCTGACACAAGCTGCCACGAGTTGAGAGGAGGCACTATTTGGCTTAGTGTAGCACGTGAGCGAACGGCAAATGAGGGCGTGTGAGTGTCCTATAGGTGCAGCAGTGATCGGATCTGTGTAGATCAACTTCCAACGAGCCCGACAATGGTCTTTTTGGTCTGAACGGTGACGGTAGTCGAAAAGAGAACCGAAACAAGGTCTCACCAAAGGGAAACAAATAAAAAATTAACACGGTTTGCAAAAAAAATGTTCTCCAAAGCAAGGTTGTCAAGAAGGTTATATCGAGGATGGTGGTGAGGACCTTTAAGCGTCATACTGGCGGACAAATATATATATATATATATATATATATATATATATATATATATATATATATATATATATATATTGCAAAAACAACAAAATAACAAACAGATATATTAAAACCAACAATTAACAATCTAAAATTCATAATCTAGTGATATTGTCATTATTATAGCTTAAAAGCATAAATTCCTAACCAAAACAAAAGGATTAAATAACCATCAAAACAAAGTTAAAAAACAGTAAACACAATGACAAGTCCTAAAACTATTTTATTTAATCCTCCTCATCCGCATCAATGTCTGCATAATTAATTTCAACAGGACGATGCTGCTCATCCAAAAATCCTTCAACTTCTCCATCTGAATGTGCCAAATTAGCATTTGGCACTAATTCCTCCTCCTCGCTACTAGAATCTAAATCTTCTGATGGTTCAGCTTCTTCAACAACAACCCTTTTTCCCTTCTTCTTTGAAGTTGCTCCATTGGCTCTTTTAGATGAATTAAAAGATGCTCCTACTTGGCTCTCTCCAATTGCTAGTTGTTTCCTTTTGTGATGTCTAGTTTATTATCAAGTCCCAAAGCTTCATAAACTTGATTCCAAGTAAGGTCGTCATTTCTTTCATGAATCTTCTCATCTTCACCTTCTTCCCCATCCATCTCCTCTCTAATTAGCCACTCATTGCAATCATCAATCTCATTGAGACTAATTGGATCAACTTCATCCTTAAGGTTATACCTTCGATGAAGTGCTTGATTTACTTGACAAATCCCAAGTCATTTCTTCTCTAAGTATGAACCTAAAACAATTAAATAAATACTCATTACTTAAGGAATAACTATAAGGAAGAAATTGATTGTTGACTTTAAATAGGAAATTAATTACTTACTCAAAAACACTCCAATTACGTTCACAACCCAAAACATTAATGTCAAGCTACGGATCCTAATTGCAAGTTGTTGTAAATAGGGAGTATCTGAACCATACATCCACTACCATTGAGCTACAAATGCAAACAAATATGTTAAACTCAGACACTTAAGCAAATGACTCGAAGAATAAAAGTTCAGAAGTTGCAATGTTATGTCTCTTACAGAGTGCAACTTCATCCCCCATTGGTTTAGCAATTGTAAACCCAAACATACCACTCCTAGCTTTATATTGAGTCAACTCCTTATAAACAATCTTCTCCATCTCCAAATCTCCCAACAATTTATTTATAAACCATACAAACCCTTAATAATCTCACCATTAAATTCCATCTGTGGGTTTGTATAAAAGAACTTTTGTTTGAAAAATGGCCAACAACATGTAAAGGGCGATGAAGCTAAATATCCCATCTTTTATCAATGATTGCAAACACATTTTGTATTTTCTTTCACTTTTAAAAGTTTTCATAACGGTTTCCTTCGCATTGTCCATTGCTTCATATATGCAGCTCATAGATGATTTTTGCTCACTATCCACAAGTCTAAGCACTTTCACAAGAGGAGTCATCACCTTTAGAATGAAAACTACATTCTTCCAGAAACTAGGCATCAAGACAGTTTTAGTGACTTCCTTTCCCTTGGCCTCCTTTGCTAGCCTATTTTCATTCTACTCTTCTAACACAAACATCTTTCAAAGATTCGTTTTTTTCTTCATGAAGTCTCTCCAAGGAAAGATAAGATGTTGCAAATCGAGTGATCGCATGCCTCACTAACTCCCTACCGGTAAAGAACTTCAACATGCTCAATGTGCTTGAATGGCTATAAATGAAGCCAACAAGAGAGATAGCTCGCTGAATGGTCTTCTTTATAGTAGGTAGCTTACCAATATCCTCTAACATCAACTCTATACAATGTGCAGCACAAAAGGTCCAATAAATATTTGGTCTTTTCTCCTCCAGCAACTTACCAGCAAAAACATAGTTACTTCCGTTGTTCATTATAACTTAGACAACCTTTTCCTCTCCAATCTCCTCCACAATAGAATCCAACAACCCAAACATCTTTTCCCCGGTTTTTACATCATCAGATGCATCCACAAACTTTAAGAACATTGTCCCAAAAGAGAAGTTTACCAAAAAGTTGATTATGCTTCTTTGTTTTCTATCCATCCAAGCATCTAACATTAGGGATCACCCAAAAGTTACCCACTGATCCTTTAATGACTTCATTAATTCATTAGTGTACTCCACCTCTTTCTAAAGGAGTGCTACTCTAATGTTATGGTAGGAAGGAGCTTTCAAATGTTTCCAAAATTTTCAACTACGCGAAGCATGTCTTGAAAATTTTCTGCTTTATTAAGTTGAAAGATATGTCAGCTTGGTACCAAAAGCGAGCTATGTATTGGTATGTCTAAAGTTTTTTTATCACAAGTTTTCTTATGTCCGCTTGCACCAATTTGTCTTTCGTATTCTTTGCAGCTGTAGATTGAGCCTGAGTAAAAAGGTTTATAGGTCCCTTCCTAGTATCTTTTAATCTCAAATCACCAACGGGAGGTAATTGAGACGGAACATCAGAACTTTCCATTTCCATAAACCCTTCTTCAAAATGTTCTTCAATATCTTGCATTACCTTTCTAAATGTTTCAGTTTGCTTCTGCTTCTTTTCCTCCATAGCTTTCTTTATCACAACATTTACAACTTTAAGAGCCACCAAACAAGTTGTAACATTTCCCACTTTTTCAATCAAATGTTGTTTCCCCCTTGTTATACCTCTTTTCATAACCTTCTGACAATACTTACAACAGATTCATTTGTATCATTCTCTCTCATCGGTGTATAGTGCTTCCATCCAACGTCCTCTTAGAGTTAATTGAATTTGAGGATGTATTTGTTACATTTGGGGTGTTTCTGCCCTTGCCATGGTTGTTAAACTGGAAAAAAATTAAAAATTATGGCTTTTATAAAAAAAATCAGAAAAAGAAATAAAAAATTAATATTTCTTTCATAAAAAAAGAGATATGAGAAAGAGAGAAAACCTACGTCTGGTTGAAGAAAGAAGTGTGTGAGGGAGAAGACGATTGCACAAGAGGGAGAAGACGAACAAAGTGGTTGTGCGAGGGAGAAGAACTTGCACGAGGAGAACAAGACGACGTCGTGAGGTGGTTATCACACGGGATTCGTCGTCACAAGTCATCATCGACGCTAGAGAACTCGTCGAAGGACGTCGGAGGCACGCGGCTGGATCGTCTTCGCAGAGGCTTGTGAAAGTGAGAGAAGTGGAGGTTAGGGCTACAGATGCACAAACACTATGTTTGGCATCCAACCGGGTTGGATTGACCCAGGTCCAAAAGCGTGAAAACAAAAAAAAAAGCCCAACAGAGTGCCACGCCCACCATGTTCTGCCATAACATTTCCACCATGGCGCCTGCGACGCATCAAAAGGCAAAACCACGCCATAACTAGGCCTAATGGCCATCGCAGGTCGCAGCCTCTGCCGCCACGCCGTCATGGCGCTACCATTAACATTTTGTGACAACACTGCTCTAGAGACAGCGAGTCTATCAAGAAAAATGAAGTTTCAGAAAAGAACCTCTATTAGGCTCTAGATACATGCTGAAATTAAAGAAAAACATAGGTATAATGGATTAAAACCATGTGTTTGAATACATAGGATGAATCTATTTGTAGTTGTTAAAGATATGATTTGATTATATGTAAATAAGGAAATAGAAAACAAATAAGTAGGGATTTTATTTTATTTCCATTTTCATCTTGTACCTATGATTATAAATATATTAGTGTGTGACCTAATAATACACAAAATTCCTCCACAATTCTTTTTTTTTTTTTTTGTAAACTCCGTAATTCTTGTAATAGCTTTATTTCATGGGTATGAAAAATATGATTCCCTATAATCTTAAATATATTATTTCTACCTACTATATTTAAAAGCAAGATATAATATGGTTATCAAACTCTCAAGTTAACTCTAACTCTTACAAGTCCATTACCCTCTGCAAGTTAACTCGTATGCAAATTCTCTTTTAAGTAAACTTTGGATAATAGACTCTATGCAAATTCTATAAACGCTTGAGTTTACTGTTGAGTCATCGAGTCAACAAATTGGGTTATTTTGTACGCGTCTAGAGTTCAACATACTTTCATTTAGTGTGTCATTTTTAAATCGAAGAATACCTGCCTCTAAGAACATCAAAGCTTTGTTTTTCAACAATACCAAACATCAATGAGAACCCTCTACCATTATTATCGCATCTACAATTTATTATCTGATAGTAATGCATTGCTAAACCTAGTTATTTATGTTGTTGAAATCATAGTAGTTAATAGCTGATAGTAGCATGGAGCAGTTATCCTCAAAAACATAATAGCAGGATAGTGGGAACAAGATGACCGCTATTTAGATCCCTATATAAGTATTATATATTACTAGATGCATATAATGTATATGTGCTGAAAAATAAAGAATTAATTGCAAGGAAATATATAATATATGTATTTATATTTACTTACATATACAAAACAACAAACATATGTACCCCATGTCCCTATTGTTTGCATATACAAAATAACAAACTTGACATATACCCCACTATCTTTATTGTTAGCATACACACTGCCAAAACAACAAAATTTCAACTTTCTTGTTATTTATATCCCTAAGGCTATTCATCTATCAAGTTATGTCCAAGTTTGGATCAGTGGGTTTCACTAAACCAATAGAAGGAGTGGGCTATAGCGTTCCTCGTAATCTCTGCCATAGCTATCTCTGTCATGACTACGCCCATCATCATCTCTGTAGCTCCATTCTCTTTCTCTGCCATAGCCATAATCACTTCTATCTTCCTCCCTGCTTCCATAACTATCAGCATAAGATGCATTGCTTGAATATGAACCAGGCCTATACATTCCACCTGTTGAATTGGTGTGCAATCTGGTGAAGCATAAAGGGCAATTAAATATCTCCTCCAAATTGGGAAACCCACACACGTATTTACATATGTCATATACAGATTGAAAAAATATTTACATGGGCCATATTATACCCAGTGATTTTACATTTGTGATATAGAAACCCAATAGAAATTCAAATACACAAACTATTATAAATATCACAAAATTCATGGAAAATATAAGTTTTTATAGCAACAGGAGAGAAAGAACTTCAAAGTGTATATATAATTATATATATATATATATATATATATATATATATATAAGTATCGAGAGGAGAATTACTTGTCTCTGTTAGCAGAAGCCTTCTGTCTAACCTCTATGATCTTTCTTTATCATTCACAAGGAGAACCAGATTCTGTGATTTCCTCCTGACATTGTTTCCCTGATCTTTTCCACTAGAATCAATGTATTGAAAACTGGACAATGTCTGTTCATGTGACGTTTACATTATTATCAAGTTGCATTTTAATTTTTAGATCAATTAAATAATATTAGGAACTTGCATGACATATACTTCACAGTTTATAAATGTTTAACAAAATGGAAATTACCGATATTTGGTAGGCATGCTCTCTAATATCCTCTATGACTGGTTCTGAACCATTAGCCACACAGTATTGTAATACTGTCAAAGCCTGTTGTTGAACATTTAATGCATAAACATAAGCACTTTTCTATTGTCAGAGAGCATGATTAATGGTAAATAAAAAAAAAAAAATACTAGACAGAGTTCCTAAAAGGCAAGAATCCATTATGGTTAGTGAATGAGTATTAAGACAAATTTCATAAATGGTGTACTTTATGGATACATTAAAGTATTGCAGGACAAAAAAGTGCATTATCACAATAAACAAATGAATTAACAGGCCCAGTTTGTTTAAACTTAAAAAGGTGTTTCTAAAAAATTACTTTCATAAAAATGTTTTTTTTAGAATCAAATAGGAGTTTTTTCTTAAAAAAAAGCAAAAAAAAAAAAAAAACTGTTTTAAAAAAAACTGTTCAGACAAACATCTCAAAAAAGCAAAAAATAGCTTATTTTATTGAAAAAATGCTTTTTAAAGCTTAAACAAACAGGCCCAAAATATTCCAATTATAACTGCATCTAAAACATAAAATAGTTTATAATTCTACAAACCTTGCAGACATGCCGCCAATTCTTGCCAGTGTCACTAATCCACTTCCAGATTACTGCCATAACCATTTGATATTCATGACTGCAAGGGATAAAAAATGAGACACTTCATACACCATGTCAAGCATAAAATTATGAGTTCAAGCTTACTAATTTCTGGTTGCCTGTGCAATATCTGCAAGAAGTGATCCATGAGGACCCCAGGATTCATTGTTGGTAGCATCAAGAACCTGGAAGAGGAGATAGATTAATCTAATTAAAATCTGCACAATAAGATTATCATGTGTAAACTTGAAGATAGTCAACAAACTACTTCTTTCACTAGCAAATATTGAAGAAAAGTAAATTCAGATTGGGGATTTCACACAAAACCCCACACAATTATCTTGCTATGAGTTGTGTGCAATCACAGTTTTATTGTGAATGTTCAAAAGAACAAAATTTACCTTCTGCTCTATACCAGTAACTTTCAATACTTTTTTATTTACTTCTCTTTTACTGCAAGAATACAACGAAAAGAGTAAGGAATTTATGGGTTGGGTTCTTAAAAGGAAATAAACACTCTAAATAGAAATCACACTCATGGTATATGGAACCATACATTAATAAACAGTTAAACTTACAGTTCCCTAACAGTTTGACCAATAGCCTTCTTCATTCTAGCCGGTTTTCAGTATTAGCGTGATAGAACCACACACTGAACTGATACGAGAAATAGAAGCTCATTTAAAAAACAAATTCATGCACTAGTTCAAGAAAAAGCTCTCAGCAGGAACAACACAACAGCTACTTGAATTCTGAAAATATTTTTTCCAAGCAATATTCTTTGTTCGTACTAAGATAAGCAGTTTTAAGTTACCAATCCAATCAATTAGAGACTTGGCTAATTCATCAAAGTAACAATATCAATATTTGCACAGCATATGATGAAACAATTGGACACATGAGCATTAAATATGAATATAGTAATGTCTTTACTTCTTCGGAGCAACATCAAAAGTCAACTAGAGATGCATGCTAACTTCTACAACGGAGAAAGAACCAACATCACAATCTGAAAATAAGCCTTACAATACATGAACATTCAGAGATCAATCCAAATTCTCAAAACATGCAAATGAACTGCCAACACCAATGTTATGCAGTGTCTTCACCCTATAGTTTCTCATAGCAATCAAAGTTCAGACAACCACAAATAGTACAAGAAAAATTGAAAGAGGTGAGAAAAAAAAGGCCATGAATGACATCGCAGAAAAAAATAGGATCCCAAGCTAATAAATAATTTCAAGAAATGATAAAAAGATAAAATCTTTATATTAATGACACAAAAGAAGAAGCAAGAAAGCATAAAAAGAAAGATGAAAAGGGATACTTATGGAGCGGTTGATATAGAATAAGGATATTAAAGAGATGCATAAGATCGAAAAAATGAAAAAGTGAATAAATTGAAGCAAAAGCACATCTGGGTAGGCGAAAAGAGAGGGAACCTGATAGAAACATTAGGTAATGTAGAGACTGAAATTGAGATTAGGAGGAAACCAGGTAGCAATTTGCAAAACTTGGGTTGGGTGAGTGTCAGTCGGGAGTTGTCTCAAAAATGAAACTAAGACGGAAACAGAAAGAAACAAAGAAAGAAAGAAATTTTCCACACTGAAACTATCTTATTTGTCTACATCCACACTGCAACTTAACTTAATTGAAGAGAATTAGACAATAAACGCCTGATTAGTTGATTTGGCTTTTGTTTTTAAGTTTTTTTGAAACAGTTTTTAAAAACAGGTTATTTGGAAAAAAAATATTTTGATAAGTGTTATTTAAAAATTATTTTAAAAAAAAAAAAATAAAAAACAAAAACCAATGTATTCTTTTCAAAATAAAAATAAAAAATTAAAAAGTAAAATTATATATAACTGTTTCTATTTTTTAGTTTTTAAAAACTAGAATTGTTTTAAAAAACATTAACAAAAAATATTTTAGTTTTTAAATACTAAAATATTGAAAACATTTTTATAAAATTGTCAAACAAATATTAAACATTTATTTTAAGAAGAGTTTTATAAAATTATTTTTAGTAGTATTTAAAAATTAAAAAATTTATTTAATTAGTATTTTTAAAAATAGTTTTGATTTTTCAGTTTTAAAAATTAAAAAAGAGATTTGTTTTTTAGTTTTTGAATTTTTTTTTGAGAATATATTATTTTTTTGTTTTTTATTAATAGTATTTCTGTAAATATCAACAATATTTTTTTCATTTTTACATCTTTAAAATAATTTTTAAATAACACTTAACAAATTCGTCGTAGAATTGGGGATGGATGTAGCATATTAGTTGTAGAATTGGGGGATGGAGGTAGCATAGCATTCTGGAAGGAGGTATGGGTGGGAGAGCAATGTTTTAAGGAAGTTTATATGAGATTGTATGGGGTTGCGATGAACCAAAGAGTTTCAGTAAAGCATATGTGGGATCATGATCATAAAACGTGGAAGTGGGCTTGATGAAAGAGATTACTTGATTGGGAAATGGAACTGTTGAGTGGGAGTAGTAGCATTGGTTAAGGGGGAGCAGGATGGGTGGGTGTGGATAGCGAATGGATAAAGTTTATACATTATGACATCAGCATATGGGTCTTGACCTCTGGAACGACCCAATACCAAGACACATTTTTCAATAGGGTGTGGATCAATGGTGTCCCTCCTAAGGTTTCAAACTTTGGTGTGGGGTTTGAATGCTAATAGATTACTTACGAAAGAAAAGCTAGCAAATAAGGGTATCATCCCTAGGGACTCAATGTTATGCAATTTGTACGGATTTAGGACTGAATCAGTGAATCATTTGTTTCTATCTTGTGGTTTTGCTGGTAGAGTATAGGGTGCATTGTGTGAGTGGTGGGAATGAGTTCAACTTTTCCTAACTCTTTTCATAACCATGTGCATATCTTCTTCGGTTTGGTAGGAGGGCCCTCTGTTTTAAACAAAGCTTGGGCTATTGTGTGGTGCGTCTCACTGTGGCATATTTGAAAAGAGTAAAATGTGATGGTGTTTGTAGGAAGGTCAGAAGAATTTTAAAAGGTTGTTCTCCATACTCAATGAACTCTTGGGAATGGTGTAAAGCTATACAAATAACAAGTCACACACTTGTAAATAAATTATGAACTCGTCTTTCTGTATTCATAAAAGTAAATAAGGATAAGTGGGGTGACTCAATGCATGTTTTATATCCAGAAAATTGTGGACAGAACTCCCTCTACTCTCCTTATTCATTGTTAAAATTCTTTGACTTAAAAAAACACTTCACAAATAACTTTTTTTTCTATTTTTAAAAAACATTTCTTAAAAATTATTTTTAAAAACTTTCTTTAAAAACTAAAAAAATAAAACCGAGTTAATCAAATCCTAATCATTAAGGAATAACAAACCTTTTTAATTACTTAGCAAATTTTTCTGATGCCCGTGTTAACAGTTCAAGTTCTGATACTGTTCCAACTATTATTGCTTTGTAGGAGTCAATTTTCATTTTCATGATGATTAAGTCAAAATAATTGCATTTGCTCATCCGAAGGTTCAAGATTGATTTCCAAAAGTTGACTTGGTAAAAAGAAAAGAATTTTAATATTCTTCTCCCATTTGAAAGATAGTTGGATTTTTTTATTTTAATTTTAATTATTATTGCTAGTGAAATTTGATATGTTATAGTAAATTCAGGATTTTAATTTAACATGTTTTATAATAACTAGATAGAATATTTTATTTTATAACAATAACATGATAAAATATGAATAATTTATTATGTCATTTTGTGTATGACATGATAAAATATATTTTTTTAATTTATATATTTTATTGTTTACGATAACATGATAAAAACATATCAGTTCATTAATGAATATGACATATTTGTAATAAATTTGAGAAAATTGTGAAAAGAAATAATTTGAATAAAATTGAAAATGTTGTTGGGCCTGTGTATTAGTATTTTTATTAAAAATATTAATGATCAAAGGTATACATCTATTAAAAAACTTATATTTGTGAAAATATAATATTATAGATTATTGATTATACATATAAATTATTGATAGTGGAACAATTAAAAATGTTGGATATAAATGTTTTAAAGTAATTTTTTCTCAAGGTTATTAGGTTGGTTTAGGACAAAGTATACATTTGGCGAGAGAGAGGTTATGAGCTCCAATGACAAAGTAGTTTATTTTTCAATTTTCGAATAAGTACAAGAGTAAAATAGGTATTTTAAAAAATGCACATCAAAAGGGAGAATTTCCTTTATTAATAGTATAGATAATATATAATATAAAATATAATATTATAGATTATTGATTATACATACATATTATATATGCAAGGCAATTAAGTCGGTTGTATATAAATGTTTTAAAGTTATTTTTTTCTTAAGATTATAAAGTTGATATAGTGTCAAAATTTACATTTGACGAGAGACAGGTTGTGAGTTCAAATCTCTCCTATGACAAAATAGTTTAATTTTTAATTTTCAAATAGGTACAAGGTAGAATATGTATTTTGAAAAGTGAACATCAAATGGGGAAATTCCCTTTATTAATAGCATAGATAATATATAATATAAAA
Organism: Psophocarpus tetragonolobus; assembly: GCA_037954015.1. Lineage (NCBI taxonomy): Eukaryota > Viridiplantae > Streptophyta > Magnoliopsida > Fabales > Fabaceae > Psophocarpus > Psophocarpus tetragonolobus. The sequence goes on along the minus strand of CM075692.1, from coordinate 821,311 downwards.
CATAATATTATAGATTATTAATTATACATATAGATTATAGACAGTAGGACAATTAAGTATGTTGGATATATATTTTAAAGTAATTTTTTTCCCAAAGTTACATGGTTGATCTAAGGGAAAAGTATACATTTGGTGGGGGAGTGGTTCTAGTTTCGAATCTCTCCTATGAGAAAGTGATTTATTTTTTAATTTAAAATAGGTATAAGTGTATAATAAATATTTTGAAAAATTGGCATGAAAAGGAGGAATTCCTATTATTAATAGTATAGATATAAATAATATATAATATAATATTATAGATTATTGATCTTATATATATATATATATATATATATATATATATTATAAATAGTAGAGCAATTAAGTATGTTGGATATAAATGTTTTAAAGTAATTTTTTCTTAAGGTTATAAAGTTGATATAGTGGCAAAATTTACATTTGGTAAAAGAAAAGTTGTGGGTTCAAATCTCTCGTATGATAAAGTAGTTTATTTTTTAAATTTTCAAATAGGTATAAGGGTAAAATGAATATTTTGAAAATTGGACATCAAAAGAGAAAATTTTCTTTATTAATAGTATAGATAAGTATAGATGATATAAAATATAATATTATAGATTATTGATTATACATAAAGATTATAGATGATAGGTCAATTAAGTATGTTGGATATAAATGTTTTAAAGTCATCTTATTTATAAGGTTGATTTGGTGACAATGTTTATATTTGGCGAAGGAGATGTTGTGAGTTTGAATCTCTCCTATGACAAAATAATTTTTTTTTTTTAATTTTCAAATAAGCAGAAAGGTAAAATACATATTTTGGAAAATAGACATCAAAAGGTGGAAATTCATTTGTTAATAAGTATATATAATATAATATGTAATATAAAATATAATACTATAGATTATTAATCATACATATAAATTATAGATAGTAGGACAATAAATATGTTGGATATAAATGTTTTAATGTAATTTTTTTTACAAGGTTATAAGGTTGATTTAGTGGCAAAGTTTACATTTGGTGATGGAGAGGTTGTGATTTTAAATTCCTCCTATGACAAAGTAGTTTATTTTTTAATTTTGAAATAGGTACAAGGGTATAATATGTATTTTGAAAAGTTGACATCAAAAGGGAAATTTTTCTTTATTAATAAATAATAATATAGATTAAATATTTTTATCTCGTTAATGATTGAATTATTTTAAATATAAATTTAAAACAAGTTTTACAAATATAATAATTTATTAGTAAATACTACTATAAAAAGAATATTTCAATTAAATCCGTTATATTTTTGGAAAGCTTTTCTTTCTTTCTTTTTTTTTTTACAAAGTATTTCTTATACTTATAAAACAAAAAAATTCCAAATGGTTTTAGAGGGGTGTATATATTAAATAGGAATTGGGATTTCCCCATTGTTAATTAGAATATATGTCATAGGAAATATTTGTTTTATATGATCAGTAAGATGAGAATGTATGTTTTTATATTTGTTAGAAAGTTATAAAATATTATTCCATACACAGTTACTCAAAATTGTCGATTCGTGAATTTGGATGAAATAACAACGGATCGGGACGGGTACGGATAGTGGTTACCTGTCACCTAACCCGCTACAAAAATTTGTCACCCGTTACCCGCTAAAAACTCATCGGGTACTTGTTATAGAAATATCTGCGGGTTTTTTATTATCCACGGGTACCCATAGATATTTTTAAAAAATATTTTTTTTAAAATTAGATATTTTTTATAAGAAGTTTTATCAAATAAATGATTTATTTTTTGGAAAATCTAGAAATAAAATTATACTAGTTTCTACAAGATTAATTAGATCTAAAAGTACATTAATATAATATATTATAAGAAAATATTTAATACAAATAAAATCATTATTTTATATTATCGGTATTTTTATAATAAATAATTTTATTAACTATAAAGTTTTCATAAAAAAATAAGATTGATATCAATGAATTTTCATAATTAATATTTTAATTTGATTTATTTTCCAAAAAATATTATCTTTTTTAATTTATATATATATATATATATATATATATATAATGTTAGTTTAGCGGGTAGCGGGTACTTTCAGGTACGGGTACTATGATACCCGTACTCGTGCCCGTTAAGAAGCGAGTAGAAAAAACAAATGTACCCGCAAGTGATGGATACCCATTTATACTATCCATGTGGATATTTTTGCGGGTTTTATTCACGGGTATCTGCGGGTGCAGATTTTTTTGCCATCCCTATGAAACCATGAAAAATAATTTAAAAATTAAAGGAGTTACCACCAATTTTTATTAAGAAAAATATTGAAAAAGTTTTAAAAACAAAAAAAACACTTTGTGAAACCAGAATTAGATTTCCTGAGTCGATTACATGTAATTAACATTCTACTACTTTTATCATAAAAACTATTACTAGCAATTAAATATGTAAAATTAGATAACTTTAAAAAACATTTATTTAATTACTTAAGACACAAAAATATCTTTTATTTCTTTAATTGATTTTAATGAGAAGAATTTTATAATTTATTGAAAGATTATTATTATTATTATTATTATTATTACTATTCGCAAAAACACATACACTGTCACTCTTGTGTATTCACATTTTTATTTTAATATATTATAATAACTTTAAGGTTTTAATTCAATATGTTTTCTAATAACATGATAGAATATAAATAATTTACTGTGTCATTTTGCGTGTAACATGATAGCACATATTTTGTTAATTTGTATGTTTTTTTGTTTATGATCACATGATAGAAATATGTATCATAAATGATTATGACATAATTACAATGAATTTGAGAAAATAGTGAAAGGAAAGAACTTGAATATCTATATCTATCTATCTATCTATTTATCTATCTATCTATCTATATATATATATATATATATATATATATATATATATATATATATTATAGATAGTTGGATAATAAAGTATGTTGGACATAAATGTTTAAAAGTAATTTTGTTCTTAAGGTTATTAAGTTGATCTAGTAATAAATTTTACATTTGGCGAGAGAGAAGTTGTGGGTTTGAATTACTCTTTTGACAAAGTAGTTTATTTTTTAATTTTCAAATAGGTATAAAGGAAAAATAGGTATTTTGAAAAATTGATATCAAAATGGAGAATTTCCTTTATTAATAGTATTGATAATATATAATATAAAATATAATATTATTGATTATACATAGTAAGACAATTATGTATGTTGGATATAAATATTTTAAAGTAATTTTTTCTTAAGTTATAAGATTGATCTAGTGACAAAGTTTACATTTGGTGAGAAGAAGGTGGTGGGTTTCAATCATTCTTATGACAAAATAGTTTATTTTTTAATTTGCAAATAGGTATAAAGGTAGAATAGGTATTTTAGAAAATGGACATTAAGAGGGGGAATTCTCTTTATTAATAATATAAAATATAATATTATAGATTATAGATAGTAGGACAATTAAGTATGTTGGATATAAATATTTTAAAGTAATTATGTTCTTAAGATTATAAAGTTGATCTAGTGGTAAAATTTACATTTGGCGATAACAAAATAATTTATTTTTTTCATTTTCAAATAGGTATTTTGAAAAGCAGACATCAAAAGGAGAAATTATTTTTATTAATAGTATAGATGTATAGATTATAAATAGTAGGACAATTAAGTATGTTGAATATAAATGTTTTAAAATAATTTTGTTCTTTAGGTTATAAGGTTTATCTAGTGACAAAGTTTATATTTGGCGGTTATGGGTTTGATTTCCTCCTATGACAAAATAGTTTATTTTTTAACTTTTAAATAGGTATAAGGGCAAAATAGGTATTTTGAAAATTAGACATCAAAAGAGGGAATTCCTTTTATTAATAGTATAGAGGTATACATTATAGATTATACATATAGATTATAGATAACATAAAAATTAAGTATGTTAGATATAAATGTTTTAAAGTAATTTTGTTCTTATGGTTATAAGGTTGATCTACTGACAAAGCTAACATTTGGTGAGCGAGAGGTTGTGGGCTTGACTCTCTCTCTTATGACAAAATAATTTATTTTTTTATTTTCAAATAAATATAAAGGTAAAATAAGTATTTTGGAAATTAGACATCAAAAGGGAGAATCCTTTTATTAATAGTATAGAAGTATAAATTATAGATAGTAGGACAATTAAGTATGCTGAATATAAATGTTTTAAAGTAATTTTGTTCTTAAGGTTGATCTAGTGGCAAAAATTACATTTAGCGAGTAAGAAGTTGTAGGTTCAATTATTCATTATGAAAAAATAGTTTATTTTTAATTTTTAAATAAGTATAAGTGTAAAATAGGTATTTTGAAAAGTGAACATAAAAGGAGAAATTCCCTTATTAATAACATAGAAGTATAGATAATATATAATAGATTTTAATTGGTATACATTGTCAGTGTAAAGGGGGAATTCTCCATTCAATTATGACTTTTCATTTATGTAACTTTGAAAGTAGTAATGAGTAAAGTCAACAAATCTACCATGAATGAAGAGTTGTGATTGAATGTCAGTGTAAAAATCTTTACACTGACAGTGTATACCAATTAAACTCTATATAATATAACATTATATATTATATTGGTTATACATATAGATTATAGATAGTAGAACAATTAAGTATGTTGAATATAAATATTTTAAAGTAATTTTTTTCTTAAGGTTATAAGGTTGATCTAGTGACAAAATTTACATTTGGCAAGGAAGAGGTAGTGGGTTTTATTCCCTCTTATGATAAAATAGTTTATTTTTTCATTTTCAAATTGGATAAGGGTAAAATAGGTATTTTTAAAAGTTGACATAAAAAAGAAGAATTCTCTTTATTAATAGTATAGAAATATAGATTATAGATAGTAGTACAATTAAATATGCTGGATATAAATGTTTTAAAGTAATTTTGTGAGGTGGTTTGAATGACTCTAAGTAAGCAACCAAGAGGGAGGGTGAATTGTTTTGCAAAAATTTTTTCTAATTTTTATTAAAACAAATTTTGAACCATTTTAATGAAATATAGTTGAATCGGAATTTTTATAGTTGTTTGAGATTGAATGAAAATTGACTTATTTATCAAATTACATACAAGAATGCGCAACACTAATTCAAATATGATTTATTTCTTATTTGTTATCAAATCAGAGTAGCTAATGTCAGAAGCGATCAAACAATATAAATAGATAAAGAATAAGAGAATAAGTAGAGACACAAAACAATTATACTAGTTCACCCACAAACCAAGGCTACATTCAGTTTCTCAATTTTCAAGACTCCCCATCTTAGATTGAATGCAACACTAGAATCAAATGTAGAGTTTACACTAAACTCACATGCACATGACAACCACACATGTACTTCTTTAACACCTATCAAGAAATGATTCTAACACATGCAAAACCTATGCATGAACAATCTAGGAAACCTATTTAGACAATATTTTACAATTCAATACAAAAAGTAAAAATTAAATGACTAATATCACCTGATTAATTCTTACAGAGATATGCAAACAAGTTATATCAACAATAACTTCAAAGAAACTAAGGTTTATCTTTTATTCTTGATGATTCTTGTTGATCTAGGCTTTGAACTTGTTGGAAACTCAGAATCTCATTTTCAACTTTGATTTTCGAAATGTGTAATCGTATATGAAGTTTTGTATTTCTCCTTTTTATATAAAAAGCTAACAACACTGTTTTAACAAATTAAATTGAGCATTTAATCGATTCAAACGTTTTAAGCTTTAATCTAGAACTAGCTCGATCAATTTAATCGATTAACATAAGTATTTAATCGATTCAAATGTTCATCAACCATGATAGTAAGCAAAATCAATTTAATCAATTATTTCAAGTACCTAATTGATTGAATGATGCAGATAATCGATTATGAGGGAATTTAACATATTAAAACAGAAGCTATGTAACTTTAACCCATTAAATTACTTCACAATGCTATCTAAGCTTCATCTTGCAACATCAATGAGATATAACTCAATTTTGAAAACTTTTAGGCGTCATAATCTCATCCATATATTCTATGACTTAATCAAGTTTAGAATTGAATCAAGATTAAAGATATACTTAGTTAAATTGAATCAAGACAATAATTACCTATATGGATGCATGCAATGTTTCACAAACATTCAAGCATAAAGTTATAACATCCATCTTAGAAAAAAATAGTGTTCATCATCAAAACTAAGATAATGCATCAAACTACATTTGGTCTTTTTTTGCATTTTGATAGAATCTCCAACATTTTGTTCTTAAGGTTATAAGGTTGATCTAGTGACAAAGTTTATATTTGGCGAGTGAGAGGTTGTGGGTTTGATTCCCTTCTATGACAAAATAGTTTATTTTTTAATTTTCAAATAGGTATAAGGGTAAAATAGGTATTTTAAAAAGTGAACATCCAAAAAGGGAATTTCCTTTATTAATAGTATATAACTATAGATAATATATAATATATAATATAAAATATAATATTATAGATTGTTGATTATATATATATATATATATATATATATATATTATAGATAGTAGGAAAATTAAGTATGTTGAATATAATTATTTTAAAGTTATAAGGTTGATCTAGTGACAAAGTTTATATTTGGTGAGAGAGATGTTGTGGATTCGAATCCCTCCTATAACAAAAAGTTTATTTTAATTTTCAAATATGTATAAAGGTAGAATAAATATTTTAAAAAATGGACATCAAAAGAGACAATTCTCTTTAGATAATATAATATTATAAATTATTGATTATACATATAGATTATAGATAATAGGGAAATTAAGTATATTGGATATAAATGCTTTAAAATAATTTTTTTCTTACGCTTATAAGTTGATTTAGTGACAAAGTTTACATTTGGCAAGAGAAAGGTTGTGGATTTAAATCCCTCCTATGACAAAATAGTTTATTTTTTAATTGTCAAATAGGTATAAGGGTAGAATAGATATTTTAAAAAATGAACATTAAAAGGGGCAATTCTCTTTATTAATAATAGAAGTATAGATAATATAAAATAATAATATAGATTATTGATTATGCATATAGATTATAGATAGTAGGGAAAATAAGTATGTTGGATGTAAATGTTTTAAAGTAACTTTTTTCTTAAGGTTATAAGGTTATCTAGTGGTAAAGTTTACCTTTGGCAATTAAGAGGTTGTGGGTTCAATTCTCCCCTATGACAAAATAGTTTATTTTTAATTCTCCCCTATTCTTACATATCTTTAGGTGTAACGAAGAATTTCAGTTTATGTAATTTTTTAAAATGGTTTGAGTATTGATATTTTTTATGATGATTAAATTAGAAGTGCATATAAAATAGATATCGACAACATTTTATGATGAATGTATCTGCCAAATTAAAAGTGCATCCAATATAACATCTACAAAATCATGATTAATTTTATAATTACTAAATCATAAGTACATTGAAAATAATCATAATTAAAACTTCATTATGTTTTTATTTTTAAAAACTGAATTTCAAAATGATTCTCAATAATCAAATTGGAAGTATATCCAACGTAATTATGATAATTTTTTTTTAGTTTTAAGAAATGCATCCAAAATGACCATATTATTACACTTATATTTTGAACAATAGTTAAATTAGAAGTATATCTAAAAGGACTATATTAAATTTTTATGACCTTTTAAATAACTAAATTGAAAAGTACATTTAAAGTAGTTATTACCAAAATTGCATTTATTATTTGTATATTCCACATAAAAATGAATTTAACACCTATACAATGTCTCGGTCTTATCTTTAAATTAAGAAATCTATATCATTAATAAAGAGAATACCTTCTTTTTATGTCTATTTTTCAATATACCTATTCTACTCTTATACATATTTTAAAATTAAAAAAATAAATTAATTTTTCATAAGAGGGACTTGAACTTATAACCTCTTATTTCTCAGACATATACTTTACCACTAGACCAACCTTATAACAGCAAAAAATTAATTTAAAATATTGATATCCAACATACATAATTGTCTAATTATATCTATAATGTATAATATATGATATTATATTATATACTATATCTATACTATTAATAAAGGCAATGCCCCCTTTTGATGTCCACTTTTCAAAATACCTATTATTAACTTCTCCCTATTAATATATGTTGGCATTTCATGATAAATATTTTTAATAAACATGCAAATACACATATGCGACAATATTTTGAGTTCTATTCTGACTCTCCTCTTTTCATTTTTTCATATTTATTGCACATTTGACATATTAATTGATAATCTGACATATTTTTATCATGTTATCATAAACAAAATATATTTCAAAACATGTCACATAATAGTTTATATTTCAAAATATAAAATTTTGTAAAAGATATCAAAATAGAAATGCGAATACACAAGTACAGCCGCGTGTATATTTTCGCTAGTATATATAAAGAGAACTGATGCATAACGCAACGGTGACAACACCTATGACGAATTTGCTTGTATGATATTAGCACGAATAAGTTTCAACTTTCAAACCTTTTCGATCTTTATGTCTCCTCTTTTATAACAACTTGCGACTTTTTCTTGGATTAGTTACGTTACTACTTTTTTAATTTGTTGCCTTGTAAGCAAAGCAATGATTAGTATTTATCAGTTTTTTCTTGAATTTTTAGATAATTTTTCAAGTTTAGTATGTTTTACGACTTATCAAGTAATCTAAATGTCAAAGAAAAATATATACAAAACATAATTTATAAGTTTAAATTTTTTCATTAATGAAAAATTAATACATTAATAATTAATATTTAATTTATAAAAAAAAAGTTAGTATGTTTTATATTATTTTACCTGTATCAAGCAAAATTAATAATATTACACTTGTTTTGTAAAAAATATTTTTTAAAAATACAACACTAAAGAAGGGAGTAATTTTTTTTCCCGAAAGGTAGAAATCATTTATTATATATTTATGTTTGTTGAAACAAAATTTCAATCAATACATCATCCACTATTTTAATGGAATGACTAATTAAAAAAATATTAGTATTATTTTGTTTAACTTGTTCAATACTTTCTTAGTCGGTGAAAAAAATTAAAACTCTAGTGAAACATAAATTTCTTCGTAACTAAATATCATCTAATAATACAAATTTTCTAATTATTAAATCTTAATCAAATCAAGATAAAGATATACAATTTTATTCTTAAAAAAAAAAAAGTAGTCTATATACATTTTTTTTAATAAATATTCATGACAAATGCATTGATTTTTCAGGTGGTATTATAAATAAAAAAAAAACCTTAGCATTTTCATATTATTGCAGCCCTCTTTGGTCCAAGAAAATTGTAGATGTTCTATAAAATGTCCTGAGTTAAACCTTCGCATTTTGATATTATTGCAGCCCTCATATATAAGAAAATATAATACCACCTTTAATCCAAAACCTTAAGGTATTAGATTATGGGGTCTTTCTCACTTATATATTACTTAACTTTCCAATTTTTAACCAATGTGGGACTTCAACTCACATTTCCAAGTCACACTTCCAGCAGAAATTACATGAAAGGAGCCACAATTAGTTATGTCGATTTGATTAGATTATTCATAGTTAATATAACTAGATAATGGGGAAAATGACAGGTCTAGTTTTGTTAATTGGAGAATGGGACCTGTTTGGTTTAAAAATTAATATTTGTTATATCTGGCGAGTTTGATAAGCATCAGAAACGGTCGGGCAGTGACTGTGTCAAGGTCAAAATAGCTATTTGTTTGAGAGATGTGAATCTTCTCTATGTATTTAATAATTTTTGTGAATAAGCTGCTTTATTACTATTGTCTCTACTTATTGCAAACACAACAACATGGTACCATACAATACAAAAATGCAACAATAAATAGAAAAGCAATCATACACGACCATATTAATCTATTAACAAATAAATTAAAGAGATTACTAAAGGTGGACTATACTTTTCACTTTCACTTGGCATTTACATTTCAAATCTCTATTCCCCGTTCTGATTTGTCCGTCACTTGAACACAATAAGATCAGGACGTGCAAGATGGCCATCAAACAAACAGAATCAACCTGGTCTGAATCACAAATATTGTAGCGCAGAGAAGACACATTCAGACTTTTATTCAAAGAACTCCCACAGGAAGATAGGTGTTTCTCTTGGCTCCAAATGGAGTTTGCCTTTATTTCTCGATTAAAACTAGAACCTGAAAACAAATTAAGTAGTTATTGTCGTTACTAAACTTGATAATAATTATTAATTTAATTTTTACTTCTAAATGTATATATGGATCGTCAACTTACATGATTTATCTTGAATTGTGCTTCCCCGGTCTAAGCTTACTTGTAGATAGGTGGAGGTGGGGAAGCGTAAATGTAAACCGGAGGAGGTGGTGATTTTACTGGTGGAGGAGGTGACTTGTAAATATACTTTGGAGCAGGAGCTGGGGAGGGAGGAGGTGGTGATGTGTAATGGTATGGTGGGGGAGGAGATGGAGAAGGTGGTGGAGGACTCAAGTAGTAATAAGGTGGAGGATACGACGTTGGTGGTGGAGGGGATTTGTAGTAGTAGGGAGGATGAGGAGTGGGAGATGGTGGAGGAGGACTTTGATAGTAATAAGGAGGTGGTGGAGATGGAGATGGAGGTGGAGGGGATTTGTAGTAGTATGGAGGTGGCGGTGATGGAGATGGTGGTGGTGGAGAGTGGTAGTAGTAGGGAGGAGGAGGAAAAGGGGATGGTGGTGGAGGTGATTTATAGTAATATGGTGGTGGTGGAGATGGAGATGGTGGTGGTGGTGAGTGGTAGTAGTAGGGAGGATGTACGTGCTCTTTAGGTGGAGGCGGGGAATGATAATAGTAAGGTGGTGGTGGGGACGGTGAAGGTGGTGGGGGAGATTTATAATAGTATGGAGGAGGAGGGGATGGTGAAGGTGAGGGTGGTGATTTATAATAGTATGGAGGGGGAGGAGAAGGTGATGGTGGAGGTGGAGAATGATAGTAGTATGGGGGTTTAGGAACCGGTGATGGTGGAGGTGGGGAGTGATAATAGTATGGGGGTTTAGGAACTGGTGAGGGTGGAGGTGGAGAGTGGTAGTAATAAGGAGGAGGAGGAGAGGGTGAGGGTGGAGGTGGAGAGTGGTAATAATATGGAGGTTTAGGAATCGGTGATGGTGGGGGAGGAGAGTGATAATAGTATGGCGGCTTAGGAACTGGTGATGGTGGAGGTGGGGAATGGTAATAGTATGGGGGCTTAGAAACTGGTGAAGGTGGAGGTGGAGAATGATAATAGTATGGAGGCTTAGGAACTGGTGATGGTGGAGGTGGGGAATGGTAATAGTATGGGGGTTTAGGAACTGGTGATGGTGGAGGTGGGGAGTGATAGTAGTACGGGGGCTTAGGAACTGGTGATGGTGGAGGTGGGGAATGATAATAGTATGGGGGTTTAGGAACTGGTGATGGAGGAGGTGGGGAGTGATAGTAGTATGGGGGTTTAACAGTTGGTGACGGTGGAGGTGGGGAATGGTAATAGTATGGAGGTTTAGGAACGGGTGATGGTGGAGGTGGAGAGTGATAGTAATAAGGTGGCTTTGGTACTGGTGATGGTGGAGGTGGGGACTGGTAATAATAAGGTGGTTTCGGTACTGGTGATGGTGGAGGTGGAGACTGGTAATAGTATGGCGGTTTAGGTTTTGGTGATGGTGGAGGTGGAGATTGGTAGTAGTATGGAGGTTTGGGAACTGGTGATGGTGGTGGTGGAGAGTGATAATAATATGGGGGCTTTGGTACTGGTGATGGTGGAGGTGGAGATTGATAATAGTATGGTGGCTTAGGAATTGGTGATGGAGGAGGTGGAGAGTGATAATAGTAAGGAGGCTTGGGAATTGGTGATGGTGGAGGTGGAGATTGATAATAGTATGGTGGCTTAGGAACTGGTGATGGAGGAGGAGGAGAGTGATAATAGTAAGGAGGCTTAGGTACTGGCGACGGTGGAGGTGGAGATTGGTAATAGTATGGAGGCTTGGGTTTTGGTGATGGTGGAGGTGGAGATTGGTAGTAGTAAGGTGGCTTGGGAACTGGTGATGGTGGAGGTGGAGAATGATAATAATAAGGAGGCTTGGGTACAGGAGATGGTGGAGGTGGAGAATGATAATAATAAGGAGGCTTGGGTACAGGAGATGGTGGAGGTGGTGATTGATAGTAGTATGGAGGCTTAGGTTTTGGTGATGGTGGGGGTGGAGATTGATAATAATATGGTGGCTTAGGTTTAGGTGATGGTGGAGGTGGAGATTTGTAATAATATGGAGGTGTTTTCACAGGTGGAGGTGGTGACTTGTAAACATAGGTAGGTGATGGTGGAGGTGGTGACTTATATATGTAAACGGGAGATGGAGGAGGAGGTGACTTATAGTAATAAGGAGTTGGTGAAGGCTTGGGCTTTTCACATTCTTCAAAATGTTTCTTTGAAGCATAAGCAAATGGCTTAGCTTTGAGCACAACTTCATACTTGTCTTTAGATTTCACCTTCAAGTCTGTTCCTTCATTTAACTTGGTAGGTATGTTGAAGGGTGAGCCCTTAGGTGGAGCATAAAGCTTGGCCTTGCATACCGTAGGTCCATATTTGACGTAGTTAAAGTCCTTAACTGTGATGCTATACTTTCCATTGCTCTTAGTTTCACCATAAACCTTGATGATATTCCTTCCTGCTTTGCATTTGACCTCCACAACAGCACCTATATGCCCCTCAAAATGATTAATTACAATTCATAAAATTATGCATGTTATGACAAAGCAAATTATAAATGAAGTCTCGGAAAGATATTAAGACTCCATTGACTCAACTTATTTTTTCCTTTTTTTAAAATAAAAAAACTTGGATCAAATAGTATTTATATTTAAATGTTTAAAGAGATTATTTTACAATATAAATTTTTATTTTATAAATATACTTTTACTAGATAATAAAAATAATTTAATCATCTAACAAATTTTATCTTAAAAGGAGTTTTTAAGCTTAATTAAAAAAATGAAATTTGACAAATAACTTATACTTATTTTTTTAAACTTTAATTTTTTTCTTTAACTTAAAAATGACTTTTAAATAAAATAAGTTTGGACAAACACAAACTAAATGAATTGCATTACTAAAAGAATAGTACATTCAACTATTGTTGTGGGATAGAATATAGTCAACATCGTTTAAAGGATAATAACTAGTTAAACTATCTTGGTAATTGATATTATCTATTAAAGTAAATTTTACTAACACTTTTTTTGGATTACACTAACACTTTGGGTCTTTTAAAATCCAACACACACTTTTTTTTTTTTAAAAAAAAGAATATTAGATTAACACTTTTTATATTACATGTACATATTAGAGTTACTCCCCTCGATAAGGGAAGTTAGTGTAAGGGTGTAACTGTAATCTAAGAAAATCTCAGCAGATAATGGTTACAATTTATGCATCTATTTTTGGAGATAACTCATAAATTAAGCAATACTTGAAAACTTATTTGAGAAAAAGATATGATTAAAAATATAATAATATTATTTTTTAACTATTATGAAAAAAAATCTGTTTAACTTTAATTTAAAAGAACACATAGATAAGAAAAGATATATCTCTTTCTGAATATAAAAAGGATATCTATAAGTTGTTTTTAATAATAATTTAGCGTTGGGTCCACCTTTTAATTTGAAATGCCTATTAACTGCACTCTGTAAAATATTCATATCTGCATATATTTGAAAAAAAATTGGACCAGACACTTCAATTATATATATATATATATATATATATATGTATGTATGTATCCGCGCGCGCTTTTTGGTTCAAGTGGTATAATTAACATAAATAATTGATTGTAAAAACGAGACAGGTTAGAAAAAATGTTTATGTAAAAGTGACTAAATTCTAAGACAGTGACATTTAAGGAATCATGCGAGGTGATACCATTGAGCATTAATTTTGAGGCAAGATATAAGAAAAAATATATAAAGAAATGAATGCGATATATACCTTTGAGATGTTTCTTGTTATGAGACTTTTCGGGATACTCCCAGTTGTAGCACTTGTAGCTGTATACTTTACCCACTACCTTGACAATTAAGGGGTGATGGTAGGGGTGCGGCGGGTAGACAACTGGAGGAGGAGGAGAATTATAATAGTAGGGAGGTGGATATTTTGGTGGTGGTGGGGAGGTGTAGTAGTAGGGAGTTGGTGATGGTGATGGTGGAGGTGGAGACTTGTAATAGTAAGGTGTCGGGGATGGAGGAGGAGGAGATTTGTAGTAGTAGGGTGGTGGAGGAGGGGGAGACTTATAGTAGTAGGGTGTTGGAGGTGGAGGTGGTGGAGACTTATAATAGTAAGGAGTTGGGGATGGAGGAGGGGGAGATTTGTAGTAGTATGGCGGCGGAGGAGGAGACTTATAATAGTAAGGAGTTGGGGATGGAGGAGGAGGAGACTTATAGTAGTAAGGTGGTGGAGGAGGGGGAGACTTATAATAGTAAGGAGTTGGGGATGGAGGAGGAGGAGACTTATAGTAGTAAGGTGGTGGAGGAGGGGGAGACTTATAGTAGTAAGGAGTTGGAGATGGAGGTGGTGGAGACTTATAATAGTAAGGAGTGGGTGATGGAGGAGGAGGAGATTTGTAGTAGTAAGGTGGTGGGGGAGGAGACTTGTAATAGTAAGGTTTGGGGGATGGTGGGGGAGGAGATTTATAGTAATAGGGTGGTGGAGGTGATGGTGAAGGTGGGGGTGGGGACTTGTAATAGTAAGGGGGTGGAGGTGATGGGGAAGGAGGTGGTGGTGACTTGTAATAGTAGGGGGGTGGAGGTGAAGGAGAGGGAGGTGGTGGTGACTTGTATTCATAAGGAGGTGGAGGTGAAGGAGAGGGAGGAGGTGGTGATTTGTACACGTATGGTGGAGCCTTGTGCTCATATGGTGGAGGTGGGGGTGGGGACTTGTACTCATAAGCAGGAGGTGGTGGAGGAGAATAGTAAGGGTAACCATCAGCATTAACGGAAACCACAGTGGTGGAAATCAAAGCAATGGCGAATGCCAGGGCCATTTGCGGCCAAAGACGACCCCGGATGGGGTCGCTGCCCCTTGCAGTCATGCGTGGAAGGAAAAAGCTGACTACCTCTGCCCAATGCTTCTTCTTCTCAGTTCCTCAATGATTTTGTTGGGAGGGGAGAGGAGAAGTGAGGAAAGAGAGAGATGGAGTTTGGTGATTGGTGTTAGTGATCACTGACAAAAGCTGCATGAAATACTTAGTACTTATAGTGAAAGTGAGTCGTTAAAGGGGAGCTGTCATGAGGGACCAATTCAAATTATTCAATTCCTTTCATTTTGATTTAAATGCTTTAAATTAAGCTTCTCCCAGCTGGCCTTGTCACTTTTTTAATCTTTCTTATTTGTTTTCCTCCAAATAGCCAGAACCAGGCAGGCTCCATTCCAATCTCCAACCACTGATTAAAATATAAAATATAAATCAGCATCTTATACATTCCACAATAGTATTCAACACTAGTTACCCTAATGTCCTATTCTTTTTCCTTTTATCTTTCCCTCCTAGCTGCCCTCCTCTCCTCAGACTCAGTTGCCTATCTTGACAAAAAAGTAACTCCAAAATGCTTTACTCACCTTCTCTCTTTCTTTTTTCAGGGAAGGGGAAAAAATAGTGCATTTTTGCATCACGGATCTATGAATGGTCATGATTTTTGTTCTTGTCCTTGGTGGCAGGCATTGCAAGCTTTGGATCAATCCTCTTTTGTGCAAGGGTGAGGAAGATATTTTGACTTTTCAATTCTATTTATTTTTCAGTACATTTGGCACATAAGCTTTTGGCAGTTTATGATAAAGAATAATCCAAATTTGCCTTAATTTGTGACACGTCCACGTGTTCGTGGGGGTTATGAATTATGATACAATATTATTTTTTTTATGTACCTCAAGAAAATGGTATATCCACAATTATTCACTTGCACTAATTAATTTGGTGGAATGAATACGTTGATTCGAGTGGGATGAACAATAAGTGGGGAGAAGGAGACACAGTGAGAAGTTGCTATGACGAGGGTACAAATTCATAACCTCTTTGGTTCACTTCACCTGTTAAAAGTTAATGCTTTTTTCATTTCTTTCTCTTTCTTTAAGAATTTTCTCAGCCATGTGATTCCTCAATGATGAGATTCACATGTGAAGTTGTCAACACTAACATGAAGTGCACGTTGCAGCTAATTCGTGGAACCCCAAGAAACAAAAGGCTAGAAACTGTAACCAAGAAAATATAGTGATTTCCAGATTATTTCATTTAGTGCAAGAAATAATAATTGGTGTTTTCCTGGACCTTCAACTTTAGCTAGTTATGCCTTAAATCTCCTGAAACGACTTTTTTAAGAAAATCATGGACCATTAAGTCATTCTAAATGGGCACTTGGAGATCTCTGAACGGTTCAGAGAAACAATAGTCACTAGTCAGTAATAAATGAAGAATTAATCCAAAAATTGAAGTGAGGGAATTACTTCAAAGCCAAATGATTGAATTATTTGAGTCCAAAACTGAAATGTGTAGTGAGGGAATTAATTGGATCTGTCTCTTATATATGTTCCTTTGAGGTGAATTTCAGAGGAGTGCAATGTGCAAAGGCGCAATGCATTGATTTTAGCAATTGAACAATGTCGGCATGTAACGTAGATTTCTGACATGAATAATCAGTAAGTGAACATGAATGAATGAAACGTGCACACTATTGTTCCGTTATAAAATTGTGCTTGGCCCTGTTGAATAATATAATATAATACTATAATTGAACAACTAAGCATCTGCCAATTAAAAATAGCTCTACAGTGCCAAAGGGGGGAATCAGGTAGAATTCTCTACCATGCTCCGGACATATCTAGTTTTATATAGTTTGAAGAGTCAATATTCCCTCATAATTCTTTTCTGTGGAAATGGACAACTAATAAGTTATTTTTACATACATTGTAATGACACGACGTGCTCTGCTTTGAAGAGCAATGCAAATGCAAATGTAAATATGATAACTTTTCTTTCTTGATTTTGGTACATGTGCTCTATTTACTAACACTTCTTAAGGCCAAGTTGACTCATGACAGTGAATTCCATTGTAACTGTGACCCCATGTGAACCTAGCTACTAATAATTAATTTCTTATAGTCACTCTCTCTCATTGTTTATGGTAGTCAATGCCGTGTAATAGAACGACTCTGAAATGAGGTGTAAATGGAACATCAAATTCGTGAGGGTTGTTGAATTTAAGGAAAAATAAATCACTTGCATTTGATCAGAAAGTTTAAACTTAAACATAAATTGGATATTGGTTTCATAATGAGATGTGGTAGTCATGGAGTGGTGGAAAGATAGAAGGATTGGACAGTTGGTTAGGGAATAATGAGATAGAGGAAGCCAGAGTCCCTTTCGATGCTTATAATGCAGGAATGATAGGAGTAAATCACAGTGAAAAATCAAACAAAGACTTTTCCTTTAAGAGCAGATAATTATATTAAAGTTGTTTGGAGGGCCACACCCTCAACCACTTTGGTCCTCAAATTCTCACGTTTAGGTATGGTGAAGGTTGTTACAATTCTGCAGAATCAAGTTATCTCCATCCAACCATTAATCTCAATCTCATCTGCTTCCCTGTTTCATTTGTTCTTCTCCTAGGCGCGAGAATGAGTTCAGTTATGGATTCGCTTTTATGCTTTTGATTAGAACAAAATGATTTATATAATTAACGGATGATTTTCCATACCATTTGCTTTTTTGGTCAATCTTGTACATATCTCTCTTATTGTCGTGACTTTGAACATAATAAGTGATTTTGTTAGGTGATCTTTCAATTATTAAGCGAGAAAAATATGGCTAGTGTAAGCAGGCACATAACCATACTTAAGGGTTGTTAGCATTTAATCAGATAATTAAACTTTTAATTGGTCTAAATACAAATAAAACCCTCCAACTTCAAGCTAAGATGATGGACAAACATAGGACATATGGATGTTGATAGGTGCATGTTTATCACAAATATGCAATGTGACATACCTGATAATCTAATACAACGTTAGACAACAGGGCTAATTACTACATAATTTTACATATGAATAGATGTGTTAGAAGTTCATTTCCTCTGATCTGCTTTACACGAGGTGAGTCTTTTTGTCTGCAAAAGGTCTAAAATCTGAATAGCTCCTTAATGCAGTAACGCCACCAATTTGCCACATAATTGAATTATTTTCGCAATTAGTGTTCAACACACATCAATTAATTTCTCTCTCCATCTAATAGTTCCTTTGTAAAAAAAAAGTATAATAAAAAATAAATTACACTAATTATTTCTATAGTTTTGTAAAATTACTAAACACTTCTTGTTTTTTAACATTTATAGCAACTTCTTTTTAAGGGAAAATTACAGTAATATTTTAAAACAATTAAGATTAGTATAATATAAAAGGAGGTGTTAATTATTGTTTAAAAAAAATAAGAAGGGTTAATATAGAAATAGATAAAAGTAAGAAAAAATTCTGTAATTTCACAAAATTGTAGTAGTTAGTGTATTTTTTCAACAAAATATTGATAAATTATAAAGAAAAATCAAGGTTTTAAGTTGATTGTGTATTGATATATATAATTATTTTTTGTAGATTTAATCATACTTTGGTATATTAAGTATAGTCACTGCTCACAAGATATTATCCACGTTGTCATTAGTTTGATGTCTCAGAATTTCGTCCTTTAAACTACCTTTCTCTCCATTATAAGTGATGTTTTAAGGGGATTGAAATAATTAAAAACTATCAAAATCTTTTTAAAAAATACAATACACTAACATTCTAATTTTTTTTTAAATTTTACAAACCTTCTCTCTTTTTTAAAATCAATACACATGCACCACTTTTTAATTACACATTTTAAATCTTAAAAACATTACTCTTACATCTCCTAATAAATGAAATTAAGTTAAAGGTTAAAAATAGAGATATAAGTATAATAAAGAAAATTTCTAGGAATATTAATATAGTTTACTCAAATTTCAATATCTCAAATTCACTTAAATAAGTTTTATCTCTCTGAAGTTTTACCAAAAATCATTTTTTATTGTTGAAATTCAAAAATATTTTTTTAGTCCCTCAAATTAATTTGTTTTTTTAATAACATGGTCCGTTTATAAGTTTGAGTATATTGGTTGTACCGAATGTGAAATTGAAGATAGGAGAAGAGTGATTCATGAGTACAAAAACGTGATTTCTATCAGCAATTTTTTAATGGAGTTAACTGGAGAAAAATGACTAAAAAAAAATAAAAGACTAAAAAAATATTTTTAAATTTTAAAGACTAAAAATTATTTGGGTGAAATTTTAGAGACAAAAAATTTACTTGAACCTCTTAAATTTATCAACTTAAGAAGAAACTAAATTTATCAAAGTTAACTTAATTATCTAATAGTTAGTTTAAATATCATTTTCTGCATAATATGAATTTAAAGAAGCAAGTAGCTATTATGAGGGTTGAAGTTACTTGTGTTGTAACTTAAGTGAGTTCTATATCTAGAAATAAATTATTCACTGTATTGGTTTATGCAAATTATCTGAGCAAGTAGCTATTATGAGGGTTGAAGTTACTTGTGTTGTAACTTAAGTGAGTTCTATATCTAGAAATAAATTATTCACTGTATTGGTTTATGCAAATTATCTGAGCAAGTAGCTATTATGAGGGTTGAAGTTACTTGTGTTGTACCTTAAGTGAGTTCTAGTCTAGAAATAAATTATTCAATGTATTGGTTTATGCAAATTATCTGAGCGTTTAAACGAGCCCTGCACAAACAAAGAAAATTGTCTTTGTACTTGTTTAAGTGAAATTCATTGTGTCTAAAAGAAGACTGCTAACTTTCTCCATGTAAATGCTGAGGACTACCCATACTTATCTTTGTAAGTTATTTTTATTTAAATAGCATTCAAAACTAGAAAGGAGAAATCTCATTTTCTATCAGATAGTCTTGTATGCATTATGAGAGAGATATAAAGTCAAAGTAGATGCTTTGAGAACTTTGCATATGTGCTCTTCCATATTTCAATATTTTTATTGTTCCCTTATGCTTTCATTATCTATTTTAGGCTTGACCATCCTAATTGCATGATCTTATTAATTTAATGGTTGTTGATAGTGGTGGTAGAAGACACTTTTAAATTGAGAACTGTTAGGAACAATAGATACAACATATGCCTAAGGATAGAATATATACTATTAGCTACTTTTGAATTTTTATTCATAATATATACTATTAGCTACCTTTGAATTTGTATTCTGTGATGAATGCAATTTTACCAATTTTATGAGTCAAAGAATTTATAGTAAAGTTTGGAAAATTTGGCTATTATTTTAGGGATACACTTTATGATACCAATTATTCTCGTAGTAATAAATTAAAAATAATATATTAGATTATTTATAGTATTTGGTCTTGGTAAAGTTAAACCCTAGTAACATTATTATCTCTTAGACTACATTTGACAAATTTCTTATTAGCCTTTTGTACTTTTAAACTTATTATTTAATTTTCTGCAACTTTTATACCAAAGTTGTAGTCTAACAAACTCATTAGAACACATTTGATTATTGCATCATTTCATGTGGTGACAACTTGATTGTATTGATAAATTGTTTTTGTTGCCACTTTTCGTTCAACAATACTAAAACTTACTCAAAGTACACTTCAATTGTCGCTTGCACCACATTTATGTTGAGATGCCACAAGGGTGTGAGAATCGTAGAGGAACTTTTGTATCTTTCAATTGAATGCAACATGCATCACAATGTTGTAGAGTATTGCACAAAACTTATGCTTTCTAACTAGATTGTTGTGTTACCCACATGGGTGTGGGCGTGCGACGCTCTAGAGATTCCATAACCTTCAAGCCAATGGTTTTGTGCAACACAGAGTTGTGGAGTGGGTTACATGGGTGTGAGTTGCATATTGGAACTTCTGCATCTTTCACAAGGAAGCCGCATGAACCATAGTATTGTAGAGCGTTACACAACTTGTGGTTACTGTAATCATTAAACGGTGGTGCTCACACCCCTGTGTTGAATGCCATAAAAGTGTGAGTTGCTACTGTAATTTCTATTATCATTCAAAAGGGTTTTAATTGGACTCAGATTGTTGTATTACAGGATACCATCAATCATTAAACCTTGGTGCTCACACCTCGTTTCGAGTGCCATAAAAGTGTAGGCTGCTACTTTAATTTCTATTATCATTCATTGGACTCGGATGGTTGTATACATGAGACCATCTCTTTTTTTACTTTTACGAGCAAAGGAACATAATTCAAATTCTAATTTAAAAGGGTGAGTAGTATTTAATTTGTTTGATTATTAAACTATTGGATTAGTTTACATTTATCCATGTAGGATGTAAATGTAACCAAGAATGATGTAATGAGGATTAGTACATCTTGTATTAATCTCACCTTTATATTTTATAAATATATATACAATAAAAAAAATGTATATACACGTAAGTAGGGTTCTTATTTAACAAGTTCAATGAAAAACTGGGTAGACAAATGCATATTAGTCTTGAAATATTTAAATGGGAAAGGTGTTTTTCTGATAAGTAGATTGTAAATTTCTTCTTTTTCTTTTATATCTAGTACATTATCTGTTTCTACATGAGTTACTCATCAGCTGATTGTTACTTTGCAAACTTGTTAATATACAAATCGTATAAATTTTATTAAAAAATATTTTTGTAAACTAAGAACTTAGTAGTAAATAAATAAGTTTTAGGCAGAGTATTTAAATATCAATAAATATTTTTTAAATATCAATAAATATGATATAAATTTAAATATTAGAAAATTTGATACAAGAAAGAGCATTAGTAATATGTACAGTATTTAATATATAACTAATAACTGAAGAATATAATGTGATTAAGAAAAAAAAATCGTCACGTAAACTAACATTCAGTGGATAAAAAATCAGTTTAACTTAGGGTACTATATATATTAAACTAGTCCATTAATTTGACGATAGTATTAAGTGTTTATTTAGTATATATATATATATATATATATATATATATATATATATATATATATATATATATATATATATATATATAATTTGACGATATATATATATATATATATATATATAGTTAATCAAGCAACTTCTCTAAAATAGTAGCAAAACTAATAATATTGAAGCAAAAAAATATATTTAAAATCTTACATATATTTCTACTTTCATTTAAATATTTATAAAATTGTATAAAATTTTTATTAAGTATAAAAATGTAAAATAATTTAAATTTTTTTCATTTATATCTTTAATTTTATATATGAAATTTTATTTATTAATTTTATTATTTTATGTTATATATAAAATTATTCAATTTATAATATTGTAGTTTAAAAATAATGTTTGAATGATTTAAATATAAAATTAGTTTAACTAGATACAGAATATTAAAATCAATATTAGTCAAATAAATTGTTATTTTAATCTAAAAATTTTTTTTTTTTAATAATTAGAATCTACTTGAGATTAAAAAAATAAAAACATATTTATAATAACTTGATTAGTATATTTATTATAGTCTAATCGCTATACAGTAAAAGAATTTTTTTATTGATGTTTGAGGTATGATTTTAAAGTATCAAGTGAACAAATTTACTTATATATAAAAAATTGTGATTAAATGTTAATATTTTTTATATTGACAATACATACTAATTCAACTTTAATTATTATAAATTAATATTGTTATATAATTTAATTTTATTAATTTAATTTATTTATTTTTATTTTGAAGGTTACAATATTTATATTTAGACCGGATCTGCAAGTATAAAAATACTTCACAGTTACGTGTTTATAAAAATATACTCAAACACATTACACTTTTTAATATTATTAAATTTTAAATATAAAGTTGTGTTAGATCGATATTTTATATTTGTAATTTTAAAATATGAAATGATAAACTTATTCTATTATTTTACAACTATATTATATATAAAAGGAATTATTAATTTTATAATACTATATTAGGTAAATAAATTTTGAATGATTTAAAGTGTAAAACTATCTTAATTAGATACAAAATATAAAAATTCAATATTACTTACAATAAATTTTTATTTTAATCTCAAAATAATTTTTAGATCTTAAATATTGTTCAATATTTAATATGCAGTTTTGTTGAATCGTATCCTTGAAAGAAAAAAAAAAAAGTTTTGTCACCCACGATGTTTTACTAAAATGATATTAAGTAAAATTGTCTCACATAAATCATTTTTTATAAAAAAAGTTGTTTTGACACCATAATGATTTTACCAATATGAGGCCATGTACATAATTTTCTATAAATGATATTTGTGATGTTTATTATTAAAGAAGTTAAAAATAATTTAATTATAATATTATTTATTAATTGATTTAAAATTATCTTATCATGAAAATAATTTTTAAAATTAATTTCAAAATATGTATCACGATTGTTTGAAAAAATTAATATAACTATATAAGTATTAATAAAAAATTATGCATGTGAAATTACTAAATCTAAAGTCAATATATTGTTGAGTATTATAGATGTGACTATGCTATATACTTGGAGAAAAGTTTTGCTATGGTATTGAGTATAATTTTTTTTGGTGCATGATATTTCTGTGGTTTATTTATAAAAAAATTAAAATAACTTAATTTATTATATTATTGTTTATGTAATTTAATGATGTCAATGTCACGACCTATTATGTCAATGATTAATCCAAACAATAGTACATGAACGTTGTGGGCTCAAGAAAATTTTGTAAGAAAATCGAGCACGATTTATCCTACTAATAGTGTTAGGTAAATATTAATTGAACAAGACTTTTTTGTGAATAACAACTTAATTTATGATATTATTAAGTAAATAATTTGAAACAATTTTATAATTTTTAGTATATTTATTACATATTTGATTATGTAAAAATTAATAATATTATATGAATATTAATCTTTCAGATTATCGTATGATCAATTTATTAAACATAGAGTTAATTTTTTTATAAATATAATAATTAACAAGATTTAAATATTTTTTAGTATAAAAACTTTGACTACAAACACAAATATTAGTAAAAAATTTATCTATGAAATTATTAAAATTTATTTTATATGATTTCTAAGTAAAAATAATTTTTAGATTTAACAGTAAAAATAAATGTTATTGAGCCTTTAATACTAAAATGTATTAAATATTTAAAGAAAAAATATTGTTATTAATAATATTTCACCTATAATGGTGTTGAGTAAAAGTATTTATCTATGAAATTTTAAAATTATTTTATAATATTTTTAAGTAAAAATAAATTTTTAAATTTCAAAGTGAAAATAAAGTTTGTTGATTATTTAATATGCAAATTATTTCCTATGAAATTATACATGTGGCTTTTATTACAAAAAAATCTGTGATTCTATTATAAAAATTAAAATCAATTTAACTTATTAGATATTAAGTTATATATAAAAATTATCATTATCAAATAAATATCAATCATTAAAATTTTAGGGAAAGAAGTTTTTAAAATAAAAGTTAAAAATTATTTTTTAATTAGTGTTTGCTCAATTATGAGATCAATAATCCCATTACGGAGATTCAAGTAGACCAAATCACAGTGGAATCGTGGCGTTTGAACTCATTATCAACTATAATTTTTGGCTTAGTAGTAAGGGTTCAATCCAACAATTAGTTTCAAAACTAAGGTAACAATTTTGACTCCTAATAAGACAATTGCTAACCAGAGATAGGCATGACAACGAGGTGAGGCGGGATAGGTATGACATTCTTATCCCTATCCCCGCCTCTAAAACTCATCCTTATCCCTGTCCTCATACTTGGTATGAGATTTATGTCCCCATCTTCGTTGGGTATCGGGTATATCCTTACCTGTTTCATACCCGCAAAAAAAAATTATAATAGTATTTTAGTAGAAAATAATTTGTTTGAATAAAATGATATTAATTCAAAAGTTATCTAATAAATGCAAAGTTTGTAATTTGTTAATTAAATGTCAAACTTTCTTCTTCTTTTTTTAAGATAAATGAATATTTTAGTAATTAAAATAAAAGTGAGGTGAGGTAGGTACAGGTATGGGATGGGTATGTATATCCCCATCCTCGACTTAATAAATCGAGTATTTTTCATACTCATGCCTGATTAAATCAGGGATTCCCCGTCAACTTCGAAGCACGTTCAGGAATTATCCATGGTATGAGTTTATTTATTATCCATAACCGGAGATTGTTTGCTTAGATGACTCAATTGTCCTGTAATGAATGTCATATGGGCAAAGTAATAGTTGAACTACGATTGCATCCTAACTATTAACTATAACATAATAATTATATCTATAATTGTGTCAAATAAAATTGTTTCCATAAATGATACATATAGTGGTATATTTTAAAAAAATGTTACTATTTTATTTTATTAAATTAGTTGGTGTTAATGTAAAAGAATTGCCGTAGAATATTTTTGTTAAATTAATTTTAATATATTTATGTATATCTATGAAAATAATCAATATTATTATATAAATATTAATAAAAAAATTTATAATTAAAATAAATTTAATTTAATATGTTTTATAACAGGTTAAAATTATTTGTAATATATTAAAATATATTTAGTATACGTTATTTAGTAATACTTGTAAAAAAACTTTACATTTATAATGATCTCACGTAGGATGGTCTCCTGTAAAATTAAAACTTAGTTCATTCATGAAATAGTTTATCATATATCGAGTTATTTTATATAAAATTTAATATTATTTTTAAATATTAATTCAAATTACTATTTTTTCAAAATATAATTTTAAAATGTCTTATAATATTCATAAATTAATTTTTAACATATTAAATATTTATACTATTAATAAAGGGAATTACTCTTTTAATATCCACTTTTTAAAATACTATTCTACCATTTTTAAAAACAAAAATAAAAAACTATTTTGTTAAGGGAGAGATTAAAACCCTTGATCTCTCCTTCTCCCATACAAGGACTTTACCACTCGATCAACCTTATAATTTTAAGAAAAAAATTACTTTAAATATTTATATTCAACATACATAATTATCCTACTATATCTATAATCTATAATACATAATATGATATTATATATTATATCTATACTATTAAAAAGGAAATTCCCTTTTTTATGTTCACTTTTCAAAATACCTATTATATAATTTTTAAAAAACAAAAAGAAAAAACTATTATGTTAAAAGAGATATTCAAACTCACGATCTCTCCCTTCCCCTTTGATGTCCACTTTTCAAAAAATATTATACTTATTATACCACTTTTCAAACTCACGACCTCTCCCTCCCATATATATATATGGATTTTTCTACTCGATCAACCATATAATTTTAAGAAAAAAACTACTTTAAAATATTTATATTCAACATACATAATTGTCCTACTATATCTATAATCTAAATATATAATATAATATTATATACTATATCTATACTATTAATAAATGAAATCCCTTTTAATGTCCACTCTTCAAAATACCTAATTCTACCCTCTTTTTAAAAAAAAGAAGAAAACTATTTTGTTAAAAGAGATATTTAAACTCACGACCTTTCTCTTCCCCATGTAATATCCTCAAATTTTTAAAATAAAAAATTACCTCATAAAGTAAATAAATAAATAATAATTTTTGACATATAAAATAATATTTGGTCACTTAGTAAATAATAAATATTAAGTTGGTATTTGATAAACAAAAAAGATAATTAGATGAGAATAAATCAAATAGCTAAAAGATTAAAATTGTCAGAAATTTTGAATAACAAGATTAAGATAATGTTTCCTTTAAAATAAGAATAAGATAAAGCAAATAAAAGATTTGATACTACTTTTAATAACAAGATTTAGATAATATTTATTTTAAAATAGAAATAAGATAAAATAATTAAAGATGTGATACTATTTTGAATTTAACCTGGAAAAACTAATCTTTTATAAAAAAATTATAGAGAGGGAAAAATCAACCCTAAACTATTATATATAGGGCTAACTAGTTCCCTCTCAGAATATCATAGATTAGTTTATTATTCTAGGGTTGAGAAAGAGGGACATAACAAATTAAAGTGGTGGAATCTTGCTTTAAGAGGTGAGTAAAATAACTTTTAAAGCCCTCTATGGTATGACTTTTAAAGCCCTCTATTGTAAGAGATTCTAGATACCTCCATAATAGCGTGGGGAGGACAATGAGACGTCATTGTATGGAATATGAGTTCGTCATTGTATGGAATATGAGCTCGTCATGGAATATGAGCTCATAAACCTTTTTTTATGAATCTATTAAAAACCTTAGTTCTGGAAACCGTAGAGTGGGAGTGAATGATCATGAATATCACTATATTTTGTAATTGTGTGCATTATGAGGGTATTAATTAAAAAACCATTCTTTTATCGTTTCTATTAATTATTCATATTAGGAATTGTTCGAAATAAATTATAAGTTGTGTTTAAAGAAAATATCTTTTATTTGCGTACCATGGTTATTTTTCTGGATTTCGCACCAGCTGAGAACAACGCTATTTGCAAACATTTTATTTATTGAGATTTCTATCTCATTAAAAAGTATTGTTTTTAGAGTCAAAAAAGGAGGAAGCCGTGGAGGCTAAGAAGACGTGAAGACTTAGTTCATAGTTTAGGTTTTCTTTGATGAATATTTTGTTGCTATTGTTTATATTTGTTTAGAGACATCTACATTTGAGAATTTTAGCTTGTAAGGTGGATTTATTTATTTATTTATTATTTCAAAAGTTTTTATTTTTATAAATTATTTAATTGATACACTTTGGATTACTACTGTAACGATAAACATTACATTATGGTATAAGAGCAGTTTGATCTTAAATCAGATTGTGGTAGTGGATTTCTTTTAGAAAAAAAAAAAAATCAAATGTGGACACATAGGACTGCTTATTAGATTTATAAAATTGCATGCTAATCTTCTGGATATTAGACTTGATGAACCCAATATCTACGGGATTGTTTGCATATTCATGGAACTAAAAGGGCTAGCAAAAGGGAGAGTTATTGCTAGAGCGATAATATCTCAAAATCCTTAGTGAGTGAAACTACGAGTTTTTAGGGAGTGTCTACTATTTGTGATAGTTAAGATTTTGTTGAAGTGGAATAATAGCTTTAGTTGTTATAAAAGATTTTAGTTATGATTGAGTAAATAATTTGAATTTTTATGTGAATGATATGACTTGTGATTGACTCATATTTAGATTTCTATATTGATATTTTAGTCGTTATATTAAAAGAATTTCTAGTGTTAATTTAACCTTTGAATTAGAAACAAATTAGTAACCCTTTTTAATGTTATAATTTATTTCTTTTACATTGACTTGGGTAATTTCGGGGACGAAATTCTTAAAATGGGGGAGATATGTAATATCCTCAAAATTTTAAAATAAAAGATTATCTCATAAAATAAATCAATAAATAATAATTTTTTAAATATAAAATAATATTTGGGCACTTAGTAAATAATAATATTAAGTTGGTATTTGATAAAAAAAAATAATTAGATGAGAATAAATCAAATAACTAAAAGATTAAAACTGTCATTTGAATAACAAGATTAAGATAATGTTTCCTTTAAAATAGAAATAAGATAAAGCAAATAAAAGATTTGATATTACTTTGAATAACAAGATTCAAATAATATTTCCTTTAAAATAGAAATAAGATAAAATAATTAAAGATTTGATACTATTTTGAATTTAACCTTGAAAAACTAATCTTTTATAAAAAAATATAGAGAGGAAAAAATCAACCCTAAACTATTACATATAGAGCTAACTAGTTCCCTATCAGAATACCATAGATTAGTTGATTATTTAGGGTTGAGAAAAAGGGACATAGGAGCTGAAGAAAACAAATTAAAGTGGTGGAATCTCACTTCAAAATGTGAGTAAAATGACTTTTAAACCCTATATGGTATGACTTTTAAAAAATGTATGCTTTTGAATCATGAAAAAGTATGTTTTTAAAACACACACGCATACATATATACTTGTATATGTTTTTTAATCATGAAATAGTATTAACGTACTGCTTTAATTGTATAAATTTATATTGTTTATGTTGTGCTAATTGAGTGAGATATCTCTATTTGAAATGGGGATGAAATTTGATATATATCCTTCTAGGATGGATATATAAGATATCTTTGTTTAATATGGGGAAGAGGTTTTAGATACCTCCATTCGGGATAGAGAAGAGATTCTAGATACCCCCATAATAGTGTGTGAAAGACAATGAGATGTCATTGTATGGAATATGAGTTCATAAACCTTTTTAAAGAATCTATTAAAAACCTTGGTTCTAGGAACCGTAGAGTGAGAGTGAAGGATAATGAATATCACTATATCTTGTGATTGTGTGCATTATGAGGGTGTTAATTAAAAAACCATTCTTTTATCGTTTCTATTAATTAATCATATTAGGAATTGTTCAAAATAAATTATAATTTTTTATTAAAGAAAATATATTTTATTTGCGAGTACCAGGATTGTTTTTCTAGATTCCGTACCAGCTGAGAACAACACTATTTGTGAACCTTCTTTTAAAACTTGTTTTATTAACTGAGATTTTCATCTCATTAAGAGTCAAAAGAGGAGGAAGCTGTGGAGGCTAAGAAGATATGAAGACTTAGTCCGTAGTTTAGGTTTTCTTTTATGAATATTTTGTTGCTATTGTTTACATTCGTTTAAAGACATATGTATTTGAGAATTTTATCTATTTATTTATTATTTTGAAAGTTTTTATTTATTTATTATTTCAAAAGTTTTTATTTTTATAAATTATTTAATTGCTACACTTTGGATTGTTATTGTAACGAGGAACGTTACACCCCATATATGAATTTTGCCATCAGATCAATCTTATAGTTTTAAGAAAAAACTATTTAAAAATATTTATATGCAACATAGATAATATTCCTACTATATCTATAATCTATAATATGATATTATATAATATATATATATATATATATATATATATATTATAATCAGAATAGGACATTTTGGTGTCTACATTTTCTGACTATTTTACCCTTTTAAAACATTTTATGACTTTTTTTACTCTCATAAATATAGTTTCGTCCATATTAACATATGTACATCTTCACACGTTATACCTTATCGCAAATCAATTTTTCTTAAACATAATTAATACATGTATATCTTTCATCATAAATATTTTTAATAAACATGCAAATACACAACTGCGACAACATTTTGAGTTCTATTCAAACTCTCGTTTTTTTTCATTTTTTCAAATAATTGCAAATTTGATATATTCGTTGATGATCTATCATGTTATCATAAATAAAAAATATAAAAATTAACAAAATATATTTAAACATATACTAAACTAAAATTATTATACGCAAAATGACATAATAAATCATTTATATTCTATCATGTTATCATAAAATATATTAAATTAAAATCCTAAAATTATTATAATATATGAAAATAGAAATATGAGTTCTCTCTAGTATACATAATATAAATATACAGAAATAAAATTAGAAACTCTCCTAGTTAAAAACACGGAAGGAGTACTCACACTGCATAATTTTTTCCACCGGAAAAAAAAGAAAAAAATTATTCATATTCATTTTATATCTTAATTTATTGTATAAATTTGTTATTTAAATGTAATTTATTTTTACGGTTTAAAAAAAGTATTAAAGAAAATTTGGAGTGAGAAAAAGTGACAAATATAATTTTACCTTTTTTATACAATATAAAATAGAGTTTAATTGGTATACATTATCAGTATAAAAGATTTTTACACTGACATTCAATCATAACTTTTCATTTATTTAACTTTTAAAGTAGTAATGAGGAAAATCAACATATTTACCATGAACGAAGAGTTGTGATTGAATGTCAGTGTAAAAATCTTTACACTGACAGTTTATACCAATTAAACTCTATAAAATATAGATAAAATAAGAAAAAGTAATAGATGATAAAATGTATAGCTTTATAAAGTCAAAAAACAAAAAAAATGTTTTTAAAATTAACTAAATTGTTTAGCTTAAACATAATCTCAAAAATCTATTTTAAAGTTCTCTTCATAAAAATATTTATTATTCATTGTTTCATTTGTTTGGTATTCGAAGTTTAATATAAATTTTAGAAGAAAAAAAAGTAATATGAATCAAACATAAAATTAAGACGTGGTTGGTTTGATGTTTTGATAAAATTTTAAATTAGAGTCAAACCAAATTCTTTACAGTTTGGTTTTGTTTGGGTATATTATTTTATTTTTTTATTAATCTATTATCATAATTTAAATTCATCAACTAAACTTACATTACTATTTTGTAATAGTATTTAAAAAATTATTTTTATTATATTAAATTTTGTGAATTGCTTGGTGAATATAATTTTTGTACTTCTATTTAATATTATTTTAAGTTTACATTACCAATTCTTCTATGCATTACATAATAATCAATTCTAATTGTCAACTTAGCTTACAAAAAAAAAATCTAATTTTTAATTTACTATTACATTATTTTTTTAACATTTGAAAGTAAAGTATTTATCATTATTACAAAATAAAAAATATGATAAATTGTTTAATACTTATTTTAATTACCATAAAAATAAGATATTATAAAATAAAATTAATATAATTATAATATGGAGTTTAGTTCGATGTTATTTAGTTTTTCTATTAAAATCCAAAAACCAAACTGAATTGATGTAGCTTTAGAACTTTTTATTTTTATGATTTTCGATTTAAGAGGTTTTTGACTTTTTTTT
This sequence comes from Psophocarpus tetragonolobus, assembly GCA_037954015.1. Lineage (NCBI taxonomy): Eukaryota > Viridiplantae > Streptophyta > Magnoliopsida > Fabales > Fabaceae > Psophocarpus > Psophocarpus tetragonolobus. The sequence continues at coordinate 789,359 of CM075692.1, read as the reverse complement.
TTCAACTTCACAGTATACATTCGATTTTGATTTGATTTTCAATGTGCCTATTAATTGTGATTTCCTCAATCTATCAAATTGTGATATATAATGTGGATTTCTATCAACAAAAATATAAAATAATACAAAATCATGTAAATAATCTGAATATTATTTAACAAAATATTTATTTATGAAATTAATTAATATGATTTCTAACAAAAATTGATTTTAAAAGATAAATTAAAATATATTGATGATTCTTGATATATCAAAGAACTTTGTTGTCTATAATGGGAGCAACCTTGTTTTTTGTGAATAATATATGTGATTTTTTATTATAATAAAATAAATTTAATTCGCAAAATTATTGAGTAAGTATTTTAAATTTTCTTGCAATAAAAAATTATATTAATTAATTTTAATGTATTTATTATACATTTATGTAAAATAATTTTAACGTAAAAATAAATATTATTAATTTTTTGGTATGCCTTTGTTTTGACTACTAGAAAAAAAAAACATTGTCATTCATAATATTTTTGTGAAAGATTATCTTACATACATGAATGATATTTAGGGTTGATGATAATATAAAACTATTTTAATTTATAATGTTATTAGTATACACTTGTGTAAAATCCTTGAAAAAAAAACTTATTAAGGAAGTAATTTAAAATTATTTTGTAATAAAATTAATTTTAATATATCTATTTATAAATTATTTTCTATCATTTCAAGGTAACAATAAATATTAAGGGGACTATAGTATGCTTCAATTCCATACAAATAAAAAATTAGAGTTTAGTATGTAATTATGTTAACTACTCTTAGAAAGAACTTTATCATATGATAATTGTCTAGTATTATATTTTTGTATAATTTATTAGGTAATTATCTTATTTTTTTAAGTTTATAAGTGATGTTTTTCTCAAATTTAATTCTAGTTGGTAATCAATTTAAATTCCAATTAGTTAAATTAGCTTTTAGGTTATATCTACTCATTTTATACATTTTTTGGTATAAAAATCATTATTGAAGTCCACTGTTAAATTGGAAGAAAAATTAACCTGTGAAAGAGTTTTTTGAACTGTTTCAAGTCATCCTGGAACGGTTAGGCAAAAATCAAACAGAGAGTAAAAAAGTGTATTTTCGCTTTAAGCCACCTGAAAGTGGCTAAGTCAGACATTTGCTAAAATTGAAAATTTTCTCCACTATAAAAGGAGAAAATGATCATTTATGAGGACCTAGATATTTTGTCCGACCCATTGTTGTTCTATTGTGCAAAAACTCCTTTCTTTCTCAATTTTTTGCTTTTTCTTCCATTTCTTCATGTATTTTTGTGCTACTCATGGCCATGAGTGGTTAGTTTTCTCCATTGTTGGGGTTAAATATAACCAAACTCAAACTCTCTTGTATCTTTTAATATGTTATATATGTATTTTTTAATTATCTTCAATGTTAGTATTTTCTTCTATGCTTAATGCTTGTTGTGGAGTGAACAATCATAAACTTTTTATTTTGACATGATTGTAATTGGGAAACAATTTCATTATCTTGAAATGAAGCAAACTACCCAATGAAATTTGTATCTAGGAATGAGTCTTAGTTCATTGATTATCTTGAAACCACAAGACATAAAGTTATTTCGTTTATTAAGTTTGTAGACATCAATACTTAATGAAGGATCTAAGACTCTTTTCACCTAAGGGATTAGGGCTAAGAAAGTATCGGATGACTAATTTTAACATTAACTTATATGAAAATATATATTGTGCTTTAAACTTGAGAAAAGAGTAACGTTTAGTGAAGTCTAACTCTAACAATACCTTTATTATTGAACAATATTTGTTGTTTCAACTTTATTTTTATATAAAATTACAAATAGATTAGCTTTTTACTTCAAGCTTTATGTTCGTAAATCGCTTAATTAGTAAATCTAGTAAAATTTGTCTAATACAACATCAATTTCTGTAGATACAATACTCAGTACTCCTATTTTACTACTTGTATATGATTGGTGCACTTGTCATAAAATCGTCCCAACATCTTCCATTTACGATATTTGATGTTTTGTACCATAAGTATAATAATTTTAATGATGATATTATTGACTATTTGGTATCACTTATATGAAATATACTTAAACAAAAAGTTTTCTCACGTATATTTTTTTTTTCATCCTCCTAATAGGAGTTGAAAACATTATTAGGGGGTTTATAACTCACTCACCCTCTCAACTAACTGAACTAGACCACCTTAACTTTTCTTACTATAGTGATCCTTGACAAAGATATTTTTATGATTATTTTTACTATTTCTATGGTAGAAAAAGGTAAAAGTAATTTAATTTATAATATTATTGATGAAGGAATTTAAAATTATTTTGTAACAAAAATATAATATATAAATTATTTTAACACGAAATAAAAAAGTTTACTTTGTAATAAATATATTTTAGCTAATTAGATTATGTATTTTTTAGTACAAAAGTTTCAATCTTCTTATATAAATATTTGTTAAAAATATTTATCTATTAAATTATTTAAATTTATTTTATATGAGTTTTAAGTATAAATAAAAATAATTTTATAAGATTTTCGATTAAAAATATATTGTTGTGTCTATTATATGTATTAAATGATAAAAACAAAGTTTTTTGTTCGTAATGATTTGCATGTAATGTATTAGGTTCAAAAAGTTCAAACAACTAGATAATTTATTTATACGCATATTGTTTTGATAATTACACATAAATTAAGTGTAATTATCTAATGTTTTATTTGTAAGATGATCAAAAGGTACGTAAGCACTATTAGAATCTAATAAGATCATTATACCAAAAAATAAGAAACTTATAGAAAGGTATATTGGAAGATAAAAACACCATCATAGCATAAGAAGATGGTATTAATTAGAAAACCATCACATTAGAAGCTTTTAGAATGGTAGAAAATATCAATCATAAGCTCATCTATTTAGAAACAAACTATCACAAGATCAGAAGGTGTTGAGTTGAAGATAACACGCTACTATTAGAAGACTGGAGTTTTTAACATGGATCAGAAGATTGAAGTCTCTATCAAAGAGCAGGAGGTCATAGCTACTTCTACGTTGGTTAGACCATCTGAAGTATGGTGTTTCGGTCAAAAGATGAAGAATAAAGTTTCTAGCTTTTTGTGCTCTCTAAGAGACCATTTGTTAAGGAGCTTTTAGCCAAGGTAGACAAGACCGTTCTAAGGGACAAACTTTCTAAACAAGTCAAAGATGTACTTACATAGAGCCTCTTATGAAGCCTTTTTCTCTAGCAATTGCACCATTGTCTAAGCAAACATCATCTTATGAGGAAGATATCAACTTATGGACTATTTAACCATAAGAAGACAAACTTTATACACATGAACCCCTGGAAAAGGATTTGATCACAATCGTCGTAAAAAAAATCACGAATCTTGAAAAGAATATACAAGTTAATCAAGACAAAACCTAAGAAGAGAAATTTGAAGCTAATTCAATTTGTAATTCAAGAATCAAGCTCTCAGCAAAAGGCTCTATTTTTAACTCTAAATGAAACAAAAAATAGAGCATGTCATAGGATGATCAAAAGTTCATCATCTGTTTAGAACATTTGAAGTTGATGATAAGTTAACTTTTTACTTGTAATGTCATCATCCATTTTTGGCACTTATGTGAAATTTGAATTGTGCAAGTGGTTGAAGAAGCTAAAGTACAAAACAAAATCAAAAGCTGAAGATCCACCTATGGGAAAGTGTCTTTGACACAGTCACGTCTGCAAAGCCACCAATCAAAGCAAGTTGGTATGTAAAAGTGATAAGTGATGCTCAATATTAGTACAATGGTGACACATTCGTGATAACTTTTCAGAGTGCATTCAATGAAAAATCAGGATAATATTGCATGAGCTAATTCTTCATCATTGAAAGGAGCAACGATCATCACTTGAAGATTATGAATAGAGATTCAAGGAAGAGAAGAATTATTGAAGTGATTGAATAAAATAATTAACAATAATATAAAAATGACTTTTAATAATGGTTAAAATTTGCGATTTTTAAGAACGACGGTAATCGTTCTTAAAAGTGTCACTTTTAAGAACAACTATATCTACACTCATTTTTAAAAGTGACACTTTAAAAAACTATCATGTCTACAACCATTCTTAAAAGGGTTAACTTTTAAGAGCATGCTAGTAGCGTGGTGCAAGGCTAAGCACGAGAACAAACATGAGGGAGTAAGATCAAAGAAGTGAGTGAGAAGCTAAAATGAGCTCTACTCAAATTCAAAACAACTGCGTGAATAACTTAGAGCGTGAATAATAAGTGCTCCTTTTCTAATCTGTTCACATTTTAACAAATAAGAAAAATACTTTTTTTATCTGTTATAATTTTAACAAATCATAAAAGTATTTTTGTAATCTGTTCCTAATAAAATCAGCCTTAAAGATTCATGTTAATTTCAAAAATGTCACCTTGCTTTTTTTACAATGGTTTTTTTTAACTGATAAAAAAAGTTGTTTCTAAAAGTGTTTTTTATAGCAGTGTAAAAGTTGTATAATTTCTCTCTGAGTCTTTTCCATTGCTATCTTTGTCCATATACACATACCTTGAGTGAATAGAAACTTCATCTAAGCAACCTTCTATAAAGCTTCATTCATTTATCCTTCACCTAGTGAAGGTAGTCTTTCTGATCTTAACTTATTTATCTTCTCTTTCAGAGTTAGTATATACAAACCATCATATTTTCTTGTATTTGACTCAAGAGTGACTTGATGTAAAAGAATACTCATTGAAAAGTCAGGAGTGACTTATTGTCAAACAATACTTTGTTTTCAAACTCGGAGGAGTATATATTATAAACCACAAGTAATAAGAATACTTGCTTTAAGCCATAAATGAGAAAAATAATACCTTGTTATATTTATGTGGAACTAGTGTAAAACAATGTTCTTTTTAACATTCTATTAAATCATCTTTTTAACTATAACTGACTTGTAACTTGAATAGTTTTTTAAAAGATGTTAAAATTTGCGATTTTTAAGAACGACGGTAATCGTTCTTAAAAGTGTCACTTTTAAGAACAACTATATCTACACTCATTTTTAAAAGTGACACTTTAAAAAACTATCATGTCTACAACCATTCTTAAAAGGGTTAACTTTTAAGAGCATGCTAGTAGCGTGGTGCAAGGCTAAGCACGAGAACAAACATGAGGGAGTAAGATCAAAGAAGTGAGTGAGAAGCTAAAATGAGCTCTACTCAAATTCAAAACAACTGCGTGAATAACTTAGAGCGTGAATAATAAGTGCTCCTTTTCTAATCTGTTCACATTTTAACAAATAAGAAAAATACTTTTTTGATCTGTTATAATTTTAACAAATCATAAAAGTATTTTTGTAATCTGTTCCTAATAAAATCAGCCTTAAAGATTCATGTTAATTTCAAAAATGTCACCTTGCTTTTTTTACAATGGTTTTTTTTAACTGATAAAAAAAGTTGTTTCTAAAAGTGTTTTTTATAGCAGTGTAAAAGTTGTATAATTTCTCTCTGAGTCTTTTCCATTGCTATCTTTGTCCATATACACATACCTTGAGTGAATAGAAACTTCATCTAAGCAACCTTCTATAAAGCTTCATTCATTTATCCTTCACCTAGTGAAGGTAGTCTTTCTGATCTTAACTTATTTATCTTCTCTTTCAGAGTTAGTATATACAAACCATCATATTTTCTTGTATTTGACTCAAGAGTGACTTGATGTAAAAGAATACTCATTGAAAAGTCAGGAGTGACTTATTGTCAAACAATACTTTGTTTTCAAACTCGGAGGAGTATATATTATAAACCACAAGTAATAAGAATACTTGCTTTAAGCCATAAATGAGAAAAATAATACCTTGTTATATTTATGTGGAACTAGTGTAAAACAATGTTCTTTCTAACATTCTATTAAATCATCTTTTTAACTATAACTGACTTGTAACTTGAATAGTTTTATAAGAAACACTGTTTATAAAATGTTGTTTTATTTACGCCAGTTTATCATAACATACTAAGTTATTTTCTTTTACTAAATCTATTTACAAAAAAAATCAAACCTTCTCATAATTTAGAAAACTCATTCTTAAATGTGGTTTGCGAAAAAATTAAGTATATTAAGTTGTTATATCTATTCAACCCTTTCTAGACCTAACATTTCTTTTGATAATGACGTGGAGTAAAATTGCACCATTTCATAATTTAAACTGCTTTAATTTATTATATTATTTAAACTACTTAGAGTAGTATTGCCCATCACTACTTTAATTTATGATATTATTAACTTTGGTACGTACTTGTATGAAATATTTTAACAAAGAGCTCACTCACTAAGTAGATTTAAAATTATTTATTTTAATATATTTATTATATGTTTATGTAATATAATTTCTAAGTAAAAATTATTTTATATGATTTCCAAATAAAAACAAATATTGTTGAGTTCTTTTATATGCAAATGAATTTTTTTCACATAATAATGTTAAAAAGATTATCTCTTGTAAATATCATTTATGAAATCTACTATAAAAAATACTTAAATGTAATATTGATCTTACTATTTCTAAAAATTAAAATTTTCTCTATCTATTTTAACATAAGACATAAAAAGAAAAAAATTAAATAATTATTTGTTTTTCAATATTATAATTTAAATAATTAAAAAATATTTAGTTAAAATAAAAAACTACCAAAAAAAGAAAGGATAAAAGGAAAAAATTAAGAAAAAAATAATTAAACATTAAAAGAAAAAAATGAAACCATAAAATATAAAGGTTGTTTATGTTCTTTTATGAATGTAAAGATTTTTTATAGTATATTTAGTATCTATATGTAGTTGGGACTTTTAATTTGATTTTTGTATGTAATATATTCTTGGACTAACATGGTGTAACGTAGTAGGTAGATAAACTTGCTCCTTAAACATGTGGTATGGGTTTCAATTCCTAGTCTATGCATATGGAGAAGTACTTTTTTCAAGCTATCAAACCCTTAAATTTATCTCAGTATCTCAAAGAATTAGTCTTGAATTTTTTATACAAGAATATCCTAAAAAATAAAAATAAAATATTATCAATTTGGTCTTTACATATGCAAGACATTCTTGATGTGGTTTTAAATATTAGAAACCAAATGCATTACTTGTATAGGATCCAAATTGATAGTGGATTAAATATTAGAATAAATAAACTGTATAAACCATACTTAAATAGGAAGATGGACAAAACAAGTTCGTAAATATATTTTTATAAAGCGTTCTGAAGTAAAACTAGTAGATAAGAACAACATTGCAATAGGTGCAAGAAAAATATTTTTATACTACTTCAATTCAATTGAGCTACATCAATTCCCTTCCAAACAACTTTTGGAAGGTTCCATTATATATCATGTGATATAGAAAAATAGTATTCTCACAAACTCCTGTCTTACAATAAGTATTCTAACCACTTTTCTCTCACTCTTGTCTTGTATTCTAACCACTCCTTTGATTCTACCTTCAAACTCTCCCTGAGTTTAAGACTGAGTATTCTTTGAACACTTTGACTTTCTACAAGTATTCTCTATAATAATAGGTCACTCCTAACTATTATTACTCAAAGGTTGCAAAGAAATAAATGTTATACAAGACACTCTTAAAGAGATGATATCTTATTTCCCTCACAAAGAATAATTTTACTCAGTAATATATCTCACTGGCAAACGAACCAAACATTAGAGAGTCTAGTGTAAACTAAATGTTTGCTTTTCTATTATTAAAGATAAAGGAATGATTCAGGTTATTCTCTTAGAATATTTTGTTTGTTCTTTTTGTCCATCTTTCTTCATGCAAGAACTTTATTTCTATAGGCATTGAGTGCATATACCCATTGAAGAGAGGTTCTAAGATGTTACATTATGCATGCATGTTTTTTTTGTAAAGTCTGCTATTGTGCACTGACCAAGTTGTCTTTTTCAACTTTCTTGGTGTGTGTAACATTTTTCAAATTGCTATACCACTAATCAAGTACTTGTGAATAAATTTAAATGTTGGATTTTTGTGGCACATTCTAAAGGGCTTGATTGTCTTAGAAATTTTAATTATTTTGATCTTATAAGACGTCGCCTCTTATTGTGCTTTATGATTGTGACATTTTGCAGAGAAGTTAGTGCATACAAAAAATTTATATATTAAATTATCTAAGGACAAACACTTTCTTTATTACCAACAAAAGTCTTTTACGATGTGGTAATTACTGATCCTTATATATATATGGATGTTTCTTATGTTTAATGAGTCAAACGGTCTTATCATATCATAAGATGCTTCTTAATCTCTACTTCAATAGATGATCTGTAGTGCGTATTGGTAGATGGAATGCTTGTTTTATAAGGCACTCTTAGATACTCTAATGCTTATCAAGTAAATATTTTTTACATTGTTTATAGAATTTTTGTTTGTTTTACACGTACATCTTACTTATGTATCGATTTTATGCTTGTTAAGCCTGATATACCATTTGTTTATTGACTTTATACGTCTTTTAATATGAACATTAGATAATAAAAGTTAAACTTAATATTAATATTATTTGTTATCAAAACCATTATAATATGTATAACATAGTCTAATCGTACAAATCTTCTTAACTTACCGATTATGCACAGGTTTTTGAGAAAAAAACATCCAATATAATTATTATATATTAATATTAAATTTTAAAATATATTATATTTATAATAATAAATATTATTTAAATTAAAAATTACTAATTGTATTTTACTAATTAATCTGTTATTGTAGGTAAATTTTAGAGTTATGTGTCAAACTTTTACCTTCATGATAATTGTCAATTTCATTTAATCAAATTTAATCTTAAATAATCACTTTTTTTATTTAGATTATTATGGAGAGAGAAATTAGTTACAAATTAGAGTAATATTTATTTTAGGAAAATTAATTATAATTATATTACTTAATTATTGTGCATCTAAAAATCAATTCAACTTATTTCAAACATACTCATAATTTTTTTAGCATAAAAGAGAGAAAGGAGTAGCTGCTAATATTTTAAAGCAATTTTATTTATTTTACTTGAAAAAGTTAAATATGTTTCACAAATAATTTATAATATAAATATTTTTCTAAGACATTTCTAAAAGTTATGTTAAATATGACAATAATAACAATGAATATTATAGAAATATACAAAAATATAAGGATTTAATTAGTATATACTGACAGGGTAAATCATATATTTTCCTTTATATGACTTTTAAAGTATTAATTGATAAAGTAAAAAATTTTACCATAAATAAAAAAGTATGATTGGAGTTAATACTGACCATATATACTAACTAAACTCATAATATAATTAGATATATTTCAAAATGTTATTGATTTGACAATGTAACATCTCTGCATTTGTCTTTTGCAAGTTTAATAAAAATTTTTGTTTATCTAAAAAAGATAATTTGATATATTTCAAAATTTAATATTACTAACGTATACAAAATTAAAATAATTAATAAAATTTTATTTGAATTTATAATTTGACAATAGAATTAAAAAATTATATGATTATGTATATAAAAATATTGTAAATATATGTTATAAACAATAAAAATAAATAGTACATATTTTATAAATACTTAAATAAATTTAAAATAATATTTAATGATGAAAATTAATATATAATTTTTTATGTATAATACATATTTTATGTTTCAAATTAGCTTATATAAACTGATATTTAAAAAAAAAAAAAACAAAATAATGTATGTATGCACTAAAATGTAGATAGTTCAGGCTATTTATATATAATTTTGATAATTAAACATTAATTTTATAATTTTAATATTAAATAATAACATTCCATTTGTTATAAAATTGATTTTAAGTTAATAATCAAGGATAAAAATTAAAACTTATTCATTAATTAAAAAAATTCTTCATTAATTCAATACTTCATGGAGAGATTAATTCAAAACTTCAAAATATTATATAATTAAAATTAAAAATTTTCAAATGATTGAAAATTTATTTATAAATAAATTATAATTTCATAATAAATATTTAAAAATTATTTTAAACACATATAATTAAAGTAGAATTAAAAAATTAATTCATTATAGAAATCTAAATACAAAATTTTTATACATAAAATTAAATAAAAAATTTGATATTATAAATTTATATTTATTATATATTTTTTATTTAATTTTTTAAGCTTTCTATTTAATATGTACATTTCATTGGTAGTGCATCTCATTAGTTTAGAAAATGGAATAAATGTGAATAATCCTAATAATTTTAATTGAATATAATTTTTATCAAATGTAATATAATTAAGTAAATTATTTTCTGTTAATATAATATTTAATATTATTAATATTTAAGAATTAATTTATTTATTTATTTACTTATGTATTATTTTAAAAATATTAAAAATAAATTAAATTTATTTTTGTATTTATTTAATATTAAAAATAGTTTTAGTATTGAGGATAATTTGCATTCTCTTGGCTACCGAATTTATTATGTGTCTTCTGTTTGAGGACAAACAATAAAAAAAAAAAAAAAAAAACTAGCTAAGCCTTGTCTGTTAAGAAATGTAGTCACGTTAGGTATAGGTTTAAAATTTAATATTTAAGTTAAAAGTTTCGTCGCTTACAAGAAAAACAAAGTTAAAAGTTTCTTCTTCCTCTTTTTTTATTTTTCAGTGAAAAACTGTTACTTGAATTATAAATTACATGTTTTATAAAAAGGACATCCTTTAAAAATTAACTATTGAATTAAGTAATAAATATAAAGTAAAAATGATAAAAAATATATGTTTACACGATTTTTTTATATTTTTAGTAAACAAAAATATAGTTATAGTACTATAATATAATTTTATTTATAAATTATTATTATTACTTATTTATTTAAAGAAGAAATATAATTATAATATATTAGAAAGTGTATAAAATGTTAACGAAATTTATGTATATAAATATGCTAGAAGGCTAGAAGATAAATTTGTTTTTTTTTTCAATAGACAAATGTTATTTGTTAATAGGTAAGTTTTTGTTAGTGAAGAGATTGGAACTCAACCTCTCCCTCCACCTTCTCACTCACATATGAACATCGCCACTAGTTTAACCTTATAACTCCAAAAATAAATTTGTTTATTCAACAATTTTATTTCGGTTAAGCAAGTTTAAAGGTTAATGAATAAATTACGTTGTAAAATAACTCAAATAATTGTCAAACACACTCATAGATCAAACCATTAACTAAATTAGTAATTAAAAATAATTTTATTTTCCTAATTGTATTTATTTAATTTTATTAAGGTGAAGTTTAAAAGATTATTTATAAGTTCAGAATGGAAATTTAATTGTGTTTTAGAAAAGTCTGTGGACAAATACAATTTTGAATCATTGAGTAGGATAAAGTAATTGATGGTATAAAGTTGGGATGGTTGAGAAAGATGAATAGTTTTGAAATTGTGTTTTACGATTAATACTTTTGAGAGGTTTCATCCATTTGTTGAAGAGGAATGGAAAAAGTTCTCAATTGTTGGCAAGAAGTCATTTGTTTTGAAGGAGAAGTTAAAACTTATTAAATAAAAGTTGAAATGGTGGCACAAGGAGGTGTTCAGTGATATTGATAAAAAAATTTCTGAGGCTCTAGAGGCTATTCATGATTTCGAATTGAAGGAAGAAAGTAGGTTAATAGACAAACAGGTTATAACCGAGAAAGTAGAGCAAATGACAAATCTAAGGCAATGGATTGGGAGAAAGTGCTTGCTAGCTAGTCAGAAGTCGCATGCCCAATGGCTAAAGGAAGGAGATTCCAACTCTAAGTTTTTCCACTATGCTATAGTAAAGGGAAGAAATGTGAATAAAATCCTGAGTTTGAACTTCGAAGGGGAAGAAGTGGGGGAAGTGAGAATCCTTATGAATAAGGTAAAAGATTTTTTCACCCAACATTTCCAGGAGCAACATTGGAGCAGACCTGGAATGGATGAAAGTCATTTTAAGAAATTGACTATAGAGGCTAAGGGAGGATTGACTAGGGAGTTTTCGGAGGAAGAAGTTAAAGAGGTGGTGTGACAGTGTGGTAGTTTAAAGATCCAAGGTCCAGATGGTTTAAATTTTCATTTTATGAAGGAATTTTGGAATGTAGTAAGATATGATTCTATGGAATTTTTCAGAGAGTTTCATGAGTATGGTAGGTTAGTAAAGGGAAGGAATTTCTCGTTTATTACACTTATTCTTAAAAGACCTAACCCAACTTCGTTAGGAGATTTTCGCCCTATTTCTTTCATGGGGTGTATGTATAAGGTGCTTGCAAAGGTTCTTGTGATGAGGCTAGCGACAATGGTGCATCAAGTCATCTCAGAATCTCAAACTGCTTTCTTGAGGGGTTGTCAAATTTTGGATGACATCCGTATAGCTAATGAGGTGGTGGATGATGCTCGTAAAAGAAAGGAGGGATTTATTTGTATGAAGGTTGATTTTGAGAAAGCCTATGACTCCGTTTGCTAGGAGTATCTATGGTGGACGATAGATTTTATGCGGTTTGGTGGTAAGTGGATAAGTTGGATAAGGTAGTGTGTGAGCTCGACAACAGTGTCTATTCTTGTTAATGACAACCCTATGGAGGAGTTTAGGGTTAACGAGGGCTAAGAAAAGGTGATCCATTATCACCTTTTTTGTTCCTTATTGTCGTTGAAGGTCTTAGTCAGCTTGTGCATAAGGCAATAAAGAGCAGGAAGTGGAGGAAGAAGTATGTGGTTGGGAGAGAGGGATTTGGTATATCCCATCTTCAGTTCGTAGACGATACTCTACTTTTGTCAAGAGTGGATCAGGAATCAGTAGTAATGATGAAAGCGAGGTTGCAATATTTCAAGTTGATATCAGGTCGCAAAGTAAATTTTCACAAAAGGCAAATTATTGCGGTGAATGTAGACGAGGCTTGGCTCAAGAAGGCAACTTCGAGGCTGAATTGCAAGGTGGAAGGTTTACCATTCAAATATTTGGGATTTTTAATTGGTGCTAATCCATATAACCTGGCTATGTGGAATCCTATGGTGGAGATGGTGTGGAGGAGGTTGCGAAATTATGATAACAAACACATCAAATTGGTAGGAAGGGTGGTGATTATTAAGGCGGTATTGTCAGCTTTACCAATTTATTATCTAGCATTCTTTAAAGTTCCCAAATGTATTATTTCAAAATTACATGCCTTATTATCAATGTTTTTGTGGGAGGGGGATGCATAGAACAGGAAGGTTACTTGGGTAGCCTGGGAAACAGTTTGTAGGAGAAAGGAGGAAGGGGGTGCAATATGTGAGTGGTGGGGGGTCCAAGTTGTGTTCCTTTGTACAATTCGAAATCATTTGGAGCAATTTTGCAGTTTGGTTAGGGGTAGTATGAAGATTAATATAGCTTGAAACTTTGTGTGGTATGCAATAGTTTGGCATTTGCGGAGGGCAAAGAATGCTTCAATCTTTAGAGCCACAGAGCTGAAGTTTCAACAAATTGTCCTTACCGTTCAACTAAGCTCTTGGGAATAGTATAAGGTAGCTACTTTATCATCCCATTCTGTGGCAGAATGGATAATGAATCCTTGGTATTGTGTTGATTGTATTGAGTAACAAGGTGGGTTAATGTCTAACCTTTATCTTTCGAATGTCTTTATATTTTGAATACAGAGACATTTCTTGTGTTTTCAATATCTTTTATCAAATCTTTTGGCTTAAAAAAAACGACTAATAGTTTTGGATAATGAGAGGTAAATATATAAATGAATTAGTTAAAGTTTGCAAAAATGAAATAAAGAATAAGAGGCCTTGAAATTGGATCCTGATTTTGGCAAGCGATAAAGGTTTTTTTTTTATATACAAAAAAATTATTAAAATGACTCAACTCACATTATTTATCTAAATAACCTCTTTTAACATTTATGTTGAGAAATTGTTAGGAAATTGATTTCTGAACATGATTTATTTTTTATGTAAAAAACCTACTATAAATCGGTTGTTGGACAATTAATTTCTTATAGAATATTTTTTTTTCGGTTTTTTTTTTAAAAAAATTTATTTTTTATTTATGTACATTGTTTCAATCGTGAATTTTAAAATAAAAAATTTTTAAAAAATTTTAGATAATTTTTATTTTATTTTATTATGTATTTTATTTTTACGTTGTGTATCTTTTTTTGTTATTTTAATTTTTTTAAATGCTTTTGTAATTTATTTTTGGTGTGTATTTTTAAGTTAAAATTTTTAAACACTTTTTACCAAAATAATTTGAAATATTAGTTTTAAAAATATTAATTTAAAAATTTTAAATTGAAAAATAAATTATAAAGCATTTAAAAAAATTAAAATAACGAAAAAGATACACAATATAAAAATAAAACACATGAAAATAAAATAAAATATAAACTAACTTCAATTTTTTTTTAAAATCATACTTTAGAAAAACATACATACATAAAAATCAAATTAAAAAGAAATTAAAACAAATTAAAAAAAACAGATATGAAAAAAAAATATCCTATAAAAAATTATTTATGTATATTGTTTTAAATCATGAATTTTAAAATTAAAATTTTTTAATTTATATTTTAATTTATAATATATTTTATTTTTATGTTGTGTATCTTTTTACGGTTTTTTAATTTTTTGAAATACTTTATAATTTATTTTTCAGTTTATATTTTTTAAGTTAAATTTTTTAAACGTTTTTTATCAATATAATTTAAAAATATTTTAAAATATTAGGTCTAAAAACTTTAAACTGAAAAATAAATTACAAAGCATTCAAAAAATTAAAATATCAGAAAAGATATACAACATAAAAATAAAACACATAATAAAATGAAATACAAATTAACTTAAAAAAATTTTAAAATCATAATTTAGGAAAAATACATACATAAAAATAAATTAAAAAGAAATTAAAACAAATTTAAAAGAATAAATCTAAAAAAAAAACATCTTATAAAAAATTAGTTGTTTAGTAACTAATTTTTTAAAAATTTTTTATATAAAAAATTCTGTTCAATAATTGATTTAACTAATTTTTCAACA
Organism: Psophocarpus tetragonolobus; assembly: GCA_037954015.1. NCBI lineage: Eukaryota > Viridiplantae > Streptophyta > Magnoliopsida > Fabales > Fabaceae > Psophocarpus > Psophocarpus tetragonolobus. The sequence continues at coordinate 774,262 of CM075692.1, read as the reverse complement.
TAAATAATAAAAGCGATTATTTAGAGAAATAACATGAGACATAGTAATAAATTTTTATTTTTGATATATAGACAGAAAAAAGGTAGGTAAAAGAATGAAGATAGATTATTTGGATGATAACTATAATGAATGCATAGCCAACTGAGGTGTTTCGTGGCTATAGCTCTGCGCAGGAAAATGGCGTCTATTTTATACTGTGAATACGGGTACTACTAGTCTAGTACTACGTACATCTATCCTTTTCCATTATATACAGAGAAAAACACACACATTATTTGTGTAAAAATTTTGTATTAATATTTAATTATAACTTTCTATATATAATAAATTGATTAATTTTTTTATGAATGTTTTAAAATTTATATAAATAAAATTTTATAATTAAATATTAATATAAAACTTTTTTACACTATTGTTAAACATATATATATAAGCTCTTTAAACAAATTAAGTCTTTATATATATGGTTTGAAAGTGAAAAATAAAAACAATTCCACGCGGTAATCAAGTCTCTTTTTCGACAGCTGGCACACCGCATCCAAATTAACAATCTACGTCGTATACTTTTCCTTCATATCTTAATTATTTGTCTGCCTCGCAAATTACTTACTTAACATGTATTTGTCATCCATGTAAGTTAAATGCAGTTCAATTGCATGAATTGGAATTTACGATGGGAAACTATAACAAGCTAGCGGCTGATTGAAATAAGTAAGTCATTTTGTAAACATAATTATTTAGATGGATTTATTTGAAAAAAAAATTATTAGAGTGAGTTTGTTTTGGTCAAATTGTAATATGTAATTATAGTTTTAATGTCATGTCAAACGTTCAAATTGACACAAAAGTTAGAATATATGTATTAAAACTGTAACTATGAGTTGTAGTTTAACCATTATATGCATAAAACGGTAACTCTTAATTGCATTTTGATTGAACTTTGATCAATGTTTTTTCTTTATCCACAAGGTCGATGACGGCATGGAATTCCATTACATTAAAAATGCAACTACCAATTGCGGTTTGGGCATTTTAATTTTTTTCTTGGCTTAAAAGGAAAAAAACTTGAGTCGATTAGGTTTATAAATGTGTTCCCAAGCACGCTAGCTGTAAGTAGGGAATGGATAAAGGAAACCCAAAGACAAAAGGCAAAATAAACATGTAAATATAAAACCTCATTGGAATTAGCAAAAAAGTGAAAGCGAATGACGATATTAAATATTGTTTGCAGGGTGAAGTTTTCTCAACCGTCTTCTATGTGAAAGCCAACTCATAGGAAACTTTTATTAGTTGTTGTTTATTGTTGCTCCAACCTCGAGGTTACACTCTCGGCAACCACGTTTGCACCTTCTCTAATCTCTATATATAAAGCATGTGTTATGTTATGCTTATGGACACTCATACAGGTAGTGTTATGTTATGCTTATGGACACTCATATTGCACTCTCTTAACTTCCTTTTCTATTTCTTGAACATATCTTTCACACTCAAACCCATTTCCCCCTCCTTTTTGTCTTTGTTTGAAGCCATTAATCAAGGATGAGTAAACAAAACTTGTTCAAAATTCAGTTATGTTGCATGCATCCAGTCAAAACCCAAGTGGTAGTTGCGTTTTTAATGTAATAGAAATATGCTAGTAAGCTACAACTAACAAAGAAAATATCTTGTTTAAAGACCAGTCAAAACGCAACTCGAGATTACAGTTTTATGCATATAATGATCAAAGTGTAACTCGTAGTTGTGATTTTAATACATTTATTCTAACTTTTGTATTATGTTACGCACATAAACATACAATTGATATGTGACATTAAAATTATAATTGCAAATGACTGTTTAATAAAGTGAAACTAAAAAATAGATCTACCTTGATAATTTTTTTTAAAACGATCCATTTAGATAATTATTTTTTTTTTAAAAAAAAAACTTATTTCATTCATCCCTCCGTATTCATTAGTACATATTGACATGCGAGTGGTGTCATGTACCAACTGCACAATAATGCTTTTATATATGTGTGTACGTAGGCCTAGGTAATTTTCAAGTTTAAAATTTAATCTTGATCCGGCCTTTCAACATATATAGTTAGGATTGGGAAGAGAAAACATGAGGCTGCCATCTTAATTTCATTTGTTTTTTTCTTCTTTTGATGAGAAATTAATATCCAAAGCTATAAAATGTGGTTGAATACAGCTGTGATTATGAAAAAGGCAACGTTACTGTTTAATGATTGGCGTCTTTGCGAGAATGACAAGGCGATCAGCCATCGGGGGTCTTGATTACGGATCAATGGAAACGTTTATTTATTGGTAAACCATAATAATTGAATTTGGTTGGAGCGAGTGGACCACGTGCATGAGTACGTGAAAAAGCACTTTTGTTTGGTTGCTCTGCTCCCTCAGCCGCCGGGGTGTGCCGGGCCCACCACCACATTAAATATAGCAACTTGCTTAAATGTTTTGTCCTCTTTCCTCAACCTCTCCTATGTCTCTACTCTCTACCTTACCCTTCATACTCATACTCTCATATACACATTGCATTCTACCTATGTCTTCCCACTCTCAACTAGTACAAAATCCCAATATAATCTACATTCAAATTAACAAACTTGTTCTTTCACTGTAATCATGTCAGATGTCAGATGTCAGCAGCTGCACTAGCCAGTGATGTTCCCTTGGAGGACGTGACCCCCGTTTAGGTGCCACCACCAATTAGTTTATTCTCAACGGTTTTGTTACACCATTAATTCAAAACCAATTAATGTTATGACAACAGCTTCTATAGTTCAAATTAAATAAAATGTTGTTATTAGAATCTTCAATTAATGTCTTGTACGCAGATCTAGTTCTAGGCTAATTAAATTTAAATTTGTGATCCGATCGATGTATGATTTCAATAATAAAATTTACAGAGGTCAATCTTGGTTCTACGAGGAGTATATTTGATGCCATCTTTGCTTTTGGCATCGGGTTATGGAAAGTTTGATTAAGCAGATGATATCGTAAATCGAAATTAGCCATGTTTTTAATTAAGATAGTTGAACGTTAGAAAGTAATTGATGTTAACCTAAACACGTGTTTGTAAGTAAGTAAGTAAGTACTCCGCCTATGAGCAATTATATTAGATGAAGTTGTTTGTTGACAGACAAACAGACGTAGTTAGCGGTGTGGTTTGTACGTGATTAATTTAATTAATTGGTAATGACCTGGATCCACCGTGCTATTTTAGATGGATAACTAAGCAAAATTTAAATTCTTATGGATATGTTAATGAGAATCGACCCTCAAAATCATATTTCTGTTTTTGCCATGCTTCCGACATATATAACATGAAACATGGCATGTATGCCCCATTATGGTATTTATGTCCACTGATCGACTTTCCCATCCAACCTCAGCAATTTTGTAACCGTAATTTCTTTTCGCTTCCCTACACGTTTCTAAATCTAAATCTAAATCAACTCTATATGTGTGAGAGGAAGATAGATTGTTTGTTAACCAAAAGGTATAACACCTTTGCTTTAACAACTCTTAAATTAAAACATTTTCCCTTCATTACAAAATTTTATAACTAGTAATTAACCTATACCAGTGAAACATGTGATTGTTAACTGAGTGAATGATGTGTTTAGGTGCTGTTTGAAGTGTCAGGGATAGCAAAATCAATTTTTCACTGTTTATTTACTTGCCCTCGTGCAGAGACGCTTTGGTTCAGTTGTGGGTTTGAGGAGTTTCGTCCTCCATTGCCTTAGATAGGGACTACTTGCATTGGCTAAGAGATCGGATTATGTTGCATGGCGCCTTATTCCCTATTATAATGTTGTTTATTTGGAATGCTAGAAATAATTTAGTATTTAAAGGAATAGATTGGACTATTATGGAGTTCCAACAATGGGTCAAGCCTGGACATAATTGCCAACTAAATGACCAAACATTTACCAAAAACAAGCGATAGACTCTACCCCCTTAACCATGTTGCACAGGCAACTCCTCAAAGATGTAATAAGTAATAATTTTGGAAATTTATAATATGTTTTAATAAGTAATAATTTTAAGAGTATCAATTTAAATTGTGAAAGATGACTATATCAATTAATTTGGAAATTTAATAAAAAAAGGCAATTAATATATATTGCTATAACAACTTTTAGGGATATAGAAATCATTATAAAAAGATACAAGGACAAATAACTAATTGTATGAAATATTGAGGTGATACAAAGATCTTAGTTTGGTTATGTTAGAACTTTAGAATACTCAAAGAGATAAAAATTATACTTTGATTGGAATAAGTATCAAAGTGTTTCAATCCTTGGCAAGGATATTAGTGATTATGAACATTACAAAATTCAAGTGTTCTTAAGTGACGCTTAACACATAGTTAACACATATAATATTTAAACATCAAACATATATAAAAGCGTCATATAGAAGAAATTATTGAGCAAGAATGTGAAAAACGGAATGTTACACAATGAATGCCAAAACCCCGTGTGGAATGCCACCAACCTCAAATTTTATTACAGTTGAAATTTTTTTTAATTGAGATTTTTCTTATTTCCTACTTTCAAATAAAATAAATAGGGTTTGAATGAACATAAGAGTTGTTGACTTTGTCTAAATGTCTATCTACCTATGACCGGTATTTGTTTGAGAGGTGCCAACCTTGTTGGATTCTTTAGATGAACGATGACCAATACTCTTCCTTTGAATGACGAGTATATTTTCATGTTTTTCCACTTATATAATATATCATGTATGACTAGTCGATGTCAACAAGCTTCCTTGATGCATTATATACACATTGCCACAACGTCTAGGAGTGACAGCAGAACGTATTTAGCCTACTTGCCCCCCATCTTTAACACCCAAACCATCCCCACCCCTGATCCTAGCTGGGATAAAATTTAACCCACCTCCACCCCCAACTAGGGATCGGGTTTCTCCATCTCGCATCTCAATAGAAAAAAATATGCAATATCACACATTCCACATGGCTTTGAGATTTTTGACAAAGTTATGGCCTTTACTTTGGCATCATCACTAGTCACAATGAATCTTTCACAGACTTATGTCTCAACCACAATTATGTGGTCTTGGCTATAGTGATGTGGTCCTTGTGCATTCACAATTTAATGTTCCACAAGGGTGAGTTTGTAGATAAACATTTGGGATTGTATAGATATTAAATTTTGTTTAACGTAGAAACAAAATGGGGCGGGGACCAACAAACCCACCCTCACTCTTGAATTTTTTATATGGGCAAAACCTACACCTGATACTAGTTAGAGTAGAATTTGATTGTCATCCCTAGTTTCACCTCAGTGTAGTCGGTCAACATCAATATATCTTCATGAGTCACTATATACACATCACCACCACATGACCTCTACCTCGGCACGACCGATTGGCGTTGACACGACTCCACGAGGCATTATATACACATCGCTACCATGTGGCCTCCTCCCCCAAATCGACAATTAGTAGATAGTCTAACAAACATAGAGTTATTTACAATTAATTATGTTGCACTCATCAATCAACTGATAACCTAACTTACACTAAAATAACAAGTCATTTCTTATACAAAATACGAAGTATTTTTATCGAAAAGTTTGTCAATCATCAATTGGCTAAACAACCTAATAATAAATTAATATTATTATACAGCAGTTAGCAACAACCTAAAAATATTATTTAAAAGATTGGATTTTCATTAGTCAATCAACCAACAAACTTACGCTAAACCAACAAGTCATTCCTTATAAGAAAGATGAAGTATTATTATAAAAAAGTTTGTCAGTTGTCAATTAAACAAACAACCTAACATACAATAAATTAAAATTATTAAACACAAATTTTTCAATAGCCTAAAAATAGTTATTCACAAGATTATGCATTTGTTAGTCAGCTCACAACCTAAAAGGACAAGTTATGTCTTATGCAAAATATGAAATATTAACGAAAAGTTCATCAATAGTTAATCGGTCAATATATAGTCTAACTTATACAAAACAAAATATTGTGATTGTAATAATATCAACAATTAAACAAAGATTCTACCACATGTGTCTTCACCAAGGTCAACTCGACCCAACTCACTCTAGCTCTTTATTCGCCAACGACAACTACACCATAAGAAAGGTCACTTGCTCCATAAATCTATCCTTCTCCAACTAGATCTCTACCTCTCACTTTGACATTTCCTTCTCTCTTTTTGTCAACATTACTTTTCCTTTTTTAAAAATGGCTTATTGGCATTGTCGAACTCAAACTACTTTGCCTCCAACTTCGTAAGTTTCCTTCTCCAGTCTCTCCGCTTCATCCTCTAACTGTTTTTTTCCATGTCATAGTTTCCCTTCGCCTGTGTCAACCCTTTGTTCTCTCTTAAAAGGTCACAAACTTAGTCCTTCACCATGCATAAAATTGTCGAAAGGTGATTTAGTTTGATATATATATGTACCCATTTCACTAAAAAAAACTCATCTTTTGCATGTTATACTATCAGTTAGTGTGGATAGACCAACTAGATCCCTACCTCTCACTTTGCCATCTCCTTATTTTTTTTTTTGTCAACATTAGTTTGTATTTTTATAAATGACCTATTGACATTGTCAAACTCAAATTGTTTCGCCTCCAACTTCTTAAGTTTCCTTCTCTAACCTTTTTGCTTTATCCTTTAACCATTATTTTTCTATATAATAATATCCTTTTGCGTGTGCCAACTTCTTGTTCTCCCTTACAAGGTCACAACTTCGGTCCTTCACCATGCATAAAATCGTCAAAAGGTGATTTACTTTGATATGTACCCATTTCACTAAAAAAACTCAACTTTTGCATGTTATGTTATCAGTTAAGTGTGGATAGGCCAACTAGATATGTACCTCTCACTTTTCCATCTACTTATCTTTTTTTGTCAACATTGCTTTATCCTTTTTAAAAATGGCCTATTGGCATTGTCAAACTCAAATTGTTTCACCTCCAACTTCTTAAGTTTCCTTCTCCAGCCTCTTCGCTTCATCCTCTAACCATTTTTTTTCTATGTCATACTCTCCCTTTGCCTCCAACTTCTTAAGTTTCCTTCTCCAGCCTCTCCTTTTCATCCTCTAACCTTTTTTTTTCTGTCATAGTCTCCCTTTGCCTGTTCCAATTTCTTGTTTTACCTTAAAAGGTCACAATCTCGGTCCTTCACCATGCATAAAATCTCTTAAAGTGATTTCCTTTAATATGTACTTTTTTCACTAAAAAAACTCAACTTTTTCATGTTATGTTATCAGTTTAGTGCAGATAGGCCAATTAGATCACTACCTCTTACTTTGCCATCTCATTCTTTCTTTTTGTCAACATTACTTTGCCTTTTTTTTTAAATGGCTTATTGGCATTGTCAAACTCAAACTGCTTTACCTCCAACATCTTATGTTTCATTCTCCAGTCTCTTTGTTTCACCCTCTAACAATTTTTTTCTATGTCATAGTCTCTCTTTGGCTGTGCCAACTTCTTGTTCCCCCTTAAAAGGTCAGAACCTCGATCCTTCACCATGCATAAAATCACCAAAAGGTGACTTGCTTCGATATGTACCCCTTTCGCTAAAAAAACTAAACTTTTGTATGTTATGTTATTAGTTGAGTGCGAATAACCAACTAGATCTCTGCCTTTCACTTTTCCATCTTCTTCTCTTTTTTTGTCAACATTACTTTATCTTTTTTAAAAATGGCCTATTGGCATTATCAAACTCAAATTGCTTCACTTCTATCTTCTTAAGTTTCCTTGTGCAGCCTCTCTACTTCATCCTTTAACCGGTTTTTTTTCTATGTCATAGTTTCACTTCGCTTGTGCCAACTTCTTGTTCTGTCTTAAAAGGACACAATCTCGGTCCTTCACCATGCATAAAATCACCGAAAGGTGATTTGCTACCAGCCACTACTTTATCAAAGATCACTGTCATCATCATAACCCATTGCGTCCATGCAAAGCAAGACTACCAGAGAAAACAAGGATAGATGGGAGAAAATAATTAAAGAGGTTGTCAGAGCACCCACCTTACCTTATTTATACTACCCAAGAGTATATTTGTTCAACTCCCAAGCTATATAATCATTACACTGAGGGGTGTGGAGCTCACACACACCCTTCACCTCTCCCAACGTGTAAACAACGTCACATGATGGTTGCAATGAAACCATGTGGTATATCAGTGTCAAAACATAAATTCCCTATGTTCATTAAAGTTTTGCCTTTGCTCAAAACTTGGGGGTTGTGTGCCCTTCATCCTCAGTTGATGAACGAATGAGCCCTTGAGTTCTTCCAATTTCTTTGCATTATCATGTTCTAGATTAGGGGTTGTGTACCCTTTATGATCGATTAGCGAATAAGCCTTGTGGTTTCGGGTTAAATCTCTTCTTAAATCTAGGTACAACATAGTTTTGAGAACATGAATTATAAGTTGTGAACTTGCAAAAGTTGGGAGTCATAAAGTACGTTTAAGTATGACTCTTATTTATAATAAAATTTAGCAAAAATATCATAATGTAGATGTTGATAGAAGCATAACGAAAATAGTAAATATATACCTTGAATGGTCATATATATATATATATAAATGAAGTTTATATATGATGGAGAACGTAATGAAAAATTTTGTAACATAATATAGCAAAATGGATGAATCATTCTTTGGTAAATTTTATGAATGAGATGTATATTCCATTCCATCATTTGAAATAATAACCAACAAAATGTGTTATAATTTTTTGTTTTTGAAATTATCCTTACTTTATTTAAAGTTGTAATTTTATTTTTTTTTTCTCATCACAACTAAATTTAATATTCATTTTACAGGTAAATGTTAATTGTTAATATGTCAATTTTTTTAGTGAAGGGATTTGAATTCACGACCTCCCCCTCTCACTTTCTCCCCACATTTGGACATTGTCACTAGATAAACCTTATCACTCCCAACTAAATTTAATATTAAACCAAGTTTTCTTATATTTAGTCACATAACTTATTTGATTGTCACAAAAAATACTATTTATCATGCTAAAAATATGATTGAAAATAAATTTAAAACTTTTTTAACTCATTCTATTACATGTTACAACAGTGTGACTATGCTCTTAGAGGTATAGGAGGAATGATGAAAGACAAAGTGCATAAGAGGTTGACCCACAATGATGTGACACATCCCACAAGCATTTTCCCACAAGCATGTGGAAGACACGTTGGTGCACTTTCTATTTCAAAGCGTCTCTCACACATATATGGAATGTGTAACACCACTTTGAGAGAATCTTGGATGATTTTTCTCTTCAAACCTAGGTTTTGAAAACCGGACCGGCTGGTTCAACTAGTCTAATCGAGAACCAAACTAGTGTTCAGTCCATTGTTTCCAAAAAATAGGGGACACAAGGAACCAATTGGTAACCATCCAAACCGGTCAAGAACTGGCCAAAATTGGCTGGGTTCAAGGGTTTTACAGTTTTGTTTTGTTTTTTATTAAAAAGGAAAAAAATGTAAAAAATCATAAAAATTGAAAATTTTTTGTTTTTGAAATTTTAGGTATACAAATGAGAGATATTCTAATAAGGTATTACAAAATAAAAAATATTTAAAATAAATTTTTTCTACTTACGAAGTGTTGATTACAATTTAGAATATAAATATCTCTCAAAAAACCATTTTAGACAATGTGTGACTTTACCTCTTTGTAATATTATAAATACAACAACCCTTAAACTTAATAAGATATAAAAATAAATCATGTATAGCTTATTTTTGGCTTAGTATATTACTATATTATTAAAAATAAATATAAAAAATATTTTATTAAATCCAGTTTTGAACCTTTGAACCATGAATTCATGCTTTCACTAGTTCAATTACCAATTCGATTTTGAAAACCTTACTTCAAATACATCTTTCACTCCTTTATAGTCATAACCAAACACGTATGACTCACATCAAGTATCTTCCTATACTATAATTTCAAAGAAAAAGAAAACTCAAGTACCTAAAGTAAGAGAAAAACAAATTCAAAGCTCAATGCTAAGGAAACAACAAAGGTAAGTGTTGAGATTTGGGCAACCTTCATCAAACCCTTTCATCAGCGATCCAAAGGTTATTGGTGAGAGGACTCACAATTATGAGCATCAGGTGCAAGGGCTAAGATTGGGGCAAACCACAGTAAACCCTTTTGATGGTGTAACATCCAAAAATTCAAAATACAAATATTCAAATAATCATTCAGTTAAGAGAAGATTAGGTTGTCAAAAAATATTAAAATAAAGATCATTGGAATGTAAAATATTAAGAATTTGTTATTATGAAATGATTATTATAGTCTAGATAAAATACTTGTTGTATTTAAATTGTGATCCTTAACAATGATATATGTATTTATCATATATATATATATATATATATATATATATATATTCTATAGAAAATATATTTGATATGAAAATATAATGTAGAATTTAGATAAGATGGTCTTATATTTTATTTAGTCTTATATAACATATTTAATATAATGAAAGAAAAATAAAGATAAAATAATATATTATATTTTGTTAGATAAAATTAAAAGATTAAACTGTTATGATTTTTAAATGAAAAATTAAGTTAGGTGAAGATAACACTATTTTTAAAATAATAATAAGATAAGATAAAATAGTATTTTATTTCATTTTAAATTTCAACCAGAAACTAATCTTTCATCACAATAAGTCATTATATAGGATTAAGTAATTCATTCAAAGAATTATATATTAGTTGATTATTCAAGGGTTGAGAAAGAGAAACAACAAAGTAGAGGAAAACAAATTAAAGAGTTGAAATCTTAGTTCAAAATATAAGTAAAACTCTTTATTGAAAACCATCCATGATATGCAACTGCTTTAGAAAAATATTTAGGTGAACTATTAATTTTGGTGACGATGCTAAGTTCTGATCATGCACATAATAATGGTGTGATGGTGAATTGGTGTGTGTAACTACTTGCCTTATTCCCTGTTACTTTCATTCTAGTTAAATTTAATTAACTAATAATACTTTTAATTTTTACTGCACCCTAAATCTTATTTAGCTATGTCATAACAAATTGAACCCCGAGTGTGTACGCGAGGTATCTTTAAATTTTGGAATTAAAATCTTTTGGTGTTGAAAGCGTATGGTAAGGTTTGCATTAATTAAGTTTTAAATTACCCATATCCATTGAATTCAACACGTGGTTGGTGTTACGTACAAGTACAAGTACAATAAAATATATATATATGTGTGTGTGCATTTGTGGTTATTGTACAAATGTTATTGTGCTCTTAATTTATGTTTATAAATGAATTGCGTCATTCCAATTATTTAATTTTAATATCTTACTGTATTTTGCACTTTTAATTTATAAGTTCGAACTATATTAAAGGTAATTAATGCGGTATTTGAATTTGTCTTAAATATTCGTATGAATTTGAGATACTTTTATCTGGGATAGGGATAAATTTATGAGATACCTCCATTTAACATGGTGAAAATGTTAGATACCTCTATTAAGGATGAGAAAGAGATTCTGATACCTTCATAATAGTGTGGGGAAGGCAATGAGACATCATTGTATAGAATATGAGTTCATAAACTTTTTTATGAATCTATTGAAAACTTGGTTCTGGGAACCGAAGAGTGACAGTGAGTGATCATAAGTATCACTATACTTTGAGGATTGTGTATTTCCATGAGAATGTTAAATCGAAAACTACTATTATCGTGTTTATTATTAATATTTGAAATTATTTGATTAAATCATAATTCACGTATAAAGGAAAAATGTTTTTGTTACTGCAGGTATCATGATTATTTTTTCGGATTTTGTGTCGGCTAAGAACAACGCTAATTATGAACCCCTTTTTGAACCTGTTTTATTCAATGGGATTTTCATCTCATGAAAAGTGTTGTTTTCAGAGTCGGAAGAGGAAGAAGTTGTGGAGGCTAAGGAGGTGTGAAAACTTAGTTCATAGGTTAGATCTTTTATTTAGAATGAACATTTTTGTTATTTAAATCATCTTTTACATTCGTTTTAGAGACGTTTACATTTGAGAATTAAATTTTTTTTAAGGATTCGTATTTTATTCATCTTATTTTAATACTAGGAGATATTTTTACATATCATTCAAAAATCTGTTTATTTTCAATAATTCTTACTTATTATAGTATGAGTTGTGATTGTAACGAAGAATGTTACATTATGGACCCAATTGATATTGTCAATCGGATTCAGAAGTCCACAACTTCAGTTTCGACAAAGTCAGTCAATCAAAAGCGGTGATCATTAATTGATTATGAGAAAGCAATAGCGAGTAAAGAGCAAGACCAAAATTTGGTGGGTTTTGGAGGGAGACTTAATGAAGAAGCACCGATAGGAGTGACATGTGCAATTCCAGATGCAACAACGACTTAGTGGAGGTCAGTTTCAATAAGGAAATTTATCCAACTAAAAAAATTGTAACAATTGAATCACAAAGCATTGCAGACCAAAGACAAAGCATTGTGGAAGAGGATTATTTAACTTCAATTAAGGTATGGAATGCGTTAAAAGAATTAGGTGTAGTTGGGTCGCAAGAAGATGCAATGTATGTTGATGAAATCTTAAAGATAAAGTTAAGGGACAAGGATGAAAAGGAAGGGAAAGTAGGCAAGATAAATTGTTAGGGTGTCAAATAAAGATATTTTGTCTTAATATAAGAAGGTTCAAGGACAAACTGAAACAACATCAAATCAGAAGAATATTGGAACTGAATAATATTTATGTGTGTCTTTTGTAGGAAACTAAATGTAGTAGGATCGAATAGTGGGAGGTGAAGAATATTTGGGTAATGAAAATTGTGACTATAGGGCCAGACCTTCAAATGGTCTAAGTGGTGGGATTTTCATAATATGGAGTAAAAAGGTTTTTGACATACAATGGCAAACTCAAGGTGACGGTTTCCTCGGGGTATGCTTTATTGAAAAAGGCTTGGGCGTTACTTGTTAAATATGTATGCACCATGCTCTATGGTTGGGAAAAGGAAGATGTGAAAGGATATATTAATGACAAAGAGAGGTTTTCCTATAGCTCAGTGGTGGGAGATTTTAACGTAGTAACTAATAAACCAGAATTTTACTCGTATTTTTACCATGATTAATATTTGTTTGTAAGTAAAATGACTGCATAATTATTGGCAAAAATTACTTTTTAGTGTTTATTCTTACTTTAGAAATGTACTTAAGAAATGAGATGAAAAAGGGGCAAAATCAGGTATTTTCAACCCAATTATTGAAGATCCAGCTTAGCACGGTCATATTATGCGAGTCTTGCAAAAAAAATGCAAGAAAAAGCCCAAAACCCTCTTGTAAATAGAAGAAAAGAAGACACAAAGGAGGACTCGTCTTGGCTCAGAAGAAGAGTTAGGTCTATGACCTAAAAGGTGAAGAAGAGCGAGAAAGCTTAGGTTTAAGGCAATTTAGTGTGTTCCGTACAATAATTATTTATCTATCTTTATGTACTCTATTATTGGAAGGATGTTTGACTTTGTATTAATCATGTTGGGATGCCCCCCCTTTTAGGGTTGTGATGTAACTTCTTGTAATTTCTGTTTTCACTTTGCATGATTGTTTAATGTCATTCAATGGTTAATTTACTTCTTTGTGCTACCCTCATATATCCTAATTATTCGAACAGTCATGACTATTGATATTTGAATATTAGTTGCATCTTACTTTTTAGACAATCATGATCATTGATGTTTGAACAATCGATCTGGGAAGTAAGTAGGTTATCGTATTCTATTTGTCAACATATTAATTGTTTGAATACTGGTGACCATTGATATTAGAATAATTGATTTGTGAAGCAAATATGGTCTTATCTTGGTAGAACTAACCAAGTCGCCAGGAAAACCTCCGATTGGGTAAAAAAGGAACCAGTTTTAATTTGAAATCTATCGTGACCATTAGGGATGACAAATTAGGATTATAGAATGATGTGCATGACTACAATCACTACAACAAAACTTGGTAGATTATTAGTAATCATTGATCGATAAAGAAGAAGATTGTTTAGTAACAGAGGGTAAAAACACTGTAGTGAAATCACAATAATAAGTCTCAATCCATTGCATTCCAACCCAATATTATCTCATGTTTTACTGTTTATTCTAATTTTGAACTATCATGACTCACAAATCAAACACTACTCTCTTATCTCTTAAATTAGATTAATTAAGAACAAGATCCACTCCCTTGGGTACGATATCCGGACTTAGGTCCACTGTTACTACTACGTAGGGTACGTTTGCCTTTAAGTGGTGATATTTTACACATCAATAACAAATAGGACTAAAGTGATAGGCTCATCAAATTATCATTCAGGTTTGTAGATAATGGAGTTTTGGCAGTTCATTTGGCAGATGGAGGTGATAAGTATAGCAGTCTATGGACAACAATTTTCATGGATTTTGTCAGATGGATCTGTTTCGACCAGTTATACATCAATTTAAGAAAAGGTTGGCAGGGTGGAAGTCAAATAACATCTCATTTGGGAGTTGTTCTTAATGTTAAATTCAATTTTAATGAGTTTGCCATTGTATTTCTTCTCCTTTTATAAGGCCTAAAGAAAGTGCTAAAAACCTTAACTAGACTGCAAATGAACGTTTTATGGGGAGGTGATGCAGATGAGAGAAAAATAGGTTGGATGAGTTGGAAAAGAGTATGTTTACCGAAGTCAAAATGAGGTTTGGAGTGAAGTGTTTGTCAAAATTTAATTCAAGTTTGTTGGTCAAATGGAGATGAGGATTTTTAACTGATAAAAAGGCTATGGGGTGCTTTTTGTTAAGAAGTAGATATGGATCTTTCCAAAAATATTCCATTTGAAGCTACAAGGTGGTCTAAGTTTTCCATCTAGTGGAGGAATGTTTAGGCCTTAGATAATGCAGAGGCATATTTGTCAGGATGGTTCTCAAATAATATAAGGGAGATTGGGGACGGGAGTGAAACATTGTTTTGTTGCATAATTGGTTAGGAGAAGGTCCACTTGGTCACAAATTCCCTAAATAGTTTACATTGGCTCGGATGAAGAATGTAACAATTCAAGACATGGAAGTAGGTGCAGTGCAGGTTCCAAGATGGAAATGGTCTTGGTGCAGGGAGTTATTTGTCTGTAAGAAGGAAGTTTTATTGCCAATGGAAGAATTAATATAGAACATACAGTGTGATCAGTAATCCATGATGAGTGGAAGTGAACCTCAGGTGTTAATGGTCATTTTCTGTAGCAGATGCTTTCAAGATTCTTTGTGCAGGTTTACAACAAGGTCGCAAGCTAAATTCAGATCCCTGTTTTTTTGAGAAGCTTTGAAAGGATAAACTACCTTCCAAAGTAATTGTTTTCTTGTGAAAATTGCTACTTAATAATATCTCGAATGTGGACAATTTGATAAAGAGAGGTATGTCTTTCTAGCCTATATGCAGAAATGTGTCATGTACACATACCATATTGAAGAAAGTAACATTTTTTCCTTTCTTGTAAATTTTGTCAGACTTTGTGGTATAGGGTGATGAATTGGATTGACATTTTCCCCTTTCTTATAAATTTTCTCAAATTTTGTGGTATATTTTGTCTTTAATTCAAATTTCATCCTAGAAGTGGTTATTGTATTGATTTGGTTTTTAAGACGGGTTTTACTTTCTCATATTGGTGTTGTAACCCTCTTTTATACTTAAAGAATATGTAATCTCAGTTGGGGATGAGTGCACTTTTTGGCTTCATGAAGGCGGTTGGTGTTTTGGGCAAAACAATGAGGTTGTAGGAATAGATGCATTGGAGTGGTGATCAATATTTTAGATTCATACACAACTCACTTAAATATATATATATATATATATATATATATATATATATATATTTAAGAGGGATACATATCTAGTGAGAAAGCTAAATTTATATGAGTGAAGGGAGCAAATTTCAACCATTAAAATTAAAATTAATGGTTGAGATCGACCACCCATTTTTTCTCTTTCAGCATTTATCATCTGTCACTTTTTTTCTTTCCCCTCTCTTAACGACTGAGATTTTTCAAATATTCTTCTCTCTCTTAATGACTGATATTTACTCCTCTCACGGTATATAACATAATCTTTTTTTCTCACCTGAGTTGTCCTTAAGGGTGAGAAATGAGAAAACATAATAATAACCGCAAGATTTTAATAAATGGTTGAGAAAACATAATAATGACTGATATTTATTAAATAAGTTCACATGGTTTTTTCACACAAAAAACTTCCACACAAAGTTGTTAATTTTATTATTTTAAATTTAACAAATTTCAAAGATAAAAATACATTTTAGACGAGTACATTAAACAATTACTTATTATGTATTGTTATTGTTATTGAGATATTAAAAAAGTCACGTTTAGTAAATTATTAGGACTTATAAAAAACATAATGCTCAGAATTCTTTGTAAGGTCTCCACCACTACCATTGTTATCAATATCACCATCATTGCTACCGATGGCGGTGGTGGTGGCAGTAGTAGGGGGCAATGACACCATCATTGTCACCCCACCATCACCGGTTATACCACCACCACCGCCAACACCATTGTTGTCGCCATCATCGTCATCTTCACCCCATTTTGTCGTTATCACTGTCATCATCATCAATATCATCCCTCTCTCATCACTGCTACCATTGTCGATATCACTACCACTACCATTGTCGCCATCATCGTCGAAAGTGATGATGATGGTGACCTTGTAGAAGATTAAACAGGGTGGCAAAAAAGAGTCACATGTTAAGGTTTTATAAGTTCTAGTAATTTACTAAAGGTAACTTTTTTAATATCTCAATAACAATAACAATACATAATAAGCAATTGTTTTATGTACTTGTCTAAAAAGTATTTATATTTGAATTTTTTTAAATTCAAAATGTTAAAATTACAACTCTGTATGAAAGGTTTCTATGTGAGAGAATTACATGAGCTTATTGAATTAACAATTAAATCTCAACCATTTATTAAAATTTTATAATTATTATTATATTTTCTTATTTTTCACCATAATAATTTTTTTACCTAAATTGTTATATATAATATAATATAATATAATATAATATAATATAATATAATATAATATAATATAATATAATATAATATAATATAATATAATATAATATAATATAATATAATATAATATAATATGTAAGGAAAAGAAAAAGGAAGAGGATTATAACAATACGTGTTGAGCCTTTTTGTCTGAAAAGTATATAGCGTACATTAATTCAAATCCCAATTTCCCAACAACAGGCCACGGGGGGTATATTCCGCAATAAATTTACGTATATGCTATAATTTTCCATCCCTCAATCATGTTTCTGGACAAAACAAAAAAGCATAGCATGTCCTTTTCACAACTCATTCTTTGCAATTTGCATCTGTATGGCACCATGTTTCGGACTTCAATTCATTAATTAACCGAGGAACAATATTTTTTTAATTAATTTAGCTAGGTTAGATAACTAGAATAGAATCAAACCCTTTATCACTTTATTGTAAATGCTTATTATTCTTTTACTGCACATTAAATGTTAAGTAGGTCATTTCTCAAATTAAATCACGCTAACAAAAAGTTGTGTCTAAATTGGCGAGTTTAAAATGATTCAAATACGTGGTGTCACAATTTTTATATCAAAGTTCAACAATTTGAAATAAAAAAACTATTTCAGCATTGTATTTTCTCGTCTATGTAAGTGGTCAAGCCTAAAATGCGACATTGTTGTGGTATATAACATAACCCAGTGCAGAGAAATGACTAAAATGATAATAAAAGGAAGATGAATAAGACTTTAGAGAATATGATTAATATTTTTACTTTGTTCAATATCTTTTGACTTTAATATTAGTCTAAAGTACTGTAGCTTGATTGAAGGGTTTGGCATCGTGTACATACAAAATCAAGTCATGTGATTATAGGCAGCACTGATATAATCTTAATTATTTGAAAAGGAAGAAACATTTATCATCACATAATAATGTGGCGTAGTTGTTCTATAAAATGAATATAGACATGAAATATCTATTGCTTTACAATGAAGGTGGAGAATTTTGTGATGATCAATTATTGAAACATTACTATCGTATAATGCAAGCTAAACAAAAAATATTTTTTAATAAAATGATTGGAATGGAGAATGGAGTTTGGATTTATTTAAAATTAAATGCAAAGAGATGATAAAAGAAGCGCCAAAAAAAAAGTGAGTAATTTTCATTATCCTACCCAATCATGGCGGGTCACTTTCTCTCTACAGAAGCTTCCGGTATTTTATATTAATTTTAGTTGAAAAGTCGTCACATTCTTCAAAAATTCAAATTTACTTCTCAGATCTCACTCCTGGGTTAATTGGCATCCTATGTCTCCCTTTTCTACTTTCTCCATTCCACTTCAATAATCAATGCGTGTCCCAAAAATTAAGCAATAATTTATAGTCATTTTATATCACAACGACTTTTCCTAAATTAATAAACTGCAATTTCATTTTCAGAGTCGTCTTACAGTGCAGAGAGATAAGGACAGCAGTCAATTTATGAACTTGGATAAAAAAAACAAAATCATATGAACCACAATATATATTGTCATATTCTCATTATTCCTTCCAATTCCAAACACAAGATGTGCACCAATAGTCCATTACATCAGAATTTTCAAACACGCAACTAAGAACTAAGAAGTACTAATCCTTTGATGTGCTTAGTAGAGGATGCTTGCTTGTAAGAAGGTTGATCTGCAGGTGTAATGAAATACCAACAGAACGTAATAGAGTATAGATGTGAGTTGAATTTTTTGTTAATATTAAACGCTTTGTTTCATTCATTATATTTATATAAAAAAAAACAACCAAAAACTAGAACCAACTCTAACTCCAACTGTGTAATTGTACCTGATAAAAGTATATGAATTAACATTACTCAAATCAAAATTTGCATCGAACATTTAACTTATTGTAAGAGTATCAGCCAAGAGGTTTCAACTTCTATTTCGGCCTCAGGCCCGGGCAAAATGTTGCCATGGAAACCAGGAACAAGCACATGACAGCCACCAAAGCATTTTGGCCTTTGGAAGACAGTAGAAAAGGCATACCTACTGGAAAGATAGAACATTAGTAATCAATTAAGTTATAGTAATGAATTAAAGTAGGATTATCAAAGAGAGCTCAGATTATAACCAGATTATCTAATCCATAATCAAGAGGGTAAACCCCAAAAAGTAAAAACACAATTATCCATTACAAATAAAGCACAGTACCAAGGCAATTAAGTGTTTGTTTGACGGTAATTTTATAAAATTATTTTCAGTATTTTAATATTTAAAAACTAAAAAATTCGTTTGGTTAGTGTTTTCTAAAAATAGTTTTTTTTAGTTTTTAAAAAATAAGAATAGCTGAAAGTAGTTTTACTTTACTTTTCAGTTTTCTATTTTTGTTTTGAAAACTCAAGATACAATTAGAATATGTTGTTTTTGCTTTTCATTAATGAAATTTTAATAAATATGAACAAGTATTTCCATTTTTACATCTTCAAAATATTTTTCAAATAACACGTACTAAATAATTTTTTTTTCTTTTCTTCCCGAAAACAGTTTTTCAAAACTATTATTGAAAACTATTTTCAAAAACTAAAAAATAAAATCAAATCCTAACTATTCACGATTCTAGACATTTATTATCATATCTAACTTGACCTAAGTATCGTTCTAAACTTGAGCATCAGAGTTCTTTTCGCAAATACTTCAGTCTCCAAAGTTTCATTGAAGACTTCCAACAAGGCTTAGAGTTTGATTGATTTGGTTTTATTTTTTAGTTTTTGACAAAAGTTTTCAATAATAGTTTCAAAAATTATTTTCGGGAAGAAAAAAAAACTTGTTTGCTAAGTGGTTTTTGAAAACTGTTTTGAAGATGTAAAAATGGAAAAAACATGTTCATATTTATTAAAATTTATTAATGAAAAGTAAATAACAACATATTTTAATTGTATTTTAGGTTTTCAAAACAAAAATAGAAAACTGAAAAACAAATTTACTTTCAGTTGTTCCTTTCTTTTAGTTTTTAAAAACTAAAAAATTAGAACTGTTTTGAAAACTATTTTTAGAAAACACTACCCAAACGAATTTTTTAGTTTTTAAATACTAAAGGCTTGATTGGTTTGATTTTGTTTTTTAGTTTTTAAAAAAAGTTTTCAAAAACTACTTTCAGAAAGAAAAGAAAAAAAAACTTGTTTGGTAAGTGTTATTTGAAAACTGTTTTTGAAGATGTAAAAATGGAAAAACTTGTTCATATTTATTAAAACTTCATCAAGGAAAAGCAAAAAACAAAACATTATAATTGTTTTTTGAGTTTTCAAAATAAAAATAGAAAACTGAAAAACAAAATTGATTTCATTTTTGTTTTATAATTTTTAAAAACTAGAACCGTTTTCAAAAACTGTTTTAAAAAAATACTATTCAAACGAGTTTTTTAATTTTTAAATATTAAAATACTCAAAATAGATTTATAAAACTATCATAAAATAAGTACTAAAATACAGAAAACAATTTTATAAAATAATTATAAAAAAAGTATTTGTAAAAAAGCTCTAGAACACTTATTAAAAAAATTTAAATTTAACTAAATAATAGTAGTAACGTCCGAAAGGTGTTAAAGTAAAAGTAGTTAGCCTCTCATTTCAAATCATTTAGATTACATTTATTGGGTTCCTCAAAAAGTGGACATAACAAATTTAGGTGTAATGCCTTAAATATTTTAGTGTTCCATCCATCAGTTTCCATATATAAAACTTTTGATTTTTCATACCGTAGGTCATTCAATCAGGCCCTGAGTGATCTCTCGTTCTCATTTCTCAATAATTAGTATGGTTGGGTATATTCGCTAACTTGCAAGTTCGAGCTAGTTTTTAACTCTTTCTTAGGTTGAGTTTATGGTGTTTATGGTTCCGATTTATTTGTTTTTTAATAAAAATGAAAATAGAGTTAACTAATGTTAATTGGATTGTGTTGATTTTTTTTTTTAGAATATTTTTATGCAGACTTGAATTGATAATATTCAAATTGGTTTGATTTGATTCTAGTGAAAATCAATTAAAAAATTAATTTTTTTATTAAATTGTAAAAAAATAATTTTGTACTTGAAACTAGTCAAATTCATTATTTTACTACATTCATAATTTTATAACAAAATATTAAGTGTTTCATATATACTAAATTAGTCAAATTAAACTATTAAAGTTACTAAACATAATAATATAAAATAAATATATAATATATGTACTTTTGGGTTGGTTGGGGTTGGGTTAGAGTTTTCACTCACGAATCGAACCAAACATGGATGGTTCTAGTCGGGTTGGTCGGCTCTAGACCTGATCAAGTGAAAAAATTGAATAAAACTAATTGGTTTGGTTTGGTTTACCAAGTTTGTCGAGTTAACTCGAATCGACGAACACCCCTAGTTATGTTAATATTATGACTTTTTTATTGTAAATTGTGATACTTTAGACTTTTACTATTGAAAATATTTAGTATTTTAGATTATTATATGAGTTTAATTTAGTATGTGCTAATAGTGTAAAAGAGTTTTACACTGGCGTTCAATTATAACTCTTCATTTATATGACTTTTAAAGTACTAATTAGTAAACCAACAAACTTATCATAAATGAAGAGTTGTGGTTAAATGTCAGTATAAATGTTTTTACACTGACAGTGCATACTAATTAGACTTTTATTATATATGTATGTATATGTGAGCTCCCGGATCGATCTGTTAAGTTTGTGTTCGCGGGTCAGATATAGACTTTTAAAAAAATTTCATTTATTTTGACAAACCCTTATTCAACCCTTTAAAATACATGTTTCACAAGTTAGACTTATACAGGTTGAATAAGTCCATATACCCACCCCTAATAATCAGCCACACTATGAGGGTAGGAGAGAATAGCGCTACTTGAAATCAAGACCTACATCTTATCTCTAGGCCTAAATGTATACTAAATTAGTCAACAAAATATTAAAGTTACTAAAAATAATAAATATAAAATAAACATATACCAAATGAGAACAATGAATTGGAATTGGATTCATGGTTGACAACAGAAGCAATAATTGATAAGTTTCTAACTTAGGGAGTGGTGGGGGAGTGAACCAAGGAAGGAGAGGGGTGGGTATATGCAAAATATGGAGTAGGATACACAAACATCATTCTTTTTCAGTAATTTTCCAGAAAATTATGCAAAATTGAAGGGGGGAAGGGAACAACAATGGGCTACCTGGTAAATCAAGCCTGAGTGTGAGAGGTAGGGAGTTATAGCCTGTTGATGAGGAATGGAGTAAGGGTAAAGGTTAGGATGCATGTTTGAGGAGTCAGGTGGTGGTTGTGTGAGTGTGAAGACGAGGGCAAGCTATGTGATGCATGTCTCCCTTGATCTTTTTCTAGAGGTTTTCTTCTTTGGTGAAATGGTTTATAGAGAGGTAAGAAGTGAGGGTGTTAGGCGTCACTTAAGGGTAAGATAAGCCTAATAGGGGAAGGTTTGCCACAAAGGATGAAACCCTTGATAAAAACCTAATGAATTCTCAAAGAGAAAGGGAAGGACACTAAGAGAGAAATTCGGCCAACTAGGGTGTTTTCATTCAACAAAGTGTAAAAAATACAAGAGTATGAAGGAGCACTTTTTTATAGAGGGAGCTAACCTCTTAAATAAGTCATGAAGGAAAGGAATGGCTAGGATTAAAAGGAGTCATCCAAGGGAGGAGGATTGAAGCCCAAAGTCCAATCAATCTCCTCCTTTAGATGAGAATTGGTGCCCAAGCTACCTCATCCAAGGGCCAAGATTACTCCTTATTAGTTTGGGGTTTTATTTAGGAAAAGCGGGTGTAGTATCAAACTACCCCCTTATTTCCTAAATAAAGGTCCAAAAGCTAATCTTACCCCTTCTTATTACTAAGACACCTCCTAGAAAAATAAATGGACTAATACATGTCCAAAATAAAATCCTAGGTTCCTAAAATAAAAATTACATGTAAATAAGTCATGGCTTGCACAACTTGATGGTCATATGGAGGTGAAATCTTCCTCTATCTACTCTACCCATGTCTTCTTATATTCTCTTAGCCATGGCCCTAGTGATAGGGCCCTTGCTTGGGAAGTATGCATCACTATGACACATGGCCGATGGGCAAAATGGAGTGTGTCATGGAAGTTAAGGTGGATGGTTCGACATTAAATTTTTGCATGAATATGATGGGCATGGATCAATTGTCTCTACCAAGAAACGGTGCTAGCGAATCAAATGAAATAAGTGATGGTTCGAATGAGTTGGCTATTCATGTTGGGTCTTCTCAAAAGTCCCACGTTTTAACATGAGTATAGGGTCGAAGGTCATGGAGAAAGATAGGTATTTACTTGACATTGGTGATGATTCGCGTGAGTTTGCCATTCGGGTTGGACTTCCTCAAAAGCTACATGATTTGGGCATGAGTGTTGGGTTGAAAGTCACAGAAAATGAGAGGTATTTGTATGAATTGGATGTGCAGGGGACAATTTTCATAACTGTCAAAAACCGTGATTTGTGCAGCAGTAATTGACGTGACGTAATTTTAGGATGTCTTTATATTTGATGTGTTGTATTCATGCAACAGTTGTGTGTTGTTTTTATTAGGATCATTTATGTTTAATTAATTCCATAATTATAGGGATCTGTTTTAGGATTGGCAGTCTGCATTTCCTAAAATATGTAGCTGACTCATGTATATTTATAGAGGTTAATAACCTCATAATAATAAGATAAGAAACTATCCTATTTCTTCTAAATTTCAGATGGTATCAGAGCACCCGATCCCTGGGAGTCTCTGACCGTGCCGTCAAACCTAAACCGCAGCCTTCATTGCTGCGTGATCTATAACCTAAAATCGCAGCCTTCATTGTTGCACTACCTTTAAGTCTTGGTGCTAGCCTTCATTGCAGCAGAATTCTCTACCTTAATCTCACCTTGTTATGGCTCAAGTCGTGAGCCTGGAAACTGGGGACAGCCCTCAAACCGTTGGAGAAATGCAGAATATTCATCCAACTTATCGGTTAAATGGGAAGAACTATCTCAAATGGTCTCAAATCATTAGGACCATCTTGAAAGGAAAAGGAAAGATCAGTCACTTGAACGGTAATACACCTAATGAAACTGATCCTAAATTCAAATCATGGGATGAAGAAGACTCTATGATTATGGCGTGGCTGTGGAATTCGATGATTCCATAAATCAGTGATACCTGTATGTTTCTGAAATCAGCAAAGGAAATTTGGGAGGCAGTTGAACAAACTTATTCTAAGGTGAAGGATGCTGCTCAAATCTATGATGTAAAAGTGAAAACCGTGGCTGCCAAACAGGGAAATAAATCAATCACAGAATATGCGAATCAACTCAAGTCTCTATGGATGGAATTGGATCACTATCGAGTTATAAAAGCAAAGTGCTCAGAGGACTCAGCAATTCTAAAGGAGTATATTGAACAAGATAGGGTCTATGATTTTTTGGTAGGCCTAAACCCTGAATATGACCAAGTCCGAGTCCAAATCCTGGGAAAAGAAAAAGTTCCAGGGCTTAATGAAGTGGTGGCCATTATCCGGAGTGAAGAAAGCAGGAGAGGGTTGATGCTGGAAAACCCAACCATCGAAAGCTCTGCAATGATAGCCGAAGGAGGAACAATTATGATTGCTAACCAGAGAAAAAATTGGGTTCCCAGTATGGACAAAAAACATGAGGAGGCTTGGTGTACTTATTGTAACAAGTCGAGCCACACAAGGGAAAAATGTTGGAAATTACACGGAAAACCCCCAAGCCGAGAATGAGGGCTGAAAGATGGAAAGACCTCAAGCAGAGAATGGGGATCGAAAGGAGAAAACTCAAGCCGAGAATGGGGGTCAAAAACCCCAAGCCGAGAATGGGGGCCGAAAGGAGGCTTACACAAAAAAGGAGGGCAAGGACAAGCATACATTGCTAATGGGTAAACTGAAGAATCTGTACAGTTGAATCATGAAGAAATAGAACGGGTAAGATCAATTCTTAGTAAATTGGAGAAGCCCACAAGTACAAGTACGTGCTCATTGACATATTCTGGTAAGTTTCCATTTTTGTTTGGGCTCAATGTTTCAGATACACCATTTACACATTACTGGATATTAGACTCTGGAGCCACTGACCATATGACCCCCTTACCCAAATACTTCTCCACATATTCCCCATGTCCTAGCAACAAGAAAATTTCCACCGCAGATGGAACCCTTATAACTGCAGCCGGACAAGGAGAGGTCCAAATAAGCCCATCCATGACTTTAAAAAATGTCCTTCATGTCCCTAAATTATCTACCAACCTGATTTCTATACAAAAACTCACCAAAGATCTTTCATGTAATGTTGTCTTTTACAGCAATGCTTGTATATTGCAGGACAAGAACTCGGGGAGGACGATTGGACATGCTAGAGAATGGAATGGCCTATACTACATGGAGAATCCTAATCTACCTACCAAGAGTCTTATATCTACATCCACCATGACCAATAAAGAGAAAGTTTAACTTTACCATTACCGGCTAGGACATCCGTCATTCCGAGTCATAAAAGTGTTGTTTCCTTCCCTGTTTAAAAATTAAAATGTGGAGAGTCTCCATTGTGAGGTGTGTGAGTTTGCGAAACATAAGCGTGTACCTTTTCCCATTAGCAATAAGATGAGTTCTCTCCCGTTTTCTCTTGTTCACACTGATGTATGGGGTCCTGCTTATGTTCCTAATATCTCAGGTGCTAAATGGTTTTTAACATTCATTGATGATTGCACCCGGGTGACTTGGGTGTTTTTATTAAAACAAAAATCTGAAGTCAGCTCCGTTTTTATCCAATTTGTCTCAATGATTAAAAATCAATTTGGAGTTAGTATCAAAAGAATTAGGTTTGACAATGCCAAGGACTACTTTAATCTTGTACTAAACTCCTTTTGCCAATGGGAAGGGATAATCCATGAGTCCTCATGTGTGAACACACCTCAACAGAATGGAATTGCAGAAAGGAAAAATGGGCACCTATTAGATCAAACTAGAGCTCTACTTTTTCAAAACCATGTTCCTAAGAGATTTTGGGGGGAAGCTCTTCTTACTGCCACATACCTAATTAATAGGTTACCCACTAAAATTTTAAACTCAAAAAGTCCCATGGAAGTTCTATCCTCATTCTACCCACACTTAGACCCTACAAATAAACTCCAACCTAGGATTTTTGGGTGTGTATCCTTTGTGCATGTTCATAGTAATGAAAGGGGAAAGTTGGATCCTAGGGCTGTTAAGTGTGTCTTCTTAGGGTACTCTACCACACAAAAGGGGTACAAATGTTTTCAACCCCTCTCAAAAAGATTCTATGTGTCAAGAGATGTCACCTTCAATGAACAAGAAAGTTACTTTAAACAGTCTCGTCTTCAGGGGGAGACAGTAAGAGAGGAAGATGAGACTCTCATGTTCCCAAATATGATGTTCGGACCTGAAATTGTACTTGAAACTAAGGGAAGTATTGAGAATTCTGCACCTGAACCACCTGAACCAGTGAGACCTCCTACATCTGCACCTGAACCAATGAAACAGCCTGCACCTGCACCTGAGGCCATTCCAAGATCCGGCAATGTCCAAGAATCCAACCCACCGTCACTGCATGAGGTAACACCTTCAAATCCTATAAATTTAAGTGATTCTAATGAACTTTTGTTTGAAAATATAGAAGCACAGGTGGACCAAAATCTGGACTTGCCCATTGCCCTTAGAAAGGGAACTAGAACATGCACCCAACAACCATGTTACCCATTGTCAAATTTTTTATCCTTTGAAAAATTCTCTCCTACCCATAAAACTTTTCTCACTAACCTCAACTCCACACACACACCTTCCTCTGTATCTGAAGCATTGACTGACAGGAAATGGAAACATGCCATGGATGTGGAAATGGAGGCGTTACACAAAAATAGAACATGGGAACTTGTCATCTTACCTCCTGGAAAAAAACCAGTTGGATGTAAGTGGGTGTATACAATAAAGTATCGGGCCGATGGGACAATCAAACGTCACAAAGCAAGGTTGGTGGCTAAAGGCTTCACTCAAACCTATGGAGTTGATTACTTGGAAACATTTGCCCCGGTTGCTAAGATGAACACGGTCAGAGTAATATTGTCATTAGCAGCTAATAATGATTGGGATCTGCAACAATTTGATGTGAAGAATGCCTTTTTGCATGGAGATCTTGAAGAAGAAATATACATGGAATTGCCACCTGGTTACAACGGACATGTTGCTACTGAAACTGTTTGCAAACTAAGAAAGGCTCTATATGGGCTGAAACAATCCCCAAGAGCATGGTTTGGAAGATTTACCAAGGTCATGATAGGTTTGGGCTACAAACAGAGCCAAGGAGATCACACATTATTTATCAAACATTCAGTTTCAGGAGGAGTAACACTTTTATTAGTGTATGTAGATGATATTATAGTAAGTGGGGACGACAAGCAGGAACAACAAGTGTTAAGTGAATGTCTTGCCACTGAATTTGAGATCAAGACGCTAGGGAGACTTAAATATTTTTTGGGAATTGAAGTGGCTCATTCCAAGAAAGGGATCTTTATATCTCAACAAAAGTATATTACTGACTTGCTTAAAGAAACAGGGAAGACAGGCTGCAGACCAGCAAACACTCCAGTTGATCCAAATATAAAATTGGGAAGTATGGAGGAGGATATTGCTGTGGACAAGGAGATGTATCAGAGACTTGTGGGCAGGCTTATCTACTTATCTCATACTAGACCAGACATTGCTTTTGCTGTAAGTCTAGTTAGTCAATTTATTCACCAACCAAAGAAAGCTTATCTACAAGCTGCCCTTAGAATTGTTCAGTACTTAAAAGGAACCCCTGGAAGAGGAATTTTGTTCAAACGAAACAAGAGTGTAAGTCTTGAAGCATATACAGATGTGGATTATGCAGGGTCAGTTGTAGATAGAAGATCAACCACGGGATACTGTACCTTCCTTGGTGGAAACTTAGTCACTTGGAAGAATAAAAAACAAAGTGTAGTGGCTAGATCAAGTGCTGAAGCGGAATTTTGGGCAATGGCTCACGGAATATATGAGCTTCTATGGCTAAAGATTATATTGGAAGACTTGAAGATAAAGTGGGACGAACCTATGAGATTATACTGTGACAATAAATCGGCAATTAGCATAGCCCACAACCCGGTGCAACATGATAGAACTAAACATATTGAAGTTGATAGACACTTTATCAAGGAAAAACTTGACAGTGGCATGATTTGCACACCATATGTGTCTACTCAGAACCAACTTGCAGACATCCTCACCAAGGGACTGAACTGCAATAACTTTGAAGGAATTATATCCAAGCTGGGAATGGAAAACACCTATTCACCAGCTTGAGGGGGAGTGTCAAAAACCATGATTTGTGCAGCAGTAATTGACGTGACGTAATTTTAGGATGTCTTTATATTTGATGTGCTGTATTCATGCAACAGTTGTGTGTTGTTTTTATTAGGATCATTTATGTTTAATTAATTCCATAATTATAGGGATCTGTTTTAGGATTCGCAGTCTGCATTTCCTAAAATATGTAGCTGACTCATGTATATTTATAGAGGTTAATAACCTCATAATAATAAGATAAGAAACTATCATATTTCTTCTAAATTTCAGAATAACATATACATGTTGAATTGGATGTGCATGAGACAATGTTCATAACAAATACATGCTTAATCATAAAATTTCTCCTTGTCAATGAGAAGAGTACTCCATGTATGTCCTCTATCAAATCTCAATAATGTGTATCCACACCGAGACCAATCTCTCTTCAATAATTTGAATATCTTAAGAGATAGTAGTAAAGTTCGTTCTTTTTCTGTGCAGCAGAAAGTCATTCTTATAGCACAATAAAGATCTTCTTTTCCTAAAATTAGGAAACTAGTAACATATTTTATTTTGTTGTCTTATAAAAATATCAAATATGTATCTTTAAGGGATTACATCCTTTTTATCTTGTCACAAATCTATTTAAATATTCATATTTTTTTTCAAATAAAAACAAGAATATCAAATATGTGTATCTTTAAAGATTTCATTCTTTTTTTTTATTTATCAGTATAAACAGCATTGACCAAATATAATACTTTAATCATATATTCTTTATCAACTACTTTCTCCAATTTGAAATTAAAAAAAACATTTCAAATAATTTATATTATATATACTTTAAGTGCTAGCAAAGAATATAATAATATTTCACTTTAAATTATTTTAATTTGGACAAATTAGACATTCTTATTTAATCATCAAATATTAAAATAATTCCTTTAACAGAGATTAGAATACTTGTTTGTGTGTGACATTGTAAGTTCAATACTAAGCTGGTAATAAATTAATCAAATTAATATATTAATCAAGGTAGGCATCTAGCAATACTCCTTAATATCCAAATAGTATGAAGTAATATTTTACTTTCAAGAACTTAAAGAACATATAATATTTTTCTTCGTTACAGTTCTTAGTTCATTCTAGAGTATGATATTATCGTCAAACTCCATTAATTTAAGCTATCTGGACTAACTTATGAAATTCATTTCTTCTTTCAATCAATTTTCCTGTCCAGGATATTATTTTATTAATGGAGTTCAAACTCATTACCAAGAGTTGATGGATTCCTTCTTGAATTATCATTAATTCTACAAGCATTTGATCATATCCAATATTCATTCAACTATTACCCTAAGGAATTAAGTGTCTAAAATTAAAATATAATAAATTACTTGTTACTTACTATGATAATCTCAAGTCAAAGAAAAAACATTTAGCTTCTTCTTGAGAAATTTCTATTGATGAATTAAGGTAATGTAAACCATTAGAAGTTCTCAATCGAGTCAGTTCAAATGATCATACTCACATATGCATCATTTATATATGTAATTAATAAATGAGATCTATTAATCTTTATCCTATAAAGACATTCACATATATATTGATCTATCTAGATTTATGATGTCTCATATACAATAATCCTATGATCAAGAGTACTTTAAATGAAAATAATAACAGACTTTTGTTTCTCATTATCATAATCTCTATTATGAAAATAAGTCTATAATTTTAATCAAGGACATAACACTCTATCAATTTGGATATGATTACATGATGAATTAGGTTTTGAGCATATTTAATTATTCTTCAACAATTATTTCATAAACCAAATATTCTCCCTATTGAGTTGGGCGTAAAGAGGGGGGAGGATGGACAAAGGGTTTGGGGTAGAGCTAGTGAGGTAGAAAGTGGTGGGGGCGAGCTGGTGGAAGACAGTTTAGTGGAGGTAAATGTAGAATGTCAATTTGGGAAGTTGGCATAGAGGGTGAGAGACGAGTAACGAAAAGAGGAAAAAACTAAATGAGGAGATCTGCTAGGGGTGAAAACAAAAGGGCTTGTGAGAGGCCGACAATCAAATCAGAAAGAGAGAGGGGTAGACCGAAAGGGAAGGGGGAAATGCAAATTTGGGATGAGGAAAATAAATTTGTAGAGGTTTGTAATATTGGGAAAACGTTAGGTGTCTTTGGTGGAATGAGGGGTTAATATTAGAGAAGCTACAAAAGATGGAGGAAAATAATAGAAATGCAAGGGAGGGAGGATTTCCAAATGCCAATTATGAAGATAATAATGTATAATATTAAAGGGTAAAGAGGGAGGGTGATGAAGTGGGGGGTAAAAAGACTTATTAAGGAAAAACAACCTGGGATGATGTGTATACAGGAAACGAAGATGGAGATTTGGAGACAGAGTTATTTGAAAACCAAGACGGGTGTTGGGTGGGTCTTTGGTCCATCAAATAGAATGTCTAGAGGTGTGTTGATTATGTGAGATTTATTGCAGTTTCAACAAAAGCTGAGATTTTCAAGGAATTAGTTTATAGGGGTTACTAGCAGATAGAGAAGTAGGTAGAAAGTTATGACATTGGTGGATGTGTACACCCCTTGTGATTTAGAAGGGAAATGTTAATGTTTGGAAGAAAGAGGTGTTGGTGTATAATGGAGGATTTCAACTCTATAATGTGCGTGGGGGAGAGATAGGGGGTAGAGAGTAATTTAAGGATTGAGGAGATGGCCCTATTTAATCAATTTATTGAAGAAGGGAAATTGTTGGATTTGTCTATGGGTGGACGAAAATTCACATGGTATAGAAATTATGGAATAACTATGAGCTGGTTAGACAGATTCTTGCTGTAAAAAAATATTTTACTGATGTGGGGAAAAATGGAGCAATGGAGGTTGACTCAAAGTGTATCAGACCATTTCCTAGTTTTGTTGACTGAGAGGGAGACTGACTAGGGGCCCCAAGCCATTTTAGGTATTAACTTTTGGTTCGAAGATAAGAGGTTTCGACTACAGAATGAATGGAAAAACTTATCAGTTGAAGGGAGGAAGACATTTGTTCTAACAGAAAAGCTCAATCTAATTAGAGGAAAACTTAAGGCATGGAATGCAAAGCTATTTGGGGAAGCTTACATGAGTTGGATATGCAAGAGAAAGGCAACAAGTTAGATGAAAATGGCAGAAGCGAAAAGGTGGGGCATATGGCTAATCTTCGCCAATGGTTTGGGAGGAAGTGTTCCTTAGTTAGGTAGCAATCAAGGGTCCAATGGTTGAAAAGAGGGGATGCTAATTCCAAATTGTTCCACCGAGCGTTGGTGAAGCGGAGGAAGACAAATAATATATTGAGTCTTAACTTTGAAGGAGAGGAAGTGGTTGGTGTGGTTAGGCTTAAAGAACTGGTGAAGGATCATTTTTAGCAGCATTTTTGAAGTCAGGATTGGTGTAGGCCAAAACTGGATAGGTTCGATGTAACATCCTCAAATTTTAAAATACAAATATTCGAATAATCATTCAGTTAAGAAAAGATTAGATTGTTTAAAAAAATATTAAAAGATAAAACTATAAGCATTTTTTAATAATAAGAATAATATAATGTTTCCTTTAAAATAGAAATAAGATAAAATAAATAAAAATTTGATACCATTTTGAATTTAATCTGTAAAAACTAATCTTTTATAAAAGATAAAAATATAGAGAGGGGAAAATCAACCTTAAGCTATTATATATAGGGTTAACTAGTTCCCTCAGAATATCATACATTAGTTGATTATTCTAGGGTTAAGAAAGAGGGACATAGGAGCAGAAGAAAACAAATTAAAATGGTGGGATCTCACTTCGAGAGGTGAGTACAACACCTTTTTTTACCCCTCCATGGTATGATTTTATTAGTTTTTTTTTTTTGTGTGTAGTGTTTGAAAATTATTTTGATAATTAATTGAGATACCTCCATTTGCAATGGGGGTGAAATTTGAGATACATCTATCGAGCTTCATGGAGACGTTTTGGAAATACATTTAAAAACTTGTTTTATTCACTGAGATTATTATCTCATTAAAAGTAATGGCTTCAGAGTTCCATGGAGAAGTTTTGGAAATCGAAGAGGCTTGAAGACCTAGTTTGTTGTTAATCAAGTAGTATTTGTTTGTAACAATTTTACAATATGTAGTCTTTGCAATTATTTTCATATTCTAGAGGTCTACATTTGACGATTATATTTTAATATTATGTAAGAATTTATGTGTTTAAATACAGAATTTATTATTTTCCTTAAATTCTTCACTATTTTTATCATGGGTTATTACTGCAACGACGGGCGTTACATTCGACTTTTGGAAACTATCTGAAGATACGTAGGTAAAACTAGTAAAGGAGTTCTTAGGGGTGAAATTAAAGACGCAATATGGAGTTGTAACAGTAATAAAAGTCTGAGCCCTGAAAACATAAAATTTTTATTCCTGGAATAATTTTGGCACTTTGTGAAAGATGATTTTATGGGTTTTTTGGTGAATTCCATGCAAACAATAAGTTAGTGAGGGTTTAAACAATTCTTTTATTACCCTTATACCAAAAAAATCATCTCCAAATGTGATTCGTGATTATCAACTTATTTCCCTTTTGGGGTGCATGTATACGGTGCTCGGAAAAGTGTTGGCTAAGAGGTTGGCAATGATGATTCAGTTGGTCATCTTAGAGAACCAATCAGCATTTAATTCAAGGTAACAGATTTTGGATTGCATATTAGTCGCTAATGAAGTTGTGGAAGATGCACGTGTTAGGAAAGAGGGGTTGGTGTGCTTCAAGATGGATTTTGAAAAGGTCTATGACCCAGTCAGCTAGCAATATTTGTGGCATACCATGGACTTAATGGGTTTTGGGGTAAAGTGGATCAAGAAATGTGTGAGTTCGGAAAAAATATCAATCCTCTTGAATGACAGTCCTACAACAGAATTTGGAGTTGCTAGGAGACTTAGACAGGGTGATTCTTTCTCACCTTTTTTGTTTCTTATTGTAGCCCAAGGGATAAACCAAATGGTGTTCTCTGTGGTGGAGTATGGACTATGGAAGTCGCACAGGGTAGGGAAGGAGAGACTCGATGTCTCGCACCTTTAATTTGTGGATGATACCTTGTTGCTCTCCAAGGTGGATTGGGGGTTAGTAGTGGTGATGAAAGCGGTAACGTTCATGTTGGAGTTAGTTTCAGGTCTTAAGGTAACTTCAATAAAATCATGCTTTTTAGAAGTAATGTGAATGAGGCGTAGTTGCGTAGAGCATCAAACACGTCGAATTGCTTGGTAGGTACTCTTCCCTTTAAGTAGTTGTGATGCATGCAAGCTAGCATGGGTTTGAGGTAGGACCAATAAGAAGGATCATGACTTAGATGAAGCTTCAAGAAGCTTAGTTTAGGACATGTCCCATTTAATTGTATTAATTTGACCATTTTTAGGCTTGTATAAGCACCCTTAAGTCATTAGGATTTTAGGGGTGTAGTTAGTTTTAATTTTGGTCCTGTATTTTGGCCTATAGGTTCTTTTTCTTTAGGAGGTGTAATTAGTCTCTTTGTAGAGTGTGTTAAGTAGTTTAGGCTGGTCCAAGAGAGTTTGGACGTGTAGGAATTTAGTTTTTACACCCCTAATTCCTCTTCACACTATTCTAACCAACACATGAAACATGTAGGCCCCTTTGTCTCCTTGTTTCACTCCACATGTGCTTTCTCACTCCTACTTGGTTGATTCTTGTTGCTTCTTATTTTAATTTGAATTTTGGAGGTGCCATGTCAGTTCCCTCTAAAATTCAATTCAAACAAGAGGGAACATAGATCCCCTTTTTTGGGGACATGTTTAGATCTTAGTTGAATTAATTTAGTGTTAAATTGACATTACTCAATTAACACTAAATTAACCAACTAATCCTCCCTAATTAGAGGAGTTGGATGTTCATGTTAGTACCCATAGATCCATGTTAAGCTCTATATAAGGAGTTTCCCTCCTTTCATGTAGCTTTTAACACTCATTTGAATGAAAATAACCTTTCTCTAGATTTGAGAGCTCTTTGTTCTTAGAGAGTGTTCATGTTCTCTCCACTCTTGTGAGTATCCTTCATGCTATCATCAAGGGTTCCTTCCTTTTGGCTAGCTTCACCATGGCTTATCTCCTTCATTGAAGAAGTGGTCATCTCCTAGTCTTCCACCTCCACTTCTTCAACCTTGGAACCTTTATGAGCAAGATCCTAGATGACATTCTCTTCCTCAAGAATTGTTCAACCATGGCTTAGGGAGGGATTCATAATTTGATATCAGAGCTTAGGCTCTAATAGAGGTTCTTCTACTATCTCTAGCTGTTAATTTTTTTCATCTTGTTCATTGTTTTGTCATCTTCTTCTTTTACTCCAATTTTATGTTCTTTTCGCCATTCCATGTGGTTTGATAATATTTCTTTCTTGTCTTGTGTTATTTGGCTTGTTATTATGATTTTGTTCAGTTCATTTTAATTCTAAGTCATTTCTCTTCATTTTAATCGGTGTAATTGTGGTGTATGCACTTTATTGAGTTTAATCGGTTCAAATTGCTTATTCTTCCTTTGAATAATGTATTCTTGTGTTTAGGACTCACTTCCACCATTAAATTTTTGTTTTGAGTCATTTTGTGCATAATGAAGTTCCTAAGAAACACCAAACCGTGAACCCACACCTCTGTGGCGTTTCCACAGCGCTGTGGCTCAGGTGTTTTGGCTTTCATTTTTGCATTTTCTTGACTGTTTTTTGTGCGTTTTTTCTGTTGCTTATCTTAGGATTTATTTTCAGTTTTAAAATCTCAAAGTATTTGTCATTTAGAGTTTTGTTTAGTCCTTAATTTTGTCATAAGAATTTCCTTAGGTTTTACTAATTTTTGTGTTGATTTTGTGTCTTGAAACAAGAGTTGTGTTCACCTCTTAAAATTGAGCTTCTAAGAGAGTTTTGCTCTCTTGTTTAAGTCTCTTGAGAAGTCACACATGCTTTTAGTTCAAGCATGTTTCTTCAATAATTTTTCAAAAAATTATAGCTCAATTTGTTCTCTAAATTTTAAGTGTTGTGTTGCATTTTGTAGTAGCTTTTACTGTGCTTTTTTTAAGTGAAACTGTTTTGGTATTTAGAGTTGTCCTTGGCCGATTGTTATTGAACAAGATCTTGTGCAAAAAAATTTAGTTCATGCATAAATTAAGCACTCTTAAGCATACCTCAAAACACTTCAAATTTTAGTGCACTTTGAGTTACCAAAATTTTCTTAGATTGCATCATTTGGTTTGGAAATTGTGTGGCCTTGCTTAAGTTTGCTTCAAGCTTTTAATGCCTCTTGATTCCTCTTAAAATTTTCCATCCAAATCTGAAATTAGGTGCAGGCAAAAGAATTAAAAAAAACAAAAAAAAAAGAAAAGAAAGTCAAAAGAAAATTTGAAAAAGAAAGAAAAAAAAAAGAGTGCAAAATAAAGAATTAAAAAAATACATAGACAAAAGTATTGTACCTAATTGGAAGTTTATTGTAATTACAAAAGAGGACCTAAAATCAATTGAAATAGCTTGAAAATTGAACATATAGCATTCAACCATCACTTTTATTATTGGTGCAATTTTTTATAATTGTTTGAGTCATTTTGCTTTTTAGTCCTTATCCTTATCTAGAACTTTTCTAGGATTTCCTTTGTGTGCTTAGCCTTCTTTCTACCTTTATTTTTAGCTTGTATTCTTCTTGAACTCTTTGTGTCTTGTCTCCATTTAATCCTTCCATTTGGATAGTTTCCATTTTAAAGTTGTGCTTTTCTTGCTTTACTTTTTCTTGTCCTATTTTTGGTTCTTGCCTTGGTTTGTGCCACTTTTGTGTAGGTAAGCCTTGAGTAAGGAAGCCTTCCCCAAGGGTAGCCTCTTAAGGAAGAGTTTAAATAGCTAAAAAGACTTGAACAAAAGGAAGAGCATGGACAAAGAGTGAAACACCTTGGGAGAGATTGCTTGGAAGGAAACTTGAACAATTTTAGTTTTTATTCCTTGTTGCTAATTTTTAGTGTAATTTTCTTCCTTAGTTTGTAAAAGGCCATTTGTTTTAAGTATTTAGCTTAGTGTCTCGCTAATTAAGTTGTGAAGGAGGAAGTGGTACACTACCTTCCACACCTTTAGGAGCATGTTAGATCCTTGCCTCCTTTAGTTTTATCTTAGTTACCTTAGCTTGTTTCATACGTTTTAGTGAGTGCTTAAGAGTTCCAAAGGCTCTTTGCACTTGTAGGTATTCTCTTAGTTTAGTTCATTTGATTTTCTGATACGCTTTGTTTAGGTGGTGTTTGAGTTCCAAAGGCTCATACATCTTTTAGTTAAGAAACAAAAAAAACAAAGGGTGAGATGAGTGACTTCTACTCTAGGAACAAACCTCTCCTTAATGCTTACCATGATCCAAATTCTCCTTTTTTTGCCAACCCTTGGGAGATAGTTGAAAAACAAAAAGAGGAGGGATGGGAAAGAGAAAGAAAAATAAAAAAAGAGATATAGAAGAGAGAGGATAGAAAGAAATTATATAAAGAAAAAATAGAGAAGAGAGAAAGATGAGAATGAGAGAAAATAGACAGAAGAGAGATGGAGAAGAGAGAATGAAAGAAAAGAGAAAAAGAGGAAAGAAAGAAGATAAAGAGAACAGAGAAGGGAAAGAGAAAGAGAAATAAAAGAAAGGGAAAGAGAAAGAGAAAGAAAAGAAAGTTGGGACCATGTAGAAAAGATTTTTATAAAATACAAACAAAAATTGAAAAAGAAATTGGTGAGAAGAGTGACCCTAGCCAAGACCTAGCTTTGAACTCTAGCGTAGGTTAATCTTTTAACCAATCCATTAAAACACAAGTGGAATTTGGGATTGTGAAAAAATCTTTTGAGCACATTGACTCACAATCTCAAATTCACCTTGAATATGATTCTTTATTAAACATTTTAACAAGTGTTGGACTTATATCTTTACCTTTTGAGAAACAAAATTGTGAAGTTCAATGATGGAGAAAGGTGAATGTGATGTCCTACTTGACACTTCACCAAGTTTTGAACTTGGGCCTACATCCTTAAGGCTCAAATCAAATCCTCAAGTTCAAAATTTGGCCAAAAGTGAGAGAGAAGAAGGTTTTCAAGAAGATTACTCCTTACGTCCTAAGGAGGATCTTATTAAAGAAACTTCTCTCTTAGGATAACTGCAAGTGGAGGTTGTGTTTTAATCATTTGAACACATCTTTCTACAACCTCTTGTTGCATATAAAGAAGCAAATTCACCAAGTGTTGAAGTTGAACCTTTATTAATAAAGCTTAAACAAGAACCTTAAGTTCAACACTTGAAAGAAAAAAAGTTGTTCATCAAAGAGATTTATCATTGCCATCCAAGGAAAATCTAATTGAAAACAACCTTCCCATGTTGCAAATAGGAGAGGAGGTTGTGCGCATAACTTTTGAGCACAATGAAACACAACCTCAAATACTACTTGTGGATATGGCCAAGTCTGGTCAGGAGATTAGGCTATAAACCTTTTCTATCCATAGCCAATCTCAAGGCCCACTTAAAGAGATCTTGAAAGAAAGGTTCACCCCTACGCCTATCATCATCTTGTAGGGTGAACAACAAGATAAAGCCTATCGAGCTTTCTTGGATGAGTGCTCCAAGGCACCTAAGCTTGTCTCACTTTCTACCCGGATGGGACTAGCCTTTAGTGAACTTCGAGTCACTTGGGGAACTACTATATGGGGGCATAGGCACAACAAACAATTTTTAAACCTTAGTGCATACCCCCACCACCCTAAGTCTATGAGGTCTCCTTATAGACCTTCTGCCCTTAACATATGTGTACATAATCATATACTCATTCCTATACGGGTGCTTTTGCGGGATTGGAAAAAAAGGAAGAAAGACCACAGGATTTGAGGTCAAATCCTCCTCAAAAGAGAGGATATGATGCATGCGTACCTAGCATGGGGTTGATCTAGGACCAATAAGGAAGGAGCATGACTTGGATGAAGCTTCAAGGAGCTTAGTTTAGGACATGTCCCGTTTAATTGTATTAATTTGACCATTTTTAGGCTTGTATTAGCACCCTTAAGTCATTAGGATTTTATAGGTGTAGTTAGTTTTATTTTCGGCCTTGTATTTTGGCCTATAGGTTCTATTTTCTTTATGAGGTGTAAATAGTCTCTTTGTGGAGTGTTTTAATTAGTTAGACATGGTCCATGAGGATTTGGATGTGTAGAATTTAGTTTCTACACTCCTAATTCCTCTTCCACCCTTTTAACCAACACATGAAGCATGTAGGAGACATGTGAGCCCCCTTGTTCCCTTAGTTGACACCACATGTGCTTTCTCACTCCTACGTGGCTGATTCTTATTCTTTTTTATTTTAATTTGAATTTTGGAGGTGCAATGTCATTTCCCTCTAAAATTCAAATTTAAACTAGATGGAACATATATCCATATTTTTAGGGTCATGTTTGGATCTTTAGTTGGATTAAATTAGTGTTAGTTGATCACATGGTAAATTAACACTAAATTAAGCCAACTAACCCTTGTTTAAGCATATTGGACGTTTACTTAGGAGCTTTAGGCATATGATCCATAGCTTACTCTATAAATAGAGCTCTACACCTCATGTAATCCTTTAACACTCATTTTAATTGAAAGATAAATTTCTTCTCTACTTTTGAGAGTACCTTCTTCTCTTAAAGAGAGTGTTCTTGTTCTCTCTATTTTTGTAAGAGTTCTTCATGCTATTATCAAGGGTTCCTTCCCTTGTGGCTAGCTTCACTTTTTGCTTATCATGTACATAGTAGAAGTGATGCATCCTTCACCTTCATCTTCTAGTCTTCCACCTCCATTTCAAGGCTTTTTAAGGACATCTAATAGTGGATCCTAGGAGGCATCTCCTTCTCTAAGTATTGTGCAACCATGGCTTGGTGAGGAATGCATCATGTGGAGGCCAGTGATGGAGGTGGTTCGTAAGAGACTAACGCCGTTTAGAAATAAACACATCTTTCTAGATGGAAGGGTGATGCTTGTTAAAATAGTCTTGTTGGCACTTTCTATTTACTTTCTCTCGTTGGTGTTTTCTAATTTCCTTTGGGGTGGAGACGAGGTAAATTGGAAAGTGACATGGGTATCTTGAGAGAGGGTTTGCCGAACGAAGGAGGAGGCGAGCATGAGGTTGAGAGATTTGGAAAAATTCAATTTTGCATTATTAGGGAAGTGGAAATGACATATGCAGGTTGAACATGATAGCCTTTAGGTTAAAATCTTGAAATCCAAATATGTGTGGAAAGTGGAAATTGGGAAAGTAAGGCCTCACAGTGTTCCAAATGATGGGTGGTCGTGCAAGCTATTGTAGTGCATGGTGCAAGGTATATGGGCTGGTGGGGTTGGTAATGTTAGGAGCCATCTTGGGGATTGTGTGTTCTGGAGGAGATATAGGTGGGGGCACAAAGTCTTTAGGAGGAGTATCAGAGACTTTTTGGGCTAGCGATGCAACAAAATGGATGGGATGCAAAGGGTAACCTATGGAAATGGGCTTGGCGAAAGAGGGTATTTGCTTGGGAGGATGAGTTGTTGGTTAAGCTTTAGAATTGAGTAAAGATGGTAGTGTTGTTAGAAGGGATTCAAGATAGATGGATGTACACGGCTGATTGGTCAGGACTATATTTTGTTGTGTCAACACCTTTGGATAATCTGAATGGTGGTTTTTTTTTAATCTAATATATAGATGATGGGGGTTCCTCCGAAGGTTCAGGTGTTGGTATGGAAGGTGGATGCATACAGAGCACCTACAAAGGATAATTTGGCAAGGCGA
Source organism: Psophocarpus tetragonolobus (assembly GCA_037954015.1). NCBI lineage: Eukaryota > Viridiplantae > Streptophyta > Magnoliopsida > Fabales > Fabaceae > Psophocarpus > Psophocarpus tetragonolobus. Next base: position 733,939 of record CM075692.1, on the reverse strand, counting down.
GGAGTTATTCATGGAGAGTTGACTATGTGTGGGATGTGTGATGAATCGATTGTATCGGGTAACCATTTATTATTATCTTGTGTATTGGCTATTAGAGTTTGGGTTGCACTCTGTGCCTGGTGGGGGATGACGACAATGTTTCAAAATACGCTCAGAAATTACGCACTCCAATTCTGGTGATTGGTAGGGAGGGTCATCGAAGACAAAGAAAGCATGGTCTTTTGTGTGGTTTGCTACTATTTGGCACATATGGAAGACAAGGAATATATAAGTCTTTAGAAGCTTAACTTCTTAGGTCAATCAAATTGTTCATGCTACTCATTTGAGTTCCTGGGAATGATGTAAGGTAGCTCAATTAATATCACATACCTTTGCAGAATGAATCATGAATCCCTGTTTTTGCATTGAGTGATGGGGTTGTTGCTTTGCTCAGGGAGGGGGAATGTTTATCATTCTATGTTTATTCAATGATTTTTTATATTTTAGGGAGGCATTGCTTTTGTTTTCCTATTCTTTTTATAAAATCTTTTGCCTTATAAAAAAAATAACCAGCCACACTATGTTAATGTTGGTGTCTGCAAGTGCACCCCATTTTCAAAAATCATACCTATTAGAGTGTTTATTAAGTGGGATGACTTGAAGACTCAAATTAACTTAATGTAACTCAAACAAATTGGATTGATTTTTTTTTATTATTATTATTGGGTGAAATTCAACTCAACTCAATCCATTACAAGTTGGGTGATGGGTTCAGTAAGTTAAATCTGAGACTCAACCTAACAATAATATTAAATTATTATTTTTTATTATTATTATTTGAAATTATGTGTTTTATTAGTTTTGACAAATTATATAGTTTATACTTATTTTTATGACTTTATCAATTTGGATAAATTGTATTTAATTTTATTTTGAACAAGTGTTTCTTTAGTTATTATTATTTGTTGATATTGGTCTACATGTTATGTTTATGTACATGTATGTGTTGATGGTTTTATAATTTTTTAAGTCTTTGCTTCATTGGACTTTGTATTGAAAAAATTAAGATTAAATGGTTTAATTTGTTACACATATTTATCATATAAAGTTTTTTTTTTGTCATAGAGGGTGAAATTGGTGGTCTATATGTTTACTTGCAAATACTCCATGAATAACAATTGTAGCAATTGTAATTCACCATGACAAACATGTGCATCAATTTCAAACTTTAGTTTGAAAACAAATGTTACTTATAAACCTCTTATCTTCTTTTTTTTTCTAGATCATACTTCTCGTACTAAAGATAATTTTTAATGAATTTTTCTTGCTTTTTTTATGTATTCAATACTTTTTATTTGACTACATTTTACTACATGTCATCACATGGGTGATATACAATTAAAATTAGAATTTAGAGTTGAGCAAGACAAATGGCATTTAAAATATGTCATCTATTTTTGTGTTTGCTACATTTGTACCTGTTGCTGCTTACTCAAAAACAGACGACATCTATTACATTTGTACCTGTTGCTGCATACCCAAAAACATATGACATCTATTACATTTGTACCTGTTCAGCAAGAAATATGGTGTTAGGAATTTAAAAGCTATATAATATTTTGTGCAACCTTCGAATAAGTAATTATTAATTATTCCAAAATTCAGTCAAGAGAAAGACTATTTCTAATTCTATGCTGAACATACTAAAGGAAGTAGGGTTTTTTTTTTTAAATGTAAATTTATTTAATCAACAATTGTAAGGAAAACGCTAGTCACGAGACATAATTTAAGGTTGTATGCATAGTTACATAGTAAAGCTACACAAACATAATCAGTGTTACCCCATCCTAAGAAACTAAGTGTTTGTTTGGTAACAACTTTATAAAACTGTTTTCAATATTTTAGTATTTAAAAGTTAAAAAACAGGAACAACTGAAAATAGTTTTGTTTTTTACTTTTTATTAATGAAATTTTAATAAATATAAACAAGTTTTTATATTTTTATATCTTAAAAATAGTTTTCAAATAGACTAAATTACCACTGGTACCCCCTATTTAGGGGGTAGCTCACTTTGTGTCTCCCAATTTTTTTTTTTGCACCTTTAGTCCTCCAACTTTTTCAAAAGTTTAATTTTTGTCCTTCCGTCAAATTTAGGTCATTGATTGTTAGATAGGAACGTTGACTTGCGTAATTGAGTGACATGACATCGTTATATTGTAATTAAAAGTTAATTAAAGTTAATTAGAAAGGAAACTTTACCAAGCAAGTTTTTTTTTTCTTTTCTTTCCGAAAACAGTTTTTGAAAACTATTCTTGAAAACTTTTTTCAAAAACTAAAAAAAAAAACTAAACCAATCAAACCCTAACTATCTTCACAAAAGTTATTAAGTTATCCATTTTGTAGTACTCAGGTTGCGTCGATCACTCATAAAGAGAAAAGGAACTTTTATTGCAATAGTCTCTAACCCATAGTCAAGATTTTTGGAGGGTCATCTACCACACTAATGACACACAAAATTGTATAATATTGTAGATACATTTCTTAACAACTCCATTTGCATCACTAAGATGCTGCCACAAATTGATTGGGAGGTAGACCATAATATTAGTGATGGAAAAATAGAGTTAGACCCTACGGGTACTTGTAAAAATATTCTCATATGAGGTGGGTAATTACCTACAAATTGGATATAGGAACGGGTGGATTCGAATCATCAAAAAATTATGCGAGTATGGGTACTATAGAACATAGTTCGCTCTATCCCACACCTTATACATATATAATATTAATTAACATAATTATTATATTATTTTTTTGTTGATTCTCTTGATAGGAGTTAAAGATAGTGTCAGGAAGTTTGCAATAACTTAGGCAACAGAGTTATACCCCTTGACTATAATTATATTATATAGTACTACTTCATTATAATTTTGAGTAAAAATATTGCTAAAAATATTATTACATTATAATCTATAATAAGTATAATAAATATAGAATAAAAAGAGACATTTAATATAGAGAAAAACAATTATACACTATCAATGTAAAAAATTTTATATTAGCATTCAATCATAACCCTCCATATATGCTAAGTTTATTTTAAAAGTCATATAAATGAATGATTGTGATTAAATGTCAGTATAAAATTATTTTACATTGTCAGTGTATAGGTGTTAAACTCTTTAATATATTTTAAGCAAAATTAATAAGATAAAAATACAATTAACAAGAAAAATTAATTTATTTATAGAATAACGCTTAATACACTTATAACATTATTTAATGTTATGGCAAAAAAAGCATAAATTTTTGTGTAATAATATAAAACTTTGGGATTATTTTATAACATGTTTTATAGTTAATGTTATATTGACTTATTTTAATATTATGTTTAATTATGTGTAAAAATATTGATTTATTATCTCTATATATAAGTAAAGTGCAGGTTACTGGCGCTGGTATGGGTATCTAGATATCCAGTGGATATGGGAATGAGATAAAATTTGTTACTTGCACGGGTATGAGATCGGGTACAAATACATTTTTTAAACGCAAATCTAGGAATAGTTTGCTTTTTAATTTTTTAAAAGAGTTTTCAAAAATAGTTTTCAAAAATAGTTTTCAACAACTGTTTTCGGGAAGAAAAGAAAAAAAAACCTTGTTTGGTAAGTGTTATTTGAAAACTGTTTTAAAGATGTAAAAATGGAAAAACTTGTTTATATTTATTAACCTGCACTTACCATTTTTTAGTTTTTCCATTAATCTTTGAGTTTTTGAGGATGTAATAAATATAAACAAGTTTTTTCATTTTTACATCTTCAAAACAGTTTTCATTGTGAAAAGCAAAGAGCAACATATTCTGATTGTATTTTGAGTTTTGAAAACAAAAATAAAAAACTGAAAAACAAAACTACTTTCATCTGTTCTTGTTTTTATTTTTTAAAAACTAAAAGACCGGAACTGTTCTCAAAAATTGTTTTTAGAAAACACTACTCAAACGAGTTATTTAGTTTTTAGTTTTTAACCCTTAGTCTCTTTGTGGAGTGTGTTAATTAGTTGGGTTTGTCCTAGGAACTTTTGGATTGTGGTATTTATTTCCATACCCCTGATTGCTTCTAAAACCCTTTTAACAAACACGTGAAACATGTAGGAGACATGTAGGACCCCTTGCTCCCTTGTTTCACTCCACATGTGCTTTCTCACTCCTACTTGGCTGATTCTTGTTGCTTCTTATTATAATTTGAGTTTTGGAGGTGTCATGTCATTTCTCTCCAAAATTCAAATTCAAATAAGAGGGAACATAAACCCCTTTTTTAGGGTCATGTTTGGATTTTTAGTTGGATTAAATTAGTGTTAATTGAGCACATGCTACATTAACATTAAATTAAGCCAACTAACCCTTGATTAGGCTAAGTGAATGTTCATGTTTAGTGCTAAAGCCCATGATCCATTCCTAGCTCTATATATAGGGCATTTTCTCTTTCATGTAGTTTTTAACACTCATTTTGAATGAAAATACTTCTCTAAATTTGAGAGCTTCTTCTTCTTAGAGAGTGTTTATGGTCTCTCCATTTTAGTGAGAGTTCTTCATGTTGTTATCAAGGGTTGTTTCCCTTGTGGCTAGTCTCCTTCTTCAATGGCTTATCTTTTCCTATAAGTGGTCCTACCACCAACATCTCCTAGTTTTCCACCTCTATTTCTTCAACCTCAAGGACCTCTATGAGCAAGATCCTAGGAAACATTCTTTCTCCAAAAATTGTTCAAACATGGCTTGGGGAGGATTGCATTTATGATGGCACCTAATAACAAGTGGGAGTGAATTATTCACTATAAGATGGGAAGTCGGGTTAATAATTAAAACATCGTATCTTTCTATTATAATACAAAGACAGAATTCAGGGCAAAAAAGAATAAAAACTTAAATATGAAGTATGTTACTTCTTTCCAATTGCTCTTTTCTTTGCACTCAAGTGAATATGCTCATAATTTGAATGTCCAAAATGGTTAAACAAACATTATTAATGTCTTTTAAATGAAAGCCTAAGCTAACAAAAAGTTAGTCGTTCATAAGGTAATAAGCAAATACTTAATAATTATAGTATACCTACTAGATATCTGTTTACTAATTTGTTATATGAGCACACAAGCCTAATATTTCAAAATTTTGCATATCCTACTTCTTTAATAAAGTAGGTACACATGGTTTAGTAGTAGAAGTAAGGTGTACAACATGTTAGATAGATTTTTTATTTGTATTGATTGGTTGGAATCGACAACTAATATCTTTCATTTGAATTTGGATTGAGATTATTGAAACCATTGCCCATTATTCTAAAGTAGTCAACCGTTAATAAGGGGCTATACCTTTCAATTTTATAAATAGGTGGTTGAACTGTGATGACTTTGATATTGAAAAATACAATGGTCTTGATATCCAAGGTTAAGGAACGTATGTCTTAAAAGAGAAATTAAAAGCCCTAAAAATATAAATAAAAAGGTGGAATAAGGGGAATATAGGCATCACTTTGATACCTTAAAAAAACTATATCACTTTTGGATAGTAAAGTAGAAGAATGTATTTTTAAGGAGGAAGATGTCAGCCTTAGGGATAGGGAAGTCAAGAAATTCTTCCAAGCATGTCTTTAGTCTCAAAATAATTTGGAGGTAAGACTGGATGAAGTTCATTTTAATGTCTCTATATAGAATAAAGATCCAATTTAGTAAAAAAAATTGTTGAGGAAGAAATTAAACTTGCAGTATAGGAATGTGGAGGCTCAAAGGGACCTAAAACATACAGATACAACATGATATTTGTGAAACACTGTTGAGGCTTGTTGAAAAGTGCTATTTTAAAGCTATGGAAGACTTTTATGACATGGAAAACTAACCAAAGGATCCAATGCTTCCTTTCTCACTTTGATACCAAGAAAGACGTACTAGTAAGCCTTGAGGACTATAGGCTCATTTTCTTAATTGGTGTAACTTATAAAATTATTACACAAGTTCTTGACCAGATACTCTATTTATTCAATTGTTGACATTTTGACCCCTTAATTTTAATTGCTCACAATTTTTCCCTTCATTTTATAAATTGATGACATTTGAACCATTTGTTAGATCATAGTCGAAGCTAAAGCCAAAGATGATGAAGACGAAGACAATGAAGATGAACAACACAACCAAACAATAGATAAACACCACGATAAGGATCGAATTAGGTTCTTTCCCATCCCTTGGCACCTAATTTTGGAAATTGGGGGTTCTACAAACCATAAATTATCTTGGGTATTTTATTTTAAACTCGTCAATTAACTAAAATTGTTATAGCCACACCATTTAATCATGTCACGTGGGAAGTCAATGTTAATAGTTTAACAGTAAATGACTATGATTTAACAGGTGATTCAAATGTCATACGTTTTTAAAATGGAGAGACAAAATGTATGCAATTAAAAATAGGAGGTCAAAATGTTAGCAATTTAATAAATTGAAAGACAAGAATTATAATTTAGCTTATTGTGAAGGAAACTCTAAAGGCAGACAACTATTGGATAATGTAGTTATTGTGAATGAATTGATTCATGAAGCAAAACGGATAATGAAACCACTATTGGTGTTCAAGGTTGACTTTGAAAAAACATATGATTCAGTTAGTTGACCTTTCCTTTTTTACATGCTTTAACAATTTAGATTTTGTGAAAAGTGGATTGGGTGAATAAACAAATGCCTTTAGTCTTTGTCAGTTTCAGTTCTAGCAAACGGTAGTGCTACTAGAGAATTCTACATGCATTAAGGTTTCAGACAAAGGATCCTATGGCTCCATTTATATTCTTAATGGTTGTTAAAGGTCCAGGGGACCTAGTCAATGAGGTTGTTGGTAGAAACCTTATATCAAGTTTGAAAATTGGAAGGCAAAAACTTCAAGTGGTGATTCAACAATAGGTAGATGATACCTTAATTATGATAAATACATAAATTTAGAATATTATCACTTTGAAACATATCCTTAGGTGCTATAAGATGATTTCAAGTTTGAAGGTTAACTTCCATAAAAGTGGTTTGAGAGGTGTAGGGATGAAAGAGTAGGAAGTGTAACCCTTTGCAAAGATTCTAAATTGTAGGATTATGCAATTACTGTTTTCTTACATAAGGGTTCCTATGGGGTTAAATGTGAGGAGAGAAAGTGTTTGAAAGTTGATGGTGAAAAAATTGAGACCAAAACTGCTATCTTGGAAATAGAAAAGTCTATCATTAGGAAGGGGATTTGTCTCATCAAATCCACCCTGTCTTCTATCCCTTTGTTTTTTCTTTCTTTTTATAGATTTCAAAGAAGTTACACAACTTCATTTTGAGCTTGCATAAAAGGTTTTGTGGGGGGATCTAAAAATAAAATAAAAAAGTGTGGATAAAATGAAAAGTGCTATGTTTGGAAAAAAACAAGGTCAGTTGGGCATTAAAGATTGAAGAACTTTAATAAAGCTCTATTAGGTAAATGAAGGTGGAGAATCCTTAATGGTGAAGATTTATTATGGGTAAAGCTCCTTCAAGCTAAATATGGGAATATTAGGAGTAACTTGTAAAGGTAACATAAAAGTGAGGGGTAGGATATTGGTTTAGAGGAAGTGTGAAGGTTGTGGTAGGATAGTGGGAATCAGATATCCTTAAGTCAGTTCCCTAGGTTATTTCCCCTTTCTGACCAAAATGAGGCTCTTATCTTGGAGGTGGAGAACTGGTGTAATAATAAGTGGAAATTATTATTAAGATGGAGAAAACCTTTACTAAATTTGGGAGATTATTTGAGTGACAAAACTAGAGAACATACTAACAAGGGTACACCTGTCTTTAAATAGGAAAGATAGTTGGCTGTGGGGAAGGCACAATGGAGAGAAAACTCGATTCTTAGTAAAAGAGACTTATAATACATTTCAATGTAGTACTTAAAGTACTAATTGCATGAAAGGTAGTGCATCATCGAATCCCTAAAAAGATGGAACTTGCAAAAAGGAACATCACATATTTGGATGGTGATGTTTGCTCGATTTGTTGAGCTAAACCTAAGTATTTGTTACATTAATTTTTCTCTTATGTGCTCGTTTACCAAATTTGGACAAGTTGCTATTGTTGACTTGGGTATCTGAAGTAGGGAGGACAATGGGTAGGAAATTATAGTACCTAAACTAAACCAATCAAACCCTAATTACACCTTTTAAAGAAAAATAGAACTTATAGGTCAAAATGTAAGGTTGGAAATAAAAATAACTACACCCCTAAAATCTTAATAACTTAAGGGTCTAAAAATGGTCAAATTAATGGAACATGTCCTAAACTAAATATGCATCATGTTACTTGTAGCCACCATCTTAAACTTCATGTCTGCTCCTCGTTTACAAGACATCATCTTCGTACCTGACCACAAAGAAATCATCATGCTTTGCCGAAACCTCATAATGCCACTTGAAGGTTGTGCTCACAATTTGATTTTGTTGCATCAAGCTTGGAACTTTTTTTTTATAGATCAATCATGAATAGGCATACGAGTATAATAGTTTTTCTTTATTATATGATCATGAAGTACTGTACAAACTGAACGAGTTTATAGCTACCATATACCGAGCAGTCAGAGACTATAGGATATAAATGGTAATTTAACTTAAATATTTCTCAACTTCTCTTCGTTTTACTTCATTCCATCAAACAAATCATTAAAGAGATTGTACTAACCGAATAAGAAATACAATCTTAATGTTTTGTTTGATAGCAAGAAATTATTAAATTTAATGGAATAAAGTAAAATACAAAATATTTAAATTAAAGTTTCGTAGATGAGAGATAAAGCTTACACAAATATTTTAAAAAAATGCTTTATTCTCTCAAATCAGAGACATCATTTGCTAATTGTTCTCTCTCTACCATGGAAGACAAAATCGTTCTCCCAAACGTAGAGTCATACGTTTCTATGAACAAAAGCCCCCTTTCAATACACAACCCTGTGCAGAATCAACCAACAGCAAAACCAGTTGAGTCACCACGGCAGATCGCAGGATTGTATAGTTGAGCGACTTGTCCTGTTGATTAGCATAACCATTTTTTATTTTTCTTCTCACACCCCTATTTTCGTTTTACACTAACAAATTTTTAAATTCCAAAATTGTCTTCATCCATTTTAACTTTATGTTGAGTATTAACAAATCTACCATATCACATTTGCACACATTATGAATTATATTATAGATGAAGAAATCTGCAATATCAAATTTGCACACATATTATGAATTATGATATTGGAAATTACGTAGAGTACATAGTGGATCATAAAGATTCGCAATTATGTGTTTATATAATTGCATACCATGATATTTACAATGTATCATAATTTATGTATATAACATAATTTATGTATATAACGGATGATGAGATTCGTAATATAATCTAATACATTATGGATTATATGATCTGTAATTATGTAATTAAATAATCACGCTTATAATTTGTAATTACATAACTCTTTTCTTTCTTTTAAACTACACAGGCTCCCTCACTTTTAAGTACTCGTTACAGTTGCACTCTTCCCTTCCAAAACAATGTAATATTATACATAAAAATTATTATACATGTATCTCCTAAGTTTTATATGATATTATATATATACCTCTAAGTTTTGTATGTTATTATACATGCACCCCCTATACTTTTTAAACTTTATAGCCGACATCTCTCTCAACTCCATCATTACACTATTACAAAACTTGAAAAAATAACTTATTCATATCACATTCATACAAAATAAAACATAATAATATAAAAATAAATAAAGTTCTCAATAGTTTGAAAAGAAAAAAATATAAACGTAATGAATACGTAAAAATAAAAGGGTTTGTGTAATTTAAAAAAAAATACAAATATAATTATACTAAACTTGAGGGTTTACCTCCATAATTACTTTTATATATTATAACACTTTTACGTTTGTGAATCCGCACATCAGTAGAATTCATTTTTGTTCTGAACCTAAGGAACAAGTTCAATACTCTAGTCATATACGAGTGCTAATTATGAATCATTGTTTGGATGGGGATATGACTTTTGATTGTTGCTTAATTCAAGTCAGGATTGAGGATGGGGTGGGGTTTTGTGAGGGCACAAAGGTGGTCGGAGTGGAAGAGTTGGTCATGGAGAGGACAGTAAGTGGAAGCAGAAAAGGAGGAAAATTACGAGTTTTTTTTACTTTTATATATCAAGAAGAAAAAAAAATATTCAAATAATTCATCCTCATATTATTTATCTAAATAATTTCTTTTAATATTTATGTTGAGAAATTAGTTGTTAAGAAATCAATTTCTCAACATAATTTATATTTTTTTTATTTTATTATGTGTTTTATTTTTATGTTTGTATCTCTTTTTATTATCTATCTTTTTTCTATATTTTTTTTTTTTTTAACATTTTGTAATTTATTTTTTATTTTATATTTTTTAAGTTAATTTGTTTAAACATTTTTTACCAAAATAATTTTAAATCTTAGGTTTAAAATTCTTAATTTAAAAACTTTAAACTGAAAAATAAATCACCAAGCATTTAAAAAAATTTAAAGTAACGTAAAAGATACACAACATAAAAATAACACAAATAAAAAAAATGAAATACCAATTAAAAAATTTTAAAATTATACTCTAGAAAAACATACACACATAAAAAATAAATTAAAAAAAAACTAAAACAAATTTAGTCAATTTTTAAAAAATTTAAGTTTATTTTTTATTTATATATTGTTTTAAATCATGAATTTTAAAATTAAAATTTTTTTAGTTAATTTATATTTTATTTTATTTTATTATGTGTTTTATTTTTTAGTTGCATATTTTTTTCTGTTATTTTAATTTTTTAAAAAAATTGTAATTTATTTTTCAGTTTATATTTTTAAGTTAAAGTTTTTAAATGCTTTTTACCAAAGTAATTGACAAACAATTTTAAATATTCGGTTTAAAAACTTTAAACTAAAAAATAAGTTATAAAACATTTAAAAAATTTAAAATAACAAAAAAGATACACAAAATAAAAATAAAACATAAAAAAATTAAAAAAAAATAAAAATTAACTTAAATTTTTTTTAAAATATATATATTTTATGTTTTTTATTAACTTAAAAAAAATTAGTTAACATACAAAATTTAACTTAAAATATAAGCTGAAAAATAAATTACAAAGTGTTTAAAATAATTATAACAACGAAACAATATACATAATGTAAAAATAAAATATATAATAAAATAAAATAAAATATAAATTAACTAAAAAAATAAAAAATTTTAATTTAAAATTCAAGATTTAAAACAATATACTTAAACAAAAAATAAATTTTAAAAAAATTGACTAATTTTTTTAAGATTTATTTTTTTAGATTTGTTTTAAATTTTTTTATGTGCATATGTTTTTCTAAAGTATGATTTTTAAAAAAAAAATAAGTTAATTTGTATTTCATTTTATTTTTTTATGTGTTTTATTTTTATGTTGTGTATCTTTTCCCCTATTTTAATTGTTTTAAAATGCTTTAAAATTTATTTTTCAATTTAAAGTTTTTAAATTAATATTTAAAATCTAATATTTTAATTTATTTTTAAATTATTTTGGTAAAAAGTGTTTAAAAATTTTAAATTAAAAATATAAACTGAAAAATAAATTACAAAGCGTTTAAAAAATTAAAATAACAAAAAAAGACACTTAGTGTAAAAAAGACATAATAAAATAAAATTTAAATCAACTAAAGAAATATTAATTTTAAAATTCATGATTTAAAAAATATACATAATAAAAAATAAATTTAAAAAAATTAAAAATTGACTAAAAAAATAAATCTAAAAAAAGAAACCGTGTAAGAAATTAATTCTCCATCAACCAATTTCTCAATATGAGAAATTATTTGAGTAAATAATGTGGCATCGTTTGGTAAATATTTTTTCTTTTTGATATATAAAAAAAAAAGCCAAAAATGACAATTTATGGGTGTAAATAGGAACATTGTAGGGTGGAAAAAGAAAAGTCGCAGCATTTTTTTCCAAACAAGTTGTGAGTCACTTTTTTGGCTTTTCTTTTTTGCACCTTTACGTGAAAAAGATATTTTATCCTTAAGTTTAGGTGTCTCTTTCCCTAATTTCCTGTTGAACTATCGTCAAACACCCTCATATGTTTTGAACATTTTTCTAGCTACAAATTTCATGATTTAAAAAGTAATTTGTTTTTATTTTGTTATATTACACATCATACATTAATTTTTTTTTTCATTGAGATCATGATATACGCAACAGTTAGTAACATAGTTGCAGGTCTGATGATCTACAACACTTTGATTTGATAATACATTATGGATCACTTAATCCACAATTATGTAATTACATAATTATAGATTATATGATTCATAATGTATTATGGTATATTACATGTAATCTTATTTATAACACAAATCTTATAGGTCAATAATTATATTATGAATTACGAAATTTGTAATATAATTAAGAAAATATATTATGGATTATAAAATTCACAATACAATTAAAGAAATACACTATAAATCCTAAGATCCACATTGGACTTAAAAAAATAAATTTAAATCCTAAAATCTACTATACACGATACATTGCAAATTAAGAAATCCGCAATATTGGGTCTTTTGAAAATTTTCAAAACTAGGGGTGCAAAATAAACAATCCCCTCTTATCTTTTTATTTGGTTTTGGGCTTTTAATTCATAACTCAAGAAGGCTCAATTGCCCCTGTTGATTCAACTCAGAGAATTTCTTCATGTACCTTATATAAAGGTAAGAAAAGTTTTAAATAGCCTAAGTAAAAAAATAAGTTTAATTCTAGTAATTTCAATTTTTTTTTATAGGGGTGTCCAGATTTATAAAAAAAAAAAGTTGCAAAATTTTTTACAAGTCTGGATAGGAGTGTGCGGACTTATAAAAAGATTTGCAAATTTTTTTACAAATCCAAATATCCCTGTCTGGACTTGTAAAAAAAGCTAATGTGTCAAGAGGAGATAAATACAAAGATGAACCACGAAAAACAAAGCAAACGCAAATAGGATGAACAACAATGCACGAAGAAGAAGAGAAAACCACTTATTTAATGAAAAGAAAAACGAAGTCGTACAAGAAAAGATAACGAGAGAGATGTGAAATGAAAGACGTGCGAAACGATCTCCCCAACTCTTATTGTTACCCGCGGACTGAACGTCAAGTTACGACTTATTTTTACTGTCTCTCCCTATTGCCATTGAGTCACTGTCGAAAAATTTTAGAGGTCTAAACTAAATGTCATGTCTTATGTTTTGTTATTATTAGTTGGCAAAGCATTATTTTAAAGTTGTTTTGTTTCATTCTTTGTTATTTAATTTATGGATTTTGTTTCGTCATTAATAATTATGCACTGTTATGCTTATAAATTTGATTCCGAATATAAGCTTATTTAAGAATTTGATTTAGTATGCTTATTTAAGTATTTTTCTGTAGCATAAGTGTTTATTTTTTATCATAATTTTTCTATGCTAGATGCATATATAAGAATTTATATGCATATATTTTAATTTTATAATTTCACAATTTACGATTTTATGACCCCATTCTGAGTTGGGGAAAAATTTTGATTTTGACTACCATGTTCTCTACTTTCTCTTCTCTCTTTTTTCCTCCGTCAAACATGGGGTACATGTTGCAGGGGGCAATAAACATGCCCATATCTTACACATCAATATTGTTGGTTAAAGCATCTCAATATTCAAAGAACCAAGCATTCAAAAGCAGACACGGTTTTCTGATAGAATGGACTACCTGGCTTGTTGCATATCAGAGGGTTAGTGCTCTTCTGCCTCTTCAATTTCCTGACATGTCTTCAAGAAGAATGGTTGGTCAACAACATTCAAAATTAACTATTGAGCAGAAAGTCAAGGCATCATCTGGATATTAAAATGTCTACTGTCTAGTTTTCATATACTGTTTTTGACATAATTTACATTCGGTGTATTCAGCTGCGTAATGGTAATTTATTTTAGAAAAGGTTGGTTAGCATCATATTCACATGAATTATATTGAAAAAATTATCATAATGACCAAATCAAAGATGTGATCAAATTATGATACATAAATGATGTGTAGCAATACACTGTTGAATTAAGTCCATAACTCAATTTTAAGATAATATCAAAATTTATTTTAACAAGATATTTTGGGCTTACAGGGTCTTGGGATTTGGGCATTATTGGAATATCACATGTGTCCTGTCAAACCCCTAGTGTTGTATGAAAATTATATGTATGTCACAAAGGTTAATCATGTCCTACATATTCCTAGTGCGAATATTGTTATATGAATATCATTACTCATGTGTGTCAAAATAAATATATATATATATATATATATATATATATATATATATATATCAAAAGAAAAAGACCTACTTATTTCAAGAATAAATATAAAAATTTTATTTTTTTATCTTCATTATTTATTTTCTTAAATCTAATAATTACTCTTAATTTTATTATTCATTTTTCTCGATATCTAATTGTTACAATCAGTCAGTAATTTTAATTGTAAAATTTAAGAAATTAAATGATGAGGATGGAAAGTAATTTTCTTAAAGTTACTCTTGAGTAACTTGATCCATCTTTTCTCTCTATATACATTTTATCCTCACTATTTAATTTATTCTCTTGAAATCTAATGATTATAATGAATAATTAGTTTTAACCATAAGATCTCGAGAAAATCAATTGTAAGGATGAAAAGTTTCTTGGAATAAGTGAATCTTCTTACTCCAAGAGTCTAATAAATGTACTCTTCATTCACCATTTATTTTCTTAAAACATTATTAGATATGGTGGAATTGAATATAACTCAGCGTCTTATATATTATTGTTTGATCATATAACTAGTCGATATAGGTCCAATTGCGGTTCGATAGAGGATGGCACAATAGATCCAACAACAAATTATTAGGATAGGTTCTTATATCATATTAGAAATGGTGAAATTTAGTCTAACTCAAACTCACAAAATTAGCTTGTAAGGTGAAGTTTACACCTCACTTATATACATTGTTTGGTCATATTACTAGTTGATATGGAATCTCTAACACACTTCCTTCATGCTGAGGACTAGACATCTCAAACGTGAAGTTTAACATTTGAGGGTGCTCTAATAGTTGCCTAATGGTGGATGGCACCATGATTATCAAACTCTCAAGTTAACTCTCTAAATCTTACAAGTTTGTAAGTTTACTTACCATCTGCAAGTTAACTCATGTGTAAACTCTCTTTTTAGTAAACCTCATAAACTCTATGCAAACTCTACAAACTTTCGGGTTTATTATCGAGTCATTGAATCAACAAATTTGGTTGCTTTGTAAGCGCTTAACGTTCAACATACTTCATTTAATATGTCATTCTTAAATTGAAAAACACTTGCCTCTAGTAATGCATTGCTAGACCATTATTACTACCTTTATAATTTATTATCTGATAGTTATGCATTGCTAGACTTAGTTGTTTAAGTATTATGAAATTTATGATTTACTATTTTGATTTATTATGTTATTGAAATGTTTAATTGTATGTTATTTATAGATATTTTATTATTTTTATATAAAGTAAATTTTTTCGACTCTACGAGCCGAGTATATTGAAATTTCACAAATTTACGTAAACTTTCAAAATTGATAACCTTGGATGGCACAATAAACCCAACAAAAAATTGTTAAAATAAGCTCTGATACTATATTAAAAATTGTGAAACTGGATCTAATTCAACCTCACGAACCAACTTATAAAGTAAGATTTACACCTCATTTATATACTATAGTTTGGTCATATCACTAATAAATGTGGGATCTCCAACACATCTCCCTCATGCCAAGGATTGGACATCTCAAGCATGAAGGTTAACATTTGTGGATGGTCCAAAAGTGACCCAATTGTGGTTAACACAATCGATCCAACAACAACAAAACATTAGGATAGGCTCTAATATTATATTAAAAATGGTAAAATCGAACATAATTCAACCCCATAAAATCGACTAGTAAACACCCTACTTATATACTATTATTTGATCATATCATCAATCGTTGGGAGATCTCCAACACACCTCCCTTATGCTAAGGATCAGATATCTCAAGCATGAAGTTTAACATTTGTGGATAGTACAAAAGCGGCCTGATAGTGGATAGTATGATAGATCTAAAAAAAATCATTAGGATAGGCTCTTATCATATTAAAAATGATAAAATTAAACCTAACTCGATCCCACAAAATCGACTAGTAAGATGAGATTTACACTTAATTTCTATACTATTGTTTAGTTATATCACTAGTCGATTGCGGAATCTCAACAAATATAATAATTCTAATATATATGAAAAGTGCTAATAACACTTTCTAACACTATTAATGGTTAAAGTTTATTACTAAAAAGTCAAAATAAAGTCATCATGTCACAAGTTTGTTATAGAGAATAAAATCTCACCTATATTCATGAGTAATTTTTTTAAAGTTATTCTTAATCTCACCAAATAAGTAACTAATTTTAAACATTAGATTTTTAAAAAATGGTGTATAAAATTACTATTGGAATAATTTAATCACCCCAAATGCACATAAAAAAAAAATCTAAATAATTTAATTATATAGTCAACATACCAACATTATTTCCTTCTCCCCTCATTATTTACACTCCCGTAAGCATATTAACTATGTCTTAAATAATGTAGATCTTGATAATGAGGATTCCTATTGACAATTGGCTCAAGCTATGAAATCATTTCATAGAGGTTCATTGATAAAAAAATATGTATCAGATTATGTGAGGTTCGTTACTTGATCTTTAGCAGTCTGAGCTTTCAATATCATTTGCAAGGCGTCATGACATCTGCAATCGAATATTAGTGCAAAAGTAACTTCCATAGAACTTATCAAGCATTTAAGTTTATAACAAGGGGAGGATCTGATTGTATTATTGTGATTTGCCATACCTCCAAGGAAGATGGTCAAGGAACATGGATGGTGAAACAATAATATCTTTGAAGCTTTCTCTATTTGCTATGTAAGCCTTATAACATTGTCCCCTCTCCTGCATCCTCCACGATGTCTTAAGATCAGTTTGAGGTCTTTTCTTCTCCGGTACAACATGAATTATTAAACCAGGTAGATACAGCTCTGGGGGATCATCTACGGATGGATTTTCCGAATTTGGAACTGTATCTATAAACTGAGACACCGGATCATCATTTGAACATGCATCAATATTGAAAGGATTTCTAAATTCGGAATCATCAATTTCAACAATATGATCCCTTGCCCTAGTGTCAGTCCAAAGTGAACATTCTTCATGCTCATTATTGAGGCAATCTTCACTACCAAAAGAATGCATATATTCACTATAGTCAGCTGGAACATGATCCCTTTTTATGGCCTGAACCTCTTGCTTGATGCTTCCTGCTGCAATAATGGACATCATTTTAGAAAAAGCACCTTTCATAAACAGAGTCTGATGAACAGGAAGAACAGATGATTTACGTCACTTATAACAGTGACAACTGAGAACAATATGTATTCTCCAACATGCCTATTATGTTATTAATTAAAGATGAGAAACCTTTATTGTCAGGCTCACACAGGCTTCTGCAGATTTGATGGTTTAGATCTTCCTGGATGGCCCCTGAATGATACTCAGTTTCATTCTCTACCTTGGACTTATTTCTCTGATATTTGCTTACATATATAAACCTACGTGCAAGTCCAAAAATCATGGCACTATCGGCTTTAGGATCTTGTGATAGTGATGTGATTGCAGCTGCCCTTAGCCGCATAATGGATCCAATTGAAAGGCGTGATGAAAATTCATTTCCAAATATAATGCTGCATTGTAAAAAATGAAAGCAAGTGGCAAGGAAACTGATAATGTTACCAAAAGAATATCAACCACAATCAAACTTTGTACTAGTACAATTACCTTGTCACAAATTCTGAACATGCATTTGCCACAACTAAATCCAGACATGGGAGTGGCCCAAATGAGTAAACATGCAGATTAGGGTAGCGATTATAAAGCTGTGGAAAAAGCTCAGCAATTTATTTAAAAATAAAATTATATGCTTAAAAAGGCTGTGGAAAATAGTTGCAATTAAAGAAATAATGGTGTAATAATAAATGAAAGAATTGTGATTTAATGACCTAAATAAAAAAAAATACTTGCAGATGAATTTATTAAATAATCTCCAACTTATGAATTATTTTAGTCCTTCAATCATTTTCAATGCTTAATGAGTTTTTAGACAGCCCCTTATCAGATCTAACTTCAGTACTACTTAAAATGTGCTAACAAAAATGTTCTCATTTCTCAAAAATTCCAGGAAGTTCAAGGTACTAGAGGATCCTTCAATCCAAGAGCAGCACTAACTAAATCGCATAGTTTGGCCAAGAATTAAATTAAGAAAAAATCTTATATCTAATTTCCTCTGGTTATTTTATGACAAATATACATAAGTTGAAACAAAAGGAATGCTTTGTTTTTCTTTTACATATTCACAAAGTTAATTAGCTTGCAAGTTTTACCTGATTTATAGGTTTCACCTTACACTTTTGGCTAAGAAATTAAAAACTCAATACAATTGATGTGCATATAATTCCAATATTGCATATATATTTGGTTGAGTGAAATCTCTCTGATGAGTAACTGGTTTTAGTTATAGTAGAAAACAACTTACTTTTACTTGAGTAACACCTTTTAAATTTTCTAAATTTGAGGATAAGTAAGATTTAGTAAAGTCCACCATTCAATTCCTTTCTTGCAACCTCAAACCGGCTTTATAGTATATATACAAAGAGAGAGGATAACTAGGTGAGAAAAAAGGTTACAGTGAGAGATGAGAAAACTTAACAATAACCCGTAGGATTTTAATAAACAATTCAGATTAAGTTATTCATTAAATAAGCTCATGTGTTTCTCTCACACAGGATTTCTCCCAAAAACAAAACTCAAAATCCTCTCTCTCATATGCACAAATCGCCTCTTAAGGGCGCACTCTCACAAACGTCTTGCACAGCACTTCCCTTACTAAACATTTTCGAGGATTGAATTTGAAAACGTCTTGCACAACACTTCCCAAATTGAACAGAAACCATGACAACAGTGGGAGTGCAGATTTCCCTGGCTCTTTAATAAAGTTATCAATGTTGAAAACTCCATCATTGCTTATGGTTTTATCTATTAACACAGGCATAATATTGACGAAAGCGGGAGAAAGCGGGGCATGAGAGAGTGTGCCATTGAGAGGGATTTGTGCATATGAGAGAGATGGAATTTAGAGTTTTGTTTTTGAGAGAAATCATGTGTGAGAGAACCACATGAGCATATTTAATAAATAACTTAACATGAACCGCTTATTGAAATCCTATAGTTATTATTAAGTTTTCTTGTTTCTCATCTTTAACCATTTTTCTCACCTAAGTTGTCCTCTCTCAAGGGATTCACTTACTCGTAAATCTTCACTATTCATTTTCTTGAAATCTAATAGTGAAAATTATTCACAAATAGAAAAAATCATCTGAAATAGAATCTCAATTAATTGAAGATGTTTTTGAAAAAGTAGCATTAAATATGACAAAAGTAGTTAAAATTTGCTTATATATCAACCCAAAAGATTTTTTTTCTCATATAATTCAGTCTGGAGGGAGTATTTCAATAGTATGACAAGCTTAATGGTGATACACTAATGATGTAAAACAGATTTACATTGGTAATTTGTGATTGGAAAATTCCATGACCTTTTTTCTAGTATGTTGACTACATGATGTAAAACAGTTTTACCGGCAATCAAACAATATATGTTGACTACACACATATACATGCATAAATTATTAAAATTGAAGTTTTACCGGCAATCAAACAATATATGTTGACTACACACATATACATGCATAAATTATTAAAATTGAAAGTTTGTTAATGACTACATGATGACTAAAAAAAATGTTCTTATATCTAAATATTATCAACTACTTTTTCTCTATCATCTAAATGGATCAAGTTACACAAAAAGTAATATTATGAGTTATTTCTCACTCCTCAAAGTTATAAGGTAGGTTAGATGGTTAACAAGGTAGAGAAGGAGAAGGTTGTAGCTTTGACACCTACTAGCAAAAAACTAACATTTCTAATAACTACTATTTACCTATAAAAAGAGAGTCATTCCTCATATTTACCATTCATTTTGTTAAAATACAATAATTAAGATTAGCTTCTCATTAGAAGCATCGAATTTCGAGAAAATATAATTTTATGACAAAATTTCAAAATTTATAAACTTTTATAAAATGCAGTTATTCTCTAGTGACATGTCAATTTATTCTCTTTTTATTTTTTGTAACTTTTTACTTTCATTTTTAAAAAAATAATTATGTTATGGGGGCAAAGTTATTTTTAATATACTATGTGTAAGTAAAAAAATCCATTTGCCGGGGCAATTGCCCTCATTATGTTCTACATGCATTTGTATGTGTGTGCATGCGTGCAGGGTTAGAATCTATTTACACCAGTGTGAGAGTTAGTAAATTTACACCTTCGATAACTTTCCATGGAATGCTAATTTTATCAATTGAATTTTATATTCTTATTAATTAGATTAAGTATATAAAATTTCATACAAATTCAAAATTATTTAATAGTTAATCATATCATTTAACCATTAACATATAAAATTATATTTAAAAATATGTTAATATCCATTATTAAATAGGATATATAGAAAATTTAAATCATGTGAAAATTGCTATACATGATTATTAGTATAATATCATAGTTTTCAATGGTTGGATTGGTAAAATGTGTAAATTAACTCTTACACCTAGTATAAAATGAATCTGCCAACGTATATATTTCAGAATAACCTTTCAATGAATACCTAGTTCTTGATGCAATCAAAATAGCAAATTATGTCCACAAATAAGGAAGATTAAGTAAATATCCTATATAAGTAAGAAATGTCATACTTGCAGTCCAAGCAATGCAGCTATAGAGCCCCCAAGCGAATGCCCAACTATGCGGATATTATACCCAAAGCATTCACAACCAAATCCCAGTAATTTAGAAAGAAGTCCATAGGATTCCGAGTCTGCATTTCCACTTTGAAAAAAAATGTTGTCAAAATTGAAGTTGATTTTATGTTATGAAGTCAAATGTTTTTAAATTACAGTTTCAGTTTAATTTTGGGAATTGATAAAAAGTATGGCACGTTACTTAATTAACCATTCAATGGTGAATATTTAACTTCACAATATCCAAAGTACTTATCATAGAATGCAAGAAAGAGGAAGAAACAGTTTGACAGGACCAACTCTCTCTAAAACAAAGAACCGTGAGTTTAGAAAACCTGAAGTATTTCTTACCATGCCCATCAGGATTTCCTTCAATCTGCATAAAAAGCTCTCGGGCGGCCTCAACTATGCCTGAATGCCCATAATGTGGGAATGCTGAAGTCACATTTTTCTTTATACCAGAATGAATGTGATTGCAACTGCAAGCAAGAACATAAAATATTGAAGTGAGAGGGACCAGAATATTGTGTTGGAACATATAAAGGATTTATACAGCTTGGCCCATATAAACAATTACACATTGGAACTGAAACTTTAGGATAAATAACAGAGATGTTTCCTGGAAATACCATTATTCTTTAGTCTTAGCCTTAAAAACATAGTTGATACTCATGCAGCATGACATATCATAATCCATTTTCCAGGTTACAAGACAAACTTCAGTGTCATTTTAAAACCAATCTGACAACAATACCAGAGAATATGCACTTATCCTAAAATCTAGAAGTTCGAATTGCACCTTAACATTTTCAGAATTGTTTAGTACTTTGTGTATTGTTTCAATCAGATTCAGAACAGTTTACTTGCAAAGCGACAAATATGTCCTACATTCTGTCAATAGGCTTTTTATTTGTGATGCTAGTATGTGTGTAATAACCACGAAATTCCAACATAATTTTGTATTCCCATTGTTTTCTTTCTCACTCATTTTCCACACTTACTAGTTCCTATAATATATAACAATATGCAACTATAAGTTGACAATCCAATCTAAAATAGCCCCAAGGTTCGAATAAACCTAGCATCCCTCTCTATGCTGTATTCAACAACACAGAACATTTGCAACAAAGTAATCATTTACATTTTTACTATCATAGATACCAAGAACAAGAAGATCCAAATAGGATACAAGGATAGATGCAAGATAAAGTGACACTAATAACAAAACAGAAAGCAAATAGTTATTGGATCCTATCATACTCCTCACCAGAGTTGTTAAATAACTGTCATGGTGGCATAATAGCACCCATGGTGTGGCAGATTTTTTGCCAACTACTGTAGACAATTTGTGAAGTAATGTCTGATATAGCGGCAACATAAGGTGCAATGGCTTGCTTTTATGGCAAAATTTTGGTCTTCCGCTATGTTCTATCATTCGCCATTGATACACTACTTCTCACCTTTTCTAGGGAAAACTTGCATGTAGACTCAATGTGTTACAAGCTATATGTACCTATGAAGTACCAACACTGACCCAGATATACGGACATAGCTAATATCTAAAATATAGGGCATTGCAACACTACACATATATATTCATTAAGAATTAAATTCAGATTTATACATTCAACTTCTACAAGTTATTAGCCTTTATGATCTTCATATGATAATAACCATCACAAAAAGAATACTAAGAGGGAATGAGGAGTCATTTCACAATGCAATTCTTTTAAACAAATTCTAGATAAAGCATATATCTTAAAACAACTACTTAAATCCTATAATAACAAGCAAAGAAATGGTATTGGCTCATGTCTTGGCCTTGTCCAAGTCATGAAAAAAAAAAAGTTTTTTGTATTAAAACACTACTAAGGAATGTGGCAGAGTGTCAGAGTTGGAGAGGTGTCTGATACACGACATGCCATTTCTTTAGCGTGTCAATCCTTCCTAGGTAGGTAGTAGGTACTAGTCTATTACATGTTTACAACTTCTGTGAATTTCATAAATGATTAATTGAGATATTTTGTAATTTTTCACCTCCATTTATCTATCTGCTCGTGAAAGCAATTGAAAGGACGAAGAGGGAGAGTGAAAAATACTTTATCAAGCCAGCCAAGTCATCTGCAGAAAGGTTGCATTCCTTGCACAACCCATCGGTTATTAGGTCCTCTGGGGTTTCAGTTCCTCGTATAGCTATTACTACAGATTGTAGATGATGTTGAACCACAATAAAATATGCAGCTTCACACTTGACCTGGCACGGGTATCAAACAAAAAAACTATGAATAATTAAATATAAATTAAGCCAATATAATATAAAAACAGAAATATGTATTGCATCATGATTAAATTGAGTATATTGTCATCCCAAGTTGGATATATACTAATGAAAAGCAAAAAAAAAACCATTCTCCTTATATTTTAAGTTTTCAAAACAAAAAATACAAAACTGAAAAGCAAAATTACTTGCAGATGTTCCTTTTTTCAGTTTTTAAAAACTAAAAAACCAAAACTGTTTGTGAAAACTATTTTAAGAAAACATTAATCAAACGAGTTTTTTAGTTTTTAAATACTAAAATTACTAAAAACAGTTTTATAAAACTGTTGTTAAACAAGCACAAAGTCCACTCTGAAAAAGCACTCAATCAGATTTATTTTACAAGCTTAGAGAGGTTGGAGAATCAACTATTTTTTTCTTAAAGAAGTATTTACTAGATATTTAGATGGAAGAATATAAACTACAAAAAATAAAAACAGATACTATATCCTGCTTAGCACACCCGCATGCACACATGTAAATGCACACATGTAAATGAGCATGCTGACATCAATGTCTATTATGGGAAACAATCTTACAAAGGGCATGGTACAAGCCATAATTTGCTTAACACCGTGATGTCTTCCCTCCCTTGATTTTAACAAAAAACAAAGGCTAAACAAATGCATCATATTATTGTTGGTGTTGAATATTTTAACTTGTTAGCATTGTTTAACTTGTTAGAATTGGCTTTCTAGGTGTAAAAAAAATTGTTTTCTATCTGACACCTAGAAATAGCCTTTTTCATTTACACTCTTTGTAGGGACAAGTCTCATCTATAAATATATTGCACTGTTGAGAGAGAAATTAAGCTCTCAAGTAGTCGTCAAATATTTCTAATCTTAAGTTGGTATCAGAGCAGGTCGATCACACTCTGCCTATTCTTTTCCTGACATGAAAATCACTGTCTACCGCCGTCTTCATTTTCACCTGGGAATAGCCTTTTTCATTTTCACTCTTTGTATGGACAAGTCTCATCTATAAATATATTGCACTGTTGAGAGAGAAATTAAGCTCTCAAGTAGTCTTCAAATATTTCTAATCTTATCATAGAGGGTCGATCACACTTTGCCTGTTCTTTTCTCGACATGAAACTCATTGTCTACCGCCGTCTTCCGTCTTTGTCGTTCGCCGCTGCTAGTCATCGCCGTTGTCTCTGACGACCCCCAAATCTAGAGCATCTCTTCG
Organism: Psophocarpus tetragonolobus; assembly: GCA_037954015.1. NCBI lineage: Eukaryota > Viridiplantae > Streptophyta > Magnoliopsida > Fabales > Fabaceae > Psophocarpus > Psophocarpus tetragonolobus. The sequence continues at coordinate 709,373 of CM075692.1, read as the reverse complement.
AGCAACACAGAACCGTCCTTGTAACGGAGCATAACTCAGCCTCACGCAGAGCTTCTTTGCGTCGCATTCTCCGGTGCATGCACAGCACGCCTGCCATCTGGTTACCAAAGGAACCTCATGCCATCGCCATTTGACTCGCCGTCTTCCCTAGTTTTGATTTCAACCTTCCACCATAGTTAAGGCCTAGATATTTCTGATATTCCATTTCTGCCCCTGTTTGGCTCCAATTTTTGGTCAGAAATATCTTCTGGACCTACCCACTCATTTTCTGGGACTCCCACCATTACTTCAGAGAAACTGGATGCCAAAAATTATCTCTTTTGAACTGCATCTGTTGAACTTTGGTTCCTTCAAGGTTGTCAATAAGGTTATACGTCGGATGGCGACAAGGACCTTTAAGCGCCACATTGTCATGGCGGACCAATATATATATATATATATACACACACACACACATATGTAAATTAATATATACTTATATATATATATATATATATATATATATACATATAAAATATGATGCAAAAACTAAAAATAAAATTGGAATATGATTTTATAAAAAAATTGGAGTATCTCTTTTACGTAAAAAAAAAAAAAAAGAGATGAGAGAAGTAAATCAAGTAACCCACCTGAAGAGCATATGTTGTTCAAGCAGGAGAAGAAGATTCCACGATGTTCAAGAGAAGAAGAAGAAAGAGATGTGTAGTCCATCATTGTCGGTCGCAGTCACAAGTGTCCGCGTCGGAGTTGTCGTAGGTGGTCACGCCAAAGGCGGTGTCGTCGGCAAAACTTGTCATCGGAGGCGCATGCGGCGGCAGGGGATATCGCAGCAGGCCGCATAGTGGCAAAGGACATCGCAAAAGGGTCACGCTTCAAAGAGATGTCTTGCGCTACGAGAAAAAACCAAAAAACCCCTCAATCGAGTCGTGTTGACCTAAGCCCAGACTAGAAAAAACGGAAAAAAAAAAAACCAAACTAGGCGCCACATCCACTATGTCTGCCATAACCCACCACACCGTTACTGCCATGACAGTTGCCATAATGGCGGACCCACGCCACAAATAAGCCAAATGGCCATCACGGATTGTTGCGGCGATCGCCATGCCGTTACGGCGCTGCTATAACAGTTACGTGACAGCACTGAGTTCCTTGGCCAAGGTTTTCATGACCACTTGGAAGAAGATAGCAGTAATATATCCTTAGACAAAGCTGAACAGTGGAAGAAGGACTTTCAACTTTGTGTTTTATTATAGCAATTTGCGGAACCCCGTATACTGGAAATTCTCAGAACATTCAAAACCTGTAACTATTTTTGGAAGAAGGCTAAGAGTATTTTTTCAAATGATATTCAGCACCTCTATGATTTAGCCCATAAATTGGCATCACGTCAACAAACAAATCACGATATGACCTCCTTCATTGCTAGAGCTCAATCAGCTATTAAGGAATTGACAGTGTTCTTAGAAGATGACTCCTTGAAAGGGATTAAGAAGTTGGATAAGTTTTACATGGTTATGATCCTTCATGCCATGAATCCGAATTTTAATCATGTTTAGGATCAAATGATGACCAGACAAGAAGTTTTATCTATGGAGGATCTGGCATCTTGATTGCTTTGTGTTCCCACTCTTAAAAGTAGAAATCTTCATGATACTACCGAGTCCTCTGCAATAGTGTCTAATCGTGGATGAGGAGGCCATGCTTGATGAAGTGTGTGCTCTTCAGAACAGTAATACTTGGGATCTTGTTCCTTTGCCTCCTAGAAAGTCTGTCATTGGTTGTTGGTAGATCTTTACTATAAAAGTTGGCCCTGATGGCACTATTGATTGCCTCAAAGCTCGTTTAGTGTTATACTCAGATCTTCAGGTTAGACTATAGTGACATTCTCTCTTGTTGCCAACATGACTTTTGTTAGACTATTTTTAGCCATGGATGCGCTTCGAGATTAGTCCCTCTGTCAGTTGGATATCAAAAATATCTTCCTTCATGGTGATTTGCTCGAAGAGATTTATATGAAGCAACCTCCTGGTTTTGTTATTCAGGGGGAGTCTTCCGGATTAGTATGTCATCTTCGTAAATCTTTATATGGTCTTAAACAGTCTCTCAGAGCATGGTTTGGTAGATTCCATAAAGTAGTCCAATAGTTTGGTATGAATTGTAGTGTGGCTGATCATTTTGTGTTCTATCGTCATTCAAGAGGTGGGTGCATCTACATGGTAATGTATTTTAATGACATTGTTATTACAGGCAGTGATATTCATGGAATTTTACAGATAAAACAACACCTCTGTCGTCATTTTGTGACGAAAGACTTTAGCAAACTTAAATACTTCTTGGGCATTGAGGTAGCAGAATCTGACAATGGGATTGTAATTTTCCAAAGGAAGTATGCATTGGACATTTTAGAGGAAGCTAGGTTAATGAATTCCAAGCCCAATCACACGCTTATGGATCCATATGCTAAACTCCTGCCAAATCAGAGGGAGTCACTTTTAGATCTGAGAAGTATAGGAGACTGATTGGGAAACTGAACTACCTCACAGTCACTCGTCCTGACATTTCCTTGTTGTTAATGTGGTAAGTCAGTTTCTTAATTCACCCTATACAGGACACTGAGATGTTGTCCTCCGCATTCTAAAGTACATTAAAGGAGCCCCAAGAAAAGGTTTGTTGTATGGGCACAATAACCACACTCAAGTTGTGGGATACTCAAATGCAGATTATGCAGGTTCGCTCACATATAAGAAATCTACTTCCGGATATTGTGTCTTCATTGGTGACAACTTGATTTCCTGGAAAAGTAAGAAGTAGAATGTAGGGACAAGATCTAGAGCAGATGCAAAGTACAGAGTTATGGCTTTAACAACTTGTGAACTTATTTGGCTTAAACAACCCCTTGATGAATTGAGATTTGGAGAGGTTACACAAATTACTCTAATATGTGGTAACCAAATTGTACTTCATATTGTCTCAAATTTAGTATTTCATGAGAGAACCAAACACATTGAGGTAGATTATCACTTCATTTGTGAGAAGATTGTATCTGGAGCCATTTCTACCCAGTTTGTTAGCTCCTATGATCAATTAGTTGATGTCTTCACAAAATCATTACGGTGTCCTATAATTGATCATATTTGTAACGAGCTTGGTGCATATGATTTATATGCACCAACTTGAGGGGGAATGTTAGATGTATTTCAATATATGGGCCCAAGTCCATCTCTTTGTATTAACTCTTTTGTGGAGCATATAAATAATATTCTCCTTGGTTGTACTAGACATACAAGGATTCATGCATATTCATCTCCATCTATAGTTACCATTGTTTAGCTTGTTAAAATAGGCTTTCTAAGTGTTAAAAGTTGTTTTCTGTCTGACACCTAGGAATAACCTTTTTCATTTTCACTCTTTGTATGGACAAGTCTCATCTACAAATATATAGCATTGCTGAGAAAGAAATTAAGCTCTCAAGTGGTCTTCAAATATTTTTAGCCTTAAGTGTTGGATAACGACATCTTCCTTGTGTTTTTCGTGAGTGTATTCTATAATTGATGATGAGCTCCCTTCAATAATACTTAAACATAAGTGTAAGAAACATCTTTTCAGTAATATTATTTATTACTAACATCCACACCCCGCTTCTTTTTTGTAAAACTTAGTGAACTTTCAAACAAAATTTTATTCTTTTGCATTTTTTTGTATGCTAAGCATATTTCTCTTATGACCAAAGCATTGTAGAAAACATTTGGATATTTAACTTCTCTTACCTGGCTGACTCGCCCATGTCTAAGCACTTCTGGAGGCAAATTAACGTACTTTAGAAAGGCTGCAGCATGACCTCGCCACCAGTTATCACCATCCAGTATAGGTCGTCTAAAACATATGAAATAGGAACATAAAATCCCAATATTGAAGATAATTTTTTTTAATATTGAAAAAGACATAATGTAAATAGATAGATGGAAAGACAAGAGAACGAATGACAACCAAAGATGTCTGTGTGTGTTCACGGGCGTGCCTAAGCCAGTGAGTTCTAAAGAAAAATATCAACACAATCATTCAGAAATTTCTCTTGTAAGTTGTAACACTATACATGCTCGACACTCATGGGTGCCTAATGGTAATTGAGTTAAAGCAAGTACTTCTTTGTTCTTTACATTTGCTTTGTTGCTGAAAATTCACCACTAATATCTTCCATTCGACTTTGATTAGAAAGTGTGCTTCTGTCTTATAAAATTTGTTAAACTTTTTTAGGCTCTAACAAAACCTGAGGCCTCATAAGATGAAGCCATTCCCTTCCCTGAACTAAAATTAAGAATCAAAATTGACTTTCTGCCAAAGTTTCTAAAAACAAAATGAGTACACAACGGATTTATATGGATTTGATCTTTAGTAGCTTGCTGACATGAACTTGAAAATATTACAAAAATCATATTGTGTATTGATTTACTATGATAAATTAGTACGAAATAACGAGTTTTCTTTTCTTAAGATGAAAAAAAAAATATCAACAGAGAAAAGAAAAAAGCTACAAAGATAGGGGGAAAGGTAATTTTAGACACTGGCCGGGAAGGAAAAAGTAGAGGATCAATGAAACCGGAAAGAATAGAGACCTCAAAGCATGTAGCATATCTTTTGATAAGAATTACAAAATTTGGAGTTTATAGATCATTTCAAAGTTATGAAGAGCAAGTACAAGAAGAACTTGAGCACAAAGGTGTAACTAATATCAAACCAATAATAAAGAAATTAAAAAGTCAAGGTTAGCGAGAAAAGTGAGAATTGAGTTATTAGATAGGCCATAAAATTGAATATCCAAAAAAATGGCACCTGTTTCGTGTCCAAGGAGACAAAATCCCTTGTCTATACAGCCATGCACAAGGAAATACAAATGGATTTCGTCCAAAATCAAGCAATGGACCCTGCATGATTATGGAATGCAGGATAAATGTAGAAAGCAAGTTAGTAAAAGCAATTGATTAATTTGGAATCAGTTTATGAAAGCAATACTGTGTATGCAGCTTCAGCAAATTTATGAAGAGCTTGAGCCTCCCTAATTCGCATCTCGGGTGGTCGGGTGGGTTCTTGAAAGGATTCCGTAGACTTTCCATGGTTTTGAAGTAAAGCTAAAGCTGAAGAAGGAAAAATGGAAGTGAATGAGCATGATCCATAAGGAAAAGGAAGGGGGGGAACAGGTGAAATAGAAGAAACCTGCCAAGAGTTCGATATGGCCAGTCCCGGAAGCACGATAAGCAACAAGATCAGCTAGTAAGCGTGCAACAGAATAGACTTCATCTTCTTGGGATGTAGACAAGTATTTGACGCGGCCGAGACAACACAAGGTCTCACGGATACCATTATCGAAGACCTCGCTGTAGTGGCATTTCCAAGCGTGATCATGGGTTTCATAGAAAGACCTCCATTTGATAACATCGGATCCCGTAAAGCACTGGAGCAGGGTAACGAATGAGAGGAGGACGATGAATAAAGAAAAGCACCTGTGGTTCCATTTGGATTCTGCATAACAGTTGAGAATAGAATGTATGAGGAGTTAGAATTGGAGCCTGGAGAGATGAGTGAGACGTCACCAACCCACCTACCTAAAACACAATCATGGGTTTCAGAAGAGGAGAAATGATGAGCAGCGTTGAGCACAAGGTAGGCAGCGGAGACAAATTGAAGCACAATAAGGACCGCGGAACATCGACTCCAGCACAGCCATTTCTTATACAGGCCCTGTTTATTTATGTGTCAGAAGCACAAAATTCAAAAGAAAAAATGGAATGGAATGCAAAGAACCCACCCTACCCTTCTGCGGAACCGTATAAGGAGATCGGAGGAGTCTTGAAGAATGAGGGTGGCAACGGCTTGTTGGGCGAATGCGGTCTGAAACATCACTATAACCCTAACCAAAGCCAACACGGAAACGGTCACAAATGGAAGCAAGAAGTGGGTATCACAGAGGGCCTCAGCCTGAGTTCTCAATCTCGAGATCAGGAAGGCCCCCATCAGGACCAACGCCCCGTTCGAAATTCCCACGACCAAGCTCGTGCATCTCACCCCCATTCCCATTCCCATTCCCATTCCCAAATGTCAATTCATATCTTCTATCCTTTGCTATATTAACTATTTTCCTCTGCCCAAATTGGACAAGCCAATACATCCTCGCTAATGTTTTTCCTTCTCTTCTCTTCGCCTTTTAATCAACTTTTTTATTTTATTTCACGTCCCTATTACAAACCACGTTTTAAATCATTTTAAAATTATTTAAAATGTTATTTGAAATACTTTAACCACCTTAAACAACTCACAAAAGTGATAACATAAACCCAAAAAATTATACCAATTCAACCCAAAATTTATTAATACATTACAAACAGGAAACATATTTAATTTTTTTTTAACATACATTCAACTTGGTTGGTTCAAAAAAATTAGAAAAATTATATTTACTCCATTAATTAGTTAAAAAAATAATAATTTACATAGAGTCATTTCATTATCATTATCATTAATTAGTTTAATATATATATATATATATATATATATATTACATGTAAAAGTGCGTTTGATGTTTATTTAATAATAAATTTTTAACAAATAAAAATTATGTTGTTTTAAAATGTATATTAAATTAAAATATACATATAAATATATTTTTATATTATTTTAGACTTATTTATAATGTGTTTTTATTGATTTAGTGTGTTGTTTTGAATTGGTTTGAGCTTATATTATAAAATAAGTTTTATTTTTTATAAAAATTTGAATTTTTTTTTTAAAAAAACCGATTTTGGCCTAGTGGTCAAGTATAAGGTCAGGCTGAGCTTAGAAGTATGTAGTCTGAACAAAATATAAGTTGGCCCAGCCCAGTCCATTTGTTTGAAAAGTCTGACAGGTGAAGCTTGGTCGGGTCAGTTTGCCCAAATTATCAGCTCCAGATTTGTCACATTAGTTGTTTCTTGTCGCCAAAAACAATAGTATAATAATAACATACGACTTTTTAAAATAAAAATATTCATGTTAATTAAAATAATAATAAATTAGGTTGGACCAAATTTATTTATTTTTCTTTTTCTTGCCTGAAATTATATAAATTTAAAAGAAAAAAGTGAAAACTTTGAATAATGTCGAGCTAAAATATATTCAATTTAAAATGGCAATAAGGTTTTTCTTTAGCACAATTTAGCTTAAATGCACCATTTTAGTAAATGAAAAAAAAAACATATATATAAAGTTTATTTCCCCCTTCCACTTATTCTTCTCCATCAATTGTTCTCTTCCCTCTTTATTTCACTTTCTCTCCTTCTTGTTTCCTTTCACCCTTTTGTGTTCCACTTACTCTCAAATCTCTTTACTTAGTGAAAGATAATGAAACTCAAAACTCTTACTCATTCTCTTTTTCTTTTCAGAACTAAGTTTGATATAGTGACACATGGGAAATCGATTGGATCACCTATATTGGCTTGGAGTAAGTTTTCTTGAATATTTATGGCTCGTTTTCTTTCGAAGTGTCAAAGATAGGTTGCTTATGAGTTTAAGCAACTAGAGCAGACTGAGGTTATGTTAGATTCAGATTACAGTGCCCATTTTACTCAACTTTCTAGGCATGTTTTTTATCCTATCACAAAGGAGATTTGTGTCAAAAGATTTATTAGAGGGCTGAAGGAATACATGTTTAGATCCATGGTTGGTTTAACTATTCTACTTTTGTTGAGGTTTTGAGCCTAGCATTAGAACTTGAGCAACAAAAAAAGAAAAAAAGAAGTATTGATCAAGATTTACACAAGAAACAATGGGTTAAAGAATCACATAGTAGTCACCCTAGTATTGGTGTAAGATCAGTGTCGGGTTATCAGGTGCAACAGAGAGCGGTATCACATAAAGGTGATTCTAGTGGGTAGTTTTTTGGCTTAGTGTAGAGTCGTCGATCATATCAAGGGAGATCTTCATGAACCACTTTTTCCACAACGACATTCTGGAATGACTTCTACTATTTGTCCTACTTATGGGAAACTTCATACTAGGGCTTCTTTTAGAGATAGTATGGTGTGTTATCAATGCGGACAGACAAGCCATATCAGGAGGGAATGTCCAGTGGTTGTGACCTAGCCATCATCCAATCATGCATCAACACCAACAACTTCTCGAGCTCTTTTTACTCTTGTTAAGTCGTTTGTAGGTTCTTTAGGTTGAGGTTCTAGAATGGCTCAACTAAGTAATAAAGGGTCTAATGGTAAAGGGTCTAGTGGTACAGGCAAGGAAAGGTCATGCTTGGGTTTTTGCTACGACTCATTAAGATGATCAAACATCCAATTAAGTGGTTAGAGGTATCATTTCTATTTGTTCTCAAGATGCACATGTGTTGTTTTATCCTGAAGCTACACATTCTTTTACATCCTTGTCATTTACTTCTCAACTTGACAAATGTTCTTTTTCTTTGAATGAAACCTTAGTTGTGACTACTTCAGTCATATATTTTGTTAGCTGATTGTGTGTGTAAGTTACGTGTGGTAGTTATTAAGGGTAAATAATTACTTGCAAACCTAATAGTTTTTTATATGGTTGATTTTGATATGGTCTTAGACATGGATTAGTTAGCTTCTCGGTGTGCTACCTTGGATCATAACAAGGTGGTGAAATTTGAAATGCCCAGGGAATTAACTTTCTCATTTTAGGGAAATCGAGGTTGGGTACCATATAATTTAATTTTAGCTTTAGGAGTTAGCCTATTATTGAGAAAAGGTTGTCAAGGGTATTTAGCTTTGGTGACGAATATACAGGCAAATGAGGTGAAATTGGAAGAAGTCTCGATATTGTGAGTTTCCTAATATCTTCCCTAAGAAATTCGAAGAGTTCTCTATTAACTTGACTGCTGACACTAAACCAATCTCTACACCTCCTTATCAGATGGCTCCAATAAAACTTAAGTAGTTAAGGAGGCAGTTACAATATCCACTTGATAAGGGCTTTGTTCGCCCAAGTTCTTCTCTTTGGGGAGCATTAGTATTGTTTGTAAAGAATAAGGATTGTTTATACAATTATGTCTAAATTACAAACAATTGAATAAGGTGACAATAAAGAATAAATATTTTTTTCCCTCGCATTAATGAGTTATTTGACCAACTTCAGAGAGTTTGATGCATGCCTCCCTTGATCTTTTTCTATAGGTTTTCATCTTTGGTGAAATGGTTTGTGGAAAGGTAAGAAGTGGTGTGGTTTTAGGTACCACTTAAGGTAAGATAAGCCTAAGAGGAAAAGTTTGCACAAGGGATGGAACGCTTGATAAAAACCTAGGGAAGTCTCAAAGAGAGAAGGGTGGACACTAAGAGAAATTTGGCCAACTCAAGGTTTTTCCATTCAATAAAGTGTAAAAAAAACAAGAGTGTGAAGGAGCACCTTTTTATAGAGGGAACTAACATCTTGGACAAGTCAAGAAGGAAAGGAAGGGCTAGGATTAAAAGGAGTCATTCAAGAGAGGAGGATTGAAACCCAAAGTCCAATCAATCCCCTCATTTAGATGAGAATTGGTGCCCAAGCTACCCCATCCAAGGGCCAAGATTACTCCTTTATTAGTTTTGGGTTTTATTTAGGAAAAAAGGGTGTAGTTATCAAACTACCCCCTTATTTCCTAAATAAAAGCCCAAAAGTTAATCTTACCCATTCTTATTACTAAGACACCTCCTAGAAAATTAAATGGACTAATACATGTCCAAAATAAAATCCTAGGTTCCTAAAAGAAAAATTACAAGTAAATAAGTCATGTCTTGCATAACTTGATGGTCATATGGAGGTGAGATCTTCCTCCCTCTACTCTAGCCATGTCTTCTTCTATTCTCCTAGCCATGGCCCTAGTGATAGGGCCCTTGCTTGGGGAGCATGCATCAGAGTTCAATGCTTTTCTAAAATTGATTTGAGATATAGGTATCATGAGTTATAGATCCGAAAAGAAGACATTCCAGAGTTAACTTTTTGCACACCTCATGGACACTATGAATTCTTAGTCATGTCTTGATGCAACTGGCTCAAGGCCCTTAAATGATACATAAAGAGCTTTATTCCATTATATAAATTAGAAGTAGGACTTTTTGTAATTTTGTTGACTTTGACTTTTAATAGGTTGACTCCTAAAGTCAATCTTCCCTCTTGACCATCGTATTTAGGTCACCCCTTTAGTTTTTAGTTCACCTTTTAAATTCTAAAGGTACTATAGTTACCATGCTAAAGTATGCTAGGATGGGCTTGCCTTTTAGTGAATCAACCTTTTTCTACTATCCACGCCTTTTTATGTCTAGACTAGATTAGGGGTACATTCTTAGTTGGTTATGCATGATCATAGTTAGCTAATCATTGTTAGATTTGACTTAACTAGAGTTAGCCTAATCTTAGTTAGATTAACCCATAATCTAGTTAGCCTAACTCACCCCTTCTTGCCTATGAATTAGATCTATCACCTACATGTAATCATTTTTGGATCATTAAATATAATTGACCTTTAGCCTGAGTGTAACCTCGAGTGAGTATTATCTTCTCCATTTGGGCGTGAGCTTTCTTCCATGAAGAAAGACCTCTTCTAGCTTTTATCAAGGATCCCTCCTTGTGGAAAGCATCAACCAACTTATCTTTCACCTTGAGAGTGGCATTTTCATACCCTTGCCTTACTTCTTCATAATCCATTTCACCATTAAACCAACCTCTTTTATGGAAGTATATCTTTGGGAGAAGATAAGTCTTCATAATTTCTCTTGGACTCATTGATGCCTTAACAACTTTTATGGACCTAACGAATAGAATCTTTAAATCATTCTTATATCATTTTGTAATTATATTCATTGATGACATACTAGTTTATTACAAGAATACAGGGGAGCATGGACAACATCTAAGGTTACTTTTACAAACCATAAGAGAGAAATAGTTGTATGTTAAATTCACTAAATGTGAATTTTGGATAAACAGTGTGGCTTTCCTAGGGCATATTATGTCTAATAATGGGATAAGTATTGATCCAAGAAAGATAGAGGCAGTTCAAAATTGGCCAAGACCTACTACAATTAAAGAGATCAGGAGTTTCCTTCGATTAGCCAACTATTATTGCCATTTTGTTAAGGATTTTCAGTGGTGAGAATTCTGAGGATAGCTCTCAAAAATCAATGGATTGTTTAACTTCAGCACCAGTTTTGGCTTTACCCATCGTGGTGAAGTTTATGCAATTTATTACAATGCTTCTAGAGTAGGCCTTGGTTGTGTACTTATGCAAAAATAGTAAGGTCATTGCATATGCATTTAAGCAACTCAAGAGGCATGAACAACATTATCCCACACATGATTTAGAGAAGGCAACAATGATCATTGCACTAAAATTTTGGAGGCATTATCTTTAAGGTGAAACTTGTGAAATCTATACAAATCACAATAGCCTTAACTATATTTTCTGCAAAGGGATTTGAATTTAAGGGAAAAAAGGTGGATTGAACTTTTGAAGGATTATGACTATACAATCTTGTATCATCCAGTTAAGGCAAATGATGTTGATGATGCTTTGAGTAGGAAATCCATGGGTAGTCTTGCCCATTTAGCAACGATGAAAAATACCTATAGTCAAAGAATTTCAAGAACTTGTTATGAGTGGAGTTCACTTTTAGGTTTCTCATTTGAGTTCCCTGTTAGCTCGTGTGCATATTCATTCTACCTTAGTGGATGATATAAGAGGGACTTAAGGACAAGACCTGTACTTAGTGAAAAAGATAGATAGGTGAAAAAGGGTAAAGTTTCAAAGTTTTCCATTGATTTTGATGGTTTTTTGAGGATTAAATCTTGATTATATGTTCCTAATGTGAGTGATTTAAGGGGAAAGATCTTAGACGAGACTCATCATCTTCTCATACTATACACTCAGGTTCTACCAAGATGTATCATATTTTTGGAGAATTATATAGGTGGAAGGGATGGAGAAAGATGTAGCGGAATTTATTTCTTATGCAATCCTCCCTAACAAGGGTCCTATCACAAAGGTCATGGCTAAGAGGACAAAGGAGTACTTAGCTAGGAAGGAAAAAATACATAAACTCTTTTTTGAAGTGAAGATTGACCATAGTCCTCCTAGGTAGCTAGTTTTACGGTAAACCTACTTGTTTAAGGCATAGTCTTTTTAGTTTAGGTCTCTTTTCTATTTGGCCATGTATTTTGGCATTTTCTCTCTTTTAATTTGTAAAAGGAGGTATAATTAGTATTAGTTTAGAATGTGTTAATTAGTTAGGCTTTAGGAAGGATTTGGACGTGTGAAATTGCTAAAAATCACACCCAAATTCATCTTAACACCCATCTAACCAACTAGGAGACAAGTGGGACCCCTTGGTTCCTTCCTTTGGACGTCACCTCCCTCTCTCCTCCACCTAGGCTCCTACTTGGCTGAGTTAGAGCCAATCAAATTTCAATTTCAATTTTAGAATGCTACATGGGTTCCCTCTAAAATTCAAATTCAAATTAAGAGACATAGATCCACCCATCTAGGGCCTTGTCTAGATCTTCCACTTCTCTAAACAAGTTTTGATCATGCTTAGCATAATTAACACTTGTTTAAGACCTCTTGGGCCTTGGTTTAGGAGTTGGACGTCTAACTCTCCTCCCCACACTCTTAGCTCTATAAATTTATACCTATCCCTCTTGTACCATTTTTACACTTGAATGAACATAGAAATTTCCTTGTGAGGTTTTTCTTCTTGAGTGTCCAAAATTATCTTCGTGAGATTTCTTTCTAGCTTCTATAAAAGACTCTTTCCTTTATGGAAAGCATGACTCATCTCAAGTAGTGATGTCATTTCACCATCATTCTCATATCCTTCCACCACCATTTTTCTCTAGTGAAGACTTAGAAAAGGATCATCGAAGAAACACCTATCGAGGTTGCATCAAATGGTATCCAGAGGCACTCTTCTAAGAGGTTCACCTTATCATATGTCTTCTTTGTTTTCCATGTTTAGTTTTCGCCAATTCACTTCTTCTTCATCTGAATTCTACTAAAATTTTTAGAACTTCCGTGTTGTGATGTTTAATTTCCATAATGTATCGTTTGTTGTGTTTAGTAGTTTTGTACTTCTAAAATTCTATGCTCATTGATATGTTGAAGTATGTGTTCGGTTCATTTAATCTTATTTCATGTTTTTAATTGCTTAATCCATTTAGTATCTTGTGTTTTCAGCTTTTCTCCTTGAGTTTGTGGATCTTTGCTTGAAGTGAGTCACCTAGGAAGCTTTGTGCTCTAAATCCACACAATGGTGGCAAATTCCATAATGTTGTGGTCATTAGATTTGGTCTTACATCTTGCATTTCTTTGTTTTATTACTTGTGTTCTATTTGCTCTATTTTTTAGGTGCAATTTTTTTCAATTTTAATCAAAAGTCTTTTTCATTTAGAGTATTGTGTAGTCCTTTATTTGTCTCAATATATTTTCCTTAGGTTTTACCTTTCATTTTTTTTCTAAATAGTGTGTTGATCTACTTCTTGAAATTGAGCCTCTAAGAGAAGTTTTATTCCCTTGTTCTAAGTCTCATAAGAAGTGTCATATGCTTCATGAATCAAGCATGTTCTCTTAAAGATTTTCGGTCAAACATTATTAGCTCAATTTCAATCCAAATTATGTTGTACTTTGGTCAAATTAGTAACTCTTGTGTGTGCTAGTCTTTGTAGTGGCTTTGTTTGGTTGCTTAAGACCTTGGTCGTGTTTTGATGAGCATAAAACTACTTGAAAAGGTGAAGCTCTTACACATTCAAAGGTGATCTAAGGCATGCCTAAGTCACTATTTATTTTGGGACATAGTGAGTTACTTATGTTGTTTTCTCTAATTGCATTTTTAGTAAAATTTTATGTGCCTTTTCTTTCTTTAGTTTTTGGCTTGAACGAATAGAACTCCTTATTACTCATCCCAATTGCAATTTAATTAAGAGATTAAGTACATTTAAAAGAGTAAAAAAAATGAAGAAGAAAAGAGAAAATCAAAACAATTTCAAAACAAAAAAAATGCAAAAAGTACAAAAAAATTAAATAGTAAAATTAGGTGTACCTAATAGTACCTCACAACAATTGCGAAAAGAGTTCAAAGTTGGCTTAATGTTGCTTCCCAAGACCATAGACCATTTGGCCATAACTTGAAACTTTGGTGCAATTAGTGAAAGTTTTTGAGTCATTTTACTTTTAGTCCTTACTTCCATTCTATAACTCTTTTAGGAATTCTCTTGTGTGCTTACCTTCTTTTCTACCTTTAATTTTAGTTTGTCTCATTCTATTTCTTTTAATCTTGTCTCATTCTTCCTTCCACTTGGAAAGTTTTACCTCTTTTGTGCTTGCTTTTATTGATGTTTGCTTCTATTCCTTGCAACCTCTTTAGTACTTTGCTTGGTTTGTTTTGGTGCCTCTCTTGTAGGTGAATATTTGCTTGAAGACTTCATCTAAAAGGTAGCATCCTAAGAGGTCTTGTAAAGCTAGGCCAAATTCACTTAAGGAGGAACAAAGGCTTGAAGTGCAAACAGTTGAAGGAGCTAGAATGAAGACTTGAAGAATTAGTATCTTTTACTTTCATTTTTCTTTGTGTGTAATTCAATTTTTTAAAGAGTGTTGATATCCTAAGGGATCACTTCATTTGGTTGTAATAGTTTGGTATTTTACTTAGTATATTGCCTATTAAGGTGTGGAGAAGGAAATGGTACATCACCTTTCATACCTTTAGGAGCAAGTTTTGGTCCCTACACTTTTTAATTTTCTTGCCTTTACTTTTCTTTACTCAATTTGCGTGTAGTTGGGCCTAAGAAGTTCCAAAGACTCATTGCCAACCCTCTGTTTTGTGCTCTCATGCATCTTTTCATATTTTCGTTTGTGATTTTTAATGTTCTTAACCATTTGTGATATTGGTGTTTTGAATCTCTTTCGCAGAAACATCCTCTATGAGATTTATTATCACTTAGTCCTCAGGAATTTGGGGACCAGGCTCACTTCTGTAAGAGGAGGAGGGGTCCTCTAGAGCTATTTCAGAACACATTATCTATAAATTTTTCATACATTTCATTGCATTTGCATATTTTTTGTTCATATTTGCATTATTTGTATGCTCGGTAGCTTTAGTGGACATTTTTTTGAATGTGCATTGTGTTTAGATCCTTTATTTTCCCTTTATTGGTGATTAAAATTCTCTTATGTTGTTTCTAATGCAATTTTTACTTGTGGATGTCATAGAGTGAGTTGAGCTATTTTTGTACTATTTATTCCATTTGCAAATTTGTATGGATCTGTAAAGAGAGCATTACCCTAGTGAGGTTTTGGGATTAATTTTTTATTGTTGTGAGAGTCACTACGTATTCTATACTGTTGATTTTGCTTGATTCTCACTGACTAATTCTTTGCATGCATGATTGATAAATGATCAAGACCTTGTTTCTTTATGTATCCACTTAGCCAAATAATTTGCATGTTCAATGATTGACCCTTGATTCCCTTTTTTTTTAGCCTTAATTGAATTAATTTTGTTTTTATGAACCTTTGAGCTAAATTACCACATTACACATTTCTTTACCTTAGGGTTTAGAAAGTGTATACATGAGATTGATTTTGTAACAAGTTTAGGGGAGAATGTCTTTAGGAGTCAAGTGTATTATGAGGTTTAAGTGTGTTACATATTTATTGCTAAAAAAAAGTTTGAATAACAAGCTTGGTTATTGATTGGTGTATTTGGAAATCTATTTGAATAAATGTTGTTAGTGAGAATTTTTGGGGTTTTGCGAATACTTTGTAAAGAGAAGAACTGATCTCATTGTGTATTTCTCTTTCGACCCTTCTATTTGTTTTCCCGGAAAAACCGATTTTCTTTCTAGCTCAACCAAGTTAAAAGCTTAATAAAGCCATTGTGATTTCAATTGTGCATGTTTTGCTTTTGGTTATGTTGAGATGAACAACAAAGTTGACTTGTGTAGATGCATTGTGTGACATGAATGTTAATTTCTTCCATCCTAAACAACTATGTGGAGTGAAACACTTTACCAGTCAGGTTGCTTAAATTCTGTGATCTGCATGGCTTGTCTTTTGAGTTGATTAGTGCATAGGAAACCTTTTTTTACTCTTGTGAGCACGATAGTTGAATTGTTAATTTGTTGTGAGCATTCCACAATTGTGGTTACTGATGAAAGGAAGATTTTGGCTCTAGATTGTGTTGTGTTGCATTTGTTCAGTTTGTCATCATGTATTCTGTTTATGTTTCATTCTGTGATATTGTAATAGCATGCATCATGATATGTTGTTCGTTAAATTCCAGTAAAATGTATTTTGCTTCACAACAAGCAAATCTTTAAATTTAGGGGAGTTTCGTAACTACCTAAATTACTTATTTTTATACAGGTAAAATAAAACAATTATCCTCATTTCAAATTATTTAAGGCTTGTTTTCCTTATTTTTATAAAGAAATTATTATTTAAAAAAATTATTACAAATATACATTTTGAGCATATTTTACTTCTTTTTTCTTGTTTTCTATTGAGTGAGGTTTTTTAATAAGGATAGAAAAACAAGTGGAAAATATTAAGGTCTGGAGCATGTGCCTAACGCTGGCTGGCGCCCAGTGGCGAGGGTGTAAACACCCAACGCCCGCCAACCTGAGAAGGGTTATTTTTCAATGTTAGGCATCCAGCGGCCACAAAGTGGCCGCTTAATGCCGGTATGCAAACAAAGCTAATATAAATAGGAAATTTTATAACATAGACAAGAACTCGAGAGGAGATGTTGCGACAACGAACCCTAGTTTTCCATTCTTCCACCATTTCTTCACCATTTTCCTCTATTTTGTAGCCTGAATCCATTGATCATGCTTTCTACCTCCATAGACGGCTAGGTTCTTGGTTTAGATTTCATTTGTAACTATACTTGAACTCTATTGTACATTTTGATTTAATCAATATGATGTTTATTGCTCATTATTAGAGTTCTTCTTTAACTTATGCTTTGGTTTTATATTTATAGTAGATTTTACTTGGTTAATGAGTTCGAGAAAGGATTTTAACTTGTAAAATGGGAAGAGCTCTCAATGGGATTTATTGCTCGAGAGAGTAAAAATCATTAATCCCTTTAAGCTAATTTACTTAAAGCAGATTATTTGACTTTAGATTATGCGTGAGTGATAGTGTAATACTCAAATAGCTCAGTTCTTTACTTGCAAGTCATTGGGGTTAAGGATATTTTTATGGGTGATGAGAACGTGAGTAGTGAATATTATTTTGTGAGTCATATATGCATTGGAGGGATGACACAATGATAACGCAACAGTACTAGTTTTCTCATCATATTAACTCTAGTTTATTTTTATGCATTTTATTTTCTGCAACATTAGAATACTTTAAATTAATTTCTCTGTAATTTGCAAGTATTATTATTAGGATTCCCAAATTATCAATCCAGTCTTTGTGGGATTAACCTAATACATATCAGATACGACATGTGCACTTATCGGAAGTAGAGTAGAAAATCTGTACTCTATCAACACTCATGCACCTAGGAATTTGCTAAGCTCTTCTCACAATATTTAAATCTAGTTCAAAAGTCACTAGAATCGATAATCACTAATCAGGTAGTCCTTATATTTCAATCATGATTCACATAATCATTTATGAATCATCTCAAAGAATTAAAAGGTCACAATAGATATATAAATTAATTTCTCGTCTTCAACTTCTATTTCATGGATAATAATCAATAATAACAATGATCATAACTTTAATACATTTAATACTAAAAGACATATTTTTTATGTGGAAGATAAGGTTAAACTACAACTACAAAGCATACTTAGATTGCCATTTTTTATTTTAAGAAATATCATATTTATAATAAAATTTTCTTAACTAAACTTTACACACAATCATTTGAATATTATATATTTTACCATGAATATTGAACATATAGCTAATAATCTCTTGAATAAAATATAATCTACATCTATAAAATTATAAGATAGTTATTAATAATTCAAAGAGTAGTCATTTTTATATATCAAAGTTACGGGAACCAAAATTTTTCATAATTTAATTTGTGATGGAGAGTAATAAAAAGATTCAAAGAAAAACTTGAAATAAATAATATCAATGAATGAGAATGTATTATATGAAAATAATACGATGAAATAATTTTATAGCAAATGATCAATATATAACTTATGAAAAAAATAACTTAAATGATAGAACAAATTATAAATAATAATAGAGAATCATACGGTAATATTTGAAGAATAACTTAAATAGTAATAGCAAAATCAAACTATAATATCTTAAAATAAAAAACAAAGGAGAAAAAGTAATATATGAAAATAATAAATAAACGATCAAAAGTAATATCTGGAAATAATAAATAAAGGACTAGAAATAATATATGCAAATAATAAATAAAGGACCAGGAGTAATATCTAGAAATAAATAATAAAGGACTAGAAACAGTATATGAAAATAATAAATAAAGGATTAGAAGTAATATTTGGAAATTATAAATCAAGGATAGAAGTAATATCTAGAGAAAATAAACAAAAGACAAAAGGTGATATCTAGAAAAAATAAATAAAGGACTAGACGTAATATGGGAGAAAATAAATAAAGGACCAAAAATAATATTTGGAGAAAATAAAAAAGACCAGAAATAATATGTGGAGAAAATAAACAAAGGACCATAAATAATATATGGAGAAAATAAACAAAGGATAAGAAATAATATATGGAGAAAATAAACAAAGGATAAAAAATAATATCTGTAGAAATAAAAGTTAGAATATTTAGATGTTACTGAGCAATCAACTAAGCATTTGAAAATTGAGGTTAGAACAATCAGTTTATTAACAAACAATCAAAACTTAGTTTTACAAGTAATAATAATCATAAGAGTAATAATAATAATAATCAAGTTTATTAAGATTAACATCACAAAGATTTATAAATCATCATCCTCCCTTATCTTAGTAAAAGTTTGATGAAGAGTGGTGAACAACCTTTGTGATTGCCCCTATTTACAGCCAAAGTTTAAGCTCATTTGCTGCACAAAATTACGTTCGCTAAGCAAACATAGTTGCAGAGCATTTTTGCTTATCGAAGAAGGCTTTGCTTAGCAATAGACTTGAAATCCAAGTACTTTTGTTCTCACATTGCTTAGGCATGGAAACTTTGTTGAGCGAAACTCTGGTTCTAGTTACTTTCACTGAGTGACCTAAGCTTCACTAGCGAATGTTTCTTTACTTAGCGATTTTCTTCTAAGAAAATTATGTGTTACTGTCCCAAATCTACTGAGTGAATTCTATTATGCTGAGTGAATGTTTAGAAAGGAAATTTGCAAATTTTTAGTAAAACATGCTTTATATTAATATGTTTTTCACATGCATAACTAAGTTCTAACTCTAATATCTTAAATTGAAATGTAACTATATTATAAAACAATCTAGTTATAAAAATAAGGGTGTTACAGTTGTGCCCTATTTTAATATTTTATAATTTATTACTTTAATATAGCTTCTTATATTTTAATTTTGTTTACTTAAGGGAAACATACTATTTTATTTGATTTTATTCTCTATGAAATTTATTTCAAAGGTTAAGAGCTTTATAAATTTAGTAAAACATGAGACTCTAGTTTTAATTTGGAAGGGACTTTGAGAAAACAAAATGATTTTTATATTGTTGGGATTCATGTTAGAACCTCATGTGTCGTTAGCGGGTGATAACGACCTAGATACACCTAGTTGTATGATTCCATACGGAGAGGATTATTTGTTAGATGGAGCTACCACTTTTTGGAGAGGGCTATCAATGAGATTGAGTTGTCCCCGAGAATACTCGATATGATAGACATTGAAATGTGATATAATTCTGGGAGGAGAAACTTATCCGTTAGGTGGAACCATCCCAATAGAAATGACACGCTTGGAGGAGAGGGCTATCAACAAGATGGAGTTGTTTCTTGGTTCAATCATGAGTGATCCCCGTTGTATTTATATTCCATATGAATGATGTTTTATGTTCATGTATTCCATTTCAAATCTGATTATTTAGCATATATATAATAAATCTATTATTGTTTTGGATTTGATAAACATAACCTGTTGGATATTGATAATAAGTTACTTGAGGTTGTGAGGTTCATTGAACTCACCAATTTAGTAAGTTTTATATTGATAAATGTTTCTATCAAACAACTCGTGCGTTGGTATGTTTCTCTTCTAGTTCATAGTGTTTGTTAGACCTTCACTAAGTCTTTGTGACTTTCTTTCTATTGTTTTTCATCCAAATTATGAGGCAGATGAGTAACAAACTGTTGACATCTTCATTTGTCCCATCTTAAATGCTATTTCTTTTTTGGTACGCCTACTTTGTGTTGGTGATCATTTGATGTTATTTTGAAACTATTTGTACATTCTGGAACTATAAGTCTAGTTATGGGGTTTATATTTAGATATTGTATATTTGATGTTGTTGGAAACTCTGACTGGTGAGTTATATTGATAACAAGTTGTTTTTTTTTTACAAATTTTGTGATATCCAAAATATAGACGAGACTCTGTCAAAATTTCTACAGAATCTTGAAAGTATGTTTATTTTAAAAAATTATTTGTCATGTATTGTTTTATTCTTGTTAGACTCCGTCAAGCTAAGGATGTTAGTTTGTGTGTGAGTCATAACCTTGAAGTTGGATTGTGACATTAAGCCTTCTGCCTACTGAGCTAGTCCATGTTTTAGTTTTACATGAGCCAAAAAAATTTCAATTCGGTCTAACTCATTTTGTCATGTCATGAGTTAGTACAATATTAAGTCCGATTCATTTTGATAACTATAAAGTTATACATAATAGTGCATATACTTAGGTAATAACATAAAATAATTATATCCTAATTTATTTATTCTAATTAAATTTTAAAAAATAAGAAAGATAATGAATACAAGAAAAGGTGATATTTTGTTATAAAAAGTTACTTTTTTTCTAGAAAGTGTTTTAATAAGAACAAGAAAAAAATATAAAAATGAAAAACGTGTTATTATTTCGTTATTATTTCTAGTGACCTAAAAAACTAATGTGGAAATATGTTACTCATGTGATCATCTGATATTGAGCATCTAATGACATAGACTTTAAAGAACAATATTACAGTGATTAAAAAAACTTTAAAAGGCTAAAATAAAAATAGATATTTTTCATAAATCAAATTTTGATTAAACTTACTTACTACCAACAATATTTTTATTTAAAAATGTGTATTGTTATATTATTATTTTTAGTAATATGGAACATATGACATGACAAAATATTAGCAATATCATCACTTAATGTTGAACACTTAACAACAAATATTATTTTTAAACATAGACGTATTTTTGGGATTAAACAAGAATTTAAAAGACTAAAATTAAAAAATGTGTATTCTCCATGAGACTACAAATATTATTTACAAGAAAAATATCATACACGAGATAATTATGATTTTAAATATTTCTTAAGTAAACATTTTTTGTAATCAATATTTTCATTTTGTTGTTGAAACTTTTTACCAATTTATGTTATTCGACAAAAATTATGTTTAATATTTACAACAACTATATACATGTTAAAAAATTATTTTCTTACATTAGTTTATATTATCTTATCTAAATTTTAATTTCATTTTATGAGATGTTTTAATCAACTCAAATTATGTTTCTTTTATTTTCTTTATCGATTAACCTAATATATTTGTATGTATTATTATTTCACACAAATTTTTTATGTGTTGATATTTGCGTGTATTATTCAAAAAGCCCTTACTATACACTTGTTTAAAATCTATCTATCTATCAGTCTATTACATAATAAAGAAAACGTGCAATTAAGGAATTTACAAACTAGTCCATTGTAATTAAATAACAAGAATTTAAATTAAGATCAAAATTATATCTAAAAAGTAATTTCAATAAAAAAAATATATAGTAAAAATTTGATTATTTTCCTTAGTCAAAGTCACGTAATCTCATCAAAATTATATTTTAGATTATTGTAACATAGATATGGATGATAAAATGGTTGTTTCTCATAATAAACCAAACATTATATTTAGTTATTAGTTGAAACATGATATAAGACTAGGTTGAAATAGACGTTAAAATAAAAATATTATTCTTTCTATTTTTTTCATCCATCTCATTTGTGCTCTTTAACTTCTTCATATTCGTGTCTTTCTTCAATTATTATCACTTCCTTATGTTTTTTATTTAAATTTGGAATTCTTCCATAGTGGTGCATCACATCCCACAAAGGTGTGAGAAGTGTATTGAAAGATAAAGTGAATTATGGATTTTTCTGGAGTGGCACAACCACATATGTGTAAGGCACATCTAACAAAAAATGTATAAAGTTCATCCATAATGGTATATATAATCTCACATAGATGTGAAAGGCTTGCTTGTAAGAAAGTGTAATAAATGTTCACCCAAAGTAGTGTGGCACGACCTACAAAAGTATGTGAGGTGTACTCATATATTAGATGTTCATTCATAGAGGTACGGGATATTCCACAAATGCATGGTAGGTGCACCAAAAGAGAAAGTGCTTCATGGAATCACTTGCAATAGTGTGAAACATTCTAATAAGGTCTGTGAGATGTACTAGAAAAGAAAGTGGTGTATTCGAGATTCACATACAAATGTGTAAGATTTGTGAGGGAAAATATATATTAAGGTAGAACTTTGAATTTTTTTAATAGCTATTATCATATATTATATAATGACTAGTGTTGACCACTAATTACATGATAAATGAATGTTACATTAATTCATAATCGTTAATATATCTAATTAAAAGGATAAAACATAAATTGCTAAATTTAAAAATAGAAAGATAAAATATCTAGTTAACAAAATAGGGGATAAAATGTGCATTTAAAGCTTAATTGAATTTTATAAATTGAGTTTGTAAAATGAATTTGAAGGAATTAATATTGAGTTTAATTGGTATATACTTTCAGTGTAAAGATTTCAATTACAACCTTTTACCTATGGTGAATTTGTTTACTTTACTCTGTATCGTTTTAAAAGTCACATAAATGAATGTCAAAAATCGTATATATCAATTAAACTCATTAATATTTTCACAAAAGCAAGTTTTTTAGAGATAAAAAAGAAATGATTAGAAAAGTAATGAAAGATGTGAAGAAAATGAGTGGGGTTTAAAATGGGGGGAAAATGGAGTGGAAGTGGGGTAGGAAGAGAATCTTTTGATTGTACAGCTTAGAATTTAGGAATGGTGAATGGTGAATGGTGAATGGGTGAATGGTGAGTAGTTTAGAAAAGGGAAACAGGGGGCGACTTTTATTAGCATGATACGATGAACGGGGTCATGTTTGTGATAAAAGTGGCACGTGACCCAAAGGAAATGGCAAATGGCATTGGCTGCTGGGCTTAAAGTATTACACAAGTGGCATTGAATCACCAACTTGCACCTTTTTTAATTTTGTCCACTTCCAATTTTTCTCTGCTTTTCTTCAACTCCAAATCGGAAATTGGAATCCTCTCTTGCTGCAGCTCCATGTACCCCTCTTCCTCATCCTCCTCATCCTCCTCCTCTCAGTCCATGAGCCAGGCCGGTGCCGGACTCACCCGCTACGTCTCCGCACCGGGCTCTCTGCTCACCAGCACCGTCGATGCCGTCATAGGGGGATCACGCCCTTACTATTCCGGAGACTCAACCTCCAAAGACCGCACCACTTACCAAAATCAGGCCTTGGTCCGTCAGAAAAGCTCCCCCGCGGGTTTCCTCGCTGTCCCACACTCACACCCACACACTAATGGTAACCACTTTTACTTTCTTCTTTCTTCTTTCTTCTATATTTTTTTTACTTTCACGGCCCAGGCCCAATTGTCATGTGTTGTGCTATGTGTTATGTGTTATGTGTTATGTGTTATGTGCTATGTGTTATGTGCTATGTGCTATGTGCTATGTGCTATGTGCTATGTGCAGAGGCAGCAGGGCCTGGGACGGGTTTCACAATCACGCGTGGGGTCGGGGGCCATTCACGGTTGAAGTCACAATTGAGCTTCACGGGTCACTGCGGGGAAAACAGTAACAGTAACAGTAACAGTAACAGTAACAATGGGAATGGGAATGGGAATGTGGTGGTGGGTGATCCGATGGGGATGAATATGGGTATGAGTATGGGTATGGGGATGGGGATGGGGATGGAGGGGTGGGACAATTCCATAGCTTTCTCGGCTGCTCCCACAAAGCGGTCCAAAAATAGCAACGATCCGGACATTGTACATTGCCTGAATGCCTTGGAATCGCAGTTCAGTCTCCCACACGAAATCGACAAGCTATTGCACATTCCCCAAGATTCCGTCCCTTGTAAAATCCGTGCCAAGCGAGGTTGTGCCACTCATCCCCGTAGCATTGCCGAGCGGGTCAGTCTCCCTTCTCTCTCCCTCTCTCCCTCTCTCCCCCTCTCCCCCTCTCATCTCTTTCTTTTCTCTCCAGGAGAGACGAACCAGAATTAGTGGCAAGCTCAAAAAATTACAGGACCTTGTGCCTAACATGGATAAGGTTTATTATGTCTCTTTCTCTCTGCTTTTTTTATTTATTTATTATATTCCCTTCTTCACTCTTTTTCGAAATGCTAGCAAACAAGCTATGCTGACATGCTCGATTTGGCCGTTCAACATATTAAAGGTCTTCAAACTCAGGTTCAGGTCTGTCTCTCTCAAACCTTAACCTTAACCTTAACCTTTCTCTTTCTCCCTCTCCCATTCCATTCAAATACCTATTATCTATCCGCTTAATCATCCTTTTCTTCCACACACATCATACATCTTTTACTACTATTTTTTATACCTCTCTATCGCATTACTCATCTTATTCAATATTTCTTCTTCCCACATACTTCATTCTCAGAAGACAAAGATAGATTGTTCAATCAAATTTCCAACAAAAACCAATTTCATTTATCGATTCCAATTCAATCATGTCGTTTTCTCATGCAACAACTACATTAATTCTAATAAATTTGTTAGACCATCAATTGATGTAAAAATTGTAGAAATAAAGAATAATTTATCAAAATCTTCCAAAAAAGGAAAAAATAAATTATTATCCTAATTAATTTCTTAATTTTTATTAGGACAGTTACTATCTACTCTTAAGTCCATTCCCACACTAGAAGGGTTAATCCTCATTACTAATAGTTCTTGGTTAAGCAGTGTCTTCGTATCTACACTTAAACTGGTAGATTTCATCCAATAGGATTCACAATCCTAAAACAGATAAATGTGACAAAAGGAACAATCAAATGACGGAATAAAAAGGAAAAAATCTTTTATGGTCATGTGGTTACATCTGACCCTGGAGAGTTAATTCTCATGGATATGGAGTAATGCCTAAACCCGTATAGGATAGGATGCCAAGTTTTGAGAGTTTCTAACATAATCCCTTAGTCTCTCAATAATTCAGAATTGTACGATGTAAAAGCCAAGAGTGAAGTACTTCTCCTTTTTCTATATGGATAGTTAGTGTCCAACTGTGTTCCTTTTTCATCTTTACACTCTCATTTCTCTTGTCATTGATCTACTCGTTTCTCTGCATATAATTCTCAAAATAAGAACGTTATTCCCGAAATCAAAAAAATTTCTACCTAAATCCTATCCTAAGTCAAAATTTAAACAAAATAAGAGATAATTTCATAAATGTGATGATTGTAAATTTTGTATATTAATCCTCAAATATTAAGCATCCATCAATGATGCAGAGAACGAGACTGAATGAGTATGATATTTCTATTACATATGGGGAGGTACAGGTTGAAGCTGTGAATTGAATAGCTTAACAATAGAAAAAGAGTCTGGATGTGAAAAATCACACTGAATCGTTTAATTTATACCCACGATATACTTGTTCGCTGTGCGATATACGTTCAACAGATTGGACTGGAGTCGAGGTCTTCAGCATGTTTTTGTGACGTAAATAATTGATGAATCAAGACATATTAATTAAAACACATATCTTGAAAGCTAAGAATTATAGAAAATAAATTAAAGCATCAGTTAATTTTTATTAAGTTTTTGACTTTGTTGATCTTGACTACAGTTTTTTTTTTTTTTTTTTCCTTCTTTCAGAAGCTTCACAAAGAACTGGAGAATTGCACTTGCGGATGCAAACAAGGCAAATAACTTATTTTGTTTTACGTGATTCCATGGCAACGTGCGTAGAAGTCAAGGTTTTGATGGGAAAGAATTAAAAGTGATTTTGTACCGACCTACTTAAACGAATAACGAAGGAACCGAAAGTTTGTAGATTGTCAATTCAACAATTGTATATACAGTGCATGTTGTAATATGGTAGTGTAGAAAAATTTCTTTGAGAATTGCCTTTCAAATTCGACGTTGATTTTCTGTTGAGATTATTTATTTTCTTCTTTGGAATCAGAGCCAGAGTAGAAGTGAGAAGGGATGAATTGAAAATTTAGAACAAAACGATCGATCCTGTTCTAAGTTTGATACAATTAGGAATGAAATCTACTTTCTGCATGCTTGGTGCCTATTCTTTATTTTTTAAATTAAATGTTAAATTGAGGCATAAGCTTTTCCAACAAACTTCTTAATAGACGTGAAAAGAAAGAGTATAATCACTTCGTTAAGTTTTTTTCAAACACGCACTTTGTTTTTATTTCATTTTATTTTTATGCTTGGTAATGACTACCCATTGGTTTCCGATACCAAAAAAGAAATTATTAATTCGCCTAAGCTTTGATGTTCAATCAAGATTAAGATCAGCACAATGTCCTATAAGTTTTGAAAGTTAACAACTTCACTGGAATCTTTATGGTCTAGCCCCCTACTCATTCTCCTTAAAGAATTATATATGTAATTTTTTTATAAATTAATCACAATATATTACTTACATTGTCCATATTGAAGTTTTTTGTTTTATGTTCTGGTGAATTTGATGTTTATGACACTGTAACTAGCTAGGTTGAAAGTAAGGTTTTTAAAATTTAACTCCATAAAAAAGTTGAGTTTAGAGTTTAAAGTTTCAATCGGATTTAATAAAATAAATAAAATATTATTTTTTTACATTTTCCACTAATATATAGTAATATACTAAATAATATATATATATATATATATGATAGTACACAATTATAATCATATTAAGTTTATGATTTTAAGTATTGTTGGTGTTAGAGTATTATAAAAAGATAAAGTCTCACATTATAGAAGAGTTGTTTGAGAGGTGTTCACGAGTGTGTTTGACAAAAATAGCTAAAAGTTGAAAAGCTAACTCCAAACTGAAAAACTAGTTGTAAGAGTTTGGTAAAACTAGTTAAAAATTATAAAATGACAAATAAGGACATCATTAATCATTATATCAACAATAAGGTATATTTAAAATAATTATAATATATTTTAATTATATAAATTAATTATATATTTAAATTATAAATTTCTATAATAACATATTTAAACTATAATTACATATTTAAATTATAAATTTATGTAATTACATATTTAAATAATAAATTACTATATTAATATTTAAACTATAATTTATATAATTAAATATATAAATTTTAAATTAATATTTAAATTATAATTTTCTATAATTATATATTTATATTATAAGTTACTATAATTACAATAATGAATGAGGAAAAAAATGAAGGAGAGATAGGTATTAATGTGATGAGAAACAGTTAGTAGGAGATAACGCATTAATTAACAAAAGGTAAACATATAAAATTAACTAGTAACTAAAGATAAGAGATTTTTTGAAAAATCTTCCAGTAGTTTTCTAAAAAAAAACTAGTGTCTCTTAAAAAAACTCCTAGATTTTTGCTATCAAAATGGAATTGAAATCATTTCACCTAACCGAACTAACAAACCAAACACACTCTATAGTATAAGTTGTCAGTATAGCATGATAAAGAAATTAGCAAAATGAAATGTAGTTTTATTTTCTATTATTCTTTTTGTTCCAAACTTCCTAGCTTATTTTACATAGATGAAAAAAAACAAGACATTGGTGATTTGAGAAAACTAATATTTATTAATATTACATTGAGATTATTACGAGCCTTTAGTTTTTTTAAAAGATTTCATATTTTTAGTTATTAATTTTTTTTTAAGTTTTATCTGTAATTAATTAATGTATAATGTATTGTCCCACACTAAATACAATCTCTCTCTCATTGTTTACTCTCCTCTTTAGTAATGCAATTGTAGTAATTTATAATTTAAATATATAATTATAAAAAATTACAATTTAAATATGTAATTTAAAATTTATATTTAATTATAGAAAATTATAATTTAAATGTATAATTACAGTAATTTATAATTTATATATGTAATTATATAAAATTATGATTTAAATACGTAATTATAAAAATTTATACTTTAAATATATAATTATAATAATTTATAATTTAAATATGTAATTAATTTATATTATTAAAATATGTTATAATTATTTTAAATACCTCATTATTTATCTAATAAGTAATGATGTCCTTATTTATCATTTTACAACTTTCAGCTAGTTCATAAGCTAGTTTTATCAAACACTTATAATTAATTTTACAACTTTAAGTTAATTTTTCAGCTTTCAACTAGTTTTGTTAAACATACTTTAGATATATTAGTGAAAAAATAATTAATATGATATTGAAAAGTTAAATGTAATACTTAGGTGTTAGGGCGGGATTGATTTAGTTTTTTGAAAAATAGTTTTTTTAAGAATCATTTTATGGAAGATGAAAAAAAAATTGTTTGGATTGTTGTTTGAACATTTTTTTAGAAATGTAAAATAAAAAAAATTATCCATATTTAGGAGTGATGAAGTGCAAAAATCAACCTCTTTGTTTGTTTTGATTGTTTAAAATAAATATGCAAAACTGAAATCTTACTTATAACTATTCCTCTTTTAATTTATAAAAACTTAAAAATAATTTTTTTAAAAAAAAACATTAACCAAATTAATTGTTTAGTTTTTAAATGCTAAAATATTAAACAACAATTTTATAAAACTTTCAGCCAAGCAGACAATTTTTTTCTTGTAAATGCTACACTTATTTTGAAAAAAAAAAAAGAGAAGAAGATTGAAATGAAAGTTGAATTAAATACACTCAATTATAAATCTCGCAGGCTGCCAATTTTTATTTCTTTTCAATATAACAACTACAAGATTACAGTTCTACTATAATTGTGAGTTTTGGTAGGTTGTAAAGATGTGTTTTGGTAACTTGTTGGATATAGATTCGAATTCAAATTTTTTTTTTATGTGGATATTATAACCCTCTTCGGTACCTTTATAAAGAAGAACGCATTTTGTTTTTCTTTTATATATAATTATCCTAGTAATTCATCCTTGCATACTTTACTTAAATAACCTATTTTATTATTCATTTTTAAAGTTGGATAATTAATTTCTCAACATGTTTTTTATTTACATAAAAAATAATAAAAAATTGTTTGCTCACCAACCAATTTCTTATAAGATTTTTTTTTAAACTTAATTTTTTAGTTAATTTTATTCATTTTTTAAATTTATTTTTATTTATGTATATTGTTTTAAATCATGAATTTTTAAATTAAAATTTTTAAATTTTTTTAGTAATTTATATTTTATTTAATATATGTTTTATTTTTATGTTATATATTTTTTTTTGTTGTTTCAATATTTAAACAATTTGTAACTTATTTTACAGTTTATATTTTTTAAGTTAAATTTTTTAAAATCTTTTTACAACATAATTTAAAAATAATTTGAAATATTATATTTATAGATCTTAGTTTAAAAAATTTTAAAAAAATTTACAAAGGATTTTAAAAAAATTAAAATAACAAAAAATACCCAACATAAAAATAAAACACATAAAGAAATAAAATAAAATACAAATTAATTTTAAAAATATTTAAAACCATACTTTAGACAAAACATACGTAGATAAAAAATAAATTAAAATAAATTTTAAAAAAATCTGAAAAAAAAATTAGTCAAATGTTTAATTTTTTAAAACTTATTTTTTTATTTATATATTGTTTTAAATCATGAATTTCAAATTAAAATTTTTAAAATTTTAAATCAAATTTAAATTTAATTATATGTTTTATCTTTATATGTGTATTTTTTTTTATTATTCTAATTTTTTAAAACGCTTTGTAATTTATTTTTCAGTTTTTATTGTTTAAGTTAAATTTTTTTTAAATGCTTTTTACCAAATAATTTTAAAATAATTTGAAATATTAGGTTTAAACATCTTAGTTTAAAAACATTAAACTGAAAAATAAATTACAAAACATTTTAAAAATATAAAATAACGAAAAATAAATCCAATATAAAAATAAAACACATCAAAAAACAAATGAAATATAAATCATACTTTAAAAAATCATACGTACATAAACAAAATAAATTAAAATAAATTTAAAAGAACAAATCTGAAAAAAATAATCAAATGTTTAATTTTTTAACATTTATTTTGTTATTTATATATTTTTTTAAATCATGAATTTCAAAATTAAAATTTTTAAAATTTTAAATCTAATTTATATTTTATTTTATTATGTGTTTTATTTTTACTTGTGTATTTTTTTTGTTGTTTTAATTTTTTTAAATGCTTTGTTATTTACTTTTAAGTTTATATTTTTTAATTTTATTTTTTAACACTTTTTACCAAAATAATTTTAAAATAATTTGAAATATTAGGTTTAAAAATCTTAATTTAAAAATTTTTAACTGAAAAATAAATTACAAAGCATTTAAAAAATTAAAATAATGAAAATAATACACAACATAAAAATAAAACACATAAAAAATAAAATTAAATACAAATTAACTTAAAAAAATTAGTATCATTTTATTTTGAAAGTATAATTTGTATGCATGTTAACCTTAAAAAACTATAACTTTAAAATTTTAAAATAATAGAGAAGATACACAACATGAAAATAAAACACATAAAAAAACAAAAATAAAATAAAAATT
Source organism: Psophocarpus tetragonolobus (assembly GCA_037954015.1). Classification (NCBI taxonomy): domain Eukaryota; kingdom Viridiplantae; phylum Streptophyta; class Magnoliopsida; order Fabales; family Fabaceae; genus Psophocarpus; species Psophocarpus tetragonolobus. The sequence continues at coordinate 678,363 of CM075692.1, read as the reverse complement.
TACTTTAATAAATTATAATTTAAAAAAAAAGTTAAGTTGTATCTCATTTTGTTTTTTTATTTGTTTTATTTTTAAGTTGTGTGTCTTTATCATTATTTTAAATTTTTTTAAAATGTTTTGTAATTTATTGTCAGTTTAAAGTTTTATATTAAATTTTTTAAACCTAATATTTTAAATTATTTTGTTAAAAAGAATTTTAAAAAATATAATGTGAAAAATAAATTACAAAACATTTAAAAAATATTTAAAAATACAACATAAAAATAAAATATATAATAAAATAAAATATAAATTAATTAAAAAAATTAATTTAAAATTTATGATTTAAAATAATATACATAAATAAAAAATTCAAAAAATTGACAAAATATAAATCTAAAAGAAAAACACCTTATAAGAAATTGGTTGTACAACAACAAATTTTTCATAGGTTTTTTGTAGGGGTGTTCATGGGCTAAGGTTGGGTCAGTTTAAGCAAACCTAAGACTCAACCCAATCAAAACTCATCAGGTCGGGTTGAATTTTTTTTTTCTCATTAAACCCAATCTAAACCAATTTGTCATTAAACGAGTTAAGTTAATTGAGTCACCATTTTAATAAATATTTTTGTAAACAATAAATTGAATGATTAGCATCCTTTTTATATATTTTTTAGGATATTTCTTTAAAAGAATAAAATATATCATTGTTGTAATATAAAAATAAACAATAAATTATTGATTCTGATAGTGTGAAGAATGAATTCCAAGCAGAGTTTAAGCTATTGACAAAGAGCTTATTTTTAATTTTTTATCTATCAATAAAATTAGCTAGTTAGAGAAAAGGTGTATCCTTGCAGTGCAGAGTGTTTGCCTTAGTACGTGACAGTCTTAGCTCAGGAGTTATAAATTAAACTATCAAAGACTTTTTTTTAATTTAAAATAATAAATAATAATAATATAATATTATTATCAGGTTGAGTTAGGTATCGGATTCAACTCATTGAACCTGTCACCCAACTAGGAGAATTTCTCCTTACACCTCAATAAGTTTTCTGTACACCTCCATCATTTTTCAAAATGGAAAAAAATTCTTTAATGAAAATAAAAAAAAAATTAATTACCACGCACCTTAATGAGTTATCTTTTATTTGCATCTCTCTCACTTCGCACGTCTTTAGTTTCGCATCTCTCTCGTTGGCTTCTTTTGCACAATTTTGTTTTTCTTCTCATTGAATCAATGGTTTTTTCTTCTTCTTCGTGCATTGTTGTTCATCCCCTTTGTTTTTTCTTTATTCTTCGTGGTTCAGCTTTGTATTTATCTTCTCTTGGTACATTAGTTTTTTTTACAAGTCCGAACACTCCCATCTGGACTTGTAAAAAAAATTGCAAATTTTTTTACAAGTCTGGATACCCCTGTCCAGACTTGTAAAAAATTTGCAAATTTTTTTACTAGGACTAAACTTTTTTTTACCTAGGGTATTTGAGACTTTTCTACCTTTATAGAGGTGTAAGGAGGAATTATGGAGATGTAGGGAGAAATTTGCCTCAACTTGTAGGGAATTGAATTTGATCCGATTGGGTTGGGTTTCGCCCAATTTAAAAAAAAAATCAACATAATGACATTGGATTGGATTATCGGGTCACCTAACCCAATGAACATCCCTAGCTTTTTACATAAAAATAAATATATCACGTTGAGAATTTAATTCTCTAACAACCAAATTTTCAACATGAATAGTAAAATAGTTTATTTAAGTAAATAATACAGGAGTGTGTCATTTGGATAAATTTTGTTTCTTTTCCGTATATAAAAGAAAAAAAGCCTAAAGGAATATGCTATTTTTATAACTACTAGAACTAGTTTGTGGAGTGGTTAAAAAAATATTACATAAAGTTTTTAGAAAGTTTGTACTCTTTACATAGTTTTTGTTTAAAATTGAAATTTGACTTTAAAAAATAAAAAAATAATAAGCTGTGTGCAGAAGGAAAGAGGGAGTAGGGTGTAAAAAGAAAAAGCCCAAGGGCAAGGAAGGTGGTATTTGTAAATTGGAAAGGAGACGAAGGAAGGAGAATGGAGAATGGAGAGTGAGAAGAGGAAGAGGAAGCGAAAGGGAAAGGGAAAGGGAAAGGGAGGCGAAGAGAGAGAGAGTGATGTTAAAAGGAAAAAGAATGAATGGCGTTTGTTGTTTGAATCGGAGATGGAGAAGGTTCTTCACCCTTCCTCCATCGAGTTTGAATCCCTTAAAGGTAGTCACTGCATTTTAGAGGCATCTGAAGACGCTTTGGCCGAATCTATTAAGGCTTCGTTTGGTTCTTCTTGGAAAGATGTCCTGTGCCAATCCCATCTTCTTGAGGGAAAACTCAATCCCGGTAGCCCCGCCCTTCTTATTCTAACCTCCTCTGCCTTCAGATCCATTCATCTTTTAAGGTGCATATTTCAATCTCAATTTCAATTTCAATTTCAATTTCATTCTTCTAAACCCTAAACCCTAAACCCTAATTTATTTTACTTTTCCTTCCAGGGGCTTCCGCTCCATGACTAAACACTGCCATGCCGTCAAGTTATTCTCCAAGCATATCAAGCTTCAGGAACAGGTTCTTCATTCTGCTTCGCTATCTCTCTTCTCAATTCTCACAGCCAAAGGCTTGCAAACATTGTCCATTGATTTTCCTTAATCAAAATGCAGATTTGTTTGTTAAAAAAGCGGGTTAACATTGCTAGCGGCACACCAAGCAGGTTTCTCATACTCGTACTTGTACTAATGAAAATGAAAATGAAAATGAAAAGGCGTGTCATTAAATAAAGGTGTTAAATTTTCAGGATAAAGAAGCTAATTGAAGCAGAGGCATTAGACATATCAAGGTTGGAAGTAGTTGTGCTTGATATGCAAGAGGATGTAAAGGGCTATTCCTTGTTGACCCTTCCACAAGTGAGAGATGAGTTCTGGGATCTCTTCAAGACTTACTTTTATCAACCCCTCATCCAAGCTCATCTCCGTATTTCTCTCTGTGGTTAAACCTCCATCTTTTCATTTACCTATCTGTTCAAGACACACTTCAAAAGACCACTCTAAAATCAATTTTTGTAGGTCAGAATGCACTTGTCTTTGAGTTTCTTTTGTAACGTACTTTAGTAATTCATAAGCTCTTTTTACTAACTTATAAATTATTTTTATCAAATTAAGTTTTGTTAGTTTATTTTAGTATTTTATACTTTATTTTCGTAACCTACTTGAGATAGTAGCTTTCATGATAATAACTGTAATTTTTGCTTTGAAATTAATTAGTTTGTCTATGAAATTAAATATTTTTTTGTGAAAGTAAAGATCGAGGAATTAAAATTAAGAAGTTGAGTGATTAAAAAATATAAGCATCATTCGGAGAAGAATGACCCAAAGGAATAAGAGAGTGAAAAAAATATTTTTGAATTTTAAGGATTAACAGTGATTTTTTTGTAAAATGTTATAATAAAAAATTTATGATTTCAAATAAGTTTTTATTGTTAGTTTTATTAACTTACTTCAGATTATTTAATCAAATGATTTATTATGGTGATGCTAAACAATTTTTCAATGCTTTTTTACATTTTTTAAAATGTTATTATTCATTTTTTGTATTGATTGGATTTCTTTAAATCTGTTCTTCCTAATTTATTATAATTTTTATGTTTCTATTTTTACATTTTTAGTCATTTTACTAAATAAGTTTACTAAACATTTGTGATATAATGAGCTGACATAACCACTTTACATTTTTGCTACTTTTGTCAAACATAATTTATATCATTTTATGTTAATTTATTTTTTTCAAGAATTCTAACTTGAAAAACTATAATTGTTTTGTGTGCAAATAATAAAAAAATATTTCCAAGAAACTATGATTTCTATTAATAAAATTTTAGCTTTCTTTCCCACAAACATTTCAAATGAAGGGGTAACAATCCAACTTTTTCGTGTGAGGAAAACTTTTAATTATGAGATTACTGTTTTTTTTTTTTTTTTACGATTTAGCAAGTTTGGTAGTTTCAAAAGAATGTACAACTCCATAGTGAAAAACACTTTAGGCGAACCTTAAGGCAGATGAGCATATCCATTTAACTGTTTTTTCACACAACTTTACTGTATGCGTCTAGTATAGTTCCAGGTAGTTTGTCTGGTATCAGTGCAAAAAACAAAACATTGTGGATTTATTTGCAACTATTTGGTTCGCATTTAGCGCAAAGAGCATGTTATGGAATTTTTCATAACTTTGTAGCCCTTCCAAAATAGCTGACAATTTGCTTTGGATTACCTAAATGTTTTATTATTTATAATAAAATGGAATAAAAATTTTAATAAAGTTAATTTAACTTAGGAGATATTTAAAAAGAATTTAACGCTTACACATTCAATTAAAAGAGATTTTTATATTGATATTTAATTATAATTTTTCTTTTATATAATTTTTAAATTATTAATTAGTAAAATTAACAAATTTATCATAAATAAAACATTATAATGGATTATGATTAAATATCAATAAATAAGTGTTTTCTCTTTAAAAAATTAAAAAGGTTATGTCACCTGACATGAGAATCTTTAATTTGCAAGAAACATAAGGAAACGATCAATCATATAAATCACGAATCAAATTTTCTAACCATCATGATTCTCGAGCCAAATGCTCTCTAGAAGACAGAAAATAAAGAAAAGAATGTGGTAGTGTGTATATGCGGGCTGTGAAAGTTAGGATGGATTTAGCTCTTCCAGTCATCCTATCTTCGTCATAATAAAAAGAGGCGGATGAAAATTTAAAGATAATCTCATTTTAAAATAGAGGGAAGCAAATTTAGAGGCGATTTCATTTCCATCAACATTTTTTTTTCTTTCTTCCTGTCAATCTCGGTTGCAAAATGCTGACAAGACAGAATGATGACATCATCATAGACTAAAAGCAAAATTAATATAAACTCTTACAAAATCACCCCCATATGTTGTTAACACATGCATCTTCTCTGCTATTAACTCCATTACACGTTCACTGCCTCTACTATTAAACCTATAGAACTATACAAAACATGACTTTTAACAAATTTAATACCGTTTGTAGCAAAGGAGATGCGAATGTATCGTAGAGAGTTTTATGTAGGAATAAAGAAAAGGAAAATATAGTAATTTATTCTATTCTTTAACCCAATTAGAAATAAAAGTTTCTTCAAATCACTATCTCAACAAAATGTCTAGAGATTTAACAGAAACTTGAATAAATGATTGCTATATATTTAGCAGCCAATAGTAGATAAAACCATATCTGGAGCATTTAATAATATCAGATTATGCTGCAGTTTATTGATCAAAGGTTAACACTATCAAATGTTTACAATATCAATAACTAATCTTAATCACTATTTTTTTTATAAAGGACAAATATAACGGGAAATCTAATTAGTGATTTTTTTTTTTACTTGAATCACACCGAACGAGACGGTGACAGCTAAAAAATCAGGTGTGAGTTGTCTGCCTCATCCACTTAGTAGCTGACCACTTCTCCCCAGAGATTACCTCACATCCTCCATGCACACTATTCGGATCCGATTGTCCATCCAGTCCCTACAAGATCAAGCAGACAATTTACTACCATAAAGGTTCACTCAAAATATGCGTAGCACAATCAATTATACAGACTTAACAAGATGTAATGATTGGAGAAATATCTTCTTATCAAGCATCAGATGCTTATTTAAGCACCAGTACTTGAATATATGTAAGGGGTCAAATGCTACAAAACAAAAACAAAAAGAGCTTTACATATTACAAACGTGTTAATTTTAATAAAATGTAGGAAAGAGGTGTTATTTGTGGGACTCATTTAGTATGGATATTAAAAACACTGGGTTGGAGAAAAGTGTTGCTTGATATTAAAAACAAGAATAAGTTGTGTTAGGATGGACTTCAGACAAAAATAAAATCGTTGAAGATTATATAGGATTAAGTTAAATATGTATTTTATATTGTTTTTATTTTATTTATGTTAAATAATGAGATATTGACACATGGATAATTAATTATTATCCATTGATTGATATCAAATAGGCTATATATATATATATATATAGGAAAGGGGGCAATCAATGAAATATCAGAATATTAATTTAATTTTTATTTCCTCTTTTATGTCTTTTATTCTCTTAATTGGGTTTTTGTAGTGTAGGCTGTGGTCCTAGTTTTAGCTTCTCTCTTCTACTCAAACTGCCGCACCTCCTCCACAGTGATCGCACATAGCAAATCCCCATCACCATGAACCTCGCCTTCACTCATTACAGTCACAACCACCACGCGTCATTCCAATACCCCCTCACATGGGTTTTCACATGCTATTCAGATTCCTTTTAATACTTTGATTCCTTCTTCAACTGTTACAAACATTTCTCCTATGCAGATTAAAAAATTACCCCCTTTGCTTTCAAAAGTTTGCATATACACATTATACTTTCCAAAATTTGCACAAAACGGCACAATCCAGCAGTCTACTGACCATTCAATCTCCACTCTCTCCCCAATCATACAAATCCTAATATCAAACTTGCTGAAACCCCTCTCTCAATTTCCTTGGAAATTCAACACATCTCCTTGACATAAAGGTTGTCAAACTTGAAAGTTTACGTAGACTCGTAAGAGTTTACTTAATATAAAAATAATAAAAAAAATCTAATATATCAATTAAACATTTCAACATAATAAAGCAAAATATCAAACTATAAATTCCATGATACTTAAATAACTAAACTATAGCAATGGATTTTTTTTTATATGTCAAATGTTATTGTTGTTAACAATGAGGATCAAACTCACGACCTTTTCCCATTCTTATCTTTCCTTAACCAACTAGGTTACCTTATATCTCCTAGCAATGAATTATTATTAATAACAATTTGTGAAGGTGATAGTTGTAGAGCATTTGTATTGAGTTTGATGTTTTAGGAGGCAAGGATTCTTTAATTCAGGAACGGCAAATCAAATGGAGGTACATTGGACCCTAAACGTGTAGAAAAACAACCCAATAAAACAAAAGTTTTGTCTAACTATTTTTAATTTATTGACTTAGTAGTAAACTCGATAGTCTACTGAATTTACAGCAAAAAGAGAGTTTACACATGAGTTAATTGACAAAGGGTAAGTGGATCCATAAACTTGAACTTGAGAGTTTGAAAACCAGGCAAGCACCATCAGACTTCACATCCATCCCCCTGGTGTGCCTTCCCATTAGTTTATTATTAAATTCCAAATACCCTTCATCAAGTTCCTACATATATCCACAAAACCTTCCTACATCAACCAACAAACAACCCATTTTTTTAAAGCCCCAGAAATTGGATTATCATTTCTCATATGCTCTCATTCCCAATTGGTCTGATTTGTCTCAGAAATTTGAGTACAAGGTTCAACACGGACAGGTGGATAATGTTAGGATGGACTTTAGGCCCAAAATAAAATGGTTGAAAGATTATATAGGATGCAGTTAAATATGTATTTAATATAGCTTTTATTTTATTTGTGTTAAAATAATGAGATATTGCCACATGGATGATTATTATCCATTGATTGATATCAATTAGGTTATTTATTTTAGGAAAGGGGACAATCAATGAAATATGAGAATATCAATTTAGTCTTTATTTCCTCTTATATGACTTTTATTCTCTATATTAGGTTTTTGTAGTGTAGTCCTAGTTTTAGCTTCCTAACATTATGTGTAACTGTGACACCTATTTAATTTATTTAAGATTTATAAAAACTAAAGGTTTAATTACTCATTTTGTTCCTATAGTTATATAAATTTTACTTTTTAGTCCCTACAAGTTTAAACGGTAAGGATTAAAAATTATATGTATAAGGCTAAAAGGAACTAAAATAGTAGTAAGTGTAAGACTAAAATGGATGACTTTCAAGTATAGAGACTAAAAGGTAAAATTTGTATAACTACTGGAACTAAATAGGTAATTAAACCCAAAGTATAAAGTGATATGCTAGGATGGAGATGGCATAAGAGTATAAGACACGACAAAAAAAAAAGGTAATACAAAAAAAGGCAGGACATGATATTGCAATTGATAATTATACTAATAAAATCATTTAAATACACTAGAAAAATGGGAAGTCAGCTGCTAAAGAAAGACTCTCTTGATCTATAAGAATGATTCCATATAGTTTCAAACAAATTCCCATACTGCCATTGTGAAATGAATCGTATCAGTAGATTTTAAGTTCCAAATGACTATGACGAGCCTGTATTTTATTGTAAGAGGATTATTTTGTCAGCTGATAATGAAATTGGTAACTCCAGGAAATTAGAGTTATTTAACCCTTGAAGGTTAGACGTCAAGGAAGCCAAGAAGAGACTTTGACAAGGAAAAAGTGGAATCACGTGAAGGTGAAAAGAATTCATTATGAATGCATGCCTGACAGTGTGCTAAACACACAGAACCTAAGGCTTATGCACTGCAGCATGTCACATGTGATAACAAACCTTCTTTTAATATTTATTTCTAATTTGGAGGTTCATTTTTGGGTCTTTTTGTTTTAGTACATCCACAGAGATAAAGAATGAATTTAGGAGAGGAAATTCTAGAAACAAGCCTCAAGATCCTAAAGATCAAAACTTTTATTTTATAAATTTCCAAACTCTTTTAAGTAGGGGGGATGCTTTAAATACCATCATGCAGCTTGATTCTCTTGTAAATCAACGAATTTTTGAATTCTCTATTCATATCTATGCTTTAGGATATATCATTAAGGAGGATGGAGGAATTAACGATAACGTGACACAAGATACAAGCAGGATGATTTAAATGGAGAAAGGCATCAGAATTTTATTTGACTACAAGGTATCTGTAAATTCCAAGGCAAGTTCTACCGAAGTTATTCACCTAGCAATACCATACAGCAGTGAAGATTGGACTTTAACGAAAAGATTGGAGAAAAAAGTGAGAGAACTACTCTAGAAAAGGCTAAAAGAGATACCTGATAGAAGAATATATTGCATGGTCTTTAGACAGATACAAAGAAGAAAAGGAGACCTACTTACTCTAGAGGAATTAATCAAGGGAGATTTTTAAGCTTTTTTTTTATATAGATAAATGTTAGTTGTTAATGTATTAATTTAGTGATGAATGGATTTGAACCTGCGATATCTCCCTCTCCCTTCGTTCCGTAAGGGAGATTTAAGGTTAAATAATATTTCCATAGTAGATTTATCTTTAACCGGACTAAATGGCATCGTAAATCCATATAATATAACTGACTTCACTTAGTGAGATAAGGGCTGCTGTATATCTATGCTTAATGCTCCCAATTGCTTGACTAACAATTATTTTGGGTAAATCCTATTATTCTAGGCATATTGATTGATTAAGACCCTAGTTGAGAACAATGTTTATTGAATTTACACCTTGATGTTGGATGTTTTTATTAACCAATGGGATAGGCATATAATCATTTGACTAGCATTGTGGAGTCATTTGAAGTTATACTAATTTGTTTGGGTTACTCTTTACTCCCCATGCTTATACTAATTTGTTTGGATAATTTTTTAGTAATTGATTATTATATAACATTTGTTCCTTGTCAATCTTTACCCAACTCATCATTTTAGGACTTGTATGACCCATGCACTTGCAGATGCTAAAAATGCATACTGTATGTAGTGCTTAAAGGTACAATCTTCAAAATATAGAAGTACTAGAACTATTAAGAAAATAGATTTTCCTATATCATAATTAACATGGATAATGTCCATACTAAGAAAATTAATTACACTAACCATACTCCAGAAAAGCACTGCGTTTCCTTTAATTGGTTTTACAGATAATCCTTTGACAACTTTCCCACCACAGCTACATTCACCTGAACCAGCCTGAATCATATTGTATATTGTGAACAGCAGCATCGGTAAAGTAAAAAGTCCAACCAGAATGACAGATAGAGCATGATAGCACATAACACAAAATAGATAGCTAATACAAGCATGTTACAAATTGGGCGTATTTCTCACAGTAAAGGTAAAATCCAAATAGAATCAATATATACCTTAATTCTGGAATAAAGACCATAAGGCATAAGATTGATATAACTAGTTTAAACAATAAACATAATCGTGGTCATCATAATCATTTGGCATTCCATTCCTAAGCAGCCATAATGTACAAATCAAAATTTAACCAATTATCAATGAGAGGAATGCAGAATAAAATTTTGAACAAAGCCAGAGGTCATACAAGATACAATACAGTATTTTGATTGTTGTAGGAACTAAACAGAGGAAGTGAAAAACAAAAGACCCATGTATTTAGTTAGTCAACACTCAACAAGATAAAACACATTCTGTTCTCTCAGTTAGAACCTAAACTTACGCTCCAGACACAATCCAGCAATAGTCAGGCACCTAATATTTGCTCCAGAGTCAGGCTATTCATATGCTGCTCCATATCTATGCAGCAACTGCCAAAATAGGTTAAATGTAAAATTTCAGAAAACAAGCTTACCAATGGGAAATATGTTTCTCCTCCTTCTATATTGTCACTTAAATACATAAGCACTGTGGCTATTCGCTGCCCACCACGCTTCAAGTTGAACTGTCTCGAAAAAGAAAGGCTCAAAAGGGTTGCAGATGGGATTTCCTTGAAGCCCCTTCAAGGAAATTCTTATGTTGACTATAATTTAAAATTACAACTTACAGTATCAGAAAAATAGTCATGATGGGGTTTGTAATATTGATTCTTCTCGTACCTGTGCTGCTGCAGATGTTAGCTTAGATACTAGAAAAACCCATCATGTTTAGATATAGCATGAAAATATAAGTCATATTCTCACCTCAGGACTTGCATAAGTTCTCCATTTTCAATTGGTATTTGAGAATAGACAGAAATTCTTTTTTCGATTGCCTAATTGAGCAAGGTGAACATATTATATCAAGCTGTACAATTAATGTTATTAAATAAACTATGTTTTTGTACTAAAAAATTAAATATAAGGCTTTCAAGGAATCTAAAAGTTTTATATAATGATGAAAAACAATGTAAATATTATTTATACATACACAGATCTAATTTATCAAGATTAACTGGTGCAACTTCATGCTTAACACGTGCAGATTCTTTCTCAAGGACTAAGGTAATACTAAACCAGTTCATATCTTTAAACTGAATATAAAGTTGTGAACTAGGTCAATGAAATCTAAACTGGTTCTGAACTGATTCACTGAATTCAAAATCAGTTCAGTTATGAAAACTGTATCATAGTAACAGTATGGTTTGGTACAGTTTTTCATATGGAACCAAACCATACCGACCCTTAATTTAAAGTGGTAATGTTTCCATCGATGTTTTGAGTATCAGATTTATGAATTTAGAGAGCAAAATTACTCTTTGTGGTTGTCATGTAACCAAAACAAGGTGTACATCACTAACCCCTAAAGGACAATAGAGGTGGCACTATGTTTCAACTTTCAAAAACCAAACTGGTCATTGATCATTAATTACCACAATACCAACCAACAAAGGTTTTTATTGAACCAGTTAGTTCCATGCAAAAAAAGTGTTCTTAGTGTGTACCAAACTACAAGAAAACCGTTCCAATTTTATGGTCACATCAGATGGTGCAGTAGATCATGGTAATTAGTATCCTACGATACATGATATTATTGTATAATACGAAACAACTCAATCTGTGATTAGTACGAAATAGATATTCTCTCTTTTTTTTTGTGATTTGTGCAGCAGCAAACAGCTTTTGTTTTGCCGCACTTGTGCAGTAGACACTAGACAGCCACTCTTTTTGGCATTGTGGCTGATTTCCTTTCTATAGTGTTAGATATATAAACTATATGTGTAGTTATTTATCTTTAGTTTTTCTGCTTGTATTTTCTCTCTACTTATTCTGCACTTCTTCTGTATTATCTTATCAGTCTCCTCATGTAATCTCTCTCTCTCACATACATACATACATATATAAATGGTGCAACCTCACTAGGTGAGGTAGACTGTTTTCCCAAAGTATTAAGCTCTTCTTTATTCAAGTTATAGCTGTTTGTCTTGATCCTTATGGTAATTATGTTGCTTTGTTAGTTATGTCACTTATTTGACGTCAAATAAGTAGGTTGTTTTCATTTCTAATATATTTCTTTATGTTAAATGTTCTTAGTGTGTTTATATATATATAGAGAGAGAGAGAGAACATATCAAGTGAAAAAAATGTTTATTATGAGAAATGAGAGGATTTAATAATAATTGTAGGATTAAATTTAACAATATTTATTGCATTGTTGATTAAAAGTAGTAGTGTTTAATCCTTATTACTTTTAATAAACAATACAATCAACACCGTTAATTTTAATTCCTACGATTATTATTAAATTCGGTTACCTAATTACTTTTAATAAATAATGTAAACAAGACCATTAAATTTAATCTTACAATTATTATCAATTCTTCTCATGTCTCACAATAAACTTTTTTTTCTCACCTGATATGTCATCTCTATCTCTTTCTCTCTCTATATATATATATGTGTGTGTGTGCGCGCGCACGCGCTATATTTTTTAATGATCATGCATGATACGATATGATACACAATTCAGAAAATAGGCATTTCAATACAAGGTTTGTGTCCTGATTCAACTACCATGCAGTCCATGGTTTTTACACTGGTTTAAAAATAAAATAAAGACATTGGTTGGGGGGGGGGGGGAATAAAATCATTAACTTACTTGTACCATAGGATATTTTCTCTCTTGAGGACTTAAAAACATGCCAGAGCTAGTCCTGACATCACTCTTGATTCCCTGTACAAGAGAGAAATATCAAGTTTCATGAAGATACATGTAAAAAAGATTCAAACGCAATGCTAAAACTTCAAAGTAAAGCTAAACAGACACATTAATCTGAGAAGTGCACTACACCATTATATTATACCCATGTACTGCACTTATCCATCTCCAGTAGTATAATAATACTTAGACTTAAGGTGCTAGTCACATTCACTCAGAGTAACTGGATTTTCTCTCTAGATCTTTGTCTCCTTGGTTTGTAAAAGCTTCATAATCTCCAATTGTGATCTATTTCGTTCGAGAGAATCAAAGAACTTGCCTAATAGAGGGGTAGTCCATAGGAGATCAAGCAATGATTTCTAAACAACTCTTAAAATGGATTAAGTTCTTCCTTCATTTGAAGAAAGGTACTCCCTCTATCCCTATATATAAATGTTCATGGGTCAATTTAGTTTGGTTCGGTTCTAAGTACAAAAAAAAAATCCAAACCAATTAATTTTAATTGGTTCAGATTTCAGAATTTTTTTCCCCATATTTGAACCAGCGATGTTCAGTTTGATTTGCCAAAAATCATATAAAAAATTTAAAAAAAACAATTTTATTCCAAATTAACAGATGATATGGTAATTAAAAAATATTAAAGAAAATAAGTGTTTAACTTTAACATACATCAAATCAACAATTCTATCCCAAATACCAAAGTGTTAACATATATCAAATTAACAAAATCAACTCATATTATCACTTAAATACATTTGATACTTCATTAATGTCGGGTACAAAACAGCACATTGACAGTTCACTTAACATGTAACAATTAAAAATAAAAAACGCATACACAAATACATTTGATAGGTTCAGTTATGATCCAAATAGGAAAAAAAATCTGAACCAATTTAATTGACCTAGTTTGGATCATCGGGTTTCATCAACACCCCTACCTAAACATAAGACTCTTTTACCTAGTTTATACCCTTTAAGAAAGTCGGTTAATAGCATTAAATTTATTACCAATTTGTATTATATTTCCAAAATTACCTGTAAATTTTTAGGAACTCATCATCTCCTTTCTACTTAATTACTATTCACCGACTTAATTACACGTGATACTCATCTTATCCAATCCTCATAAGAGAGAGAATAACATTTATTATAAATGTTATTAGGATTTTAGGCATTCTTCTTTTTAAGTTTTTAGGCATTTTCTGTGAGAAGGGTCCTCCCACCCATCGGATTAAACGATTTAGTAATTTACAAAAATATAATTTATTCATAAAGAGAAGAGAGAAATAAAAATCAGAGTCATAAAGTGAATTGGCTAGGTAGTTGCATACAGAATTGCAAGAATATAGAAGGTTCAATTCCAACAAACAGCAAGTGGCTGTCTATGCATATAGAGTATAGACTGTCTTCCTAAAATGCATTTAGTATTTTATGTCAAATTTAAACATACTAAACTTTTTCCATGGTGAATCTGACAATACTGCACTTGAGCAAAATGTCAATGAATTAATGAAGATGATGATTAATCAAAGTGAAATTTCAAAAGAAAAGAAACTGTCAATGTACCTTTCCAGTTTTTGTATCCACCACAGTAGAAATTCGCAGGTGAGGGAGAGCTACAGCCCTGAGATAATCACATTCCTGTGAAGATAAAATGCTTTTAATAATCAAAGTACTGTTAATTGCCCAGCATAGGAAGATCTTATAAAGTGCTGATATGCATATTACATTTTAGACCTAGCACTTCACAAGGAAACTTCGTTTTTTTATTTCCCACAGTATCTTTCCAGTCAGTAGGAGTGTAAGGAACCCAGAAGGCCAGAAACTGAAAAGAATTGGAAAGAATGCCACTCCACCCCCCCCCCCCCCCCCCCTATACCTAAGGATCCTCCTATTTATAGATATATGAGCCTGACCCACAACACCCCTCCAATTAACCTCATTCCCTAAAGATAAGGATAAATAATAAAAAAGATGTAGACAGGAAAACATAAAAGGATAGCTAACTTATTTCTATTTTTCTAGAAAAAGATAAATAAAAAAGATAGCTGATTTATTTCTATTTTCTGGATAAGGATAAACGGAATGAAAATTAATTTATTCCTATTTTCTTGGATGTGTCTCAACATTGAGAGACTAATCTCCCAGGGTATGGTCAAACACTAAAGCAGTGAACCCTCCAAATTAACGCCAGTAGTTTATACAGAGTCCAATTTCTAGTTTTCCCATAAATAACAAGACAGAATGCTATGACAATTACAGAATGATGTAACTATTAGATTTATACTTTTTCAGCCAAATTAATAGATCTGTCAGAAACTCAGAATTAACAGAGGTTTATCATAAATTCATAATATGGTTGTAATTCAGGGATTATGGTTTTAAGACTGAATGTTTCCCTTTGTTTTCTTATTATTGACAAACATTCTTGGCTTAATTTATGAGAGGCCAACAATACAATCATCAAATTATTGAAACTAGTAAGAAATTTAAAATGACAGTATTCTACAGAAACAAAATTGTGGATTTTATTTGCATCTATAAGCCATCTAATATTAGGTTATGTTATTTTCACTCCCCACATCAATTTTTTAACAAGATAACTCATGAACCTCATCCAAAATTCCAAATTCCTCAAGAATTTCCATGAAGCATTATGAAAATATGATAAATGGTGATCCAAAAAACATGAGAGAAGGTGCTAGTGAAACTCTATAACAAACTCTCTTTTAGAGACTTTCCCTATTATAGGTTAAAATTTCTTGGAAATCATCAATTTAAGTGGATCCTACAATTGAATCATGAAAGAGAAGCTGTACAACCCACTAAAGTTGACGATTTCAAAGAAATTTTAATCAATCATAGGGACACTCTCTAAAAGAGAAGAGTTTCACTAACATTCCTTAAAACATAAACTTGAGCCCTTTTTTTAATTTTTACTCAAAGGGAATATGTACTAGAGTCCATAACATTGAACCTATACAAAGAAATGAGTTTATGAAACATTTTAATAATGAAAAATCAGTACTTTAAAGGGAGAGCATACCTCCACACTCAGGAAGTTATGAAGTAAAATAATTCGTGGGGACCAGCTAAGCACTTCTGGTTTGACCTACAATTGAGAATCAGATGGGAATACTAATGAAAATTTATACAAGCAAATCAATTCTTCTCTCCAAAAAAAAGAGAATAGCAAACAATTTTTCACTGAAAAAAAGATAATAAACTAGTTATTCAGACAACGATTAAATTAATGAGTCCAATGCAAACAAGAACACACAGAATAACGGCTTAAGAGCTTCAGTAATAAGACAGAAATCAAGTATCATAACAAAGATATTGGTCACAAAATTGTCAAAGTCAAGAGTTTATATGAACTCGTGAAAGCCCAGTATACTCGACTCGTAGAATAATAAGAGTTTACTTCGTTAAAAATATACATATAGATAACATAAATATTGAAAATTTTCACTACATAATAAGTTTAAGTTCACATAATTAGTCCAAATTATTCTAAATAAATACAAATTAGAGTTAAAACACTCAGAATTTCAAAACTTTTTCATATATAAGAACAAATTAGAGTCAAAAAACTCAAAATTAGAGTTAACAACGAAAACAGCACTCAAGAAGTTTACTCACAAGTTTACTTCAAGTCTACCTGATTCCATCAAGTCTACTCGATTTTACTGAGTTTGTTAACCTTCCAATTCCATGCGTGATTTAACTTGTCAATGACTTGTAAATTTGTATGATTTTACCAGTTAATTCACGATTTTGATAATTATGATTGGTCGTTCAGAGTGTAAGCAAGTATTCTTCAACTATGCATTTATATTTAATTGACCAGAGAAGAGAACTTTAATCTGGTTTATTTCTTTCTAATGAGGCATTCAAGTTCTATAGCGTTACATCAATTCGTCAAATGTATAAGCAATAGTGTTTTACTCGTTCCTCATTTTATTTTACCTGGAGGTCTGTGATTATATCAAATAGGTTGAGACTGAGAAAATAATGTAAAAACGTAAAAGTTTAGCAGAAAAAAGGGGAGAGAACAGGCATACATATCCAAGGCGTAAAATTTCTGCTTCCTTGTCATTATTCCAAAAAGGAATACCTGAAAATGAGAAGAAATGGTTGAAAAATGAAGTTACAATAACGAAATTGCATGTTATTAACAAAATTAAAAATACAGTGATGGAATAAGTAATAATGGGCTTCACGAGAATGAAAGGTTTGAAATTGAGTGAAGGATTAAAAAAAGATTTGATAGGTGATAGAATAGTAGATTTGAATTTTTGGGTAAAGCATAGGCGATGGGTTAGAAAAAAGGAAGGAAGTTTAAAAGAGATGAAATAAGGAAGAAAAAGAAAAGTAAAATAATAGTGACCTGTAGGCAAGTGAAGGTAAGGATCAGTTTGGAGTCCACGCAATCGCAATGGCAATGGCAAAGAATGGGTGCCTGAACGGAGAAGTTAGGGAAACAGGAAAACAATAAAGGATGTATGTGAATGTGAGGATGAATATTATACCGTACCGTATGAGTCTTCCAATCTTCGAATGATAGCCAATTGAGAGAGAGCGCCTGCAAATGAAATTGGATGCGGAATTAACATTTAAGGGCAAAGGGAGATGAGAGATGAGAGATGAGAGATGAGAGATGAGAGGTCGATGGAGGATATACCTATGATCATTCCCACCGTCACAAATGTCAGAAGACCGAATACGATCCTCATCGCGGGCGCCATCACCATCTCTATCACCCTCACTCTCCTTCCTTCGTCTCACCACTCACCACTCACCACTCACCACTCCCCGCTCCCCGCAACCCATTCAACTCTTTCTTTTCCAATACATTTTCTCTTTACTCCCTCCACTTTTCTTTTCTTTTTTCTTTTTTTCTCTTGCTATTCCACTCCGTGAAGGACGTCCTAAAATGTAAATTCCTTTTTTTATATCCATTTTACTTTTTGCTCCTCATTTTGTTCTATTATATTTTTAAACCGCTACGTTTCACTTTTCTTGTTATAAAACGACCTAGTTGACTATTTTGTTAAAAATTATTTATGTAAGATGTTAACATTTTCTAACTGAAAAATATGTGAATATATATATATATATATATAAAAAGATATTTATATACTATTAATAAAGGTAATACCTCCTTTTGATATTCACTTCTCAAAATATATGTTCTATCCTTATAATTTTATGTAAAAAATTACTTTAAAATATTGATATCCAGTATATATAATTGTTCAATTATATCTACTAAGTATAATATATGATATCATATTATATACTATATATTATATAATAAAAATATGACATTTTGGTGTCCACATTTTATGATTATTTTACCTTCTAAACATTTTATGACAATTTCACAAATATAATTTCTCTCTATTAATATATGCATACATTTCATAATAAGTATTTTTAATAAATATGCAAATACACAAGTGCGACAATATTTTGAATTCTATCCAAACTCTCCTCTTTCCATTTTTTCATATTTATTGTGTATTTGACATATCCATTGATGATCTGATATATTTTTATCATGTTATCATAAACAAAAAATATAAAATTAACAAAATATATTTCAAAACATGTTACATAACAATTTATATTTCAAAATATAAAAATTTACAAAAGATATTAAATTAAAACCCTACAATTATTATAACATATTAAAATAGAAATGCGAATACAAGGCGCAACAACACTTGTGTTTTCGCTAGTATAAATAAAAGGAGTATAAGAAAAATATTTATCTCATTCATCATAACTCACCATCACTCATACCCTGAACGTCACTCAACCAACCTCCGCCCTCACCTCTATCACCACATCGTCGATCACCATTGCCACCATCGCACTATCGATGGTCACCATCGTCGGCTATTATCACTATCGGCAGTCACCATTGTCAATGGTCATCACTGTCTCCGTCACCACCAATGTGGTCACCATCATCATCGCCACCACCCTACCATCGCTGCCACTATGTGGCAACGGTGGCGTGGTGGTTGTGGCGGTAAAGGTGATGTTGAGAGTGGGGTGAGATGAGTTACGGTGAAGGAGGTACATGATATCTTTAAATAGGTTATTTTAATTTGACTAATATTTTTAATCTTACATTTATTATCTATTTTACATTATATATATATATATATATATATATATATATATATATCTTTAACTATCTTTTTATTACCTGTAAAATTGTCCATTTTGATATTGGTATCTAAATTTTCAATTTTTTATGTTTAACACCTAATATTTTTTAATGTTTCAATTTGATATCTACCGTTAAGTGTTTTTTGTTAATAGATAACGCGACTAATGGAAAGGGCATGTGACGTATTGCATTTTTATCTATACTTTTTTTTATTTTAATTGAAATTTATTTATTTTGTGTCATTTACATTTAATATTTGCATCTTAGATGTCTTTTAATTATATTGAAATTTGTTAAGTTTTTAATGTTTTAGCAAATTATTTACTATAATTTGAGATGCTTGAAACTTGAGACAATTAAGAAGAAAAATGAGTTAACTAATTAAGTTTCAAAAATTATACTCTTATGCAAAATATGTATTCAACTGTGTAATCAGTATAAGTAATCTGTTTTATCTTCTTTTTGGGTTTAGACATTAGAAGCCCATTAGTTTAAATAAAAAAATCTTGCTCTAGAATTCTGAATTTTTTATCAAGAGACATGGAGACCAAGGCTTTCAGCTCTTCTTTTCATTTTCACTCTTTATTTTTAGGTTTGATGTTATTTACTTTCTTAAAGGGGTGTTCTTGATGCGTCTTGGTTCTGTTTAGATTAATTATAAAATCTTTTGCAATTTGGTTTGATTTGGTTTTGTGGTTTAAATTTTTTATTATTAAGTATTAAAAAATACATTGAAAAAAAAATTATTTCCAAAAATTGTATAAAACTTTAATCACTCTCAACAAAATTATATAAAATTAACAATCATTAAAGTTAAAGTATAAATAGTCAATTCATTTAAACATTACATTTCAATGGTTATTGTCAAATTGTATCAAATGAACTTAAATCATATAGTTTTGCTAAAATATTTATTCATAAGCTAATTCATATTAATTAAAAATATCAATTAAAAATTAAATCAAAATCTTATTAACTTAAAAAGTAATGAGAAATTGTATAGGCCTTATTGGGAATTTGCTAAAATAACTAAGGAATAGAGGTTTGATTTGGTTTGGTGCGGAACATTTCAAACTGCAAACTGAATTGAACTGCACGTTTTGAAAATTATAAAACCAAATCACCCAAATTACAACGGTTTTCGATTTTGGTGATTCAATTTTAGGTTTTCAATTTGGTTTGGTTAATTTTGAAACCCCTACTTTCTTTTTTTTATACCCATGGATATGTGAGTATATTTTTTATTTTGTAATTGAGGTTTAACTTTTCACTCTATTGCTAATTAATTAAATGTTTTCATGTTTTTATTGGATCTCTTGTGATTTCTTCTTTATCATTGCCTGATCATAGTTTTTGTAGTTATAAATAATTAGGGAAGGACCGAAAGGTGAACTAATTATTAGAACCCTAGATTAGCCTAGAAATTAAATCATGAAAGTAAGTTTAACCTTTCAGAGACTCAATAAATTAGCAAAGAACTTCATAGGTTTAATTAAACATAGCTAACACCATAGTAGGAGTTAATTTAATTAGATACATATTCGTACTTTAAAAAATGATGAGTGTTAATTTAGGTTAATTCACCTTCATATAGAACCAATAACATCATAAAAGAGGACGAATGTTAACTTAATGCGAATGAATCAATCAGCAATCATGTTGTGATACTCGTAATCTTGGAAGTTTTCTAAATTTGAATATTGAAAATCTTGAATTATCATTTCCTTTAATTTATCTAATATTTTCTTATTTTTTAATGTATAAAAATATTTAAAAATGGCCTTCATATTAGTTACGATTTTCTTATTTGAAATTGTTATCTTTATTTCAATTTTGGAATTCACTTCAATTTATTTTTATTCTTTTTAAATTATGGAACTTTGGTCGTATTTTTATATTAATATAAATTATTTATAAATTAATTAAAATTATAAACAATTATTTTCTATTAAATGCACAGTCCTTGTGGAAGAACAATTTTTATATTATTACTTTGCGACACTGTACACTTGATCTTCTCACATCATAACATTATAAGTCCATGGCATTTAAAGTTGTCGAGCTAGCAACCACGTCATTTTTATGGTAGGTACCTTTTCAAAAATGAAAAATTTTCATGTACCAAATTATTTTTATTATTTTTAAATTATAGAACTTGGATATTTTTATATTAATATAAATTATTTATAAAATTAATTAAAATTATAAACAATTATTTTCTACTAAATGTATCGTCTTTGTGGAAGAACGATTTTTATATTATTACTTGACGATACTGTATACTTGTGATTTTCTCACATCACGACATCATAAGTCATGTCATTTAAAGTTGTTGAGTCAACAGATAAACACTTTTTCAAAAATGAAATTTTTCAACCACTAATTTAAAGTTGTTGACTAACAACAAGTCACATTTTCATATTTAGCTAAAGGGTAGAACCGACCTCTTTTTTCATCTCTAATGGCATCAAGATAGAAAACAAATCCCTTCAACACAAGTGTAGAATAATATGATAATATTTTGAATTGTTGCACGATTATGTAAACATTAGATTTTATATTGGACATAACTTTTGAGTGCAGGTTACATGTGATTGACATTTGATATACGGAATGAAGAACATGTTATGAGTATTTTTCCTTCTATATTGGTGACTTGGCGTAGACGTACAGATGTGATTTTACAACATGTGTTTTAAATTGTTGAAAAATATCAATATGATTTATTTTTTAAACTTTCAACATAACATTTTGTTAAAAAAGGACCAAATTGAATCACTTTATAAAAGTTTTAAAAATTGAATCAATCACCACACTTATTTAAAGTTCACTAGTTGAATCAATGTTAATAAATAATAATAGATAAATAATATTAAGCAAATATAAGATAGCTTTAAAAAAGTAAATATAACATAATTTAATTTATTTATTTATTTTTTTGTTAAATATTTATATTAAAACATAATTTAAATCCAACAGGTTAATAATATGATAAATTAAAATACTTAGATTATAATATAAACTATAAATATTATTCAAGAAAAATAAAATCATGCTAAATGCCTTAACTTTTATATTATATATAATTTTTTTGTTTAAATATTACAATAATATTTAATGTAATATTCAATAATTTGTAAATTTATAGGATTTTATACGACTATAACTATTATTTACGAGAGAATATATTATGTGAAAAACCATTATATTATATATTCATTTGTATTTTTAAATATTTTATACTGAAAATAATTTAATATAATTAGTTTATAACATCATAAATAAAATAGTTTTAGTCAAAATAAATATTATAAATATTGTTTAAGTAAAAATGAAGACAAGTCTAGATCATTAATTTTTATATTTTCTTATAGCTTAATTTTATTTAATTACTTATACTAAATAATTTAAATTTAGTTATTTTATAATATCATCCATTAAAATAATCTAACATATATAAGAAAATATGAGGCCAGGAAAAATACTTTTTCTCGTTCTTCTATTTTCAATAAATATTCTTTTTTAATATTTTGTTGTCTTTTTGCTTTTTTAATATTTTTTTTCAATTTTTTTCCTATCACTTTTTTTTTAAAATTTCTGTGTATTTATATTATTTTTAATTTCTTAGTTTACTTTTTTTCTGTTATTTTGATATTCTTATATTTAATATATCATTTATTTTTCCTTTAATTATTCTTATTTTCTTTTTATGTTTTTTAATTACAATTTTAAATTATTAAATATATTTTAATATTATGAAATAATTTAAAAATTTTATATATTAGATACGTGAAAAATCAGTTTATTAAATATCTTTTAATATTTTAGCACGTAATTTTAAATTTTATTTTATCTTTTCTTCTTTTATTTTTAATTGTTTCTTTCCTTTTTCATTTTTATTATTTATTTTTTATTTTTATCTTTTAATTTATTTTAGTTTTAACCATTCTTATTTTCTTCATTTATTTTTATTTTGTGTTACTTTATTATTCTTATAATTTTATATTTAACATGTTATTTATTTTAATTTAATTTAAAATTTGAATAAGCTTATGTAATATATTTTAATATTTTACAACATAATTTTAATTTTTTTATTTCTTAACTTATTCATTAATTTTTTTATCTTTCTTTTTTAATTGGAGATATTTTTATATTTTATTCATAACATATTAAAGATAATTATTAATATATTTAGCATGTACAAATTAATTTTAAATTAATTTAAAAAAATATTAATTTAATTTCTTAGAAATTTCATCTATGCTTTTTCTTTTTTAGTTTTATTTTTCTTATTTTCTCATTTATTGTAATTTTTTATTAATTATTTTTCTATATATATTATTTTCTTTTTTCATTTTTATTTTTATGTTATTTTATTTATTATATCTTCATAAAAAAATTATTATATTTTATTCTTTTATTCTCTAGTATATAAAATTACTTAGGTGTCGTTTCTCTATTTTTGACATGTCTTTTTTTTGTCTTTCTAAAATTTTTTTTCATTCATTTTTTAGAAAATATAGTATCATTCTTAAGACAATATGATAGTATAATATCATCCATAAGAGAATATTAAGCATAATAAAAATACATGTTTAAGTTTACATTACTAGTTTTGTCATTATATCTCTTTTTAATTTTAAATGAAGTTTATTATTCAAATAAATATATATCTACTATGCCTAAAATTAGCATGTGCAAATACATGTTCATCCATAATTGTCCAATATCAGTTTATGTTAAACATCTTGTCATTATGATTTTGTAATAATAGTTTGTTTCGCATTTATAATTTATTATAACAGCTAAAGTGATTCCTTGCTATAAAATGGACATTTTAGACATTGACTGAGAGTTGTATATTATGAATATAGTTAGGAAAATGAAAGTTCAAATCATATATGCGTTAAATTCTTACAAATAAAACAAGTAGCAACTGGTACAAAAATTACATATTAGGTAAAATAATCTTCAAATTTTTTTAATTGTGTAACAAATAATTTTGCAATATCAATAACAATTACTCTTATATGCATGCTAATTAATAAAATATAATTTTATTTTTAACTATATATTATTTTGGTATAGATTAATTGTAACATCCTAAAATATTTTCACTACTTACACCATTATTTCCCTTCACTATTCTATCTATGTACAATTTATATTCCAAAATACTAAGATATAAAATTTTCATTACATCACACTCATATTACAACAAACATCACAATAATTTTAAAGTTCAAAGCAATATATAACAAGGTACATACAATTTCAGCTTGTCTAGCGAACCTCATCGCTTGGTAAGATCTAGGTAACTTGCCCAGCAGGGACTCTGTATCAAACTGCCGCAAAAATAGGGACTTAGCTCTTCAAGATGTGTAGCTGGACGCAAATCCTCAATAATTCAATTAGAGACAACTTCGCGCTAGGCGAGACCTTTCGTGGGGCACAAAGCTGAAATTTAATCCTAACTTAGGCTAAAACTCATTGAGCGAGACCTACCACTTAGTGAAACCCTGCAGATAGTAGAACATTTACTGCATAATACTTGAACTTGTTCTCTGTTATTCAATCATACATAAACATACTCTTTACAACTTAACACATTTATAACATCTATTTACAAAAATACATTACATGTCTTTCACAGTAAAAAAAACATAATCAATACATAATTTACACTACACATATGCATAACATGGTATTTATCCATTAAAACATAAATATTACATGATTCAACCTAACCTAACTCCAGACATTATAACATACTTAAAATATAAGTTACGATTAAAGTCAATCCATACTCTCGGCCTTCTTAAAAAAGTTTAAATGCGTATAAATATACATACGTTAAACTTAAACTGGTTTTATTACAAAATGAGTAACTTCCACTGTTGCCTTTGATTCTCCGTTAATCCTGCTAGTTATGATCTCCACCATCATCATTGCTATTTGCTTTCATGCAAAGCACTATCATCACAATCATACAGAATACACAATGCAAGAGTAAGCTCATGGACTATAAAACAACATAAACTTTAACATAACACACAATTACATTTATATCAAATCTTAATCATAATAATGATAACTCAATCAATCAATCATCTTTATGCCCTACCTGAACATAAGCACTCATAACCAATCAATTACATTTATGTTCCATCTGAACATAAACATTCACAACCAATAATCACATTTATGCTCCACTGGAACATAACCATTAACAATCAATCAATCACACTCATGCTCCACCTGAACATGAGCACTAACAATCAATACATCACACTTATGTTCCACTTGAACATAAGCATTAACAACTAATCAAACATTAATTAAATATCACAATTAATCAAATAAAATGCACTTTTATTCCCTTGAATACAAGCTTTTCGTGCCACAACATGTTCAGACACGACATATTTTAGAATATCTACATTGAGTTCGGACACCGAGGCGTCTTAAAACCATTTCCAATTGATGATAGACGTCTAAGTTGCATTGTATTATCACTAATTTATGTTTAAGCAATACTCATCTGACAATTACAAATTAATGTCTAGTGTCTACTTGACACCCTGTGACACATAGTTGTTGTCTGAGTATATCCTTTAGGTCCCCCTTGCATATTTGATATCAAGACCACAATGTAAATCACATAAATACACTCTTGCATATTTGATATCATTGACGCCAGTAAATCGTGGTCTTGATATACATAAATACACTCAAGCCCCTTACATTGACGCCAGTTGTGTCCCTAACATCAATGTACCCCACCAAACATCATTCAGGGCTAAGTTACCCGACGCTAACTGCTCGTAACCAACAACATCAATAAATACATTATTCGTCGCGCATTTCAACAATATGCATTATATCACAAATCCAAATATATCATCACCATTTCAACAAATTCAATTTCAAACACAGGGAGTCAATTTAAGCAAAGCTAAGTTATCCTACTGTGACCACCACATCCAAACTACCAGTAAATCGTTCAATTAAAGACCAAACATCACTTCCGTAATAATTATTAACCACGTAACACATCATATATTTCAAAATATTCTATATTAAAAATCAATAAATTCAATCACAACTAATTTAATGAACAAAATTCAAATCCGCAATCACACAAAAGCACTCAATTTTGCATAACACTTAAATCATAATCAAAAGTTCAATTGTTCAAAATCAATTAACTTCTCAACTATTAACTCATAGTTTGTCAAATTACAATCAAAGATTTAGCTCCTCTTACCTATTTCCCCTTTCCAGAGCTAACTCAAAAGAAAAAGAGGAAATACACTAAAAAAAATTGATAGGAACTTGACAAAAATCCCAAATTAATCAATAACCTTAAAAATTAATATTTTTGAAGAAATTCCCTTTTTAATGGTAACATGATCGAAAAAATCGGAAAAAGGTTTGTTGATTCAAGATCAGACTTACCTATAATATAAATCACTAAGCAACAAGAGGTATGGAATAAACTACGTCGAAATCCGTCAACTTTAAGGTCACCATGTAAGACTCCCAAGAGAGATAGTGAGAGAAAGAATCGGTGCTGTGAAGAAGAAGAAATTTCGAAAGAAGAAGAAAAGGGAGAAAGAAGAAGAAAAAGGAAGTCAAGGTGTATTTAGTAAGTTTCACTTGCTATTTGCACCTCTCCTTCTCCTTATTTAATAAATTCCTTAAATCCTTCTAAAATTAGCTAAAACCTTTTGAAACAATGGAGTAATAATTATTTTCACCCCCAGCCTTCTACCATCAATCAAATAAAACATATAGTATTAACAAACTAACAAATTCATTACACCTCAGTTCAATTAATAATTTATATAAAAACTTAAATTTAATTCTTTCACTATATTAAATTAAATATTAATAAATATTTATTCTCTGTAATATTTTTTTTTTCAATGAATAACCTATTAATTACATTAATGAATTTTTATTTTAGTTTCTAATAAAATTTTCATCACTTTTTGTCCCCGGTAATTATTTTATTTTTTTTATCCCTCAAATAAAATTATCTTAATTTTTGTACAAATGATTTTTTTTTTATCTTTTATGGTTTTTTTAGATAGGTTATGCTATGAAAATTACTGCTTTACCCATTTTATTTTTTTTACAAGTATTTTTTTTATCATTTGTTGTCTTTTTTAGGTTTTATGATTTTATCTATTTTTATGTTATTTGTTTTAAAAACTTTTCTACTTTTTATTGTTTTAGTTTTTTATACTTTAAGATTTTGATATCTTAATTTTTATTTATATTATTTATTTTTAATTATTATCTTCTTTGTGTTCCTTTAACATTATTATTATTTTATATTTTATATATCTTAATTATTATTTTCATTACTATATTTTGATTATCTTCTTTTTATTCTTTTTATATTATTCTATTCACTAACAAAATACTATGTAAAATTTTAATAACAATATTGTAATTATATAAAAATAATATATAAATATATTTTAAGCTATATATATATATATAAATAATTTATAACATTTTTACTAAAATTGATTAAATTTAACAGGATTATTTTATTAAAATAGAAAATATAAAATGAAAATAAATATATTTTATGGATATTGAAAACTTTAAACCTAAAATATTTTTCAAAAAATAAAAATAAAAAATGAAAACAAAAAACATTTTCTCAAATCAAACACCACCAACAATTTAGAAAACATTTTAGTTGAAAACATTTTAAGTAAAACGGAAAATAGAAAGCCAAAAAAATTATTTTTAGTATTTTTTAAAAGTTAACAATATGTGAAAACTTAATAATAACATTGTAATTATATAAAAAATAATATATAAGTGTGTTTTAAACTATATATATATAAAAATTATAATATTTTTGCTAAAATTAATTAAATTTACCAATATTATTTTTTGAAAATATAAATATCAAGTGAAAACAAACACATTTTTTGAATGTTAAAAATTTGAAAATGAAAGCAGAAAATATTTTTTGAAACCAAACACTAACTTAGGCTCCGTTCAGAGTGGTTTTGGGTTTCTAGTTTTGAAATTTATAAAAACAAAAACTAATCTTGGTTTTAAGTTTTCAAAATTTTAAAAACAACATTATTTTTGTTTACAAATTTAAAACATTATTTTCAAATTTTAACCAAAACACTAGTTGTGGAGGTAGCGGTCAAGACAGTCGTTGAAGGTGGCGTCAGTGATTGACGATCAGAGGTGGTGGTCGATGACCAGCGATCGGGGGTGGTGGTTGGTGACTGGTGGTTAGAGGTTGCGATTGATGATCAATAATTGGAGGTGACGGTCATTGATCGCTGATCGAAAGTGGTGGTCAGTGATCGCTGATCGAAAGTGGTGGTTAGTGACCGCTGGTTAGAGGTGACATCCGGTGATCACCGGTTGAAGGTGACGATTGATGACCACCGGTTGGAGGTGGTGGTTGGTGACTGTCAGTTATAGGTGAAGGTCAGTGATTGCCGGTTGGAAGTGGCAGTCGATGACCGTCAATCGGAGGTGGTGGTTGGTGACCCCCGGTTAAATGTGGTGATCGATGACCGCGTTGATTAGAGATGATGACTGATAAGTACTTGTCAGAGGTGGGAGTTGATGACCACCGATCATAAGTGACAGCTGGTGACTGCTGATCAGAGACGGCGGTCGGTGATCGTTGATCAAATGTGATAGTCAATGGTGACAAGTCACGTCAAACAAAGAATTTAAATAAAAATAGAAACAGAAATTTGAAACCAAATTTGATGCATTCCTCCCCAAGGCAAGTTTGAAGAATCCTTTATGGAGAGAATGCTCCCAAAATCCTTGCTCATAGAGGTTCCAAGGTTGAAGAAATAGAGGTGGAAGACTATAAAATGGAAGAAAACTAGGCGTCACTCTTGTTGAAGGAGATAAGCCAAAGGATGAAGCTAGCCACAAGGGAAGGAACCCTTGATAATAGCATGAAGAACTCTCACTAAGGAGAGAACATGAACACTCTCAAGAATAAAAGAGCTCTCAATTTAGAGAAGTATAATTTTTATTCAAGAGTGTTCAAATCTAGGGAATGCTCTATTTAAAGAGCAAAGCATAAACCATGGGCTTAGGATCCCAAGTTGAATGTTTAACATGAATAACTACACGTTCAAATCCTCTTGGACCAGCCAAAACTAATTAACACACTCTACAAGGAGACTAATTACACCTCCTAAAGAAAATAGAACCTATAGGCCAAAATACAAGGCCGAAAATTAAACTAGCTAAACTCCTAAAATCCTAATGACTTAAGGGTGCTTATACAAGCCTAAAAATGGTCAAATTAATACAATTAAATGAAACATGTCCTAAAATAAGCTCCTTGAAGCTTCATCCAAGTCATGCTCCTTTCTTATTAGTCCTAACTCAAGCCCATGCTAGGCGTGCATGCATCAAAATTTTATGATTTTTTAAATTGAGTAAAAACTGTTTCAAAAATGAGTAAAAAAACAAAACAAACCATTTTTGCCAAATAAATTTCTGTTTTCAAAATACATTTCAAAACAAAAACCAAAAACTCAACGATGCCTTAATTTTTCTTTTCATTATTGTACTTTTATTCTCTTATTTTGTTCCTTTTTGTGTTATTCTCCTCACTAACAAAATTAATACATTAATTACTAATATTTTCTATGAAAAAATGTGCTTATTGTATTTATTTTTTAGTTTTGATTAATGACTATATGAAGAATAAGAGATAGAAGTTTTTTTTATGAAAAAGTTCTTTTTTAAAAAGAAAAGATAAGTTGGTGAAAGTACAAATTTACCCTTTCTTAAAAATTGACACATGATTTTTTTTATATCTTTTTGTCTTTTCAATTTTTTTTATCTTTCGTAAATTTTTTTATATGTTATTTTTACAAATTCAACCTTTCTTTAAAATTGACACATTTGTTATATCTCTGTGTCTTTTCAGTTTTATATGTTACTTATTTTAAATATTATTTTTTTATGTTATTTATTTTTTTGACGTGTTTCTTTTTTACAGGTTAATTATTTTTTAAATTTTATTTTTATGTTATTTTAAATATTATATTTTAATATTTTATTATTTATATTTTTTTATTTTTCTTATACTTTTTCTTATTTATTTTATTCATATGTTATTTTATTTTTTCATTTCCATTTTCATATTATTTTATTTATTATATTTTATTCTTTTATTTCTCTAGGAATATAAAATCACTTATTTGCCCTTTCTCTATTTTGGATATGTCTTGTTTTTTTTGTCTTTTTAATATTTATTTTCATTGTTAATTTATTCCTTTTCTTTTAGTTTTAAGAAAAATAGTATCATTTACAGAACAATGTGGTATAAACATATATCATTCAAAGAGATATTAAGCATAATAAAGACATATGTTTAAGTTTATATTAATTTTGTCATTTTACTTCTTTTTAATTTTGATGTATGTTTATTATTCAAATACATATATATCTACTATAGCTAAAATTAGTATGTACAACCATATGTTCATCTATAATTATCAAGTATCCACCTTACCTATGTTAAACAACTTGTCATTATAATTTTGCCAATAAAAGTTTGTTTCACATGTATAATCTATTATATCAACTGAAGTTATATTTTGTTATAAAATTGATATTTCATAAATTGATTAAGAGTTATATATTATGGATGTGTTTAGGAAAATAAAAATTCAAATCATGTATGTATAAAATTCTTTAAAAAAAGTAGAAATAGGTAAAAAAATTACATATTAGGTAAATTAAATAATTTTCAAAATCCATTAATAACCGTGTCACAAAAAGTTTTGTCTCAAATACAGATAAAACCTATTAACCTTAAACCCTAAATTACATATTAGTTAAAATAATCCTAAAATTTCATCCATCGTGTACCAAATAATTTTGCCTTAAATATCAATAACAAATAGTTTTATCTTTAAATTTACCTATTAGATAAATTAATCTTCAAATTTCACTATTAAGAATAAAAAATTAAATTTGATAATTTATTAGGACAAAAAATATGTTTAATTTTTTTTATTAAAATAAAATAACAAATTTTACATTTTAAATTATTAAAAAAATCCTAATAAAAATTATAAATTATAGTATTATAAAATTCTTTTATCATTCCATATTTTGTATATAATTATTTAATAAATATATGTAATCTAATAAATATATTACAATTGTAAACTAATTTTAAAATTTAAATTTAATTAGTATTATTATTAACCAGTCTATATACTCATTATTATTTGAGAAAATTTTACTTTACACTATCATGAACAAACTATTATGAAAAATATATTTTTTTATATTTAATAGAATTTCATATGAAAGACTCAATAATATTTATCTTTAATTTAAAATTTTATAAATTAATGGTTGAATGCTTTATCATTTGAGAATTATATAACATCTTTAATCATATATAAAGTTATCATGTATTTTTTACAAAAGTGTGATTATTGACACAAATTTGTATGAAATGTGTTAGAAGATAAAATGTTTCAAGGATTGAGATACAAAGGTATGATACATTCCACGGTGTTGTGGGAAGTGTGCTAATGCGCTTTCTCTTCTAAAACTTCTCAAGCACTTTTGTCAGAACAGCTACATTGATGTGACATCCCTCAAAATATTTTTATTTAAAGAAAGTATACAAGGGATTTAATGACAATAATGTAGCATAATGAACAAAGGGATGTGCTCTTAAAGAGAAAATCATCATGGATTGATCCCACATATCGCAGTGGTATGACATATACCACGGAAGTGTGAGATATGTATTGACTCACTTTCTCTTCGAAATCATCTTTCAAATCACAGTGGTCATAGTCAAACAGTTGTAACACATCGTATTATTTTTATTTAAAAAATCACTAATCTTTAAAGTTGAAGAAATTGAATAGTTTTTAATTTAAAATATTAAATGTTATAAATAAAACATAAAAAATCATAATTTTATTTTAATATTTTTTAAAAGGAGGTAAAAAAATAGAGAAAATAAAATCAAAATTTTATTTTTTGTTATAGAGGATTTTTGTATAGATTAATGATTTTTTTTAGTTTCTAATAAATTTTTCTTTACTTTTTATCCTTAATAATTTTTTTTTGAAAGAATTTTGTTAGTAACTAAGTACAAAGAAAAAAACAAAAAACAAAATTCAATAATTTATCAGGACCAGAAATATTATTAAGTCTTTTATTTTTTTATATTAAAATAACATAACTAGTGTTACAATTTAAATTATTAAAAAAATATGATAAAAAATATAATTATATTATATGATAATCAACTTTTTTTTTCATTTATATTTTATATATAAGTATCTAATGAAATATTCAAACAATATAATCAAACTATGTGATCGAAGGTAGAATGATATCTTTAAACAAAAATGAAAATCTCACCTACATTCTAAGAATGTTAATGTCTGCATTATAATTTTCATGAACTTTCAAACTCAATAGAAGACAATTTCCAATTATTATCTCATACACCATAACAATTAACAAGTCACTAATGTTGAATTGTATTTGTTTAAATCTGTATTTAATCATAATTATATTGAACAAATTTAAGAGTACAAATCAAATAGAATTTAATTTTTTTATTCACGATAAAAACAAAAAACCACTACAAATGCAGTTTTCAAGGAAACATTCTAAAATCTACACTAGCCATGTATAAAATAAAAATCAATTTCTTTAATATATTATAGTTTTTTAAAATTATCAAGACTTAAATTGTTGAGCTCCAACTTCAAACAATTTTTAAAACCTGCAAAACATGATGTTGTTATTTATTTAGATTTACACATTGCTACATTTTCAATATTTATTTCATATTAATTAATTAAGTAATTATGATCTTTTGATTTTTTTTTTACTAGTTTTTGTTATTTGATTTTGTTAGTATGTGAGAAAAATTAAAGGAGCCATCTTTCATAGTTTAAAGTCACAAACTTTTACTATTTATTCTAGATCTTATTTACTTTATATTTTATTTATTTTAAGTTATCTAATGATTATTATATTTTATAGTTTTATGCAATATTTTACCATATTTTTATGAATTATTTAATTATTAAAATATTATATTATACTATAATATTAAATATGTGTAATTTAGTCACCCAAGTGTATGGATAGAAACTAAACTAGTTTTAACTATAATAAAGGCCATAATATTAGTCACGGAAGATAAAACATGCTTAAGATAATTAACTTTATAATTTAATACAATTAATTTATATTTTTTCAACATATTTATACTAAAATATATTTTAAATTAATAATTTTATAATTTTCCAAATAAAAATAATTAAATTATAATAGAAACTAAAAATATTATTAAAAATAAAATCACATTGTAATCTATATATTGGATGTAATTTAATTATTATCGAACTTTAATTATCTGTAATATTTGTATGCATTTTAATTTTAATGTAATATTAAATTCTAATTATTTGTAACTATTTTATTTTACGTCTTATTTTTTAGTTATCTCTAAAAAATTAAATTGTGTAGACCGAATATCCATGCAAACGGTAGTGCGTACTAGTTTAACACTAAGGTGATTTTGGATAAGAGAGAAGTTTTTTATACCCAAAGATCACACTCTTTGAAAAGTTAGTTTATATAAAATATGTTTGATTTTTATTGAAAATTAAAAATTTTCATATTTGATTACCAACTCTCCTAGTAGGTACATAAAATTTTTTCACAAATGTACCCTGAAATTAAATTAAGCTTATTAAATTCACATATAAAGAGTAAAAACCATCACAATTGATTAATTGTACATATTCCAATTGTAGTTGGGGCACAAAGAAAAAACAGGAAAAGATAATAATTTAATGAGAGAATTAAGAGGGTTTTTTAATTAATAATGTTGTGTATGAATTTGATGGTGGGCGAATGAAAGGCGCAGAGTAAAGTTTGGGGAATTGTGAAATTTAAAAAATGGTAATGGTTGGATGGGAGTGAAGGAGTATTTAAAAATGCAGAATCCAATAATGAAAGGGTTGTTGTTGGCGCCACGAAATTCCCGTGGAGAGGGAAGAGTGCCAATGTCAATGCCGTTCTCATTGTCACAGAAGAGAGAGAGTGAGTGAGAAAACGATAAACGAAACGGAACCAATTCAATTCTCAATTCTCAATCCTCAATCCTCAATTATCATTTAACAATGGCGTCTCCTCCTTTAGCGGTGGCCCTCGCCTTTGTCTTCTTGGCCTTCGCAGCAGCGGCCGCCGATGACGCCTCCTGCAATCATGTCACCGCATTGGTAATTTCCCGATTTTGATTTGGAATTTGGAAGACATGTACAATGACGTGTTTGCCCTTTGCAGGTGAAGATAGATAGCTGGCTTGATGGCCACAAAGATGTAGTCTACAATGGTATGACTGCAAAATTTGGCTCCTATTTGCCAGACAATGCTCAACAAACTGCCAAATATCCTGCTCTTTTTTCTGATCCTATAGACTGCTGTTCCCCTTCAACTTTCAAGGTTCTTCTTTTCAGCTTCTATATTCGCATTTTGCCTTCTTCCTATCTATCAACATTCTACTCTTTTTTTCAGTTATCTGGATCCGTTGCTCTCTGTGTACGAGGTACCTGTGACTTCACAACCAAAGCCTCATTTGCTCAGTCCGCAGGAGCTGTTGCCACCATGATGATAAATACCGAAGATGGTATCTTATACCCCTCACACACAACCTTTCCATTTTATCTTTAATTTCAACACCCTCTGCTACACTCTACCTTTCCTGCAGACAATCCACAATAAACTATGATAACAAGCTTGTTCCCCCATTTGTTATCTGTTTCATCTGTTCATTATCCACTGAATGTATTACAATTACAATTCACTAACCCAAACTTACCTTTACTGCAATTTTTTACCTGTTTTAGACATTAAAAGTTTTATATCATCATTTTTTTTGTCTGAAATATATCCTCTTTCTTTTTCTTCTTTCAGAATTCTTTGATATGAACTGCTCCAATGACACTAGGATAAATATTTCAATTCCAGTTGTGGTGATAACAAAGACAACAGGAGACACACTCAACAAACTTTTGACATCTAAAAGGAAAGGTAAGTCCTCCAGTTTTTAAAACTTCTATTTGCAGTTTTGTATTACTACAGCAGTTGAGGAAGTGTTTGTCAATCTCTATGCATTTTGTCTTGTCATTTTGGACTGGATTATGAGCAATGATAATAGCTAAATTATTGGTAGAAAGCAATTTCATGAGTCCCTCATATTTAACTTTGAGGTCATTAAGGATAATTTTCATCCATAGTCCTTAACATATGCCATGTGCTATACCTCGAAATTCTATTTCTATATTAGACCCAACAACTATATTTTGCTTCTTGCTCTTCCGCATTAGCAAATTCCCTCCCAAATAACCGGAGGCGAATCTCCAATTTATGGTTGACCCTACATAATCACCATCAAGATGTAGCTAATCAAAACACTTATTTAAATCTCTCTTGGTAGCGTTTTCATAGTAAATTTTTTTGTAAACACTAGATAAGCTAATAAAAACAAATAATAAATTTTCTACTGGATATGTGCTACTGAAATATTGGTCTTACATAGCATTTTCTTATATATTTATGACTGATTTAGTGATTTTCTACTGGATATGACCTGATCCAACGTCTTCTGACGACTGCCACACCAGAAGCACGTGCCTCTTTTCCATTGCTTCTACATGACATGTGCTTCTTAGGCTATGTGCTCAATATATTGGCAAGTTGTTTTCCTACATGACCCATTTTCTGATGACCACTCTGCTGTCTTCCCCTCACTCAAGCTCTCATCTTGAGCTACTTTTTAGGTTCACTTTTTTCATGGCATGTGATAGTTCCCCGTTGGATTCCAGTTCTATAGTGATTTTTAGTTTTTTACTAACATCTTGCCAATCCTGTTTCAAAAATTGATCGCAAAGACCAACTACAGCACCCGAGTTGCTGCTGTCCGGTTGTGGTTTCAAGGCCAGGTAGTGAAGACTACTTGACCAAACAATCCTACGATATTCCAAACAATGTTTGAATCTGATGGAAGCAGATTGAAGCCTTTGTGCAGAGTTCTTTAGATTTCTATAGTCCCTTATTACAGTAAATACACTCTAATACCCCCAAACTCCAACTGCAATACCAGGCCTTTAACACTTACTATGACGCCTGATAATGCCAATACTATTCATTGCCTCCACAATGTGATTTTCAACTTGACTTTAGTCAAATTGGAAAAAAATTATGTAAAGCCTGTCTTGGTAAGCTTGATCATTTAATTGCTAATTTTGAAGCCCTAGATGTTTTTTGCTAGTGAGGCAATAATTCATGCCAAACAACACAAGATTTTCACCGTAGCTTACGAATTTCCTGCCTTAGTTGGAAAGTTGTCTTAATTGTGGTCACCCTTGGCTTGTCTTATTTGCAGTTTTTTTGGGTTTCCTTAATTGAAGCATTGAAAGGGGTGCATGTCCACATGACTTAGAGATATGGCTAAAATAAAGCTGTTGCAATCTTTACCTTACAAAAATGTTTTGAGGTTGAGTTAGGTCCTAAACCCAAATTCCAAGACTATTTTTATTGCTGGTTACAATGATTTTCTCCAATTCAAGGCAACTTAACAACACACCTCACATGTTGCCACTGTTGCTTGGGTAGTTATTTTGTAGCCTTTGTTTCTCTGTCTTTCTCTCTCGGAACTTTAATACTTGGTTCCAATGTTTCTAATCATGATTGGTAACAAATCCTTTTCTCTCCATCTGACTTATTTGGATTCTTTGCTTCCTGTTACCTTGACAAATGACTCTCAAATAAAAGCTCAAGGTTTATTGCTTGTCCTTTTAATTAATATCCATTAGAAAACTCATTTGCAACCTCTATTACTCATAGTTTTGTTAATAACTTTATTTGTCTAGGATCCTCATACCAAATATATGATTGGAGTAGGAAGTAGGTTTTGAGGATTATATCTACTTTCCCTATTAATTATTGTGTCTTGGTTGCTTCTCTTGCAAATCAGCACCTGAAGCATCCTAGTCTTAATAAAATGCATCTTTTGGTTTTGAGTGAGTCTTATCAATTAGGAAAACATCCTCATCATATTGATTGTCATGGAGTAAAAGTGCACTTCACATGCAATAAACCTAATCTACGAATAAACAAAGCATCCTAGTCTTAATAAAATGCATCATTTGGTTTTGAGTTTCTCCAAAACTCCATATTTTGAGTGATTCTTATCAATTAGGAAAGCATCCTCATCATATTGATTGTCATTGAGTCAATAAAAGTGCACTTCACATGCAATAAACCTAATCTTCTATGAATAAACAAAGCATGTAGAGGTAGGTTAGATTGTTACTTTGTAAGAAAGAATGTTCTTTTTTAGGGGAAATCACAACTGATTTTGTCAACTCTAGTGACTAGTTGGCTAACATGTTTTCCCTCTCTCAGAGGCTCTTGTGTTGTATTGAGTTAACTACATTTGTTATTGTTAGGATCAAAATAAGATTAGGAACAATATCTCCTATAATTAGTTGTATTGATTTTAATTAATCTATATAAAGAGGCACAAATGCATATTCAAACACACGAAATTAACTCAATTTTTCTCTCTTTTAACATGGTACCTGTTAAGAATCACAACATTATCGTTGATTGATTACAATTTAATATACTACGTAGATATATTATCTTTGATTTAGAGGAAACCATATATCCTCTATTTATGTGTAATTAATGCAATAAGATTATATAAAAACTCATGTGCACTGTATTCAAATACAACGTTTTGGTCAAATATTCCTTTGCATTTCTCTCATTTCAACATGATATCAAAAGCCTAATAGAGGTTCATTATAAACCATGCTAGCCTGGTAGACTCACTGTCCCTACAGTATCTTTTTTTTTTTAATTGTGTTAATTCTCAGTTTGCTACCTTCTGCTTCCGCCACCATTGTTTCAACAAATACCTGCTCAGGCAAAGTTTTCCAATGATCACTGCCAGTGACTTTTTTGGTCAGGACCTACACAATTAGGATTCGTTCACGCGCCCTCATGCACATGTTTCCCACTGCGCCATCTTCAACCAAATAGCATTTATTTTCGGTGCGTGGGAAGTTTTTGCTAGCCACACTTCTAGCTGTAGGGTTAACCTTGGTTCCACCAACTTCTTTATGATGCCAGGAATATAGATTGTCACTTTCCACTTCCCGCACACAAAAGAAATTCTGCTTTGACTTCCAACACTTTCTGAAAGTTTTGTTGTCAGTCTTCAATATTCCCCTTTCATCTTTTGATTCATCTCCTTGACAAATTCATGGAAAAACTCCAGCATCCCGGTTCGAGAATGTATTGCAAATTAGTTCGCATGAATCAATTCATGGTTCTCCAGTGACATGAGCAAATTTTGTAGCTATGATATAAACACTCATTCATGGTATATTCAAATACACAATTTCAGTCAATTATTTATCTGCACTTCTCTCGTTTTAACAATATCAAAGCCTAAACTAGATTCTATGAGCTTGAGTGCCTAAGTTGCCTACTGACAGTCTGTTGGCTGCCACTGTGGACCCATTGTCCATAGAGATAAAACCATCTTTAACAAATTGCATATGTCTTCACTTCGTTGTCTGTGCGCCATAATATTTTTTTACTATCTTCCTCCATTTTTCTGGCTACTTTTCCAGTGACTGTGCTGCCACTAACAACTTTTTCCTATTATATTTGGAATCAGTACCTATGTTTAGCTGAACCGCCCTTAGCTGATTTGATTCCGTTTTTGGTGCACCAAACAACACCCATGTAGGATTTTTTTTTTCCTGGAGTTGTTTGGCTTGCCTTCATTGTCTTGTTCAATAATGACTTCTATTGACTTGTCATGTCCATATGTGTTGACCTCATTTTTGTGTTAGATGCATTGACCTCATCTTTGTCCTGGATGCATTAGCCTTGGCTTTCTCCAAATTCACTAGCCTTGTCTTTGTCTTTGTTCCACATGCATTGGTTCTTATCTTTGTCCTAAAAGCATTGGTCCCATTTATGTCCTTATTGTACTAGTCTCAACCATTTCCTAGTTCTAGTGGTGTCATCTCTATGCAAGCAGCAATGGACTTAGTTCCATGCACGCTTAAATAGTTTTGGATTTCGATTAATATTGATTTGAAGCTTCTAAATGTTAGTTTTAAGAAAGTCGGACCTTGTTGTGCTTGCCATAAAATTTTCTTAGGTTGATAGGTATTCCTGCTGTCTACCAATGTTATCTTTCTAGCAATATTCTCCGAGTGTGCCAACATCCTTGAGTTTTCTTTCAAAAAATTATTTTATGGTGTCTCAATTTTGGTTTGTTTATTTTTCTACTTGTTTTTTATAAAAAGATTAGAACGAGATCAGTTTTAGATTTTGTCTTTCTTATCGTATTAGAATTATAGAAACAATATCTCCTATAATTAATTGTATTGAGCTTTAATTAATTTATATAAAGAGACATTGTTGTATATTCAAACACACATAATTAATTTAATATTTTCTCATTTCTCTCTTTTTAACAGTTACAAATTTGTTTTATATGATATATTCTTCAGTTTGACGGGGAATGTTAGATATCCATTTTAACACATTAAATATGTAAGCAGTCATTACTAAGAATTGGAGATGCAATTACCACAATTTAAGGATTTGATTTGTTACTATCTATTTATGACCAATTATATTATTCCTGAATAATTAATATGTTATAAGTAAGACTCGTGTGCAAAACAACACATAGCATTCAGACCTATTCCTTCTATAACTAAAATTACAGATATTCTATATGAAGAACATTAATTATTTTTCTTCTCTGTTTTCTTTGATGCATTGCCTTGTTTGCCACTTATGAACTTGTCTTCCTTACGTTGGTACATTTATCATTCTCCCTTTTCCATATTTGTGTTTGGGGCCATTTCAGTTGTAAAGAATAGTATCTCTATGCATTAATTACCCGGGCACTGTTTCTTACCAAGTCCTGGACTTTTGATGTTGCCTCACTTCATGTGCTTCTATGAGGAATTAATCAAACATTCAGTAAATAGTAAATTACCTAATTGATAGCTCTACATCATAAACTAATGCTTTTGCCCATTTATTCACATTAATACATTAAATAAATAAGATCAAAGAAAATTGAATTGCATTATCAATAACAATAAACTCATGCTTATGCCCATGTATTCACATTAGTCCATTAAATAAATAAGATCAAAGAAAAATTTTATTGCATTATCAATAACAAGTGCATTTTTCTGCTGGACGTCAAGTTTGTTTCCACAAGATTTACCAATGGTTGATTCTGATTTCTGAGTTATTCATTTCAGTGGAGGTTTTGCTATATGCTCCAACTCGCCCAGTTGTGGACTACTCGGTTTCATTTTTGTGGTTGATGGCTGTTGGAACAGTTATATGTGCTTCACTATGGTCAGATATAACTGCTCCTGATCAATGTGACGAACGTTATAATGAATTGTCTCCCAAGGTTTTTCCATGTAACCATATATCTATCAATTCTCAAATGTGATCTTATTTAATTTTCTTGTTGTTTGACCTGACTGAAGTAAGGTGTGCTTACAGTGTCTAACCATAATCCAACAATGTTCAAATGAGAATTTTGTAACTACAGACTGACCTTAGCATGTGTGCTAAGCTAATCTATATTTCCTTTTATCTTTGATTGCATTCTGTATTATTAGGCATTGATCTTTCAATCTGTTAACTATTTTAACGGAGCTTAACTTCTTCCATTAATTTTGTTTACTTATTAAAATTTTAATACATCCTTGTGCATATTAGTCTGTAACATATAAGTTTCTTTCTTTTCCTAGAGCTCTATGTCTGAAGCAGGGAAGGACGACTCCGAGCAGGACTTGGTTAACATAGATACAAAGGGTGCTGTTGTCTTTGTCATTACGGCATCTACTTTTCTTGTGCTACTGTTCTTCTTCATGTCGTCTTGGTTTATCTGGGTGCTGATTATACTTTTCTGCATTGGTGGTATTGAGGTGAGGTAGCTCATTTTCGTAGATTTTACTCCTACCCTTCTGAGTAAAAAAAGTTATTGCTAATTAGTATCTAAGGGATTGGATAAGGAGCAAAAAAGAGAAAGTTTTTATTGGGAATTATATGAGTACATTTCAAAATTATAAGGAAGTGTAATTTTTCAATTTTATGCATTTCAATAATTTTTTTCTCCTTTTAGGACACTTTTTAGCGTTTCCTAAGTACTTCTAAAAGGCTTAAATAATACATATGTATTAAAAAATATTGATTCAATTTTGGAAACATCATCCAAAAACCATTTATATTGATTTGCAGATAGTTATTTATTTATTTTTGGATTGGGTTGAACTTGAACACTCCTACCATAATACCATAACTATCATCATCATACACAACCAAATAATTTAATATAACCTACACTATATCTTTGATAGAAATGGGTCGTCAACCTCCCCTCTAAGTTAAACTCCTGAACTATATACGTAAACATTACCCAAATGCTTTAACTCATAAAGATAATGTTTAATCGAAATTTGAAGTTTTCCTTTTCCTCAAGAGCTTGTTTCCTGGCCAGGATAAAATATCTTACTTTAATCAACTATGTGGTACATTGATGAAATATGATTACTTTATCCCATAGTACTTAATAGCAGATAGCAGCCACCTTTCAAAAATGCTACATTGGGATGGCGGCAGCAGAATCACCGCTATTTTGACCCTTATGTAAATTTATATTCCTATATGCATATAATGTGTATATGTTGAAAAATATATAACTGAAAAATATAGTCATCAGTGAGGAAGTCACGATATGACAATGGGTCACTGGATGGTGGGTCCACGGTAGCCATAGACCACCCATAGATAATTTAGACACTCAAGACACTCAGACTCCTAAGATCTAGTTTAGACTCTAATACCATATAAATGTGTGTCAATGTCTTTGTTTATAATGAGTCGATATGATCAAATAGAATCAATATTAATTACATAATATCTCTCTACTAATAACTAAATACAATTTACTAATAATAGGTAATAAGGAGTAAATCTCTAATTACTATCAACCATAAATAAAGAAATAATATATAATTTTTAACATATATAAACTATAAGCTGCTGACAAGTATTTGGATTCTGTTTTTTTTTTTCTTATTTGCTTAATCTTTAACATATATAAACTATATTAATTTTCAGGGGATGCACAACTGTATTGTGAGCCTCGCTTTAAGGTACAATAAATGTCTTCTTTCTTCTAAATATAAAGGGAAATCAATGCTCTTTCCGCATGTTTTATGTCTCTTCATTTCTCTCTTCTTTTTCAAATATATGAGCAGAAAACGTCCAAAATGTGCTCAGAAGACTCTGAATTTACCGATGTTTGGAGAGGTTTCTATTTTCTCATTGGTAGTGTTACTATTTTGTGTGGCATTTGCGGTTGTATGGGTTGTTGCTCGGCATGAATCATTTTCATGGTTTGGCCAAGATTTTCTTGTGAGTTCCAGTTTCTAGTACCTGTGCAATATGTCTTTTTATTATCATTTCTGTTTCTAAATATAAACTTTCATACGGTGAGGCAAACATTGAAATGTCTTGTTCATGATGCTTAGTATATGAATGCCAGTCTCTTTTCTGGAAAGTTCTCACTGAATACTGACTCTAATTGGAGGGGTTGAGAGCTTGAGAGAAACCCAGTTCTGTGTCTGCCTAGTGTTAATATGTTCATATTTCAAAAAGAATTGCACACATTTAACTGCAGCCGCCTTATCCATATAAGTGCATATGTACAGGCACAGACATATGATGCATCTATTACGGTGCCTTAAATATGGCTTTATTCTTTACAGGGCATTTGTTTGATGATAACAGTCTTACAGTTGGCTCGGCTGCCTAATATAAAGGTACCTGAATGTGTTCCTTGTGTTTACATTATAATAACTGTTATTTCCTTACTCATTTTGTTGCAACATATGTTGTAACATTTCTCATAATTTGCCCATGCATCTGATATCATAGGTTGCAACGGTACTCCTTTGTTGTGCATTTGTATACGACATTTTTTGGGTATTCATATCTCCAGTGATATTCAAGCAGAGTGTTATGATTACAGTAAGTATTTGTTCATACTAGTATAGTTCTTTTACTTGGATCGTTTCATTGTAGTTTGAACCTCAAATATAAATTCCCAAATTGTATGTGCCCCAAATTATCTTGTTTCTTTCCTTTCCTATTATGCTATTTTGTTGTCGTCACAGACAGTTTCATTGGACACCGTCTTCCTTATCATTATTAAATGCACCTTGTGTTTATTACGCTGAAAAGGTGTCCTATAGTGATGAATTTTCTTTTACAGGTTGCTCGTGGTGACAAGGCTGGTGGCGAAGCAATTCCTATGCTATTGAGATTTCCTCGTCTATCTGATCCTTGGGGTGGCTATGATATGATTGGATTTGGAGATATTCTCTTTCCTGGTTTGCTTGTTTCCTTTGCTCGTAGGTATTAAATTCCTTATTTGGTCAAAAGCTTAATTGAATGGAATATTTATGAACTTGTTTTCAATATCTGCCTTAGCTTTTAT
The DNA here is from genome assembly GCA_037954015.1 of Psophocarpus tetragonolobus. Classification (NCBI taxonomy): domain Eukaryota; kingdom Viridiplantae; phylum Streptophyta; class Magnoliopsida; order Fabales; family Fabaceae; genus Psophocarpus; species Psophocarpus tetragonolobus. The sequence continues at coordinate 634,742 of CM075692.1, read as the reverse complement.
TTTTTTTGTTGTACATTTGACAAGATGCTTTGTTTTCAACGTATTTGTTTTGATTGTCTCAGATTCGACAAAGACCAAAAGAGGGGGGGCTTTAGTGGATACTTTCCTTGGTTGGTAATTGGTTATGGCTTTGGTAAGTTCTTCTGTAATATGTTTGGGTTGATAGCTTGGTTGATTTTCGTCTTACATAGCAAGTCTGCATAAAAAACACCTCCTCCACTTGAATTAACAATGTCTCTGGCTGGTGCTACTAGTCTAGAATCTAGAGGGGTCATTTATTTAAACTTGTATTTTAGATTTAAAGCTATAACTAAAAGGTATATTCCTATTTCAGGCCTGTTCTTCACATATCTGGGACTATATTTGATGCACGGTCACGGTCAGCCTGCACTCCTCTACCTTGTTCCATGTACACTAGGTAACTGGTATAGAGCTTTACATGAGGTGTTGATGATTCAGTTTGTGTAATGCCCAATTGTTTTCGTGTATGGACAGGAGTTTCTGTGGTATTGGGATGCAAAAGAGGTGAGCTAAAGAGCCTTTGGAGTTATGATGCAGAGACGCCTTCGTCCAAAGAGCCTTCTCAAGTATAGATCTCTGATTCAGCCTGTAGAGTGGTGAGAAGAGAGGGATTCCGGATGTACAGACAATTGTAAATTGTTTCCTTTTAAATTGTATTTTTGTGATAAGTTTCTTGGCTGCCGCCGTTGCTATTCTTTACAGTATACTTATTTTGGATGGCCATGTACATGTGTGTAATTGAGGGCACAACTAAAGCTCTCTCTCTCTCTGTATGAGTACCAAATACATGATTTATTTCTTAGTGAGTGAGTAAAAGTAAATTTAGGATGGGTTCACGCTTGGATGTTGTAGTATAGTAATATAATTAGATGATGGGCGGTAGATGAGATTAGTAAAAGAAAATAAAATGGAAAGATAATAATAAATAGACAATGTTATTGAAATAGAATGAATATGATGCAGTCTAGCATTTGGGAGGGTTGGGGATTTTGCATTTGGTAGGGAGTTGGAGGGCATGTGAGAGTACGGAACAGCATTGTTGGGAGGGGGGTGGCGGATTTGGAGGCGTCACTGCATCTTTGCATGTCATTAAATCTGATAACGCTACCTCGCATACCTCTCTCAATCCTGAATTATTCGTTCTTTCTCTTTCAATTTCCTTATGTTTTATACCCCTCCACTATTTATATGTCACTCACTATACTAATCAAATCATACTACTAGCTTGGTCTCATTTATACTTAACCTTGTAACATCCACTAAAATTAATCTAATTGATATTTTATTTAGCAACAACAAAATTTAAATAAAATAAAATAATTTTAATATTATTTTAGTATTTCATTTTCATTTTAATGTTGATGAAAATTCAAAATAAATAACATAAAATAAAAAAATATTAAGATATAAAATAAAATGTTAAAATTATTTTATTTTTAATTTTCAATAGTGTTAAAATGAAAACAAAATAGTAAACTAGCATTAAAATTATCTTATTTTTTAATTTTTAATAGTGTTGAAATGAAAACAAAATAGTAAAATAATGTCACTCACTATAAAATATCAATTAAAACTGAATAATATTGAAGAGCATTTTTATCCCTTAAATAAAGTAAAAATTCATTAATGAGTATTAAAATCATAATTCATTTAATAATACAATTAATTACCCACTTTTACAAAATTCAATATTCATTAATTATGCATTTTTACAAAATTCAATGTTCATTACGACACTAGTTAGCAGAATCCTTTTTTGTATACTCCATGTAGTATGTGGACTTATATATAAGCAAAATAAACATAAATTTTTGGACTTAAATATAAACAAACTCCATGTAGAATTTGTTTATATTTAAGTCCAAAAAATTTATGTTTATTTAATGCTAACTTTATATATATAGTTTAAAATATATTTATATATTATTTTTTATATAATTACAATATTTTTATTAAGTTTCCATACAATGTTAACTTTTAAAAAGCACTGAAAACAATTTTTTTTTGCTTTTGTTTTTCAATTGTTTTTTGAAAATGTTTTCAACGAAAACGTTTTTTAAATTGTAACCAAACATATTTTCACTACTGTTTTTTATTTTACTAAAAATGAAAATAAAAAATGCATAAAACAAACGTCACCTAATATTTTTTAAAAACTTAATTGAGGATATTTTTGAAAAGTTAGCATCTAAAATTGATTAAATTTAATAATATTATTTTTTGAAAATAGAAAATATCAAGCGAAAACAAACATATTTTTTAAATGTTTAAAACATGAAAATGAAAATAGAAAATGAAAATAAAAAACATTTTCTCAAACCAAATGTCACCTTAACTTTTCAAGCTCTTAAGAAATAAGTTCTCAAAAGAAATTAACATTTAAAATAAGTAATGCTTCAAAAAGTTTTTTTTTTTTTTGTCCTCTCACCTTGTACCTTGTACTGGGATAGAAAAAGACAAGGTCATGTAAAACAAATCCAAATTCATAATAAGAAGTGATAAGATTATGTGATATTAATATTTACCATCAAGGCTAACTGACTAATTAAATGTGTTGTTTCCTATCCAAATTATCTATTCACCTTGTACCTTGTACTGGGAAAGATAATTATTAAGGTGGGTTTAGAAAGTATATTTTAGTTTTTTTATCAAATCAATAAAATTAAATAAAGTTAACTAACCTCCTTAATATGTGTAAAATTAAATATTTTTTATTACATATGAGTCGAAAGGAAGTATGAGTTTAGAAGAGTATATTAAACACTTATTTTCAAAAGTCATTAAATAAGTTTTTTAAATACATTCCATAAGTATTAAATATATTTATTTAATAAACTTATTTTGAAGGTGTATTATTAAATGCATTCCATAAATTAAGTACGAGGTAAAAGAGAATATGTTTAATGTAGGAGAATGCTAACTAGGGGGCTTTATTTCTTTTATATATCAAAAATGGAAAAAAAACAAATGTCACACTCCCCACATTATTTAACTAAATAACTTCTTTATTATTTACATTGAGAAATTGGTTGTTGGGAAACCAATTTTCCAACGTAGTTTATCTTTTTATGTAAAAAACTATAAGAAATTGTTGTTGGGCAACAAATTTTAAAAATTAATTTCTTATACACATTTTTTTTTTAGATTTACTTTTTTAGTCAATTTTTAAAATTTTAAAATTTATTTTTTATCTATGTATACTGTTTTAAATCATGAATTTTAAAATTAAAGTTTTTTTAGTTAATCTATACTTAATTTATTTTATTATGTGTTTTATGTTTACATTGTTTATCTTTTTTCACTATTTTAATTTTTCTAAACACTTTGGAATTTTCATTTTATATTTTTTAAGTTAACTTTTTTAAACACTTTTTACTAAAATAATTTGAAACATTAGCTTTAAAATCTTAATTTAAAAATTTTAAACTAAAAAATAAATTATAAAACATTTTAAAAAAATTTAAAATAACAAAAGAGAAACACAACATAAAAACAAAACGTATAAAAAAATAAAATAAAGTACAAATTAAGTTTTAAAATTTTTAAAATCACGTTTAGAAATTGGTTTTCAACCACCAATTTCTCAACATGAATAGTAAAATAGATTATTTAGGTAAATAATGTCGGAAGTGAATCATTAAAGTAAATTTTTTTTTTAGTATATAAAAGAAAAAGAAAACCTAACTAGTGCCCTAAGAACGTATTTATTAGTGTTGATTAGATATTTTTTTTCTTGATAAGCAACTGTATTTATTTCATGATAAACAGCAGAGATATTGCACGTAAAGATTAAAATAAAAGTGTGATCCCTTAAACTAGCAATAGTTACTTAACTTAAAAAAAAAAATCATGCCAAAAATAATGTAAAATTACGAAACTCAACTATAAAGCACCTTATTTAGTTAAAAAAAAAACTCGACAATTTATTAATAGTAATATATTATTAACGTTCATAATTTTATAAATTATAAATTGAAAATTAAATGTTCATAACATATTTAAATATATTACCACAATTAAATAATATATTAACGTGCATAATATATTTCAATATATCAACGTTAATAAGTTAGAAAACCCTAAATGTTAATAACTTTAGAAACTATAAACTGAAAACTCTAAATGTTGATAACATATTTAAATATATTAACACAATTAAATAATATATTAACAAATATTATTATACTCAATTAGGCTCACCTAAGGCTAAGGGTTAGGATTTAGGAGTCGACTTGGAGAGTAAGCAATTAACCCGCATGACTCGATTTATATTCAAAAATATAAATAATTTATTGGCTGTATAATTTTATATTTGAAAAAAAAAAGTTTAATTGGTATACACGGTTAGTGTAAAGTTTTTTATATTAACATTTAATTACAATCCTTCATTCATGGTAAGTTTGTTGACTTTACTAATTAGTATTTTAAAAGTCACATAAATAAAAAGTTATGATTGAACGTTAATGTAAAAATCATTTATACTAACGATGTATACCAATTAAATTCTTGAAAAAATAATAAAAATAATTTTATATATATATATAGGGAGAGAGATATAATTGTATGCACATAATTATTATATATATCTTGGTTTAGTGGTAAGATATTTTTTTATTTACCTAAGGGTCCAGGTTCAAACCATGCTAATCATGTTTTTGCACGGTTTATTTTATATTAGGGTATTTAAAATTATTGTAACTATTTTAAGTAGCTTTGGGAATTGACGTGGAGTGTTGACTTTCGAAATTGTGGACCAGAAGAGTTGAGAAGTGTAGAAACACATGACTTTGACTTTAGAATGTGCAGAAAGACGTGACTTTGGGAAATGCACTGAACTTGGATGCATGTGCCATTTACGAGTGTAAAGTAAAATGGATGCAATAATTGGATTAATGAGTGTTCCATTTAAAGCGAAATTCGATGATTCTCATTTGTACTAAGTTATTTTGAGTTAAATGTACATATCATCCGATAAACATCTCAAGTTTACCATATTACCAATTTTTGACTTAACCAGTTCTACTACCTTATCCGAACCGGTTCTTATAATAACATTCATAATAAACTTCAATATATTAAAGTTCAAATTTTTTAAAACCCTAAAAGTTAACATATTAATGTTTTCAATAAAAATTTAATTGGTATACATTGACATTCAATCATAAATTTTCATTTTTGTGAATGACTTTTAAAGTAGTAATGAGTAAAGTCAACAAATTTACAATTAAAGAATGGTTGTTATTGAGTGTCAGTGTAAAAACTTTTACACTACCAATTAATCTCTTTTAAGAAACTATAAATGGATTGAAACTGAAAATATTTAACATAATTATTTTAATATCATTTGTCGATTTTCTCTCAACATTATCTTTAGGTTATTACTCTCTATCAGTTTACATAGATACAATCAATTTAACTTGAATTTTATGATGTGTTTGGTAAAACTAATTTAAAAGATAATTAAAAGTTAAAAAACTAACTGAAATTTGAAAATCGTGTTTAATAAAAAGTAGTTTATCATCTAATTAAAAGTTGTAAAAAATAAAAAATAAGAATATCATCAAACATTAGATCAATAATAAGGTATTTAAAATAATTATACCATATTTTAATAATATAAATCCTTACATACTTAATTTATAAATTATTATGGTTGCATATTTAAATTATAAATTTCTATAATTACATATTTAAATTATTATTTTTATAATTAAATATATAAATTTTAAATTAATATTAAAATTATAAATAACTATAATTACATAAATGAAGGATAGAGAAATGAAGGAGAGAGAGAGGCTGTGTCATGTGATGATAGAGAATTAATGGAGACAATATATTAATTAATGAAAGGTAACCATATAAAAATAAAATCAGCTAGTAGTTAAAAGTAAGGCATTGTAAATTTTTAGAAAAAACAAATAATTACCTAAAAATAGTACAAATGAATAGCTACTTGAAAAGGTTTTTAGGTTTGTTCTTACAGAACGGAATTAAAATAATTTGAGATAACATTTCAAATATATCTAGCTGAAATGACAAACAAAACATACTCTTAATTTCATTTATCATCCCAATCAATTTTCTCTCAAAGTTAAACTTCTATTATCATTGGTTATGTATTGTATTTTTTTAAATAACTTGATGTTAATTTTAATTTTTTGTTGTCATTTTAAATGTCATTTAGAAATTTTGTTTAAAATATTATTTTACTTTTAGTATTTTATGTAACAATATATTTATTTTTATAATTTTATCACTTACAAAGGAATTAATAATTAAAATAATAATAAAAAAGGTAGAAATGACGATCATATAAAACCATCATAAGCAATGTTAAGGGTGCACCATTAGAGAGAATAGTTGTTTAAATTAGATAAAATAAAAACCCTTGATATGTCAAATATGAGACTCATTTAAGCAACTTGTAAGGGTGCACCAATAAAAATTGTCATGAACATTGAATTTGACAAATTTTTTTTTTTTTTGCTCCACTTCGAACTTAGATCCTATAGTTTTAAATTTGTCATAAAAAATATCAAGGCCTAGGAAAACATGCAAAACTTCATGGTTAAGTGTAGTATTTGATAAATTATGATTTTAATAGTTCCTAATGTGTTTGTACTTTAATTAAAAGACAAAAATACTCATCAATGTTTTTAATTGATATTTTAGTTCATGCACACTAAAAAAGTAAAAATAAAATAATTTTAACATTGTTTCACTGTTTTTTTTTTAATTCAACTAAAAATTTAAAAATAAAATATCAAAATATTAAGAATAAAAATTAAAAAAAATTAAAACTATTGTTTTAATTTTTTAATATTTAGCTAACATTAAAATGAAAAAAAATAGTAAAATTAAATTTTAATTTTTTTTGTGTAAATCAAATAAAATATAAATTAAACTTGTAAAACATTAATGAACATTGTTGTCCATTAAATAAAGTAGAAAACCATTAATGATTATTAAATCAAAATTTATTTAATAGTATAGTTAATTATAAATTTTTATAAGATTCAATGCTCATTAATTATTCTTTATATTAGGACATAAAATTTAATGCTTGATAATTATTCTTGACATTAGGACACTGGTTAACAATACCTTTAATTTAATGTGAAATGCTTATGATAAATGCACTAATGTGAGGGAATAAATTGCAGGTAAACTTTATATATGTTTGTATTTTTAAAATATGACTATTTTTTTGTCTCAAATAGAAAAATTAAAAATTTTATTTTTTATTTTAAAAAATATGTGTTTTTTTAAAAAATTTTCATAAGTTTATCCTAATGCATGGAAAGAAAATGCTATAAATAAAGTAAAAGGAAAAAAGAAAAAAATCAAATATAGTAAAAATTGGAGTTATTTAGTTAAAAAAGAAGGTTATGTGAAAAGAAAAAAAATAGAAATTAAAATAATTATATTGCAAAATTATCTATGTATTTATTAATGGCAAACCCCTTTTCTGCATGAGCAAAATATAGTTTTGAAAGAATTAATTATCTTGATATTTTTCTTTATTTTTATGTTTTTTTAGTGAAAAATAAAATATACGAGACTAGTCAATTATTGACATATTCCTTATTATTTTATTTGCTAACAAACTAGAAAATATTATATTTTTCTAATTTTTATGCATTGAGTAACTTTTGACTTCTCATATTTTTCATTATAAAAAAGAGGTTTAATTAGTATCTTAGTTTACATTCTCTTATGTTTAATATCATTAAATACTTGTTTTTAAAGTGCATTACGGTTTTTTTTATCTCAAATAAATTTTTTGTGAATCTCACAATTTAAAGATTTGTTTCACTTTTGGTGGATTTCACAATGTTTATTCTTAAATATTTGGTTGATGAAATAGATAATAAAAAATTATTATTTTTTAAATAGTGGATTGATTTTGCTTGTTCTTAGAGAATAACATGATCCTCACTTGGAGATAACCTTTTTTCTTTAGTGGTTGATCTTGCCAATATTAAATTCTGACTCTTCAAGAACACCTACGAAAGATTCTCCTGTGTAAATGCTAAAATGTCACAGATTTTGATGATAAAAAAATGACAAAGAATGTAGATACAAAAGCAATAAAGCAAAAAGAACAAAACTACATTGATAGAGATTCAAGTTTAATGTTAAGCTAGAAAAATAAATTAACTTTTTTATTGTATAAAAGAATCTCTACGAATTTTTATAAACTTAGTTTGACAATATATGTTTTTATCAGTTCAAAAACTTTGAACTGGTAATCGATTACCAGGATATGTAATCGCTTACAATAGAACTTGTTTATTCAAATTCTGAATTGTGTAATCGATTACTATTTATATGTAATCGATTACCAGAAAGCTATTATCACAAAATTTTGAAAAGTCACAACCTTTCGCGAAAAGGCACAATTTTTTGAATTGTGTAATCGATTACCAGTATATGTAATCGATTACCAGTGGCTGTTATGAAAAGTTTGAAAAGTCACAACCTTTCATGAAAAGAACATATCCCTTTGGTTTTGACACTATAAATAAGTGACTTCTCTTCTGTTTCAAATAACGAATTTTTCCTATATTTTACAGAAAACAAACTCTTGCCCAAACACTTGCAAATTTCGAAATAATTCTTATAAGATCCTCAAATTGTATCATTTACTCTTTAAGAGAGTTTCTTATTCTTCTTCTTCTGATTACTCACCAATTGTATTCAAGAGTGTTCTTGAAGTGAGAAAAGGAATCTCAAACACAGGGAGAATATTCGTTCATTTGTAAAGTGATTTACAAAGTTAGTAAAAACTCAAGTGGGGTTACTTGACGACTGGACGTAGGCAAGTGGATTGGCCGAACCAGTATAAAAAAAGTTTACATATTTCTCTTCCCTATACTCCTATCTATTTATTTTGTTTGCATTTTCAAATATTTCACTTTCATTATTAAATATTCTAATATAAAATCAAAGAGAAAGAAAACTAAATTTAAATTTTTTTTATCTGCTTAATTCACCCCCCCTCTTAAGTAAACTGAGGCCTCTTGTCCAACATCCTAGATAAGTTCCTTAACTAAACTTAGAGGTGTCAAAACGGGTCAGCCCGGTTTAAACAGGCTGACCCACCACTGGTTGTAAAATAAGTGGGTCGGGCATCAAAATAAAGATACCTAAATTTTCAGCCCAGCCCACCACGAGTTGGTGGGTCTGGTGGGCTAGCCCACCAGACTTGCAAAAAAAATATTATTAAATTTAATTTTTTATTTTTAAGTTATAAAAAATATAAATTATAAATAATATTAAAACAACATACATACATAATGAATTTATGTTATCAACATATAAATTATAAATAATATTAAAAAACGTACATACATAATATTAAAACAACATGCAAATTAGGGGTTTTACTTTCAGATTTTAAGGAAAAATTGACTTTAACTTTTGTAGTATTAGAGGTTTCACGTTTGGGAGGAAAATTGAAAAAGAAAAATGAAATTAGAAAAAACGTATACATGCTATCAACCATACAAGAGAAACAAAAAAAAAAGTTAAAATTTTTTTTTGTGCGTTGGTGGACCAACCCAGCCCGACTCGGTCTCGACCCACCAAACTCGAGGGTTAGGTGAGTCGGGTTACATAAATTAGACTGTTTCCTGAACATAAATTTTTCTGGTTGAACCCATGGTGGGTTGAGCTGCCCATCGGGCTGAACCTATCTTGATACTTCTAACTAAACTAAATGCATTTAGTGTGTGCTTGGTTTATCATTTTAGCTAATTGAAATGGTAACTAAAATTATTTTATTTCCATTTGGATAACAAAAATCTAAGAATTTTTTAGGAGCTACTAGTTTTTTTAAAAAAGCTACTCAAATATATTTTTTCGAGAAGATCTTCTATTTTCAGCTAAAAACTGAATTTATTTTTGCATTTTTATCTTAAGTAATTAATACACCGTCTCCCACTAATTCTCTCCCATCACATTATACAACTTTTCTTCTTAATTTTTCTCTTCTTCATTAATGTAATTATAGTAATTTATAATATATAAATATAATTATAGAAAATTATAATGTAATATGCAATTTAAAATTATATATTTAGCTATACAAATTATAATTTAAATATCAATTGTATTTATTTATTATTTAAATATGTAATTACATAATTTATAATTTAAATGTGTAATTATAATTTAGATATGTTATTATAGAAATTTATTATATAAATATATAATTATAATAATTTATAGTTTAAATAAAAAAATAATTTATACTATTAAAATATATTATAATTATTTTAAATATTTTATTGTTGATTTAATGATTAATTATGCTCTTATTTTTCTTTGTATAACATTTAGTTAGTTGATTAACTAGTTTTATTAAACACTTACAATTAGTTTTTTAGCTTTCAACTAGCTTTTCTGCTTCGAGCTAACTTTTCACCTAGTTTTGTCAAACACACCCTACTATTAGCTTTTTACTTTCAGATAGTTTTGTCAAACACACTTTTAATTAACTTTTCAGTTTTCAACTAGTTTTGTCAAACACACCTACTAACTGATTTTATTTTTACATGTTTAAACTTCATTAATTAATACATTGTCTTCCACTAATTTTCTCTCATCACATTATACAATCTCTCTCTCATTCATTAATTTAATTATACTAATATATAATATAAATATATAATAATAGAAAATTATAATTTAAATATGTAATTTAAAATTTATATATTTAATTATATAAATTATAATTTAAATATGTAATTATATAACTTTATACTTTAAATATGTAATTATAATTTAAATATATTATTATAAAAATTTATAATTGAAATATATAATTATAATAATTTATAATTTAAATATATAATTAATTTATATTATTAAAATATATTATAATTATTTTAGATAGTTCACTGTTAATCTAATAATTAATTATGTTTTTATTTGACATTTTTCAATTTTTTACTAGTTCATAAGTTAGTTTTAACAAATACTTAAAGTTAACTTTTTTGCTTTGAAATAACCTTTTAACTTTCAAGTAGTTTTTTTAGTTTTTCAACACCTTTTAAGTTTTCAACTAGACTTTTAGAAACATACCTGTGTATTTAATAAACTTGTTTGGAAAAGTATATCATTAAATGCGTTACAAAAATAAAGTGAGGTAGAAGAAAATTTAATGTAATTTGAAAAGTTTCTAACCAATGCAATTTATGAAATATATTAAAGGGTCATTTTAACTGGTTTCTGATTAGAATAATTAATGAACGTGAATTTTATAAAAAAATTATAATTAAATGTTTTAGTAAATGAATTCTTATTTTAGCAATAATTTTTTAATGAGTTTTTACTTTATTAATTTAAAGGTTAAAAATGTTGAATATATTTAATGGATATTTTATTTGATGCAACCAAAAAATTAAAAATTAAATAATTTTAATGTTGTTTACTATTTTTTTTTTATTTTAACATTGCTGACAGTTTTAAAAAATTAAAATTAAAATAATTTAAATATTTGTACTTTATATTGTCAATTTTTTATATTTTATTTTTAATTTTCAACATGTTAAAATGAAAAATAAATAGTAAAATAATTTTAATTTTTCTTAATGTTTTAAATTTTTTATGTGAATAAAATATTTATGAACATTTATATGTTTTTTCAAAAAAAAAAATAATGATTATTAAAATTAAAATTCATTTAATAACACAGTTATGAACTTTTATAAAATTTAATATTCATTATTTAAGATTCTTCTATATATTGGTCATGTGAATTAAATATGTTTCTGATTTTCAAAATATGACTATCTTTTTTCAATAAAAAAATTGTGTTGTTTTTTTTTTCTCCTCCATATTTAACTTTGTTAACCTGTGATATAGATGTTAAATTTTTTAAAAATTATTTGTACCAATTTTTAAAATATGACTGTATTTTTTTATTCTCGTAAGTTTATAATAAATATATGTTTAAAGGAAATTTAGTGCTCAATTAAAAAAATTGCTCAATTAGTGCTCAATTCATGGGATATGTTTTTATTGTTTATTTAAAATGAAAATTAATAAGTGTGAAATTGGTGTGAAATTATCTCTATTTGATTATTAATTATTTTAATTTATAATTATCTTTTTAAATTTTATAGTTAAATTTATTTAACATTTTAATTATTTTAATTTATAATTTTCAAAATAAATTGAGATATGTTCTAACTTATTTTTTTAAATGGAAGCCATAACTAAAATAGGGAAAAGAAGTATAAAAATAAGTTGTCATTTGTTTGTGTTTTTTTTCTTAGTTCAAATAAACGTGTTTAAAATATTTTTTTATGATATTTTTATTTACATTTTGTTTTCTTTAAGGTTGACTTTATGTTTTCTTTGAATACGGTTGGAATTTTCTAGTTTAAATATAATTATAGATAATTAATTATTCAATAATCATATTAACATTTTGTTTTAATTTATAATTTTATAATTTTTTTAATTATTCGGAAATGGTTTTCCAGAGAGTAAAATATTTGCAATTTTTTTTTACTTTTCGGCAACTATTTCCTATAGAGTAAAAGGATTTGCATTTTTTTTTACTCTCCAACAAACGGTGATCAGAGAGATAAAAAAATAATAACTATACTAAAAATGTAATTTGTTAAAAAAATTAAATAATTATACTAAAAAATTAATAAATTAAATAATTATACTAAAAAATAAGAGATTAAATTAATCTACCAAAAATAAGAAATTAAATAATTATACTACACACCAAATATTTAATTAAATAACCATACTAAATAAGTAATTCACTAAGTAAATTAATATAATAAATATGTAATTATTATGATAAAAAATAATAAATTAAATAAATATTAAAAATAATAAATTAAGTACACTGAAATTTAATTAAATTACCATATTAAAAAAATAAAAAATTAAATAACTATAGTACATGTAATTAATTATACTAACCAAATATTTAATTAAACAACTATACTAAACACGTAATTCATTAAGTAAATTAATATAATAAATATATATTTATTATAATAAAAAATTAATAAATTTAACATCTATACTAAAAATAATAAATTAAGTATATTAAAAATAATTAAATTACTATACTAAAAAAATAAAAAATTAAATTAGTGTACTAAAAAAATAAAAAATTAAACTAGGTGAGTAAAACTCTAAATGGTTTGAGTCATGTATTTTTTTTTTACCATATTTACTCTAATTAATCTACCTAGAATTTTATTTAACTTTTTTTAGACCTCTACTTCTTGTGGTGAAAAGTTTTTTTTTTACTCCAATATATTGCAACTATATGGATATGATTATGGATAAAGTTGTTTTTTTTTTTAGTCATAGATGGTCTTAGCGTACAAACATGATACTTATGAAATATTTGAAACTATGATAATTATTTTGTATGATGTACTTAACTTTGATTTAGATATACAAACATGATGTGAATCCATTTGTAGAAAGTCCCATTTTTAGGGGAGAGTGAATTTACTTTAACCTTTTTGTTGGATTAGTTTTAGCTATACACACTAAACAATTAATAGTGTATGCACCAATCATAGTCTTAGGGTTTGTGATATTATTGATCAAATAACTCAATAAAGTGTTTCAATCACAATCATCCAAAAATCAATAAATATAGCCCTATTGTCATGTAATTTACACATGAGTTATTGCCAGTTTTGCAATAAACAAAAAGAAAAATAACTCACTTCCCTTTGGAATAGAAAAATAGAATACATAAATAAGAAACATCCCTTCTAACTCTAACCTATCAATTTAATAGTACCCGTGTGTGTTCTATGTATATACGTGTGTGTAAGAGAAAAAATATACTTATTTTAAGAGTAAGAATATAAGAGATTTTCTCTTTGTCATTACTGTTTATTTTATTAAAATCTAATGATTGAAATTAATAGTTTATTACAATCCTTCGATTTTAAGAAAATTAATGATGAAGATAAATGTTAAATTTCTTATACTTACTTTTACTCTTTTAGTAAGTGAATTTCTCTCTCTACACCTTTTAAAACTAATCAAAGTAAATAAAATATTTAAAAAATAAAAAATATATATAATAAAAAAAATATTTTTGAAGTTGCTGCTCTTTTTCCTTCTCCTCATTCAACAGTGTTATAAAGATCACTCCACCACCATTATATTATTCTACATGGTATTGTATAATGCAAGGAAGCCCTAATTTTTTGTCACTCTCTTTATTTACTGGATAACCTAACAATCTATTGAGCAGGCATCCACTTTCTAATTTATTTGAAAACGAATAGTGTATAACTATTAACCATGTATTATGTTCTCATCAAATATAACTCTTAAGAATATTTTGTCAAACGGTTTAAATATATCCTAATTCTCTTATGTTTTAAAAAAAAATTTGTGGGGTTAAATTTGGAATAAAATATTTAATTTACTGTTTGTTCTAAAATATTGTAAAATTATTTAAAAAAGAAGAAGTTATTTGAAAGAGTTATAGAAAAAAAGAAAAAAAAAAGAAAGAAGAATAGAAGATATTTAAAAAAGTGGAGGGACGGAGGTAGAAATTTGAATAGATGGGAAGTGAAAAGTAAAAAAGGGCGTAAACCTAAGACATAAATTGAAGAGAGGCGAGAAGCGGGGTGGTAAACCCTAGTGTTTGTGTAGGCGTATCGGAAATGGATCTTGCGGTGATACTGGAAGCTGCTCTGAGTCAGAATCCGGATGAACGGAAGGGCGCGGAGCAGAGGTTGGAGGAGATGCAGTTTTCCCCACACCACCCTGTGAGCCTCTTCCAAATCATCGTGGACGACCACCGTGATATGGCGGTTCGGCAAGTTGCCGCCATCCATTTCAAGAACTTCACCGCCAAGTATTGGTCTCCCGATTACCAGCAACCGATCTCTTTCGATAAAGAAGTCCTGAGGAATCACATTCTCCTCTTTCTTCCTCAACTTCCTCCTCTCTTGAGGCTACAGCTGGGCGAGTGCCTCAAAACAATTATTCATTCCGACTATCCGGAGCACTTCCCTCATCTTCTTGAGTGGATCAAGCATAATTTGCAGGATCACCAACACGTCCACGCCGCCTTGTTTGTACTGCGTATTCTTTCTCGAAAATACGAGTGAGTCACTTCTTCTTATCGCCCCACCCAATACCCATACCCATACCCATACCCATACATTAACACTCGCTCCTCTTCTCTTCTCTTCTCTTCTCTTCTCTTCTCTTCTCAGGTTCAAGTCTGATGATGATAGGACCCCCTTCCATCGCGTCCTTCATGACACATTTCCTCTTCTCCTCAACATCTTTAATACCTTCGTCCATGTTCCCAATCCCTCTATCCAACTCGCTGACTTCATCAAGCTTATCTGTAAAATATTCTGGTCCTCCATCTACGTACGTTTTCTCCTTTATCACCCCTTCCTTCGTTCCTTCCTTCTTTTTATGCTCTCATTTTCTCTTCCTCATTCTATCTATTCAGTTGGAGGTTCCAAAGCTTTTGTTTGATCAAAATGTATTCAATGCTTGGATGCTGCTCTTTCTCAATGTGCTGGAGAGGCCTGTTCCCTTGGAAGGTCAGCCTGCTGATCCTGATCTTTGGAAATCCTGGGGTTGGTGGAAGGTAAAAAAATGGACAGTTCACATTCTAAATAGGCTCTATACTCGGTATGTTTCACATCTTTATTCATTTGCTTCACAATTTTCAGCTTTCCTCTTAAGTCGTTGATTCTCTATTTCTTCTACTGTTTAAACTACCTTGTTACAGATTTGGTGACTTGAAGCTGCAAAACCTCGAAAACAAAGCCTTTGCTCAAATGTTTCAGAAGCATTATGCAGGCAAGATCTTGGACTGCTACTTGAATCTATTGAATGTCATTCGAGTTGGTGGCTATTTACCTGAAAGAGTTATCAACCTCATTCTTCAATATCTAAGTAATAGGTGATTATTGATTATTTTACCTTCAGTCAAGTCTATTCTGTCCAACATTTTTAATTTACAAAGGGATATGCATATTTAGATAAGACATTTTGGTATGTCAAGCAGTAAGCCCACTGATTTAGTTTATGAATTGCGATATGTTTTGTCGTTAATTAGTTCTCTTAATTGAGCTACAGCAGTAGAGTCTGTGTGTTATTAGGACAGTTGAGCTAAGCTGTCTTACTATATATATGACTAGTGACTCTTTTTACCCATTAGCAAAAATCAAAGAAAGTTTTTTAATGTAGTTAGTAGCTCTAAATTTGTTAACTATCAGTATCTTTTCCAGAACCACCCTTAGGAATATTGCCACTTATCATTTCTCTGTATCCATTTAATTACATTTTATCTAATTAATGTATGCTAATTATATTCTCCAACCCTCACGTGAGAGAGAATAAGTTTATCTTGTTAATTTATACTGCCTCCTTCACTTATCTTTAGATGTTTATAGTTTATGCACATAAATTAAGAAATATTTAATGAAAGTAAAATATTATCATAGATAGACTAGAATCATCTTACTTGACACCTTGACCATTTATACCACCAATGTTATCGACGGCGAACCATGGCGGTTTGCCAAAAAAAGGTCATATGACAATAGTGGATAGCGTTGTGGGAAATAGTGGACTAAAAAAATAATAATATATTTTTGTCTATAAACTTTAACAAAATACTAAATATAAATTAAAAATTACAAAAACATAACCTAAAACACAAAATATAATTAGAAAACAAAAAGTCAACACGTGCATAACAAAAAACAGTACATAATACATGAAAAATTAAAACATAATGTTCTTCAACTAAGTTAATAAAACATAATCCAAAAATTCAAATGAACTAAAATCATAAAACATAAAGCAAACAAAAAACAACTTATCAACTATAGTACTATACTAAAAAATATATACAATAAAACATAATTACATAATTATAGAATCAAATAAAACAATTAAAACATATATATTTATTATTTAAACAGTTAACATATCAACTAGCAACTTCTCAACAAATTTATCAATAAAATAACAATTATACCAACTAATAAAACAATTAATAATTTTTACAGAATGTCAAATTTATTTAAACATAGAATAAGTTTAAAAAAAAAAGAAGGAAAACAATGTTTGCTGAAATGTTGGGACTGAGAGCAGAAAAAATGAAGGAGAAAAAAGGAGCTTTGTAGAAGGGAGAATGGGGAACACCCATGCATCAGAAGCTTGTCGAAAGTTACATTGTCGGAACAAGTTGCTGCTATGACGAAGATGGTCATTAGAGTGGTTGACATCATTGAAAATGGTTTAATGTCGATGGAAGATGTTAATTTCTTGCTCAGGAGTGGTTTGCTGCATTCAGAGTGCTTCATTGCTTTGGTCTTGTGAAACGAGAAGGTAAGAAAGAGGGAAGAGAACTAATTATTAGGGTTATAAACCCTTGGTATACCCACATGGGTTAGGTTGGGTTTTGCGCCTAGTTGCATTTTTCTTTGTCTTTTCTGTTTAAACCTGCAATTCTGCCACCATGACCACAATTTAACAACATTGTATACCACCACTAGTAGTGAAATATTAAATCATATAGGATATATTTGTCAAGTTGTTGGTTTGGATGGTATTTGGACTAGGGTCTCAGGTTTGAGCAAGTCTTGTGGAGGAAAAAACGTAATTGGAAGTGAAAACACTAAAGGTCGCTAGTCAAGTCAAATTCCCTGATTGCTAAAACATATAAAGATATCGGCAGGAGGTAGCAAGATTTATTCTTTATTGACTAAAAAATTGCAGAGCAATTTAGGGAATTTTATTAAGAAAATAATTTATGCAACAGATAATGTTAAAGGGTCTTATAAAAAAGAACAAACAAATTTCTCTAGACTTTCATCTATAGTGTTAGATGTATTCAATATATGAGCCTAAGCCCATTTCTTGTAAAAGCGTTTTTATTCAACTTATATAATATACTCTTTGGTTGTGCATGAGACACACAAGGATTTGTATGCATATTTAGGCCGTCCTAGCCCTACCAAGCTTCAACACCTTGTATCATGTTTGTCTAAATTGTCTACTTTGTCATGTGAGTTGTGTCAATTAGGCAAACATAATCGTAGTTCTTTTTTTTTTTTTTCCTAAGAGTGTCCCTGAACGAGTTTTGTCTCCTTTTGCTTTAGTTTACTAAGATATTTGGGGCACGATTTGTGTTAGGTCTACCTTAGGTTATCCATATTTTGTAATTTTCATTGATGATTATTCTCGATGTACTTGGTTGTTCTTTTCCTAAGAGTGTCTTTGAATGAGTTTTGTCTCCTTTTGCTTTAGTTCATTCGAATATTTAGGACACGAGTCGTGTTAGGTCTACTTTAGGTTTTCAATATTTTGTAACTTTCATTGATAATTATTCTTGATGTACTTGGTTGTTCTTAATGAAAAATTGTTTTAAGTTGTTTAACATATTTTAATTCTTTTATAATGAAATTAAAAATCAATTTGGTGTATTTATACCTACTTTTCGTAGTGATAATGCTGGTAAATACCATTTTGATTCTTTTCAGACCTTCATGCCTTCCCTTTGTATTTTCCATCAAACATCCTGTGCCTATACCCCACAACAAAATGGGGTGGTAGAGCATAAGAATAGACACCTTATTGAAACAACTTGAAATCTTTTATTTTATGGTCATTTTCCTCAACAATTTTGGGCAATGTTGTTCTCATTGGGTGTTACTTCATCAATCAGATGCCTTCTTCTCTCCTCAACAGCTAAGTACCTCACTCTATTTTCTTCCCTCATCAACCTCTCCACTTGTTACTTCTTGAGTTTTTGGATCCACTTGTTTTGTTCACAATCTTAATCTTGGTCTTGATAAATTGCCCGCTCGATCTCACAAATGTGTCTTCTTAGGTTACCCTATGTCTCAAAAAGGATATAAGTGTTTATCACGTCCCTTTGGTCGCTATTTGATCTCTGCTAATGTCATCTTCTTTGAGTTTTCTCTTTACTTTGGGTTCAATCCCCTTCCTTCTGAGACTATTCCTGCCCCTACCACTTGTTTTTGGATCCACTTGTTTTGTTCACAATCTTAATCTTGGTCTTGATAAATTGCCCGCTCGATCTCACAAATGTGTCTTCTTAGGTTACCCTATGTCTCAAAAAGGATATAAGTGTTTATCACGTCCCTTTGGTCGCTATTTGATCTCTGCTAATGTCATTTTCTTTGAGTTTTCTCTTTACTTTGGGTTCAATCCCCTTCCTTCTGAGACTATTCCTGCCCCTACCACCATCCTTCTCGTCTTTGATCCCATAGACATGTTTGTTGTGTCCTCAGATCCACTACCTCTACCTCCTCTCCATGTTTATCATCTCCGACAACTTTTATGCATTCCCGTTGGGTCGACTACTAATTCTACTCTGAGGCCACCTCCTCCGTGTCCTCTAGCCCTCCCCTTGTGTCTAATCTCTCTATTGCTATATGTAAAGGTACACACTACATTCACAATCTCTCCCCTCATTATGTCACTTTGGGTTATGACAGGTTGTCTCTATCCTATTATGCTTGTCCTTCTTTGATTTCCTTTATGTCCATTCCTAAAACTGTAAGTGATGTTTTAGCCCACCTTGGTTGGAGATGCCTCAACCCACCCTGGTTCAAGATAGGCCATACTTAATTGTGTCCTCTTCAAAACAGTGGTATTTGGGATCTTGTTCCTTTGTCTTCAGGGAAGTTTGTTGGTTGTTGATGGATCTTTAAACTCAAAGTTGACCATGATGATACTATTGATCTAGTCAAAGCTCGTTTAGTTGCCAAAGGTTATACTCAGATAGTCAGATCTTTGGATTAGACTATAGTGACACCTTTTTTTCTGTTGCCAAGATGACCTTTGTTAGACTATTTTTGGCCTCTTTATCAGTTGGATGTCAAGAATGCCTTCCTACATAGTAATTTGTTTGAGGTGATTTATATGGAGCAATCTCTTGATTTTGTTACTAGGGGGAGTCATTTAGATTGGTATGTCGTCTTTGCAAATCTTTATATGGTCTTAAACTGTCTTCCAGGGCATGGTTTGGTAGATTCAGTCAGTCTAGTAGTCAAACACATTGGTATGATTCGGAGCAAGACTAATTGTTTTGTGTTCTATCGTCATTTAGGGGTTGGGTGCATCTACATGTTAGTATATGTTGATGACATTGTTATTACATGTAGTGATCACTATGACATTTCACATATAAAAGAACACCTTTTCATAATTTTTAGACGAAAGATCTTGACAAACATAAATACTTCTTGGCGTTGAGGTAATCTGATGATGGGAATGCGATTCTCGAAGGAAGTACACATTGGACATTTTAGAGGAGATTGGACTATAATGAATTTCAAGCTCATTGACACACTTATGGTTCCCAATGCTAAACTTCTACCAAGTAAGGGGGATTTTCTTTCCAAATCTTGAGAGATACACGAGATTGGTTGGCAAATTGAGCTACCTCACAATCACTTATCCTAACATCTCCTTTGTGGTAGTGTGGTAAGTTAGTTTCTTAATTCAGCATGTGCAGGACATTGGTTTGTCGTCATTCGCTTTCTAAAGTACATTAAAGGAGCTTCAGGAAAAAAAAGTTTGTTGTATGGGCATAATAATCATACTTGGGTTGTGGGATACTCAAATGCAAATTGGGCAGACTCATCTACTTCCAGATATTGTGTCTTCATTGATGACAACTTAATTTCTTGGAAAAGAAAGAACCAGAGTGTAGAGCTATGACTTATGCCACTTGTGAACTTATTTGGCTTAAATAACTGCTTAAAGAATTGAGATTTAGAGAGATTACGTAGATGACTCTAATTTATGAGGACCACTTCATTCGTAAAAATATTGTATATGGAGACATTACTATCTAGTTTGTTATCTCCAATGATCAATTGGCCGATATCTTTACCAAATCATTATGGGGTCTTAGAATTCCTTAACAAGCTTGGTGCATATGA
This sequence comes from Psophocarpus tetragonolobus, assembly GCA_037954015.1. Lineage (NCBI taxonomy): Eukaryota > Viridiplantae > Streptophyta > Magnoliopsida > Fabales > Fabaceae > Psophocarpus > Psophocarpus tetragonolobus. The sequence continues at coordinate 613,755 of CM075692.1, read as the reverse complement.
TTTATATGCACCGGCTTGAGGGGGGTGTTAGATGTATTTCAATATATGGCCCTAAGCCCAACCCGTGGTAAAGGCCTTACAACCTATGCAATATACTCCTTGGTTGGGCTTGAGACGCACATGGATTCATATGCGTATTTATGTACTTCTACATATAGGATGAAGATTGTGTAAATATAAAAGACCTGATATGCAAATCAAAGCCCAATAGCCTAGGTCTTAATCTTCTTATAGATAAAAATCCTGTAGTTTGGACATAAAATATAGAGCCAAAAATAATATTAACTTACTAATGGTAGTAAGCTTAACCCTTTGTTTGGTTGCATGGAAGGAAAAGGAAAGCAAGTGCAATGAAAGAAAAGGAAATAAAATTAAGGAAGGTGAAATGAAATAGAGTGAAAAATTGGAGTTTAGGTTTAATTGTGAAGAAATTGGTATGAAAAGGAATGTATGTTTTAAATTGCTATGCAAAGACTTGAATATCGAAAAAGCTTGAGTTACATACTCAGCTTAGAACCTCTTATTAATAAAGATGCAATACAATCTAGAAAAATCAGATAGTGAATACGACTACCACCAACCCCTGACATACAACAATAAATGAACAGAATATATCTCAACTAACAACTAATAACCAAATACAATATTAATTTAACACAAAGTAATAACTTGTATAAGTTTGAATACATAGTAGAAAATATTTATATACTTACAAGTAATAACTTATTTTTGAGATGGAGATTATATTATAATATTTTCCAAATAGGTTCTAAGTAACAATGATCTAGAGAAGGTATAGAACAAACATTAACACCAAACCAATGTTTTTAAAACCAAACTTGTATTTGAAGACACTGGTTCAAGGTTTACTTGTTTAATTGTTGTTGAACCTATCCTAGTGAAATGATTTGTTTTAATGTACTATAATAATTATACTTAACAATATTAAACAAAAAATATCTTGAAATTCATAATATTAAAACATAAAAGTATAATAAATCACACATAAGACATAAGTTATAACATATAAGAACAAAATGGATCAAGAATAGAATTATTAGAAATGCTGAAATTGGACTTGACCTAACCTCGCAAAATTGGCTCGTGAGTAGGGATGACAAAAAAATCTGCGCCCGCAGATATCTATGTATAAAACCTGCGAAAATATTTGCACGGATAATATAAATGGGTACCTGTCACCCACGAGTACGAAATTTTTTCTACTAACGAGCACGGGTACAGGTATCATAGTACCCGTACATGCTAAAAAAAATAATATATAGGTATATAAGTTAACAAAAGAATTTTTGGAAAATAAATCAAATTAAAATATTAATTATCAAAATTCATTGATATGAATCTTATTTTTTATGAAAAATTCATAGTTAATAAAATTATTTATTATAAAAATACCGAAAATATAAAATAAAGATTTTATTTGTATTAAATATTTTCTTATAATATATTATATTAATCCACTTTTAGATTTAATTAATCTTGTAGAAGCTAGTATAATTTTATTTCTAGATTTTTCAAAAAATAAATGATTTATTTGATAAAATTTCTTATGAAAAATATTTAATTTTAAAAAAAATTGTTTTTTTAAATATGCATGGGTAACCGCGGATAATAAAAAAACCCGCGAGTATTTCTATAGCGAGTATCCGACGGGTTTTTAATGGGTAACAGGTGGCGGGTTTTTGTAGCGGGTAACCATTACCCGTGCCTGCCCCAACCCTTTGCCATTCCTACTCGTGAGGTGAGGTTTGCACCTCACTTATATATACGAGTGGCAACAGGGCGGGTATGGGTAGTGCCTACCCGCTACCCATCTTGTCGCAAAATACTCGTACTCGTCACCCACTTAAAACCCGTTATAAAAATACTTGCATGTTTTTTAATACCTGTGTGTATCCATGAGTACTCACAAATACTTTTAAAAAATATTTTTTTTAAAAATAAGATTAATTTTTTGTAGGAAATTTTATTGAACAAATAATTTGTTTGTTGAAAAGTCTAAAAATAAAATTATACTAACTTTTACAAGATTAATTAGATATAAAAATATATTAATAATATATATAAAATATTTAATATAAATAGAATCTTCATTTTACATTATCGACATTTTATAAAAAATAATTCTATGAATTATGCACTTTTCATAAAAAAAATAATATTGATAACAATAAAATTTGACAATTAATAGCACTTTTCACAAAAATATTATCTTTTTCAAATTTAATTTGTAGTATTTTTATTTAGCGAGTAGCATGCAGGTACATGTACTCACGAATAGTGGGTATCCATTTAAATTATTCATGTGGGTATTTTTTGCGAGTTTTATCCGCATGTATCTGTGTGCATAAATTTTTTTGCCATCCCTAATTATATATTATTATTTGGGCATATAACTAGTCAATTTGGGAATTGAGCTTAACTTAATACACCCTTTCACATCGAGGACTGTACATTTCGAGTCTGAAGTTTAACATTTATAGGTGGTTCAATACTAGGTGACACGATAGGTCCAACAACAACAAATTGCTAGGATAAACTTTGATACGATATTATTCCGCTGTGCATTCACACAGTTTCATTTTATTATTCCTCTTTATTTCTCTAATTTCAACATAATATTGGTGGCCCATTGCCCCTCATGAACTCTTTTGCCCTACCTCCATCAATGCGTTTTTGTATACCTTCATTTTTTGTATATCTTCTGGCCATGACCAACATCATCAAGGTCTTTGAGAAATTTTGCCAATGATTTACTAACACCTTTTGCCTTTTCATTTTCAATGAAGAGTTGTTTGTCCATCTATCCTATTGTCATTCTTTAGCATGTTTTTTGGCCATTGCCTTTTGCTCGCCACTCATCTTTTGACGAAGAATTTTTTGATTGCCTACCTGACATTGTCCTTTTCCGACATACTTCTCAATTTAAATAATTTTGGGTCTTCATAGATATAGGTTTGAAGTCTCCAAATGTTGGTTTTATGAAAGTTGGGACTTGCTCTACTTGCCATGAATTTTTTTTGGTTGATGGATATTTCAGCTATCTGGCAATGTTATTCAAGCAATATTCCCCGACTTTGCTAACATCCCTTAGTTGTCTTACCAAATATTGGTTATGGTGGAAATCTTAGATATCATCTTATCTTGGTATTATCTTATTTTATTTTAAACATCTTAGATATTATCTTATCTTGATTAGATATCAAGCTTCTGCTGTATTCACACACAAATTCATTCCATTATTTCTCTAATTTTAACAGTAATTATAAAAGAAAAAAGGAGTTTTACTAAATGTATCCTCATATTGCTAAGTTAATTCATTTTCATTAATTTTTTAATTAGATGGTTGACTATGGAAAAGAGAGGCGTATTTAGCAAATTTTGAAACTTATTAAAAAATTATTAACCAATTGAACAATTGATTTTCATCGGTTTATCGATTCATGATTGGTTTCATCAGTTTGGGGATAGTCGATTGCCGACCACAATCGAACGAACATGGGATCAATTCTCGGTTTGACCGGTCGATTCATCCGATCCTATTCTGAGAACAATGGCCTAGACGCATACAGATATAAATCCCTTTTCAAATCTCAAATTCAGCATCAAACTCAGAGTGGAAACAAAAAAAGAAGTGAAGAACATATTGTATTATTTGCAGAAAAATCACAGCAAATATAGAAGGAACACAATCCCACTGGCACAGAGCTAGCCTCCTACAGAGAGGCTACTACCCTCTGTCCATAATAGAATTCTTCCTTTCCCCAAAAAATCCCCTCTCTCCTCTCAACATTCTCTAAATACCTCAGCTAATACTCATATGTTAGGAAATTCTGCTACACCCTTTGCCACCTCATCATTGCTTTTCTCACCACGTTTTCTCCTAGCATACACTCTCCAAACCTTCGGCTTTCCGTTTGAGTCCAAACTAACACTACCACTACCACTAACGAGCCTATCACTTATTCTCCGGTCTTAACTTTGCATGTCTTCAGAATTGGTGTCTATTTTGAATGCCACTATTTGCTGATGCTATGTTTTCATGATATTAATGTTTATGGATTTATTTTTATCTGATTTTTTTATAACATGCAGTATTTCGAAGAATAGCATGTATACTGCACTGCAACCTCGGCTTGATGTTCTTCTTTTTGAAATAGTTTTCCCTCTTATGTGCTTTAATGATACTGATCAAAAGCTTTGGGATGAAGATCCACATGAATATGTAAGAAAAGGCTATGGTAAGTCTTATTGATGTGTATACATGGACATGCAATTTCGTTGGCACTTGCTTATAGCTTCCAATTCTTTATTACAGACATTATTGAAGACTTGTATAGTCCTAAAACTGCTTCCATGGATTTTGTGAGTGAGTTGATTCGAAAACGTGGGAAAGATAATCTTCACAAGTTTATTCAATTCATAGTTGAAATTTTTGAAAGGTAACTATATTAGTTTATGTTAAATTAGATTATTTATGGACTCAGAGTTGAGGGAGAGGTTTGGTGTAGCGTTAAAGTTATGCCTTCGTGACTGATTGATCATGGGTTTGAATTTGGAAACCGCCTGTATAAAATGATCCCCCCCACCCCTACCCACCTTCACATAGAGGGGCCTTCTTGCTCTGGCTTATGTTAGTATGGATTCATTGTCACAGTTAGGTTTTCACTTTGCTAGGTATGACAAAGCACCAGCAGAATACAAGCCGTATAGACAGAAAGATGGTGCACTTCTAGCTATTGGGGCACTTTGTGACAAATTGAAGCAAGCTGAGCCTTACAAATCTGAACTTGAGCATATGTTAGTGCAACATGTCTTTCCTGAGTTCAGCAGTCCTGTTGGCCACCTTAGGGCGAAGGTACCATCTCCTATATATCGTTTATGGTTGCATCTTGTCTCATGCAGGCCATATTCACTCATTTGCATTCTTTTTGTTTTGGGTATATAAGAATGCTTGTAGAAAAGGCAATTGCACAATACAGAATATCCATACTAAACACAGGCTGGTTTTGATGTTCAACTGTAGATGTTTTGAAGTGATAATCTTTACATTGTTTTATGTTGTAGAGCAAACAAAAAGTATTGTGTGTTTTTCTATTTTATGAATTATAAGAGTAGCTTTTGAGAATAAGATAATGTAAATATGACATTTTTTGGCTACAAAGTAAATGTTTACTAAATAGATGTCCTCTTGTTACTTGTCTCACAATCCTTGCACAGGTTTGGGTTGAGCCTCTATTGAAGGAGAGCCCATCCTCTTCTCTGTTTCCCTGTCATTTAACATGCAGTGAATCTAGAAAATAATGCCATCCATTCTAAATAGCTATCTCTCTATCCAAACAAAACATTGATCTCGCAATTTAATATTTATTTTACTTGGTATAAATTAATTTAAATTTGAGCCATACATTCTTGATGAAAATTCAATCTCTATTCTTGATAATTTAGGCTATCCGTTGACTTATCTGTGAAAAATAGGCAGCATGGGTTGCAGGACAATATGCCCACATTAGCTTCTCAGATCAGAATAATTTCCGGAAAGCATTGCAGTGTGTTGTATGTGGAATGCGAGATTCTGAACTTCCTGTTCGCATTGATTCTGTTTTTGCTTTGCGTTCTTTTGTTGAGGCCTGCAAAGGTGGTTAATAACCTTCATTTCTATTTTGATTTGAATAATTTTAAATTCATTCAATCTTTCTGAAGTTTAATGCTGGTTATGCTTATTTTTCAATTTTGTGTTGATGCAGATTTAAATGAAATTCGACCCATTCTCCCTCAACTTCTTGATGGTATGTGAATGTGAAAAAAATTGTCTGTACTTTACATTTATTATTTGGCTTGGTGAGTAGGTGCAAATGACGTAAAATATATCCAGAGTTTTTCAAACTTATGAATGAAATTGAGAATGAAGACCTTGTATTTACCTTGGAGACTATTGTGGACAAGTTTGGGGAAGAAATGGCACCTTATGCACTTGGGCTCTGCCAAAGTTTGGTAATGTATTTTAAAACATTTGTATCATTCAAGAAAGTTGTGATTGTATTACAGAGCCAGTATTTTCCTTTTTCTGCATAATAAATTGCAATTATTTTTTTCATACAACAGGCGGCTGCATTTTGGAGGTGCATTAACACTGCCGAAGTTGATGATGAAGCCGATGATCCTGGTGCTCTTGCTGCTGTTGGTTGTTTGCGTGCTATTAGCACAATTCTTGAATCAGTGAGCAGTCTTCCTCAACTCTTTGTTCAAATTGAGCCAACCTTGCTTCCCATAATGCGTAGAATGTTAACAAGTGATGGTCAAGGTATTTTCCCATATGAATCATGATATCTAGATGACTTTGAGGATTTCTTTTGTGTAATTTTTTTGTGTCCTCTTGGGTCTGCATATACTCATTTATTGAATCAAAGGCAAATCTACTTTACACTTTGGATTGTAGTGTCACTCATTTAACTAGTTCAATGATTTTATGCACTAGGTTTCACTGATGAGTACTTTAGATGTTGTCTGTCTGCTAGATGTGAAGTATATCAATTGATAGTAAGCATTTCCATGATGTGTTCTTGTGGACAGCTGTTAGTTGCTCAGCCCTATTATGGAATAGTATGCTTCAGTTTGTGTTAAAAAATGTAATGTTGAGAACAACTATGAACTAGTTTAATTCACACCTTCCACTTTGATTTTCAAATAGGAAGTGCATTTCTGTGTTAGACTCTGTTGGAAAGGCTATGGTTCTGAAATTTTTTGCTTGTATTCATTTCCATTATCTGCTGTAATGTGTGCAGAGTTTTTTGAAGAAGTTTTGGAGATTGTATCATATTTGACCTTTTTCTCTCCCACAATATCATTGGATATGTGGAGTCTATGGCCACTAATGATGGAAGCACTGGCGGATTGGGCTATTGATTTCTTCCCCAGTATGGTTCTCCTCTACATATTGTCTAAAATTCATCTAAATTTAAGTTTGCTCTATATAATAGTCAAACACATAATTTGGATCATCTCTTGATTGACCTTTTTTACTTTGGTTCAAATATTTTTTTAGTACCTGTAAAATTACATATTACTTGGGTTAAAAAAATTGAGGTGCATATCATATGAATGTGTGATGCAATGGTAATGATAATTAACTTTTTTCTAGTCTTAAATAATTTTTGTACCTATAAAATAAAAAAATTTTGGTTTTGGTACCTAAATTTTATTTATATTTTGATTTTGATACCTGAATTTTTTATTATTTTTTTTAAAAGTACCTGTTATCCAAATGATATAGATTGACTCAGCAATTTAAAATGACGTGGACTTGATAATGTAGTACTTTTGTTAGCCACTTAACGGAAAGCCACTTAACGGTTGGTACCAATTTGAAACTTTAAAAAATATTAACTTCTAAAATAAAAAAGTTGAAAATTTAGGTACTGAAATCAAAATGGACAATTTTACAGGTACTAAAAAGATATTTAAACCTTTTGCTTTTAGTATGAAGCTAGAGATGTGTTGGTGTGTCACAATAAAGTTGAAGATAATTTCAAATGCATATAATAAAACATCTTGGCTTTTTCCTTTGTGCTGTCCTTTTTTGGTTGTTGAGTAAAATGGTTGATTTGTCCATTTATACCCTAACATTTAAATTGATAATTTTGTATAATTTTGCATTTTCTTTGTATTGATTTGGTTAGTTTTATCTGCAGATATTTTGGTTCCTTTGGACAATTATATTTCGAGGGGAACTGCCCATTTCCTTACGTGCAAAGAACCTGACTATCAGCAAAGTCTATGGAATATGATTTCATCTGTGAGTCAGTTATTTTTGAATTATTTCGGCCATCACATGTTAGAAATTCTTAGGATGAAAGATGTTTTTTATTTTATTTTTTCTATCTTTTTACTGATGCATCTGAGTTGTATTTCACATCAAAGGTTATTGCAGACAAAAATATGGAGGACAATGATATTGAGCCAGCTCCGAAGCTCATTGAAGTTGTCTTTCTGAACTGCAAAGGGCAGGTGGATCCATGGGTTGAGCCATATCTCAGAATTACAGTTGAACGCTTGTATCGAACTGAAAAATCACGTTTGAAATGTCTTCTCATGCAAGTGGTAAAGAGTTAGCAGGATCCATATTGACAATTTGACATGTATCATAATGTTTTGAGATGTTCAGGTCAACAGTACTGCTATATAGGTTGCAAGATGAACTCTATCATGAATTTTGTTTATACATGCTCAAAATTGATCACATCCGTAATTAATGATCAAAAGTCATAATTTTAAGCTAATGACAAATGAATATTGAATATTTGCATAGCAAAGTCAAGCAACATAAAAGGAAAAGGTATTGCAAGAAAGAGCAACTTAAGGCTACCTATCTGAACACAACACCAAAAGAATAGGAAAAAACAAAAAGAGACAAACAGTATGGATAAAGAAAAACAGACATTTCTCTGATGTGAACACATGGAATGTGAGCAGTACACACTTAATGGGAAGCTGGAGTGCTGTCAGTTGGCTGGAATCTCCAGCGTGGTTTGGTTGAAAATTAAAATGCACCTGAGAGCTCTGGATCTGATGACTCGAGTTTAATGGGTGAGAGACTTGGGAGGAGTGTGTGATTCGGCCTGTTTGGAAGGTTTTTGATTATTAACCTCCAAAAATGGGATGGGCCTCTAGTAATCTGGGGCAAAGGTTTTTTTGACCTCCTTTGCCAATTGTGGATTTCAAAATGATATGATTTGGGATGTGAAAGTAAGACATCCATGATGGGTGTGCCGTGGAACTGGAAACATGATGCAGCAACTTCCCTGTACTGGCCTCCAGTTGTGACATGGCTGTGCTATTGTGCACAGTTATTGACTTCTGGTCATTGGATCCCTTTATATTACCGTTCTCTTGAAAACCTGTGGTCTGCAGCTTAATCAAAACTTTGCAGAATTTCACTGGTTTTCCAAGATATACATAAACTTCCAATTTTTAACTTGGTTTATAAAAAATAAATTATGAAGTACTTGGTTTGTAGAAAAATGAGATATGTATAATTTTGTTTGGTACTTTTTCAAGCTTGTTTTTTTCTCCTCATTCTCTTTGCTTGATTTAGTATTTTAAAATTTATAAAAACTTGTCTAACGTGATTGATTCATATTCTGATTGATTACTATAAGAATGACATGGAAAGGACATCATAAGCAACCTTCCTTCTAAGCAAAAATAATTTTTGCAGATTGCAGATGCTCTTTACTACAATGCAACACTGACTATCAGCATATTGCAAAAGTTAGGTGTTGCATCAGAAATATTCACTCTTTGGTTTAATATGTTACAAGAGGTAAAAAAGAATGGTGTGCGTGCTAATTTTAGGAGGTCTGTATTTTCCTGCCTCTTCACCATTCCCTTTCTTCACTTTCCTTCTATGTTTTTTTGTAACAAAGGTGTGGCAATTTTTAGGTGTAATTAACTTATGATGATATTTATGCAGGGAACATGATAAGAAAGTTTGTTGCCTTGGTTTAACATCATTACTTGCACTTCCGGCTGGTCAATTTCCTGGAGATGCCCTAGGCCAGGTGTTCCGGGCCACTCTTGAACTTCTGGTTGCATACAAGGATCAAGTTGCAGGTCTTTATCTCATGTTTATCAGGAGTAGATTGACTTTTTTACTTTCAATTCTTAACAACGCTGCCTTGTTTGCAGAAGCTGTTATAGAGGAAGAAGCTGAAGATGATGATGATATGGATGACTTTCAAACTGATGATGAAGATGAGGATGGCAATGTTTCTGACAAGGAAATGGGACTTGATGCAGAGGATGGAGATGAAGCTGACAGTAGTAAACTTAGAAAGTTATCTGAACAGGTTTGTGGATACTAAAACCTACATATCATTTGTATTTTTATATTAATATTAATTGGACATAGGATAGCAAGTTTGCCAGTTTTCTTGGAATAATGTAATTTGTGGTTTACATATTAATTATCTTTAATGTAGAAAATTCTAGTAGTTCACAATTTGATTCTGAAAACTTGATTAATTTGAGAACAATATTTATTATTTGACTTTTTGCAAAAGCAACATAGTGACGAAACTAAATCGAGAGAAATTTATTGTTCAATGGCTAAGAAATTTAATGGTTGAAAGGTGAAATATCTTAACTTTTAATCATATAATTGTTGGTATATGTCTGTGTAGAGGGAGAGAAAAGCTTGGTATATATGTGTGTGTCGAGGGAGAGAGAGAAAAGCTTATGCATTGACAGTGTAATAAAATAGTTTTACACTAACATTCAATTGCAATCTTTTATGTATATGACTTTTAAAGTATTGATTGATATAAAGTAACAAACTTATCATACATAAAAGGTTCTTAATTGAATCCTAGTGTAAAACCCTTTTACGCTCCCCATGCATAAGTATTAAACTCATATATATATATACATGGTTATCAAAATTGCGAGTTAACTCTTAAAATCGTACGAGTTTACAAGTCTCAGACGAGTTAAATCGCAGTAAAATCGGAAAAGTAGTAAACTCAGAGTAAACTCGGTAAAATCGGAGTAAACTCGTAAAATCGGAGTAAACTCGGTAAAATCGGAGTAAACTCGTGAACAAACTTCTTAGGTGATATTTTTCTATGTTGACTCTAATTTTAAGTGTTTTGAATATAATTTATTCTTATGTCTAAAAAAAGTTTTGAAATTTTAAGTATTTCTACTTTAATTTCTACTTATTTGGAGTAATTTAAATTTATTATGTGGATTTGAACTTATTATGTATTGAAAACTTTCAATTATTATGTGATTTATAGTCATATTTTTAATGAAGTAAACTCTTACGATTTTACGAGTTGAGTTTACGAGTCGAGTTTATTACACTCTCACGAGTCTACGTAAACTCTCGATTTTAATAACCTTGTATATATATATATTTATATATATTTCAGCAATTCAATATAAATATTATGAAATAATGTAACTTGCATTATTTTAACAACTGTCAGCTACAGCTGCTGATAATTCCTAGGTGGTGTGGGCCATTTGGTTTGATCCCCTATCCACCACTTTTTGCATGAAGTGATATTCAGCTGGCAGAAGTATTTGCTACTGGCAGAAGTGTTCATTAACTGGTTTTTGTCAATAAACAGCTGTTTATTTTATGCTATTTTTTTTTTCTTCTTATTATCCTTTCATAATGTCACCCTGAAGACAAAGACGTTCAGGCCCAACGATGAGGATGATGACGATGACTCAGATGATGACTTTAGTGATGATGAAGAGTTGCAGTCCCCAATTGACGAGGTGGATCCTTTTGTTTTCTTTGTGGATACAATGAAAGGTATGGTGATATTTCCCCTTAAAATGTTTCATCAATGCCCCTTTGTGGATCTCAGCATACCTGACTTTCAAAATAAATTTGCCTGTAGTGATGCAATCATTGGATCCGTTGGGATTTCAGAACCTCACGCAGACACTCGAATTCTCTTATCAAGCTCTTGCAAATGGTGTCGCTCAGCATGCCGAGCTGAGAAGAGGAGAGATTGAAAAAGAAAAATTAGAGAAGTCATCAGCTATCACAGATTCTTAAAGCTTTTGCATGTACATTCTTGGTTCGTGCTAGTACGGAGCCACTGTTGGTAAGAGAAGTAGATTGTCAGGTATTTGTTGGCTCAGTGGTCCTAATTCGGGTTGTGAGCTTTGAAGAGTCTGCAGTTTTGAAATTGAATGGCGAGTTGACTTCAGAGGATGTGGATTCTGGAGTTTGGTGCTGTGGATGAGAGTGGTCATTCTCCTCATTGTCCACCATTTTTAAGTGTTTGAATTGACGGTTATGCTGTTTCCAATGTATGGAAACCATTACCTGTTCGCCGGGTATTGCAGCAATGTATGGTGTTTCTCTCCTGTCATGTAGACGGGTCGCCAATGCTTGTATTGGGAATTTTTGATGAGGATAATTCTTTGTATTTTTTAAGTTAGCCTTGGTTATAAAATTTTGAGTCGAGAGTAATTCGTTGTGTATCGAAGGATTTGGTTTTGGGTTGTGCAAAGTTTTTCTAGTGTGGCATGCGGTTGTAAGACAGTTATATATCCATTCTTTATATATATATAGTATTATAATTTGTGTTTAGGTTTGAACATAAAACTTTTAACATTTAAACTGTTCCTACCACTGCCTTGGCCTGTGATTTAATATTTATGGTTTTAATATAGCAGAATTGGGGGTACTTGGTGAAACCCAGTCACTGGTTTCTCCACATACTATTTAACTAATCAGGTGAATTTGTCATTACGTAAATAATTTGTACCTAGGTGGATCGTTTGTCTAACGATATGATTGTCATTTACAAGTTTAATTGGCATATAAAAATATGATTATTTGAAAAATAACACGATCCCTTGATAACCCATAAATTACTAAGCAGACACCAAATAAGCACTGTAGACATTGAGTACTTGACAGGCACCATATGAACAGAATAAAATAAGGGAGAAATACCGTTAACTTTTGTTTGCAGTTAGAGCCATGAACCCATGATATCTCAATTTTATTTTTTTTCACTAAAGCTACAGTAGTAGCTGGTGGTACCATTTGGGATGTTTTTTATCCTGTCTTCCTGATTTTTGGCTGTGGATGAGTTTGACTTTTGAGTTTTGTTGGAAAGATGTTCTTTATTCGTTCATTTTTAGAAAAAGCAAAATCTATGGAGTCTCTGAAAACACAACATGAATCTCTTTCGAATGTAAAGGTTGAAGCGGCGAATGCGATTCCGTTTTAGGTTAATTTTTCCATTTTTTCTTTTCCCATCTCCATCCTATAGATTGCAACTTTTCAAATCAATGGTCATCACTTTTTGGAAGTTCCCAGTAGATGCAAGCATTGGAGTTTCTTAGGCAAGGGTGAGATATTTGGGAGGGACTGGTGGATGTCCAGGAAGACAATGTTGAAGTTTAAGGAAGGCCCATTTTACAGGAAGTGTTGGACGGCAACTCAGAACACCCAATCTTCTTTTCTAGTGAATAGTGATACCATTGAGAAGGAGAATAGGCGCTATGCTAAAAAATGGACATTCAATTCTTCTTTTGTTTTGTACATCATTATGCAACCTGGAACAGGTGACGGTGTACTCATACAATACAGATATGCACCCTCGATTCATCTAAAGGCCAAACCTTATGTCCTTCGTGTTCCACCATATATTTGTCCATATATCATGTATTCTTCTTATAAATGATTCTTTAATTGATTGGATTTGTTTAAAAACAATTTACAACATTTAAATTGATGTATTTTAAAATAAATAAAAATATTTGAGGAACTAAAATCATATTTTGTAAAATTTACAGAAATTAAAACTATATTTTATTATAATAAGCTATATTTTGTAATAAATATTATCTAATTTAACAAAATATGCATACATAAATATATTTAACCAACATTCATTAACATAAATAGCAGTAACTTGTTTTTTTATATATAAGGATATTTATATGTTTTGTAAGTAAAATTTGCTTTGTTAAAAATTTTAATTATTTTCTGGAATTTTAATATGATAGATATTGTTAAATATATAATATGTAATTTTTTTAAAATACTTAGATAAAAACTTGAACGTCCATAATAATTTTGTCTATATTGGACCAACTAAGATTGTGTCCCATGCATGAATGATATTTATAGTATTTTTTATAAAAAAATATAACTAATTTAATTTTTAATAATAGTAATTAATTCAATATTCAGTCATAAAACATACACACGTAAATATTCTAAAAAAAACATATATTCTAAAAAAATAAAAAAAAAAGTTTGGAGGCTAATGTACACAATTCTTGAATCATGTGTAAAAAACTTTATTCATGCATAAATATTGCTCATAATTTTTATAAGATATTTTATAGTAGAAAACGAAAATAAAAAATAAATAAATAATATAAAAACAAATAAGTTTTGTTATCTAAAGCATATGCATATCATTGAAATTATAATTAGTCTAAAAACACATTGTAGGAATATATTTTCTTTGTCTTTTTATCGTAATTTCTTCTTCATATTAATATAAAGTGATGACCAAATTTTAAAATTTTGTAATATGATCACCTGAAATAAAACAATTTAGTTATTATATTTTATTTTTTAAGACATATCTAATCAAATAAAATATAATAAATATTATTTAGTTCGTATATGGTGGTCTATATACTATTATGATACCTTGCTCAAATTAAATATTGTCAAAAACTTCTTGAAATACAACATTTTTCTGTTATATTGCATGATATCTTGTTTCAAACCTTTTCTTGATTTTACTCTAGACAAAGTTACATATAGTTGGCCATGAGTAAACATTGGTCTTGAAAGAAATAAACCAACATGAGACAATGATTATCCTTGAATTTTATTAATAGTCATGCATAAAGAAATAGTGAATTGTCTTATTTGAAATTAAAAGGACAACCCTAATTCAGAATGTATGCTTCATCATTGGAACATATATTTTTTCTCCACATTTAGTGCCTATTAAAACTTAGTGGTGTCAAAACGGGCTTGGCCTAGTAGGCCAACCCGACCCACCATGAGTTAGGGCCAAGCCGGGCTAAAAAAATCATAATTTTACAAAACAGTCTGTCTTCTTTGGCCCGACCCACCCAACCTGTGAGTTTGGTGGGTTCAGGCCGGGCTGGGCTAGCCCACAACCTACCATGTGACTTATTTTAAATTTTTAATTTTAGTAACACACTCTCTTTAAACTTTTATTTTGTATGTTGAATTGTTGATAAATGATAACATTGATTCATATAGTCTATGTTTGGAAGAGATCTTTTAATTAGATTGTATACTAAAATGATTTAAATGTTGTTGATTTATATTATTTATAATCTGTATGTTGTTTAATATTATTCATATGTTTGATATTTTTTTAAAATTTTAAACTTATTTCTATGTTTATAATTTGCATCTTTAGACTTAATTGCATATTTATAATTTACATTTTTATAAAAACTTCTCACTTAAAAAAATTAGAAACAATTTTTTTTTGGAAAATCTGGTGGGTCAGCCCACCTAACCGACCAGCCCGTGGTGGGTTGGGTCAGGTTGTATAACTAGTTATATTTATGTTTTGTGGGTCAGACCAACCCATCTCATTTAACCCATAACCCGCGATGGGCCAATCCGTGTGGGTCGGGCTGACCCGTTTTGACACCTCTATTAAAACTAAAGCTTCGACGCATTCATACCAAACTCATTCACAATCAACCTAGTGACATTGCATAAACCGACACTTTGATCAATGTTTTTCAAAAACATTATTGGAACCACGACCTTCAAAAGTAGCTTGTGATTTAGAATAGCAGAGACTTTAATGTCATTTAAAAATTCAATTGTAAACCATTTTCCTTTAACTTCATTGTTTTATCCGATTGACATGAAGAATCTTAAGTGAAGTATTCTACTATTCTTTTTCTTCAGTTGGTATAATGGACAAAATGAAGTTGTTTATTGTCTCAATTGTTTCCAAAGTTGGTGCCAAAATAGCTCTTTGTTAAAAAAATAAGAAATCTATAAAATTTGACAAAATTTAAGGGTAGGCAAAGTCGACTAAATGAAGAATATGATTGTCGCTTAATCGATTACGAAGTCTTTTGAAATTTTGATGGCTATGAATAAATTGAGGTGGACCACTTGTTGAAATTAATTGTGGATTAGTATCACTCAATATCTATTATCATTAACCTACAATATAAGATATGATTATTATATCAATATGGTTATTTATCTTTAACCGACAATATCTTATCGTATCAATATGGTTATTTGAACTGAGATTACAGTGAGATTGACTCTGTGATGGGTTAGGTCAATCAGATTAAAAAACCCAATTAAGAGAGGTCTCTGCCTACCCTGGGGGGTTATAAATTTTCCATCCCATTAAGCAAATTTACATCATCAGAATTATTTCTCTACAATAACCCCTTAGAAGGTAGCCAGAAGAACCTCCTAGAGTTCTCTTCAATAGAACTCATGGACATGAACGTCAATTCAGGTACACATTCATTCCATTCTAATCAATACAATATTGATAGTTGACATGCTATAATTTGTGTCTAGTACATTATAATTCAAACCTATTCTTTATACTTTCATCAATTGGTATCAGAGCATACTAGATACATTTTATGGTTGTCAATTGAACAAACCCTATTTTTTAACATTAACATACACACATATTGAGAGAGGGAGAGATCAAATGATACCTGAGCAAATCGCGGCTGCAGCCGAGTCGCCCGTCGGGACCAGCGGCCCTGCCGGTGGTCCCGGCCCTGCCGTACCGCACCTTCCTCGCGCCTTCAACGCACCACGATCTGAATCAGAGAGAGGCAGAGATCGGAACCTGAGAAGGGCGGAGATCGGAACCTGTGAAGGGCGGAGATCGGAGAGAGGCGGTACCGATGGTCACCGTCTCCGTCGCCTTGGAACCGTTCCACCGTCGCGTTTCGAACTGTCCTAGATCCCGTCGGATCTTGGGGTTTCGGCGCCTCCAGGGCTGCCCGCTCCAGCGGCACTCCGCCGCGCTTCGAACCGTCCCAGATCCCGTTGGATCTTGGGGTTTCGGCGCCTCCAGGGCCGCCCGTTCCAGCGGCACTCTGCCGTGCTTCGAACCGTCCCAGATCCCGTCGGATCTTGGGGTTTCGGCGCCTCCAGGGCCGCCCGCTCCACTGCCACTCCGGCGCGTTTCGTATCGCCCAGATCCCGTCGGATCTTGGGGTTTCAGCGCTGCTCCACCGGCGCTCCAAAATCGAAGGTGTTGGCCTTCCAGAGGTCTATTTTGGGACGCCGGAGACGGACTCGTGTCGGAATCGAAGGCGCTGCTCCATCGTCGGACTCGTGTCTCAGCCCAGGTCCCGGGTATCCGATCTGCATCTCTGCAGCAGTGGCCCAAATATCGCCTGGCCCGGACTTTCATGAGCTTCGTTTTTTTTTGCGGAAGCCCACTCACATCAAAACTGCACGGATAGGCGAGGCATAAAGTGAGAATGCTAAATATTTCTAAAATTATTAAATAAATAATTTTTTTTTGAAATTTCATAATATCGGAATTTATTTAATTTTGAGACGTAATTTCGAATTAATTTTGGCATATTACTCTCAAATTTTGAATATTGAATTATCACTTACAACATAATTTTTCTATTAATTTGCATTGTGATGACCTGACTATCGTGGGCATGATGATGTAAATTTTGTTTGTCATATTTTAATATGATTAAAGTTATATGAAATAAGCATGATTTATGCTATTAATTTAAATAATTGTAATTTCACCTATTGTGGATGCATTTGTGTAAATTTATGAAATAAATATTCATTCATTATATTAGTGATAATTATACCCTATCAGTGTGTTATTATTAGTATAATTTGTTGTTGTACAATGTTTTTCTCTTGACTTATGTTATTTTTTTTTGGTACCCTATCGGTGTTAGGATTTATTAATTTAAGTTATAATGTATTGTAATTTGCTTAGAGATTTATTTTAAGCTGAACTTTTAAATCACTTTTTTCCTTTATTGTGATGTTCAGTTTTCTTCCCTAATTCTGTCAAAACTCTAAATGGAACAAATTATGAGGACTGGAAAGAATCCTTAGATCTCTACCTGACCATTGGCAATCTGGACTTGGCATTGAGGACAACGAGGCATACACCTCTTACAAATGAGTCTTCTGAAGCTCAACGAATTTCTCATGAGAAATGGGAATAATCTAACAGAGTGTGCCTGAAGGTGATTAAATTCACCATGGAGAAATCTATCAGACAGAGCATTCTAGATCTCGATGATGCCAATGCTTTTCTGAAAGCAATCGGTGAAAAATTTACAACTTTTGATAAGGCACAGAAAAGTCAATACCTTTCCTTATTTGAAAAGACCAAATATGATGGTGTCAGCGGTGTACGTGAACACATTATGAAGTTACTGCATTTCTATAATAAGTTGAAATCTCTCAAGGTTGAGGTTGGTGAAGACACCTTCATTTATCGCATCCTGGAATCTCTACCTTCTCAGTTTGACATAATGAAGACTTCATATAACAGCATGATTATGGAGTGGATGAATTGATTGCAATAATCACCCAAGAGGAGGAGTCAATGAAGAAGAATAAGACTAATAACATTCAGTTTGTTACTTCTAATTCAGGTACTAAAGGTGCTAAGAGATATAAAGGAAAGAAGAAAAAGGGTACAGAGAAAGCAGAACACCATTTAGAACCCAAGAAGAAATTCTTTAAAGGTTCTTGCAAGTATTGTAAGAAACGTGGTCACAAGGTGGAAGATTGCTATATTCTGAAAAAGAAAGAGGAGAAGCGAGGTAATCTGCTAGCACTAACTTGCTTTGAATCTAATGTGGTTGATGTTCCTCCGAATTCCTGGTGGTTAGACTCAGGGGCTACTATTCATGTTGTGAATTCTTTACAGGGGTTCACAAGCCTGAGGAAACCAAGTGATGTTGAGACAAGGATTGTTATGGGAGATGGAGCTGGAGTACCCGTTGCTGACATTGGAGTCGTCTCTTTATGTTTATCCTCTGGACACACTTTATTATTGCAAGATGCTATTTATGTCCCTTCCATGAGAAGGAATTTGATATCTATTTCTGTTTTAGACAAATGTGGATACAACTTTTATTTTGGTGATGGTAAATTGGTGATTTATTATAATTCAACTGTTGTTGGTTCAGGAGTTTTGTGTGACAGACTTTACATGTTAAACGTAACTGATATGTCAGTTAACTCCATTCTTGGGAGTAAACGTAACAGGATTGATGAATTTTCCTCTATGCTATGGCATAGACGTTTGGGGCATATTTCTAGGCCTCGAATTGAAAGACTCATAAAAGAAGGTATTCTGCATGATCTTGATTTCTCAGATTTTGACATTTGTGTTGATTGCATCAAGGGAAAGTTCACTGCCAAAACCAGGAATAAAAGTTCAAACAGATGCGACGATGTGCTACAATTAATTCACACTGACATATGTGGACCTATTACTCCTACTGCTAAGGGTGGATATAGGTATTTTATTACCTTCATAGATGACTTCTCCAGACATGGATGGATATATCTTCTTCAGGATAGAGCAAGCTCTCTTGAAGCCTTCAAAACCTTTAAAGCTTTTGTTGAGTTGAAAATAGAAAAAAAAATTAAGTGTGTAAGGTCTGATAGAGGAGGATAATATTATGGTCGTTATGACGAGACAGGAAGAAATCTAGGACCATTTGCTTGATTCCTTGATGAATATGAAATTGAAGCTCAATACACCATGCCTGGAACTCCTGAACAAAATGGCGTTGCTGAGAGACGAAATCGAACACTCATGGACATGGTGAGATGTATGTTATCACATTCATCTCTGCCAGAATTTCTTTAGGGAGATGCTTTGCGAACTGCTATGTACATTCTTAATCAGGTACCTAGCAAATCTGTGCCCAAAACTCCTTTTGAGCAAATGACTAGAAGAAAGCCGAGTTTGAGACATTTTTATGTATGGGGTTGTAGGCAAAGGTAAGACCTTATAATCCAAAACAAAAGAAACTTGATCTCAAAACTATTAGCGGTTACTTCATTGGCTACTGCATCGGTTCTAGAGGATTCAAATTTTATTGTCCTTCTCACTCTACACGAGTTATTGAATCTGATCGAGCAGTTTTCTTTGAGGATGATTTGGACAGTGGGAGTTACACACCTCGATTGATGACCCTTAGAGAAGATCGAACCATGATTCCATTATCATCTTATTTTCTTCCTACAAACATCTCAACCCCAATGGTTCACACAAATGAACAAATTGTTGAGAGGGAAGATGAACAAATGACAGAGCCACAAGTTGCCGAACCACAACTCAATGATAAAAAACTTGATGATGTTGATGTGGCCCCATTAAGACGATCTCAGAGAATACGCCGACCTTCTATACCAAATGACTATGTTGTATACCTTCAGGAGCACGAATATGATCCACATGATGATGACGATCCCATCACATTTCAGGAAGCACTTTCTAGTTCTCATGCTTCTGATTGGCTAAAAGCTATGCATGATGAATTGTCTTCCATGTCTCATAATAATGTTTGGGATCTTGTGGACTTACCAGCAGGTTGTAAGCCTGTTGGATCTAAATGGGTCTTTAAGACAAAACGTAATCCAAATGGAAAGGTTGACAGGTATAAGGCTAGATTAGTGGCTAAAGGTTATAGTCAACGGGAAGGCATTGACTATAAAGAAAACTTTTCACCAGTTTCAACGAAGGACGCACTCCGAGTTGTCATGGCTTTAGTTGCTCACTTTGACCTAGAGCTACACCAGATGGATGTAAAGACAGCTTATCTGAATGGAGATCTTGCTGAAGATGTCTACATGGTTCAGCCTGATGGTTTTGTTGAGGCAGGCAATGAGCATTTGGTGTGTAAACTTAAAAGGTCCATTTATGGACTGAAACAAGCATCTAGGCAATGGTATTTAAAATTCGACCAGGTTGTCACTACTTACAATTTCAAGGAAAATATTGCAGACCAATGCATTTACTTGAAGACTAGTGGGAGTAATTTCATCATTCTCGTATTATATGTCGATGACATTCTTCTTGCTAGTAGTTGTATGAACCTATTGGTTGAGACAAAATCAATGTTGTGTAGGCATTTTGATATGAAAGACCTTGGTGAAGCTTCTGTTGTTCTAGGCATCCAAATTCTTCGTGATAGGTCACGTGGCATAATTGGATTGTCTCAAAAGGGATATATCGAGAAGATTCTCAAGAAGTTCAACATGAATGCTTGCTCCCCATGTGCTGCACCTGTGCAACGTGGTGACAAATTATCTAACAAATAGTGTCCTCATAATGATGAAGAAATGAATGCTATGAAGAAAATTCCATACGCTTCCGCTGTTGGCAGTCTGATGTATGCTCAAGTTTGTACTCGTCCTGACATCACTTTCATTGTCAATGCCTTAGGGAGATACTTGAGCGACCCAGGTTTGGGTCATTGGAAAGCCGTTAAAAGGGTCATGCGATATTTACAGGGAACCAAGGATCATATGTTGACTTTTATGAAGTCTGATCAACTTCAAGTCACTGACTATTCTGATTCTGATTTTGCAGGTTGCCCTGATGATCGTAGATCTACTTTTGGCTTCATTTTTATGATGGCAGGAGGATCTATCTCTTGGAAGAGTGTTAAACAGTCTCTTACAGCTACCTCTACCATGGAAGTAGAGTATGTTGCTTGTTTTGAGGCCACTCGCCAGGCCATGTGGCTTAAGAAATTGATATCTGATTTTCACATAGTTGAAAGCATTTCCAGGCCACTTGTGATTTACTGTGACAATACTGCTGCTGTGAGTTTCTCTCGAAACAAAAAAAGCTCTACTCGTTCAAAGCATTTTGATATCAAGTATCAATTTGTTAGAGAGCAAATTCAAGGTTTTCACACTCGGATTGAAAACATTGATTCTGAGGAGATGTTAGCAGATCCACTGACTAAGGCCTTAACTGTTGGAATTTTTCTTATTCATGTAACTCACATGGGTTTAGTCAAGGCTTTTGATGTATTAAGTTAGTGGGAGTCTGATTTTCTATTTTCTTTAAGAGACATGCTCTAGTTGACGTCATTTTCATGTTTATTATTAGCATTTTATTTATGCTTGGACTATTGTAGTGTCATTTATGGGACTGCATTATGCCATACATTTTATGAAAAATATTAGCTAAATGCAAATGATAAATATCCCTATCGGATATTTATTTTGTTACTCAAATTTTTCATATCGTTAATTAATATATGATATATCGGCAATTGTCATTTTAGCTTAATAATTTGTATGTTGATTATTGATTGACACTATCCAAGTGGGGGAATGTTGAAATTAATTGTGTATTAGTATCACTCAATATCTATTATCATTAACCGACAATATAAGATATGATTATTATATCAATATGGTTATTTATCTTTAACCGACAATATCTTATCGTATCAATATGGTTATTTGAACTGGGATTTCAGTGAGATTGACTTTGTGATGGGTTAGGTCAATCAGATTAAAAAGCCCAATTAAGAGAGGTCCCTGCCTACCCTGGGGGGTTATAAATTTTCCATCCCATTAAGCAAATTTACATCATCAGAATTATTTATCTACAATAACCCCTTGGAAGGTAGCCAGAAGAACCTCCTAGAGTTCTCTTCAATAGAACTCATGGACATGAACGCCAATTCAGGTACACATTCATTCCATTCTAATCAATACAATATTGATAGTTGGCATGTTATAATTTGTGTCTAGTACAGTATAATTCAAACCTATTCTTTATACTTTCATCACCACTTTCATTGTTGACTAATGATTTTACCTTGCGTCCAAGAAAACTAAAGTTAAACATGCTATTCTATGCTTTTGTACCTTTTGTGTAAAATAGTTTGATCTTAAATCTTTTCCTGTCAATAAATTCCATAGTAAATCAAAAGGTTTATTTAAAGAGTTTAATTAGCATACATTGTCAGTGTAAAAAATTTTACAGTGATATTCAATTACAACTCTTTTATTTATGGTAACTTTAATGACTTTACCAATTAATATTTTAAGAGTCATATAAATTAAGAGTTGTGATTGAATGTTAGTGTAAAATTCTTTTAAACTATCAGTGTGTACTAATTAAACTCTTATTTAAAGAAGGGAGTTCAACCTTACCCTTCACACAACAATTAGAGAAATTGTTGGTTTTTTGGGGACTTTGATTTGTCTGACCTCTCTTCGTGACATCAGTACATGTTTCTATCTATTTTAACTCAGGTTGCACGCTTAATATGCTCATTTAAGTTTTGCTACAAAAGGGTTGCTCACAATTATTAATTAAAATAGAATCTAATTACTACTTTAATTTTTATCACACCTTTGTTAGATATATAATTGCGAATTTGTATTAATCAATTATCTTTTATCATTATCTGCCAATTTAAGATAGAGTGATTATCATATCTTATGATTATTTAAATTAGATTTTAGTAAGATTAACTTTGAGATGAGTTACATTAATAATAATAAAAAGCTCTCCCTAGTTGAGGGATACATCCCTATCCTGGAGGATTATAAATTTGTTATTTCACTAAGCAAATTAATACACACATGATCTACCATAGTCCCTAGAAGATACGTAGAAAAACCGTCCAAAATTCTTATTAAACTTAAATCTTTATAATAATCATACCGAGAAACATTGTTCATGAAGAACAGGGAACTCCAATACAATATATACAATATGCATGATTTTTCCCCTTAATATTTTATATTTATTTTCTATACGTATTATCATCTTGTTATACTTATCTAAGGCTTTATTTATTTCCATCAATTGGTATTAGAGTTGGTTAGATATAGATTATGATTGTTTTCTTGTTTGAGAATTAAATTTCGAATTGGATTTCTTTTTGTTGGTCCCACAGGGAATCTAGAAAAAGGGTTGAGTATATTCACTAAAATAATTTCAAATTTTTTCTATTCAAGAATCATATAAGAGTTTTCAAAAATACCCCTTTAAAGAAATTTTCAAAATCTACCTTATAGTTTTAAAAAATGGGTTTTCAAGAAAGAGGTTGAGACAAAGTCACGATTCAACTTTTTCAATGTTTTTGGCAATAAGCTTGATGTATAACAATTCCTTCAATGATGGTTTACTATTAGTGGTTTGAAGTATGAAAACGCAACATAATAGAGTTGCAACTCAGTCCAGAAAAACAGCAAGAACAAGAAGAAAATGATAGCAAGGAAAGCGAAAGAAAATTGAATAAATCTCAATCTGAACCCAATTGATTAGTAAGATCAATTGAATTAGATAATGACACTCTTGCACAAAAAACTAACTCAAGGTCATCACACGGGAAACTATTAAAAGATGTCCTAGCTAACTTAACTAACTTGAAGTTAATTGAGTTAGTTAGCTGAGACACATAACCAAACACAAAGCAAAATTTGAACCAATATACAACAATCTCCACCATGGTTCAAATTTCAACATACATCATAAAAAAAAGAGAAACAACAATTACAACTCTTAATCTCCTTGTATTCTCAACAAACACAAACAGTGTAAAACTTTGTGCTTTGAACCGGTTTTGTGATTATATCAGCAGGATTATGATCCGTGTGGACCTTTCTTACTTTTACTGAACCTTTGCAGATCACTTCCCTAACGAAAAGCAACTTGATGTCAATGTGCTTTGTCCTTTCATGATGGATTGAATTTCGGGCCAGCTGAATGGTACTCTGGCTGTAACTAAAAACTGTGATTACACTATCCTACACTCTTAATTCTCTAGCTATTCCTTCCAACCACATAACTTCTTTAACAGCTTCAATAAGTGCCATGTATTCTGCCTCAGTGGTTGAGAGGGCCACTACCTTTTGGAGGCTGGCTTTCCAACATACTGCAGTGCCATAAGCCGTAAAGACAAAGCCAGTTAGGGACTTCCTTGTGTCAAGACACCATACATAGTCTGAATCAACATAGCCTTCTAGCACTTCTGAATTTGCTGCCCTTCTAGCTCCACCATAGGATAAACCCCTTCCAATCGACCCTTTTAGATACCTTAGTATCCACTTCACAGCCTGCCAATGAGCTCTTCCTAGGTCAGACATAAATTTGCTTACGAGGCTGATAGAATAAGCTATGTCAGGCCTTGTACAGACCATGGCATACATAAGAGACCCAACCACACTAGCATAGGGGATTTTATCCGTGTAATCAGCCTTATCTTGATACTTGGGAGCTTGATTCAAACTTAACTTGAATTGTTGTGATAAAGGAGTAATCACAGGTTTCGAATTTGTCATTCCAAATTTGCTAAGCATCTTCTTGAGATAGGCCTCTTGAGATAGGTGCAATGAATTATTTCCTCTTTGCCTTTGAATGTCAATTCCCAGTATCCTTTTGGCAGGTCCAAGGTCATTCATTTCAAATTCCTTGTTCAGCTTAGTCTTTACCCGAGTAACTTCCTCCATGTTGTTGCTAGCTATCAGTATATCATCAACATATAATATGAGGATGACAAACTCAGAATTACTGAACCTGAAATAAACACAGTTATCGTAGTTGCTTCTGCTGAATTCTAATTTTTCCATGAATTCATCAAACTATTTATTCCATTGTTTAGGAGATTGCTTCAACCCATACAAGGACTTGTTGAGCTTGCACACATACTCCTCCTTTCCTTCTTCAACAAATCTTTCAGGTTGTTGCATCAAGATTGTTTCATTTAATTTTCCATAGAAGAAAGATGTTTTAACATCTATTTGTTCAAGTTCCAAATCCTGATCAACAACTACGGACATTAATATTTGAATGGACCTATGCTTCACAACTGGTGAGAAAACCTCATTGAAATCGAATCCTTCCTTCTATGTAAAGCCTTGGGCCACTAGTCTGGCTTTGAACCTAACTGGTTCAACTCCATCGATGTCCTCCTTCCTTTTGAATAGCCATTTGCAACTTACTATCCTGCGGTCTGGGGGTTTCTTGACCAACATCCATGTTTTGTTGTTATGCAAGGATTTAATTCCTCTTCCATGGCTGCTAACCATTTCATTTTTTTCTTTACTGGCCAGAGCTGATTTAAAATCTGTAGGGTCTTCCTTAAGACTTCCATAGCTGAAATCAATGCAAAAACACTTAATTCAGCATAGTGATACTTGCAGAGAGGTCTGATCTATCTCCTGGTCTTGTCCCTTGCCAACAAATACTTAACTTCTTTAGAGTCAGCTGGTTCCTCTTCTTCATTTGTTGATTATTCTTCTTGTAGAGCAGCATTCTTGCTGTTATGTTTAGTTTCAAATTCAAGCCTTGGATGAGTTACGTCTTCTACTGCAGCTGAGCTGGTGAAAGCTCCATAACTCATCCTTGCTTCATTAAAAGTGACATCTCTGCTCACTATGAACTTTCTGAAACCATTCTTCAAGCACCATAGTTTGTTCCCCTTCACTCCAGCAGGATAGCCCAAAAAAATACATTTGAGTGGTCTTGGTTCCAACTTGTCCTGCCTAACATATGCATAATCAACACACCTAAATACCCTCATGTGTTTCAAATTGGGAGGGTGACCGGACCAAGCTTGCTCAGGTGTTTTAAAATCCAGTGCTGTTGAGGGGGACCTATTTATGAGGTATGCTGCTGTCATAGCAGCTTCTACCCAGAAGGATTTAGGAATACCAACATTAATTAGCATACACGTCACCCTATGAAGTATAGTTCGAATGAACCTTTCAAGAAGGCCATTTTGCTGAGGTGTACCATCCACAGTTTTGTGCCTGGTTATGCCATGAAGAAAGCAGAATTGGTTGAAGCTTTCAGAGCAAAATTCTAGGCCATTATTTGTCCTCAGCTTCTTTATTTTCTTCCATGTTAGATTCTCCATAGCTGCCTTCCACTCTTTGAAGTTTTCCAAAGCTCCATCTTTAGACTTTTGGATAAAGATCCAAAGCTTCCTAGAATAATCATTAACTATGCTTAGGAAGTACCTTGCACTTGAGTGAGATGCAGCCTTTGTAGGCCCCCATAAATCATCATGTACATACTCAAGTATCTCATTAGTCTTGAGTTTTCCGGTGTTGAATTTTGCTCGGTTGGATTTCCCAAAAACACATTGTTCACAAAATTGTAGCTTCTCTACATTGTCCCCTCCTAACAAGCCTTATTTGCTAAGTTCTTGTAGCCCCTTTTGACTCACATGAGCAAGCCTCCTATACCATAATTCAGACCTGACATTTGTGTTTTTAGGGGTTGCAGTAGCTGAACCTACATATACTCCACCATCCACAGAGTATAGCCGATTCTTCATGATCCCTTTCATCACAACTTTCGTGCCTTTGATAACATTGGGTACTCCTTCCTGTCTTTGAAAACATAGACCTTTTTATCAAGTTCACCAAGGGATATGAGGTTCCTTTTCAGCTCAGGAACGTACCTCACTTCAGTGAGCACCTTTTCTACTTCATCATGAAGTTTTAATTTCACTGAACCAACACCTTTTATTTGACAAGGCTTGTTGTCTCCCAAGAGTACAAGGCCTACAACAATTTCAGTGAAAGTCTCAAACCAAGACCTGTGAGGTGTCATGTGCCAAGAACAACCAGAATCCATTATCCATTCACTGTCTGAGTGAGCATTTGATACAGTCAAGGCTTCAAGAATCTCATAGCCTTCATTTTGAACAAGAACAACATTTCCAGGTTGCCTTTCAACTTCCTTGTTGCTTGAATTATACTTTCTCTTAGGATAATACTTCCTTGTGTGTCCTTCCTTGTCACAATGATGACATTTAAATAGTTTTGATCCTACAACCTTCTTCTTTCTATCGGGTATCCCTTTTTTCTTGGCAAACTTCTTGTCTTTCTTGGTATTCTTGCTAGGCTAGCTTCCGTTCACCGCTAACCCATCTCCATTCTCAGGTTGTCTTCTATCTTTCTTTTCATTGAGTTCCTTGGCATGCAAGGCAGCTTGCACATCTTATATAGAAACCGAATCTCTCCCGTATAACATGGTTTCTTTGAAGTGTGAGTAGCTCTTGGGCAAAACACTCAACAGAAGTAGTGCTTGGTCTTCATCATCTACAATCACATCCACGCTTTGAAGATCCACAATCAACTTGTTAAATTGATCTAGCTGATCTCCCACAGGTCTATCTTCACTCATCTTGAAAGAATATAGTGTTGTTTGAGATAGAGCCTTTTCACCAAGGACCTTGTCATGTACAAGCTCTCAAGCTTTAACTATACGACTGCAACATTTTTGTCCCTGGAAACTTGGCTCAAAACTCTATCCCCTAGACTCAAGATGATAGCACTATGTGCCTTTTGTGACAAGATTCTCCTCTCTTCTGCAGCCATAGTTGCTTCAGCCTTTGTATCACCAGCAAGAGCATCAATCAGATCTTGTTGGACTAGGAGAACCTGCATCTTGATTCTCCAAAGACCAAAATCGTCCTCTCCCGTAAATTATTCACCTTCATACTTGGTTGATCCCATTCTTGAGTGGATCAAGAACCTCCATGCTCACTGCACCAATTGTTAGTAGTTTGAAGTATGAAAACGTAACAGAATAAAATTGCAACCTACTCTAACTCAATCCAGAAAAACAGCAAGAACAAAAAGAGAATGACAATAAGCAGAGATAAAGAAAATTGAATAAATCTCAATCTGAACCCAATTGATTAGTAAGATCAATTGAATTAGATAATGACACTCTTGCACAAAAAACTAAATCAGGGTCATCACACAAGCAACTATTAAAAGATGTCCTAACTAACTTAACTAACTTAAAGTTAATTGAGTTAGTTAGCTGAGACACATAACCAAACACAAAGCGAAATTTGAACCAATATACAACATTTACAATTGCACTTATTGAAAATACAATATGAATTGTAATAACAGACTTATTAACCACCGAAGGAATGGGTAAAGAATGAATAGAAACAAGCTTTGATCACATAATTCGTATTTCACCAACCCAATCCTAATTACAAAACAACGATATTAAAAATCACAATCTTGCTGCAATAAAATCACTATTAAAGGTGCAGTTGCAAAAACTCATTCAAACAACCATCAATAATTTAATCTAAAATAGAATTAAACAGAAAGGTTTTGCACAGTGATTTATAATGGTTCGTTCAATCTAACCTACATTCAGTTTACAAAATTAGTCTTCTACTAATATGTTTTCCACTAAAATCTCATACATGCACACCACACATATAAATTTTAATCCCGGAAAGATTTAAACCACGCACAAAAAGAGATTTCCTCTTGCACCCCACAAGAGTTTGCTAAATCATGACACCCCGTCACTCACAACGCCTCACCCACAACACTCTGTTGCAAGATTTCACAAAAATCTTAAGAACACCTCAAGAGATATTCCAATACTTGTGCAAAAACACAAAGTTAAGGATATATAACAATATCACCTAATCTTGTGATGAATACCCAGCAAAAAAAATTAAATCTCACAATAATCTCTTCCTTAGATCATGTAATTCTTGAATTTTCAAATCATAAAAAGTGGGTTTCATTCTTGGAGAATATTGGGTAAATCAGTTAGAAATAGCAAGCATTCAATGGGCCTTTCATTTATATTCCAAAAACTGCTGAAAATCTGTTTTAAAAATACTTTTATATGATTTTTGTGGCAAGGTAGTTGATTACCTGATATCCTGCTTCAAAACTGGTCCATAATGCATGGTCTTTAGAATAATCAAGTACTACCAAGAGGAGTAATCTGAGTACCCAAAAATCTTGAAAGGTAATCAATTACCTTACCACAAAATTCACTTTTGATGATTTTTCAGCACTCCCCAGCTTATGCAATCTATCCCTTAGCTATTCAAACACATTCTCATGCATATCTAAACACACAATACAAGTAACACACCTATAAAACGTGTTTGGTACCATAAAATTAATTAGAGCAAAACTATAATAAAACTCAAAACGAAAACACCAAAAGGGATTGATGACTTCTTCAAGCTTTCCAAAAAGGCTTCTTCAAGCTTTCCAAGCCTTCAATTTCAACATTTTTTGTGTTTATGGTGAAATTTTACAATATAGTTCATTATTATCTTTTGAGGAAAAAAGAGAGAGTTTACGCTACTTGTTAATGTTAAAATAACATGTCAAAGTTTCATTCAATTACTCTTACATGAGTAAGTTATCTATTAAACTCCTCTTTAAGTGTGCACCCCTCTAAAACCTAATTTTCTTTTGAATCCAATTACTAGGTAAGTTATTTTCAAAATTAGTTAAAATTTTTTCTTTTGATGCTTAACCCGTGTGAGTCATTTGTGAAGACACTCAGGAGTGTTGATTGTGGTTGCATAAACTCATTTTTTATACCATAATTTTTGTGATTGTTTGGTCAATTTAAAACCTTGTTGTTTTTAACAGTCTTGTAGAATAGTATGTGTGTTAAATTGATTATTAGGAGCAATTGAATGGGTTGTTTATTTTTTTACTCATATTTTTTACAAATACTATATTTATTTAATATTTTAATATTATTTGTATTTTTGGTATAACAATTTATTTGATTGATTTGAAATTAAATTATTTTTTTATATATTGTAATATCAAATTTTAGACCTAATTTTCAGCATGGTAATTCTTTACAATATTTGTATTCTCCATTTATATTGTACTATATTTGATATTGAATTATCATCTATAAATTGATTTTAGATTATTTTATTAATTACGCATAATTTTAATTGTCTTTCTCTTGTGTGCTTAATTTTCTTTATTAATTTGCATTATTTTAACTCACTTATCGTGGGTATAGAAATGTAAATTTTTTATGTTTATCATGTAATATATATGATTAAAATTATGCAAATATATTGGAGAATATGCATAATTTTTATTTTAATTAATATAATTGTAATTTCACCTATTGTAGATGCATTTATGTGAATTTTGTGATATAATTTCTTATTTTATTGCATTGATAAAAATTTTACCTTATCGGTGTTGACAATATACATAAAATCTTCCTATTGTTGTGATGTTCTTTCCCTAATTTTATCATGTTTTTGTTGTATTTATTGGAAACAAAATTTATACTCTCATTTTCTTGTTCCATAATGACTGATTTTATAACCTTTAATTGAAATTTTTTTTCCTTCCAAAAAAAAATTGTTGCATTTTTCTTGTAGTGCAAATTTGATACAAATATATTATTATTATTATTATGTAGGTAACAAACTTACCTATCAATATGACATTACTTGACATAATTCTAGTGTGATTATAAAATACTTTAATTTTATTTAGCCCTATGGGTATTTTGTCAGGTCAACTTTTTTTTCTCTTTATCATGTGAAAGGATTTTGTATATTAGTCACATAATATCTTATAAAATTAATTGCCTTGATATAGGATTCTTACCTTAAATTCTCAATTAATCATACGTTCGCAAACAACAAATTTTTTTGATAAAATTATTTTCTTATCACATATTATTTGTGATAACATTGTTGAAGTCTATATTAAGAATTTTGTATCAATCTCTTGTAGAAGATTTTCTTGGGGGTAATTCTTTATTGATGTGAAATATTGTAAAGACAATATAGAAATCCCAAATTTGAAGAGATTAATTTTTCCATACTAGGTTTTATAGTACTAGAGATGGTATTCTTTGAAAAATTATATATTTTATTTTGAGATATATAGATAAACACATGTCCATTATAAATTGTGATGAAAGTTAGAGACTATTTGTTATTATATCCTTAATATTTGTAAGAATATATCCTATATTCTTTTGTTGCGCGTAACCATATTTTATTCTCAGTGTGTGTGAATATTATTTACTGTAGCACTTGATGATATTAATCAATAATACAAAGACAAATCATTAAGATAAAATGATAATTATACACAACTCTTACATTAAACTACAATATGATAAATCTGATTTACAAAATAATATCTAACAAGGGTATATATCATGCACGTTAACAAAAATTTCTCATAAAATATATAGAATAATGTAGTTCAATAAAATGATACTACAATTGTCCCAAACTTCCAAGTGGGAGAATGTTGGATATAATTGTGAATTGATATTAATCAATTATCTTTTATCATTATCATATCTTATTATATTTTATGATTATTTGAATCAGATTATAGTAAAATTAACTTTGTTCTAGGTTATGCCAATAATAAAAAGCTCATTTGAGGGTCTCTATGATGATTTATAAATTTATGATTTCATTAAGCAAATTAATACACATATTATCTAAGGATTTATTTTATTTTCATCAACCCTTTGTTGAAATTCCAATATTTCGCTCACCATTAATAAATAACGATGAATTCTAAAAGTCTGAATGCAAAATGATAGTTCACTATTAATAAATAAGATGTAATGTAATAACTCTGTATATGTTTCTAATTACTTTTGAATTTTTATCACACTAATTGTTCAAATTTAATATTTTTCCCATTACTAATCATTAACATTGAAATCTAAAAGTCCATGTGTTTCTAATTGCTATTTTAATTTTTTATCATACCAATTGTTCAATTACAATATTCTTTTTTGTACCAGGCAATTTAAAATTAATAAAATACTATTTAGAGTGCTATAGAAATTATTTTTTTTCATTTAATTTATCTTTCAATTATTAGTTTTTTACACTTAAAGTTACTATTACTAAGTTAGGTACAAGTGATATGAGTTAATTTTAAACATTGCATATTTATTTTGGTTCTCATAAGTTCAAGACTTCATAATTAGTGATGGTTTTTCTTCAATTACAAAGTATACTTTGTTTTAGCTTTAATCCCTACTGTTGTATATTTACATTTATGTTTTAAGTATTTTGGAAACTAACACTAATTAAAGCTTAATTAAGTTTGAATTGCAAAATAAAATAAAAAATTAGACATTTGGTCTAGTGGTATGAAGCATGACTTGTCATTGTGAGGTGCTAGGTTTAATTTTTGTTGTGAGCTTATAATTTAGCCTTTATTTTATTTGTTTTGTTTTGCTTTCTTAATTTATTTTAATTTGAAGCATTAAGGACATTGCTAGCTTTAAGTGTGGAGAGGGAATCTCAAAGGTATATGAAAAAAATATAATATTGTCTCCTCACAATGGATATGAATGTGTCTGAAATGTTCTTACCACCACTTTTAGCTGATAATGATGATTTTTATAGTGAAAAATTTGATTAGTAAATTATGTGTCTTTTTATAAAGAAGCTGAATAATTAGCATAACTTAAGATGTAGTGTTTCTACTATATTAATCACTGGAAAAGTGAGGTTTGAGCCATAATGAGGTTACATTATAAAAATCTTTTGATTTTTATTTTTAAAGTGTAAACATCTTAAATTGATCTTTGAGTGCTGAAATTCTCTTGTTCCCAAACACCCGAGTACGGTGAGATGAACACCTTTTTTGAGCAATTAACTACATTTTCTTTAGCTCAAGTCTAATTAAAGTTTATATGAGAAGAGCCCTTTTTTTTAAAAAAAATGATTTAATGAATGTTTTCTTTAGCTAAATTAAATTACTTGAGGGAAAGTAATGTTCAAGTGTGGTGAGTCAATGAATAAGATTTTTACCCATATTTTTGTCATGTGTAATATCTATCTGTAAGAAAAGAATTGCATATTTATTGCTAAAACTCATTTTTTTAGTGTTCATTTTTACTTTAGATAGGTACTTAAAAACAGGGAGAAAAAAGGGCAAAATTGGCCTTTTTAAAGCAATTATTGAAGATTCAGGTCAGCATGACCGTGCTCCATTTCAGCATGATTGTGCTAAGTGAACACAACCCAAAAGTAAGCCAGAAGAAGTATAACCATGCTCAATTCAGCATGGTCAGGTTGAGATCTCTCAACTGTGAGCACAACCGTGCTTAAAAACAATAGGATTGTGTTGCCATTGCCATTCTACAAGCACAACTGTGGTTAGCAGCAACACGATCGTGCTACTTGATTTGCGAAAAGAACATTAAATTAAGCATGACTGTGCTTAATTCCAACACACCCATGTTACTCAAGCCTCAAGAAAGACATTAAAAAAAACCCAAAACCTTTTTATAAATAGGAGAAAAGAAAGGGAAAATGAGATACTTATGTGATCTAAGAGGTGAAGAACGACGGGAAACTTTGGGATTAAGGCAATTTAGAATGTGTCATACAATAATTATTTATTTCTTTTATGTACTCTACTATTATAAATATGTTTGGTTGTGTATTACCCATGTCTAACTAAACCTTTTTTTCTAGGTTGTGATATAACTTTGTGATTTCCCCTTTCACTTTGTATGATTATTTAATGTCGTTTAATGATTAGTTTACTTCTATATTTTATTAGTTACATCATAGAATTGACCAAATTCATTGGGTAAACCTCCGATTGGATAAAAAGATATTGATATTGATTTGAAATCTTGTGTAACACCCCAATTCTCTACCTAATCCAATTATGAAATTTATGAAAATTTTGCCAAAGGTAATTAACATAAATATGGAAATTTCCAAAACTTCCAATTACATAAAGAACCTTAATATTCTTAAAATGAAATGTGAACAATAATATTCATTATAAAATTTCGTTACACAAAATGTTCATAGTACATCACATAGCAATTACTCCCACTACCCCAACTATACCTAAATCATAGAATGAACCTTTTGACACAACAACATAGATAAAAGAAAATTAATACAAAACATCAATCATCTTCAGGCATAAAGAAAGTCTTCCATACTTCCTATTCCAGCTCCTCTTCTAATCATATCACGATCGCATATGGAAAGGAGCACATAGAATAAACACACAGAGGAGTGAGATAATTATAAATCATAAATGTTAATCTTAATAGATTATACAAACAATGGCCACCTAGATTCACCTTAGGACTTAGTTCCTCATAATCTAAACATATAATATCGTCTCACTCATCTCAACACTAGACTCAATTCCAGTTGACTTTAAGTATGGATCCATGACCATTTATGAAGATTCACCTCAACCATAAAGGATCTCGTTTAGGAAGTGATTGATAGCTATATATTTTACCCTAATTGGTACAATAAGTCTCAAGAGAGATTGGGCTAATTGCCCTGGGCCAACTGCCCATAAGAATATTTGGCCAACTGCTAAATTTGAACCATTTGTCCAACACCTTAACTGACCCCAAAATACAACTTGAGCAAAATATACCATACCAATCATGAGATGCTCAACATTTGTTGATGTTTTAAATAAACGAATATTACATTGAAGTACTAACATAGACTCTAGCAAATATTCACCCACTTGATAAAACATTCTTAGTCCAAACACCAACAACCATAATATTCCTTTACTTACAACAATCCAAGGATATCCAATTCTACCTTTCATCTACAGTGCACCAAGTTGTGACTTCCCAAATATCGTACTTGTGCATCTTGTACAGTACGTTGACTAGGGAGCCTAGACTTTTCACTAAGTTCTTCTCACCACAACTTACTACATTCTCAAGGGATATTTACATAAATTACACAATTTATAATGAAATATTACACCTTTAATCATATTTCAAGTATTACTAATAAAGCATCATAATGACCAACATAACCAAACTTCATATGACAACTAAACAAGAATGGATAATAAGTAATTTAATTCAAAGATTCATGTTAATATTCATCAATTTCAACATAGTATTACTACAAGACATCTTTTTGATATGGAAGATCAAATTAAATTGTAACCATAAAGTATATTCAGTTTGGCTTCTTAACAGTTCATTATCTTTAAGAATATTTAAGCAGTTCATCATTTCAACCAATAATAGCACAAATAGAAATTATGAATAACAATTAAAAAACTCAAACGAGGGATCATAATAGTGTTTGGAGAATAACAGCAACCAACACCAGGAGGTTATCAGGAATGAGTAACTAGAAAGTTATTTGGAGGATAAATAAAAAATGACCAGAAGGTTATATGGACCGACTAACCAAAAGGTTATCTAGAGAGAACATTAACCACAATCAGAAGATTATCAGGAACGAATGACCAAAAGGTTATTTGGAGGGTAACAAAGAATTAAACATACATATCATAATCAAACCGTAAACAACAACAATTAAGCACTGATAGTAAACAATATTGATTAAGTAATAACTTAACAGAAAGTAAGAAACACATAATAGCTTATTAAGATTAACATCTCCCACGACTTATAATCTCCCACCCTTTTTACCTTGATAAAAGGTTTTTGATTATAAGTGGCAGAGAAACTTCAGTAACACCTTCACAAATACACCTCTTTATTCCTCGAATCCTTCTTTTTCTCTCTCTAAAATCACTTTCTCTCTCTATCTCTTAGCTAAAATGTGCATCTAAAACTGAACCAAGACCCCCCTATTTACAACTATTTGTTGCCCCAAATCCACTGAGCAATCTATGATTCCTTGGGCGAAATTTTCCTGCACCGCTATACCAAAAACTTCTCCACCACCATGCACCACCATTTTAGAACTCTCAAACCGCCATGAATTTCGCTTAGCAAAATTCTTTCGCTTAGAAATCTCAAGTTTTTTATATAAAATTGCTGTCTAACTTATTAATAATACATACAATGTTCATTTCTACATACAATGTTCATTTCTACATCATTGACAAGTCTGCAAAGTGATTACATATAGAATCAATTAATAATACATATCTATTAATCTTGATGGAAAATTTAAGGTGTTACATTTTGCATGATCAAACTGAATAAAAAATTAGGATTATAGTGTGACATAAATGATCAAATGCACTACAACGATGTAGTAATTTACTGGTAATTATTGAATGACAAAAAATGAGATTGCTTAGTAATCCGGGATAAGAACATTGTAGTGAAAATCACAACCTTAGGTCTTAACTTATTGCACTCTAAAACCAATTTTCTCTCTTGTTTTACTTATTACTCCAAATCTCTTATTTTTAATTGTTCTTTTATCTTTAAATTGAATTGATTGGGAACTAGATCTAGTCCTTTGGGTACAATATCCGAACTTAGGTCCACTGTTACGATTGCATAAGATACGCTTACCCTTGAGTGCTCATAGTTTACGCATTAAGAAGATAAGCCAAAATGAAGATTTGCCATAAGGGAGAGTACCATTGATAAAAACCCTACTAGAAGAGTCTCCTCAAAAGAGAAGAAACCCAATGACACTTTACTATAGAAGAAATCTCTTAAGGAGTCTTATATCAATTCCAAATTCAAGTGTGAATGTACAATGAGATTGGATCTAGATGAGTTGGGTCTTGCCTTAATTAGCCCTAAAAGCCAATTAAACCATGGTTAATCTCCCCTTAATCCAAACATCCAACTTAAACAAGATTAAGCTTAAGCTTTGTCTCCTTTTCACTCCTAGTTGACACCTAACAAGAGGGAGCATGTGGGTTCTATGTTGGTCATGCTTTGTGGGTACAGAGAGGGGAGCAAAAGCAAGCCAAAGGGTGTGAAAATTAATCCACACACTTAAATGGGCTTTTACCTCTTTTAAACACACTCCAGATACTAACTAATGACACCACATGTTCTTACAGGAAAAATGCCCAAAATACAAGGCCTAAAAGAAGTACAAAGCTCACACCCCTATGTCCTAAAATTACTAAAATTATTTACGAGTAATTAAGTCCAAAACTATGGCCTAAGGTATTACTTGAAAATAGAAAAGCTTGAGATACCTTTACTCAGCTTAGAATCTCTTATTAAATAGCGATACAATACAATCTAGAAACTCAGAGTGGTGAATACAACTACCACCAACCTCTGACATACAATAATAAATGAAACATAATGTACCTCAACTAACAACTAATAACCAACATCTAAGATTAATTTAACACTTCCCCTCAAGCTGGAGCATATAAATCATATGTTCCAAGCTTGGAAATCAAGTATTCAATCCGAGGACCCTTTAAGGGTTTGGTTAATAGGTCTGCAAGCTGGTCATTGGTACCAACAAATTCGGTCCTAATTTCCTTGGACAACACTTTTTCTCTTACAAAGTGACAATCAATTTCAATGTGTTTAGTCATTTCATGAAATACCGGATTGGAAACAATGTGGATAGCTGCCTGATTATCACAATAAAGTTGCATTGGAGAAATTTCACAGAACTTCAATTCTTGTATGAGTTGTTTAACCCACACCATCTCACAAGCTGCAAGAGCCATAGATCTATATTCAGCTTCTGCACTAGATCGAGCAACAGTCTTTTGTTTCTTACTCTTCCATGAGATAAGATTACCACTAAGGTACACACAATACCCAGTAGTAGAGCGTCTATCTGTATCAGATTCAGCCCAATCAGCATCACAATATTCAACAATTTGGCTATTTCCTTTATCTTCGAACAATAGACCCTGGCCTGGAGCCTTTTTTATGTACCTGAGAATACGCATTACTCTATTCCAATGATCAACACAAGGTGAATTCATGAATCGACTTACAACTCCAACTGCAAAGGAAATATCTGGCCTTGTAATAGTGAGATATATGAGCTTCCCAACCATCCTTCTATACCTTTATAGATCTGAGTATAAGTCTCCCATATCAGCTACTAATTTCTTGTATGGGTCCATAGGACTATTGATTGGCTTACAATCAGACATTTTTGTTTCCTTCAGAAAATCCAAGGCATACTTCCTCTAGGAAACTACAATGCCTTTTTTGGATTGAGTTACTTCTATTCCCAGAAAATATTTCAGATGACCAAGATCTTTTGTTTGAAAGTGATTGCATAAGTGTTGCTTTAGTTTAGATATTGTGACTTCATATTTCCTGTAATGACAATGTCATCGACATAAACAACTAAATAAACACATTTGCCAACAGATTTGTGATAGTAGAAGACAGAGTGATCTGTTTCACTCCTTTTCATTCCGAAACCTTGGACAACATTGCTGAACTTTCCAAACCAAGCCCTTGGCGACTGCTTAAGACCATAGAGAGATCGCGTGAGTTTACACACTAAACCAGACTCCCCCTGAGCAACAAAGCCCGTAGGTTGCTCCATTTAAATTTCCTCATCTAACTCACCATGTAGGAATGCATTTTTAACGTCCATCTGATACAAGGGCCAATGGCGAATAGCTGTCATGGGAAGAAGAAGACGAATAGTAGTGATCTTGGCCACCGGGGAGAAAGTGTCTCCATAATCAAGTCCATATATCTGAGTGTAACCTTTGGCTACCAAACAAGCTTTAAGGCATTCAATTTCACCATTTGGACCAACTTTAATAGCATAGATCCATCTACAACCAACAACTTTCTTTCCAGGAGGAAGATGAACCAATTCCCATGTTCCATTGTGATCAAGGGCCTGCATTTCATCAATCATGGCTTGTCACCATCCAGGGTGATCAAGTACTTCACAAACATTTTTTGGAATAGTGATGGATGATAAGGAATTTATAAAGGAACAATAAGATGGAGACAGGCGATGATAACTCAAAAAATTGTAAATAGGATGAGGGTTTCGAGAAGAGGGAATACCTTTTCGAAGGGCAACAGGCCAACATGAGTTGTCATCGGCCATGGGAGGAGAATTAGGAGCCGTTGTACAAGAAGCAGATGGAGATGGACATGAGCCACGAGAGTCATCAGGAATACTGGGGTTAGCTTCAGGTGTCATGCCATGAGGAGGAGTCGAGGGAGAATGATCAGTTTCAGATAAGATAGGCATTGGACTAATATTGGTGTGGTCAGGTTGATGAGACATGTCTGGAGAAATGACAATCTCTAGACTCGAAGAGGGAGAGGGCAAGACCTCTTGGATGGAAATGGAGTCAGGTGTGGAGGATGAGTAAAAGAGAGAATCTTCAAAGAAGGTAACATTTGCAAACATGTAATACTTCTTGTTATGAGGAGAATAACATTTGTATCCTTTTTGAAGGCGGAAGTATCCCAGGAAAACACACTTGATCAACTTAGCTGACAATTTATCGAGGCCTGAAGACATATCATGAACAAAACAAGTACAACCAAATACACGAGGTGAAACATGATATAGAGGTTCAACTGGAAATAGGATGGAATGAGGAATTTGATTATCAAGAGAGGAAGAGGGCATCCTATTGATAAGATAGCAGGCAGAAAGAATTGCATCTCCCCAATGATGTAATGGAACTTTTGCATTAATCATTAAAGAGCGAGCGATTTTAACAAGGTGGCGATTCTTTCTTTCGGCTATCCCATTTTGTTGAGGAGTGTGGGACAAGTGGATTGATGTAATATACCTTGAGAGAACAAAAATGAAGAGAGTTCAGAAGAAAAATATTATTTTGCATTATCACTTCTGAAACATTTGATTGATTTTCCAAACTGATTTTTTATTTCATGAAAGAAGGACACAAATATGGATAGAAGTTCAGACCTTTCTTTCATTAAATAAAGTCATGTGCACCGAGAATATTCATCAATAAAGGTGACAAAATATTTAAATCCAAAAGAAGTAATTTGACTAGGACCTCAAATATCTGAATGAATAGTGGAGAAGGCTAAATTACTTCTTGATTTATCTTTACTTGAAAAAGAAGACCTAACATGTTTTCGTAATTGACGAGCTTCACATTCTAAAGTTTGGATTTTCTGATTACTAGGAGCCATTATCTTTAATTTGGCAAGACTGGGATGTCCAAACCGACCATGCAACAATTTAGGAGAGATAGATGCAAGACAGGACACTCAAGAGCTAGATTCCAGGTAATAGAGCCCTCGTGATTGATGTCCTGCGCCAATCTGCCTGCCCGTACCACGGTCCTGAAGGACAAAGGAGTCAGAGTTAAATGTAACTGAACAATTTAAGGACTTAGTTAATTGACTCAAGGAAAGTAAATTGGGACAAGAAGGAATGTACAAAATAGAAGATAAATTTAAGGAGGGAGAAATAGAAATTGAACCCACTCCTTGAGCTGAAACTTTTGACCCATTGGCTAATATGAGAAGATGTGGAAATTTGGGAGGTAATAAAGATGAAAACAAGGAGTTATTACCAGAGATATGGTCTGAAGCACCAGAGTCAACAATCCAAGGGTTTTGACCTTCCACAGATTGAGAAATGTAGGTCGTTGAGACATTAGGTCCAGAAAAAGGTCCAGCAAGGCTGTTAGATTTCATCCTCAAATACTCTTGGTATCCTTGATATTCTTCTTCAGACAGTTTCCTCTCTTCCGGCTTCTCAGACCTTGATACATGAGCAGACTTGTCTGGAAAACCATGCAGAGAGTAGCATGCCTCATGAGTATGACCCATCCTTTTGCAATGAGTGCATTGTGGACGATTACCTCGTCCACCATAACCTCTGTTTCCACGTCCTCCTCTTCCTCTTGAAGATATCATAACATAGGACTCCATATTATTTTCAAGGGAGGTACCCTCATTGCTCAAGGTAGGAACACAGAGGAGACGAGTAGTTAAGCTTTCCATGGAAGGAATATCTTGACCAGTCAGAACTTGATCATGAATGTGATTAAATGTCGGGTTCATACCACGAAGAATCATAACCATATAGAGGTTATCAAGTCGTTTCCTTATTTCTTCTATAGAATCAACTTCTAAGAAAAGCTTCAATTCTTCTGCAGCGGCTTGAGCTTCGGAAACATATGATACCATATCTGAATCATTTTGTTTTAAGGAGGCTAGCTTTTGAACACAATCAAACAAACGTTGGATATCATTAGAACAGATATCTTGGGCTTTCTTCCAAAACGAGTAACAGGTTTTGAAAGCTGAGGTTTCTTAATATCTTAGGCTTCACTGACTGCCATAGAAGAGCACAAAGCTGAAAGTCAAGTCTCTTCTACTGAGCTTGTTGTTCAGCTGATCCCTTAATATCTACCTTTTCTAGATGTTCATGGTGTCCTTGACCAAGGAACCAGAGTTCCACAGAAATCAACCCAAGCTAAATAATTTTTACCATTGAGCTTTTCTGTTGTGATGACAAATCCAGAAATAGGAAGAATGAGACCAGAGTTGACTGCGGTAGAAGAAGACATTTTTTTCAGATCTGAAAAAGAGGAAAAACAGAGACCGGGAGAGAGATTTGATTTAAAACTACTAAATCTTGCTCAAAGTGAACCACGCAGGTCAGCAATGGCTTCAGGAGGCTCCGACGAGTCAGACGACACCGGAACGACGGCGAATGGAGACCGTTTCGCCGGTGCGTGGAGCTCACGTGCTTTCTGTTTGGCGTGACTGAGGCAGCGCGTAGAGCGACATATGGAGGAGCGATTTACAGGGGTAGAACACGCACGTCGAGGCGCACCTGGATCTGTGCTCTCCAGAAAAAAAGTCACCGGAGACGGCGGCGGACGACAGCGGACGGCGGTGATAGTGGCGGACAGCCTACTGTGTGACTCTAGACGATAAAGAGTAGAATCGAACTTGCTCTGATACCAACTTGAATATAGAAAAGCTTGAGATAACTTTACTCAGCTTAGAATCTCTTATTAAATAGAGATACAATACAATCTAGAAACTCAGAGTGGTGAATACAACTACCACCAACCTGTGACATACAATAATAAATGAAACATAATGTACCTCAACTAACAACTAATAACCAACATCTAACATTAATTTAACAGTAGTCAATGAACTTCATCCTTATCAAGTCTTCCTTTATTCTCCTAGTTTAGTTCTGTGTTAGGTGAGATTGCATCATTAGCCATTTTCAAATGACTATGGGAATTCATTAACTATTTTAATAGGGAGTATTTTTGAGGAAATATTAGCTATTTCCAAATAACTTTTAAAATTCATTAGTTATCCTAAAAGCCCACACGAATATTTAATTAATCATTTAATTAGATATCAAACGACTTTTAGAATTCACTAGCTATCTCCAAAGGTATAATATTAATGTTGAAAGTAGTTAACAAATAAAACATTAAATAGAAAGAAGTCTAAGTAGATGTTAGGTGGGGTGTTTAACATTAATGTTTTAGTGTTATTATTATTTGAAAAAGTTAATATATAGTTTAATGTTAAACACCCTCCTAATATCCTGCCATTGCTTATGCTTTAAGAGCAATGCTTGTATGTACAATAAAGACTAAAGAAGTTTAATTTCTTTTTTTATGGATTTTAAAGTGGAGCTAAATTCCTATTTAAATTTAAACACAAAAAATGAGAAATAATGTAAAATATTTTTATACGGTAACACTTAGAAAAAATTTCATGCTAAATTAAACCTTTTTTAATTCTTACTAGAAATAATATTATCAAATATGATAATCACCTAAAATTTGAATGTTAAACACATTATCTAATCAAATTGAAAAGAGAGAGACCCACTGAAAAATTAAAGGAAAAAAGGAAGAACACCAAACAAATAATTGTACAAATGAATAAAAACAAAAAAAAAATTAATGGAGAAAAAGACAATTTAATAATCTGAGATAAAATTTAAAATCATGTTATTGAAAATATAGAATACCATTTAATATATAGAGAAAAAGAACAAACATCCATACAAAAAAAAAATAATGTTAAAAAAGATTTCTATTAGTATTCTTCCTTACGGGTTAACTAAAAACTATGAAAAAATATTCATATTTTTATAAGAAAATTATGGAGGCACTCCTTATGATTTCTTTATTAAAATAATTAAAAACAACTTATTTATCATTTGCCAAGAAGATGAAGGGGAAATCACTTAAACTTTTAGAAGCAAAACAAACTCACTTGAATACGTCACCCCATATAATCCATGCCATAGGAATAGAACAAAATTTCCTATAGACAATTATTAACTTTATTATTTTTATTCTATTAGTATTCTTCCTTACGGGTTAACTAAAAACTATGAAAAAATATTCATATTTTTATAAGAAAATTATGGAGGCTCTCCTTATGATTTAATGTAATTACAAATGTACGTCTTTTTATTAAACATACAAACTCCCATTACTTTTATGTACTCATGACTGTTTATCTTTCTTTTTCAAACTACAAAAACTTTCATTTATTTTTGCATTATTATATTTTATTTTATTTGAATATGATATGATTTTTTTTCCAAGTTTCCTAATAATGCAACGACGAATGTGAGGGTGTAAGTTTGAAAAATATAAGAGTGCATATGTAATAGGCTAATAGCATTCAAAACTTAGGGAGTGCATGTTTAATATCATAAAAAACTTAACAAGTACATGCGTAATAAATTTATGTATGATATTACACTATTTTGGAAAGAGGGTACAACTATAATAAATATGTAAAAGTAAGATGATTTATATAGTTAAAAAAAATAAGAAGGTGTATTCGTAATTATACTAAATTTGAGGGAATGTATCTGTAATTACTTTTATTTTTATTTAAGGAAATAAACGTATAGAAATATTGTTATTATTCATGGTAATCAAATTTTTGTTTAGGTATGGTCCTTAAAAAATAATTCATTTTATTTGAATGCAATAAAAAATTTTATATTATAAAAGTGTAGAATAACTAAAAATTTTATTAAAAATAATTATAAATTATAAATTTAATATTATGAAAAACAACGTATCAAATTTTTTTTATAGAGACACTTTATTTTTCAGGATTTTTTTTAAAATTTAAGTTGCATTACAAAACATATAATTTATAATTTTCATCTTTTCAGATATATAATATAATAAATAATAAATATTCTTACGTTTGGCTGAATAAAAATTAAAAAATAAATTAATATGTT
Organism: Psophocarpus tetragonolobus; assembly: GCA_037954015.1. NCBI lineage: Eukaryota > Viridiplantae > Streptophyta > Magnoliopsida > Fabales > Fabaceae > Psophocarpus > Psophocarpus tetragonolobus. The sequence continues at coordinate 569,460 of CM075692.1, read as the reverse complement.
TGATTTTATTTTAAAAAAATTAAACATCTTGTTATTGATTATATATTTAATATAATTTAAAGTAACTTTTGTATTAAATTAAAAAAGTTTAATTGGTATACACTGATATTTTACACTGACAGTTAACCATGATCCTTCATGGTAAATTTGTTAAAATCTTTTACACTCAGAGTATATATCAATTAAACTCAAATTAAAAATGTTGTACTGAATTTTACTTCTTACTCAAAATAAATTTTAGTAATATGCATTAAATTAATAAAAATATTTTATACGTGGTTTGTGCTTTGTTTTGTAAGATGAAGGTAAACTTGTAATAGTTTTTCTCCTTACACACCTCCATAATTCTATGAAAAGTAAAAAATAGTTTTGGTAAAAAAAGTTAAAATATATTCTCTTTGAGCCTCTCTTCACTCCGCTTCATCTTCTCGTGGTCAAAGTGTGGATGCACCTCTATTTCGTCGCTCCTCCATTGTGGACCTCCCTGCTTCTCATTGCGAGCTCCATGCAATATGCCACAACCTTTGCCAACCTCCGTGTTCCTCATCACGCACACGCACCTCCATTTCGATGCTCAACGACTTTTATGCACCCTATTTCGTTGTTCGGGCATCTCGTCACGACATCCAACAACTTTCGTTGACTCTACTGTAGTCAGGCACGCCCTCTACTGCAAGACTCTCATTCACCTTTGTTTGTTTTTGCTTTTAAATACTTGCAAATTTTGTAATAAGTATGGATTGACCTATCCAGACTTGCAACATTTTTTAGAAGTCTAGATTGAACTATTCAAACTTGTAAAAAAATTTATTTTTATAAGTTTGAATTATACAATTTAAATGGAAGAAGGATATAAACCTAAAAAAAGTAATAAAACTCTAACTTTTTTTACTTAAAAAAACTATTTTAATAAATTTTAAAAATGATTATGGAGGTGAAAGGAGAAGATAGAGCTAATGGGAGAAAATCTTATTAATTTGTTTGGACATGGGAAAGGAACACCAAAGGGGTTAGGTTGGGCGCGCATTGGCATATAAGGAAGAGAAGAGAGAAAAAGGATTTGTATTTGAAAAGGGAAGAGAAGATGGATGTTGACGTTGATGATATCTTCAAAGACGAAGAAGATGATGCTGAAGCTCAGCTCTCTCTTCTGGTAACTGCTGTTCTCTCTCTCTTCGAACAAAGTGTTTAATGTTTGATACGAAGTGTTTCATCAGGAAAACGACTCGACCAAAGAATACGTGGTTTATCTGGTGGATGCTTCACCTAAGATGTTCAACACTGCTTGCCCTGCGGTTGGTTTTCTTCTTCATTTAATTATTATTATACATTTCAGTTCACTGCGTCAAAATGACTGACTATCCATGCCACTGGCAGGAAGAAGAGCACCAGAAGGCTGAAACTCACTTCCACATTGCCATCTCTTGTATCTCTGAAACACTCAAGACTCAGATCATTAATAGATCCTACGACCAAGTTGCCATATGCTTCTTCAACACTGTAAGTTTTCATTCTCCACTTCATGCTTCTTCTACTGGGCAAAACCAAAAAAACTAGAGTTTCTAGTAAGATAGCATTTGCCCTAAAACATGACTCTATGGTGCAAGGCCAGGTTTCTGATATGTTTGTTATTCGCTTAATCTTTGCAGAGGGAGAAGAAGAATTTACAAGACTTAAACAGCGTTTTTGTATTTAATGTTCCTGAAAGAGAGTTTCTCGACAGGTCAACAGCAAGGCTCATAAAAGAATTTGATCAGTTGGAGGGTAAGCTTTTGGGGCTTCCTGTGGTAGTGGCTGTGATCACAGACAACCATTTCGATAGACCTTATTTATCCTAAAATATCTTGTGTCCATCTGCAATTTACATGAGACAACATTTATCTTGGTGTTGTATTCTTTTTATGTCTGCTATCTGCTGGTCATATCAGCTGCTTTCATTCAGGATCATTATAGTTTTGTCTTGCTGGCAGTTTTGTCCTGCATCCTTTTGCTGCTTAAGTTAGTTGGAAAATTAACTGGGGAAAATAGTGTTTACTTGATTCAGACTTTCCTTCTTTTGAAGTCTTGGGCATAGGGATATCTGAAGCCTTTGAGGGTTTCTTGGGCAAACTGTAATTAGGGTTTGTAATGATTTAGGATAATGTAATGGTATGGTTCTGCCTCCGATGACTGGTAGAGAAAATTAGGGAGAGGATGTAAATTAGAAGAAAGAGTAAAAGTAAAGGGCACAATTTAAATGGTTGAGAGGTTGTAAAGCAGTGAATCTTATAATAAACCCCGAACCTAGTGGGTTCTATATTTCTATGTCTACTAATAACTCATGACATAGCACATACATAATATTTGTATAATTTATATCTTTTCAACCCTTAAAAACTTTATGTAATGCTTTCATATGTTCCTGAGTTGCTATTTAGTATTTTCCATATCTTTTATGTGGAGAATTACTTAATAGGATTAAGAATCTGTCAGTCTGGTGTATATTTTGTACTTTATAATTCTGATGCTAGTAGTTGTTTGTTCTCAATATTGTCTAGAATCATTCTCAAAAATCATCGGAAGCCAGCATGGCATTGTGTCTGGGACTCGAGAAAATTCTCTTTACAATGCTATCTGGGTAGCTCAGGCACTTCTTCGTAAAGGGTAATATATATGCTAATGCCTATTGGAAGAGACACACGTTACTTACTGTTATTTTTACATGGTAATCAGTTACTGATAATAGGAATCATTTATACCAGGTCTGCAAAGACTGTTGACAAACGCATACTTTTGTTCACAAATGATGATGACCCTTTCAGGAGTATTAAAGGGGCTGTAAAATCAGATATGACAAGAATGACACTGCAGAGAGCTAAAGTACCAATTTCAATCCTTTAGTTTATAACATATACGATAAAACCATTAAGTTTGGAGGATGCTAGTAGATCATAATTACCCTTTTTTTTGGTTTGTGAAGGACACACAGGATCTTGGCATTTCTATTGAACTTCTTCCCTTGAGTCACCTGAATGAAGTGTTCAATGTATCTCAATTCTATGCTGTATGTCGACACATCATTGACATATATTTGTTATGCTGCCCCTCTCCAAATTTCTTTTCTTAATTGATACTGATTATATAATTTTTCCATGTTTACTTGTCAATTGTATGTCTTCTAGGATTTGATTGGATTGGAAGGAGATGATCTTGTTGACTTTATGCCATCAGCAGGAAACAAGTATGTCATCCTATTTATGATGTTATCCGACTTTATTATCCATGTTGTTGAAGTGGGGAAAATAGTGATCTACCCTTTGGATTTTGACTTATAAGCTGCTGAAACACAAAGTTTTAGGCTCATAGTTGTTGTTTAGTAGGGATAGTCAGCTTAAACTTATTCTTGTCTTTTGTCTTATCAAGTATTCAAGTTCTTACTTTTCAGTTTCACAAGAATAAGTTAACAAAATACAGATATGTCAATCAATGGTCCAAAGCATTTGCATGAATATGGTTCTGATGTGTTCTTTTGATTATGTTGAAAATTAGAATAAAATAATATACATTTATTATTAATAAGAAAGTAGGATTTCTAGGAAAGTATAATCTGATTTTGCGGTAACAAAATATTCTCCAATTACTAGTATTTATTGTCATTAACCTATATAAACATGTTTCCGCTATATATTCAAACGCATGGTTTCAATAAACTATTTCTTTGACTTAACATGGTATTTAGAGCCAGTTTGAAGGTATACTAGAAAAAACATTTGTTATCGGGGGCCTGTTGCCCCCAATGACCTATTTTTACTTGCTGCTCCTATTTTGAAAAATAACCTTTTAATATTCTTCATCTTGCCTCTATTTTTCTCTTCAATAGTGGCTTCTGTTGAATAGTTTAGGCTCCATTCGGGTTGGTTTTTAGTTTCTAGTTTTGAAATTTCTAAAAACAAAAACTAGTTTTGGTTTTATGTTTTCAAAATTTTAAAAACATTGTTTTTGTTTTCAAATTTAAAACATTGTTTTCAAATCTTAACCAAAACACTAGTTGAAGGTAGCGATCGAGATAATCGTTGAAGGTGATAATCGGTTATTGGTGATCGAAGGTGATGGTTGGTGACTGGCGATTGGAGGTGGTGGTTGGAGGTTACGATTTGGTGACCGATGATCGGGGGTGGTAGTCGGTGATCGCTGGTCGAACGTGGCGGCCAGTGACCGCTGGTTAGAGGTGACAGCTAGTGATCGCCGGTCGGAGGTGACGATCAGTGACTGTTGGTCAGAGGTGGGGGCTGGTGACCGCCGGTCGGAAGTGGCGGCCGATGGCCGTCGAACAAAGGTGGCGGTCGATGACTTCTGGTCAGAGGTTGAGGCCGGTGACCACCGGTCAATGGTGACAAGTAACGTAAAGTAATGAACTTAAATAAAAACAGAAACAGAAATCTAAAAATCAAATTTTATTGTTTTTAAAATTGAGTGAAAATTGTTTCGGAAATGAGTAAAAAACCAAAATAGAACCATTTTTGCCGAACAGGTTTTTTGTTTTCAAAATACATTTCAAAACCAAAAACCAGAAACTCAGAACCACCTTGAACAGGGCCTTAGCTTGTTAGCATTGGTTAAGTTGTTAGAATAGGCTTTCTAAGTGTAAAAAGTTGTTTTTTGTCTAACACCTAGGAATAACTTTTTTCAATATTTCACTATTTGTATAGACAAGTCTTATTTATAAATAGATAACACTGCTGAGAGTAAATCAAGCTTGCAAGTAGTCTTCATATATTTTTAGTCTCAAGTTGGTATAAGAGCGGGTCGATCTCGTTCTGCTTGTTCCTTTACCAATGAGAATATCTCCGTCAGCCACCATCTTCTGTCGTCCGTCACCGCTGGCCGTCGACATACTCTCCAGAGACCGACGGATCTAGAGCGTCTCTTCGAGCAACGCAAAATTGTACATTTCGCGTGGCCAAACTCCGCTTCACCCGCCTTCACACGCAGCTTCTTTACGCGGTGTTCTCTAGTGTTTGCCCTCCACACACCGCCTTCCGATCACCGGAGCATACTTGTGCCACTGCCGTTCGACTCATCGTCCTCCTTAGTTTTGGTTTCAATCTTCATTTTGACCTTCTACCATAGTTGAGGCATAAATATTTCTAATATTCCATTTCTGCCCTGTTTGGCACCTATTTTTGGTCAGAAATGGATTCTGGACCTGCCCACTCATTTTCTAGGACTTCACCATTACTTCAGAGAAGCTGAATGACAAAAGTTATCTCTCTTGGTTTACATCTGTAGAACTTTGGTTCCTTGGCCAATGTTTTCATGACCCCTTGGAAGAGGATGACAGTAATATACCATAAGATAAAGCTGAACAGTGGAAGAGGATAAACTTTCAACTTTGTGCTTTACTATGGCAATCTATGGAACCCACATATTGGGAACTCTTAGAACATTCAAAATCTGTAACTCTTTTTGGAAGAAGGCTAAGAATATTTTTGCAGATCATATTCAACGCCTTTATGATTCAACCCATAAATTGGCATCACTTTAACAAAATCACGATATGACCTCCTTCATTGCTGGAGCTCAATCAGCTGTTGAGGAATTAAGAGTGTTCTTAGAAGCTGACTCCTTGAAAGAGATTAAGAAGTTGGATAGGTTTTATATGGTTATGATCCTTCGTGCCGTGAATTCGGATTTTGATCATGTCCGGGATCAAATTATGACTAGCCAAGATGTTTCATCTATGGAGAGGATCTGACAAAGCGATTGCTTCGTGTTCCCACTCTTAAAGTAGAAATCTTCATGATACTACTGAATCCTCTACCATGGGATCTGGTTGTGGAAGAGGAGGTCGTGGCAATCGAGGAGGATGAAGTGGTCGCGGATGTCCCCAATGCTCATATTGCAAGAGAATGAGTCATACTTAAGAGAATTGCTTCTCTTTACATGGTTTCCCTGATAAGACAACCAATATACTCAAATCTAAGAAGGTTGAATCGAAGTTCTCTGAGGAAGAATATCAAGATTATTTAAGGTTAAAATCGAACAACCAAGCACAACCTACTGACCAGTCTAGTTTATCAACAACTTGCATTTCTCAAACCATGGAAAGTTGTAGTTCGTAGATACTTGATTCAGGTGCTTCTGATCATATTTTTGGTATTGCTTCACTATGTTCTTCCATTTTTCGTCTTAGAGTTCCTCATTTTATTACTTTAGCCAATGGGTCCAAAGTTTCCTCTCAGGGAGTTGGTCAAGTCTCCCTTTCTTCCTTTTTATATCTAAATCTGTCCTTTTTGTTCCCAATTGCCCTTTTAACCTAATTTCTCTGAGTCAATTAACCAACAATTAAATTGTTCAATAACCTTTTATGCTAATTCTTTTGTTATACAGGAGCGTGAGACGGGTTGATTGATTGGAGAAGGACATGAATCTAAAGGATTATACTATATGGGAACTAGACCATCTCTCTTGTGTTTTGCATCACCATCTCCTAAACTTTTGCATGATCATTTGGGTCATCTACACTTATCCAAACTAAAGAAAATGGTTCCCAACCTTGGAAAACTTCAAGTCCTAGAGTGTGAGTCATGTCCACTAGGAAAACATCTTAGATCTTATTTTCCAAAGAGAACTGAAATAAGATGTAATTCTCGTTTTTCCATAGTCCATTCAGATGTTTGGGGTCCTAGTCATGTCAGATCTTTTGGGTTTCGGTATTTTGTTACTTTTATTGATGAATATTCTTGCTGTACTTGGGTCTATTTAATGAAAGATCGTTCTGAATTGTTGTCTATCTTTGCATCATTTCTTAATGAAATTAAAAATCAATTTGGCCAAATTATGAAAATTTTGACAAGTGATAATGCCAAAGAATATTTCTTTTCAAATTTTTCTACCCTTCTCAATTCTCATGGTATTTTACACTAGTCTACATGCCCCCATACACCTCAGCAAAACGGTATAGCAGAAAGGAAAAATAGACATTTTAGTTGAAATTGCTCGTACCTTATTACTTAGTGCTAATGTACCTGTTCATCACTGGGGAGATGCTATTCTCACTACTTTCTTTCTCATAAATAGAATGCCTTCTTCCCTTAAAGATCAAATTTCATATACTGTTTTGTTTCTTGATGAACCTCTATTTCACATCTCTCCTTGTATCTTTGGTTGTGTGTTTTGTTCATGATATATCCCCAGGATTAGACAAACTATCTGCCTGGGCCATCAAATGTGTTTTCCTGGGTTATTCTCGTCTCCAAAAAGGTTATTGATGCTACTCCCCACACGCTAAAAAGTACTACATGTTCGCTAGTGTCACCTTTTTTGAGGAGACCCCTTTTTTTCTTCCTCATGCCAAAATACTAGCTCTATCCAACAAGTCTTACCTGTTCCATGAGTTGAACCATTGTTTATTTCCCTTCCTAACATCCTAAGTCAAACCACTGGTGAAATTCTTCTCCTCCTCCGAGACCTTCTGAACCATCATCACCTCCTCTCCTTACCTACCATCGCAGAACACGAGAAATTGGTCCAATGTTACATGGTGAATCCTCTTCTTCAAGTCCTTCACCACCATTTACCCGTACCATGACTCCTAATGATAAAGAATCTGGTTGGTCCATTGCTCTTCGAAAAGGTACTCACTGTACCCGTAATCCTCATTCCATTTACAATTTAAGTTATCATAGACTATCTTTTACCTTTTTCTCCTTTGTCTCATTTGTGTCTTTTATCACCTAAAAATGTTCATGAAACAATTGATCCTCCTGGATGGCGACAAACCATGATTATTAAAATGCAGGCTCTTGATTAGAATAAGACATGAGAAATAGTTTCTGTTTCACTTGGGAAGAAAACTGTTGGATGCAGGTGGGTCTATGTTATTAAGGTCGCGCCAGATGGTAAAATTGACCGGCTGAAAGCAAGACTAGTAGCAAAAGGATACACACAAATATATGGTCTTGACTATTGGGATACCTTTTCTCTTGTGGCCAAAATTACCACTGTTCGACTCTTCTTTGCCATGGCTGCTATTCGCAATTGGCCTCTCCATTAGTTGGATATTAAGAATGCTTCTCTTCATGGTGATTTAGAAAAAGAAATCTATATGGAGCAACTTCCTGGGTTTGTTACCCAGGGGGAGTGTAGGTTAGTTTGTAAACTACATTGATCTCTCTATGGTATCAAACAATCTCTACGTGCTTGGTTTGGAGAGTTTAGCCATGTTGTACAGAGTTCTGGGCTGAAATGTAGTGAAGTGGATCATTCGGTTTTCTAGTGTCATACCTCCCTTGAGAAATGTGTATACTTAACTGTGTATGTTGATGACATCATCATCATAGGAAATGATGCTTCTAAGATTTCTCAGTTAAAGAAACATCTAAGGGATCACTTTCAAACCAAGGATCTTGGAAGTCTTAAATATTTTTTGGGCATTGAAGTAGCTCAATCAAAGGAAGGAATTGTTATTTCTCAAAGAAAATATGTCTTAAATATCCTTGAAGAAAGAGGCTTGATTGACTGTAAACCCGTGAATAGTCCTATGGATTCAGATAAACGATTAATTCTAGAACAAAGTGACCTTTTTTGGATCTAGAAAGATATAAAAGACTTGTTGGAAGCTTATTTATGTCACTATTACTAGACCTGACTTATCCTTTGCAGTGAGAGTGGTTAGTCAGTTTATGCAGGCTTCAGACTTGAATCACTGGAATGCTATCATTCGGATTCTCAGATACCTCAAGAAGGCTCCAGGACAAGGATTGCTACTGATAACTTAACTTTTTTCAAAATAAATAAAACAGTGAAAATGACACTGATTTATGCATCTGTCCCCAAAAGCTTCAAACCCTATTTACAAACCAGGTGCACCGCGAAAGCTTGTGATTTGCCATTGGAATAGTCGCAAAACGCGGTGTGCCCACCGCAACAGCCAGGCGCGACGCGACGGAACCTTTCAAAATGGTAGTTGGTTGCAACGATCTGCTCCACTGCGATAGCAACACTATTAACTACTATGTCTCTCATAGACAGACATTCCAGTTCTGGATATTGTGTTTTCATTGGAGGCAACATTATTTCTTGGAAAAGTAAGAAACAAGATGTGGTTGTTTGGTCTAGTGCTGAAGGCAATGACGTCTCTCACTTGTGAACTTATATGGATAAAACAATTTCTTCAAGAGTTGAAGTTTTGTGAAATTCAGCGAATGAAGATGTATTCTGATAACCAGGTAGCCATGCACATTGCTTCCAATCCTGTATTCCATGAGAGAACCAAACATTTTGAGGTTGATTGTCATTTTATCTGAGAGAAGGTGATGTCCAAGGAAATCTGCACCGAATTTGCCAGCTCCTATGAGCAGCTTGCAGATATTTTGACTAAATTTGTGACAGGACATCGAATTCAATTTATATGTTCCAAGCTTGGCATATACAATTTATATGTTCCAACTTGAGGGGGAGCGTTAAATAATTTAGCTTGTTAGTATTGGTTAACTTGTTAGAATAGGCTTTCTAAGTGTAAAAAGCTATTTTTCTGTCTGACGTCTAGGAATAGCCTTTTTTATTTTTCACTCTTTGTATGGACAAGTCTTATATATAATAGAGATAACACTATTGAGAGATATTAAACTCTCAAGTAGTTTTCATATTTGTCTTATCGTAAGTATAGTTTTATGTGTATTGCTTTGCGATTGTGATCGTGATATGTCTGTTATTGAGAGCCTTAGTTAGTTAGGGATTATTCTTTATGGGTGAACAATATTCACGCCCATTGTTGAGCCGGTTTGGCAGTCACCATGCTGCCTCTTGTTAGTCTATACTCGTTCGCAACCAACTCAAAACACCATGGTATGCATCCCCAAACATGACCCTATTGCATGAAGTTCACGCACACGATGTGTAGCACATCTCTGATAAGTGTCACATTAATCTCATTGTCCTTGCGATGCCTTTGTTGGATGTTGTCGAGCTATTTATCTAACACAACCACACGATTCGAACTCTTGTTAGTTTCTATTGAATTTGCCACTTTTGTAACATGCTTGGTTCATACCATACATATGTCAGGACGAGTGACTGTGAGGTAGTTCAGTTTCTCAACCAATCTCCCGTATTTCTCAAGATTTAAAAGTGGTTCACTTGACAGGAGTTTAACATATGGATCCATAAGTGTGTCATTGGACTTGAATTCATTAGCCCAACTTCCTCTAAAATGTCCAAGCATACTTCCTCTGGGAAATCACAATCCCATTGTCAGATTCTGCTACCTCAATGCTAAAGAAGTATCTAAGTTTGTCAAGGTCTTTCGTCTCAAAATGATGACAAAGGTGTTTTATCTGTGAAATTCCATGGGTATCACTACCTGTAATAACAATGTCATCAATGTACACTATCGTGTAGATGCACCCACCTCCTGAATTACGAAAGAATACAGAATGATCAGTCTCACTACGATTCATACCGAACTGTTGGACTACTTCACTGAATCTACTAAACCATGATCTGGGAGACTATTTAAGACATAAATATTTGCGAAGATGACATACGAATCCAGAAGGCTTCCCTTGAGCAACAAAACTAGGAGGTTGCTCCATATAAATCTTCTCATGAAAATCACTATGAAGGAAGACATTTTTTTATATCCAACTAATAGAGAGGTCAATGTCGTAGCGCAATCATGGCTAAAAAAAGTCGAACAGAAGCCATCTTAACAACAGGAGAAAATGTGTCAGTATAGTTTAACCTGAATATTTGAGTATAATTTTTGGCAACTAAACGAGCTTTGAGGCGATCAATAGTGCCATCAGGACCCAATTTTATAGTAAAGATCCACTGACAACCAACATCAGACTTTCCAAGAGGCAAAGGAATAAGATCACAAGTACCACTGTTCTGAAGAGCACATAATTCATCAAGCATGGCCTGTCTCCAATCTGGATGGGATAAGACATCACCTATAGTTTTAGGAACGGATACAGTGGAAATGGAAGAAAGACAAGCATAGAAAGATGGAGACAACCTATGTTAACTCAAATTAACATAATGAGGGAAAAGATTACGAGTGAAACGTGTACCTTTATGAAGAGTAATAGGTAGATCAGACACATAGGGAGGAGCCGAAGGAGACAGAGTAGGTGACATCGGAGTATAGTCAATGGCTGGCCCAATGGGAAGTCGAACATGTTGTCGGCGATGATACACTCGGAGAGGAGGTGGTGGGTACAACAGACGTATCTATAGGATGGAAGACAAAAGGGGAGGGGGGGAAGATAGAAATAGGCTCAAAAGAAGAGGAATTGGACAAAAAATAAAGAGAAGACTCAAAGAAGGTGACATCAGTGGAAATCAAGTATCGACGAAGGGAAGATGGGAAACACTTCTACCCTTTTTGAGACCAAGGATAGCCTAAAAAGACATTTGCGAAATCGAGCAGTCAATTTATCAAGATCAGGACTAAGGTTGTGAACAAAACAAGTGGAGCCAAAAACTTTAGAGGGTAAAGGATAGAGTGAATCATGAGGAAACAAAATAGAGTGAGAGATTTGGTTATTGAGGACAGAAGAAGGCATGCGATTGATAAAGTAATATGCAGTGAGAACATCCTCCCAAAATTTTGGAGGAACATGACCATGAAATAAAAGAGTTCGAGTTGTTTCAATAAAGTGTTTATTCTTACGTTCCACGACCCCATTTTGTTGAGGGGTATACACAAGAAGTTTGATGAAGAATATCATGAAAGACATGAAGGTTTGAAAAGGCTTAGAAAAGTATTCACAAGCATTATTACTACGAAAGGTACGAATAGATGCACCAAAGTGAGTTTTTATTTCATTATAAAAGGCCTGAAATATAGAAAACAACTCAGAACGATTTTTCATTAAAAATAACCAAGTACATCGAGAATAATCATCAAGACAAGTTACCAAAATACTGAAAACCTAAACTAGACTTAACACGACTCGGACCTCAAATATACGAGTGAACTAAAGCAAAAGGAGACATAGCTCGTTTGGGGACACTCTTAGGAAAAGAACTACGACTGTGTTTTCCTAATTGACACAACTTTCATGACAAATTAGACAATCTCGATAGATATGGTACAAGGCACTGAAGCTTGACAAGACTAAGATGACCTAATTGAGAATGAATGAGAGCAAGGAATCTACAACCGAATCAACATGAGCAGACGTCCGTAGGTGATAAAGGCCATTTGACCAAGAGTGCAGCAGGGGGCAATAGTTCATTGAAGTCATGAAGAAGACCATGAATCTTACCCAAATATTCAACCATAGGACTGCCACGGCGGCAGGGCCAATGGTGCTTAGTAGATTTTGGCACACGCCATAAAGGCGCTGAGTATCATTGCTGTACAGCAACTGAGCCTATTCCCATACGCCACCACAAGTGTCATGGGCCTGGAATATTTGTTTCAAACAAGGATGAATAGTTGACTTTATAACACTACAAACTTGAACAACAACTTTTGACCAGCATGGATGATCTTTCTCATCAATGGAGGCAGCTGTTTAAGTGAGGGTTAACATAGTCTTGGTCCTTAAGCCAGAGCTTGATGTCAGAGGCCCAGGTGTCATAGTTTGTGCCATCTAACTTGTCAATGGAGAGAGGCAAATTGACATAGTTTGTAAATAAAGACGAGTCAGACCTAACAGAAGCCATGAGAGATAGATCGGAGGGAAAAGACTGCAGGAGAGAGAAGAAAAAACATCCCTAAAGGAGAGAGAAGACAAAAGACGAGACTCAATGGAAGATCTGAGACCAGATTCGAAGAGAGGACAACATGGCGAGTCAAACGCTGGTAAGCATCTCTGGACATGCTGCTATGCGCGGTGGCTGAAGAAGGGAAGTGAGAAGACAAGCGTGGCTTGTCGACGCGCATGGAAGATCCGACGGAGGAGTTGCTGGTTGCGCTAGAGTTGCAGGAGGACGGTGATGTAGATGGTGGGGTCGCTGACCTAAATGGCGGCGGCAGTGGCGGAAATTAGCCGAAAACGGCGGGAAATGGTTGAAAATCGGAAAGAAACATGATTTCCGAAAAAAAACTTAGGCAAGGATCCACCTAGCTCCAGATACCATGTAGAAAGAGGTGAACATGCATGAATCCTTGTATGTGTTACACAACTAAGGAGATATTATATTTGCATACTGCACAACAAAGCAAATGCAAGGAAATGGGCCTAGGCCCATACATTGAACTACATCTAACAAAGATGATCAATTTCACCATGAGGATCAACTTTAATGGCATAGATCCATCTGCAACCAACAACTTTCTTCCCAGGAGGAAGAGGAACCAACTCCGATGTACCATTATGATCAAGGACCTGCATTTCATCAATCATGGCTTGTCGTCATCCAGGATAATCAAGTGCTTCACAAACGTTTTTAGGAATGGTGATAGATGACAATGAAGTGACAAAGGAACAGTAGGAAGGAGATATACGATCATAACTCAAAAAATTGTAAATAGGATGTGGGTTTCAAGAGGAGCGAATATCTTTTTGGAGAGCAATAGGCCAACTTGAGTTGTCATCAGCCATAGTAAAAGAATTAGAAACCATTATACAAGAAACAACTATCGACTTGAGGGAAAGTGTTGTAAACATGATTTGATACTATTTAGTAGTATATTATCTTTAGGGATTTAGTCATTAATTACATTTATTTTGTTTACCTTTTTATTGTACTTAACGCTCATTATAAATAAGAAATCCATGTGTGCTCTATATACAAAATTGTAGTCATAAGCTCTTACAAGGCCAAATTAACCATTTCTATTGCCTACAATGAGATTCAAAAGGTTTTGGCTTATCATGAGAGGAAGGGTCCAAAATTATGAGTCGAATGATGTAGTTGTTGCAACAATGGGTAGAATGACTGCTGCTTTTGTGTTTGGCAGTACAAATATTGTAGCTGGTTTGGTGACTGTGCTTCTTAGAATTTGTGGTGTTCATGGGAATTGGTACAGAATTCACCAAAGTTTGCAAGGAAAGTTATTGAATCTACTGTGATGAAGGGCTACAATACTGTTATGTGGACTGTCTCACCTCTCCATAATCTCCATGTGCCAATCAACATAGGATATTTTTTATTAGATAAATATAGTTTTTGTCATAAAAAAACTGTGGAACTTGGTGTAAACTGTTGCACCCAATGGAGGGAAAATGGTTCAAATGTTCACCTTGAGGACAAGGTGAATGTTTAGGGGGGGGGGGGGGTATTGATTGGTCTTGTTAAAATAAGAGGAATAATGAAATGAAACCATGTGTGTGAATACACAACGGAAACATAGGATATTTTTGATTAGATAAATATAGTTTTTGTCATAAAAAAACTGTGGAACTTGGTGTAAACTGTTGCACCCAATGGAGGGAAAATGGTTCAAATGTTCACCTTGAGGACAAGGTGAATGTTTAGGGGGGGGGGGGTATTGATTGGTCTTGTTAAAATAAGAGGAATAATGAAATGAAACCATGTGTGTGAATACACAACGGAAACATGTTTATATAGATTTATTTCATAAATTACACATGAATATAGAAGATATTGTTTCCTATAATCTCTAATATACTATCTCTACATACTATATTCAAAATCAAGATAGGATAATATCAAGATAAGATGATGTCTAAGATTCTCAACATAAGATAAAGATAGTATCAAGATAAGATGATATTTAAAATTTTCAACAGGTCTATTAGTGAGGACTTTAGTTAGGGGTTAGTTAGTGGCTTGTTCGGTGAGTAAAGGCTGATGATGTATATAAATAGATAGAGAGGTTGAGAGAGAGTGGTCATTCATTGTGTGGGAATTTGTAAAGGAATTGGGAGAGACTTATACGGTCGGACCTCTTGATAGTCCAGGAGTTCTTAATAGAATTTATTTGTATCTGAACCAATATCTATTAGATTGTTAGAGATCCCACATTGATTAGGATGACCAAATAATATTATATAAGTGGGGTGTAACCGTGTAAACCTCATCTTACAAGCTGAGCTAGTAGTTAATATTGGATTAAAATTGTGTTATGTTTATTTTAACACAATTCAATTTAAGTCTCTGTTTTCATAATTTTTTATTTCAATTTCAGATTGGAGGATATGAAAGATCAATTAAGAAAGCGCATGTTTACAAAGCGAATAGTCAAAAAACTTAAATTCATGATAGTTAATGGGATATCAATAGAACTGAATTCTTATGCTTTAATTCGTCCCACTGTCCCAGGTAAGCATTTCATGTCATTTTCTAGCTTATATTTTGCAAAAATTCATTTTCTTTCTTCTAGTGTTTTGTTTTGCCCCGTATGACCTTTCCAAAATTTTCCCTTGGGTCCCTTTTAAGTTTTTAACATAAAAAAGTATTGCTTATACATTTTCTGCTTATGTTGTAATGAATGACAGTCCATGCTTTTCTGTGTAGGAGCTATAACATGGCTTGATTCTGTTACTAATCGTCCTTTGAAGGTGATGGATCTTCTAGCTCAATTTGAAAATGTTCTATTTTCCATGATATTCTATGATGTTATAATTTAAATTTGAGAATTTGCTCATCTTGATCTTGTTATATAATTTACAGTACTATGCTATGATGTCCCTTAATTGAGACTTGATATGATACTTGTATAGCTAAAAATGATAATTTTATAAGTGATTCTACTTTCTAAAACTTATTTGTATAATACTAGAATATAAACATTGCTTTGGAGAAACAATATGTATGAACTATTTTATGACTTTCTGATAATTTCAAGAAAGCCAAACTGCTGCAAACAAATTGCTGCCTCTTTTTTCCCATTGTTAGTGTCTCTATAATCATGCCTTTTTTGGTTAAATGCTTTTTATAATCATGCCTTTTTTGGTTAAATGCTTTTTATGTGTAGAATCACAATGCTTTTGAATTCCCATTGGTTATATTCTTTTAGTCAGACCATAATGTTGAATTCTCTTAGAACTGTGTAAGACTATGGTCAACTGGTTTGGTGGTGCAGAGTGAAAGAACTTTCATTTGTGCTGATACTGGTGCATTGGTGGAAGAATCTACTAGACGGTTTCATCCTTATAAAAAGTAAGCATTTTATGCTTCTATCTTTATTTAAGGAGGTATCTAAGAAGTAAGAACGTCAGGGAGGGTGTTTTTTTCTCTATGGGTGATCATATATTGTTGCTCATATCCAGTCGTATTTGTGCAGCAAGACCTTTATTCCCTTTACAGTTATTAGTTCCCAGATGGAGTGTTTCATAGTATGGAAATAATTTTTTGGAGTTTTCTATTCTCCCATGGTAGGGAAGAGTTGAAATGTAGCGTCTTGCTCGTTGGGAGATTTTTGCAGTAAGGTTGCAGGAGGTCTGCTATGTCATTTTTGGAGGATAGTAATTGGTAATTATAGAACACATTGATCATCAAGAATCATAACATCTTGTCTAATGACCTCCTTCCAATTAAACTGGATTTTTTTATTTTCCTTACAAGTAAATCCTTCCTAGTGCCAGCCAAAACTAAGCTGGCTACCTGTCATCGACAATTGAGATTGGTCTTACTTGTCGGAAAAGGAAACTAGGAGGGTAACATTGTCTACAATCATCCTTGCCTCTGTACCTTAGCATAATGAGGAGCCTTTTGCATACTATTGCCTTCTGTTTTCATTTTCAAATGGCATGTTTTTTTTATCAATTAATAATTTAAAAAGTTTCTGTTGATTTTGATTTTGCTTCCTATTTTTAGGATTTTTCTAGGCAATAATGAAAATTAGGTAGCATTTCTGTAATTATAAGTGAAAACTGACCAATTGAAAATGAATCAAACAGACCACATACCACATAGGTCTTCCAAAATGTAGCTGGTTCTAGAAAAGTTAGAATTTTTTTCTTAATGTTTTTGGAATTATTTGCTAGTGGGTAATTTTATATCTGAACTGTTTCAAGTTAGAAAAGGGTGGAAAATTTCCTGATTAGAAATGGTTGCAGACTTACAGCTTTGAAAGGGGATTAGACTGATTAACCTTAGTCCGAGTGTTGGATGTCTACTAACTAGCCTACAAATTAATTCTTTAAGTTTGTTGAAGCTGGTTGTTTTATTGGTCAGAGTGCATGACATAAGTTGCTTAATGCATGCCTGTACAAAACTACAAATACTTCAAATGTCCTCATTCTATTTTTTGAGGTTCTTTTATTTCCTTTTGTTTGTAATTATACTATTATTTATTTCTTTTCAGCCAGAATATTACATTTTCAATGAAGCAGCTATCTGAAATTAAAAGAGTTTCTACTGGACATCTACATCTTTTAGGGTTCAAGCCACTGAGTTGCTTGAGAGATTATTACAATTTCAAGACATCAACTTTCCTTTATCCTAGTGACGAGGTTACTGTTTTTGTCATCCCTGAACTGTTGATGACATCTTTAGCATTGTTTAATTTTGGTGAAATTGTGTATTGAAAATGTTCAGATCCCACATTGACTCACTTGAATATAGGAAAAACTTGAGTGAATTAATTTACACTCAGTTCATAACATTTTATTAATAGAGATAAACTAGAGTACAAAAGGATGAGCTTCAACAACCACCTACTTCTAATATACAATCATAAATGAAAGATAAAATAAAGCTTAACTAACAACTAACATTAAATATAAACTTATATTTAACACTTCTCCTTAAGCTGGAACATATAAATCATATGTTCCTAGCATGAAAATAAGTATTGAATCCGAGGACCCTTCAAGGGTTTGGTTAATAGATGTTCAAGCTGATCATAATAGCTAACAAACTCGGTCCTAATTTCCTTGGACAACACCTTACAAAGTGACAATCAATTTCAATGTGCTTAGTCCTTTCATAAAACACCGGATTGAAGGCAATATCGAGAGCTGCCTGATTATCACAGTAAAGTTGCATTGGGGAAATTTCACAGAACTTCAATTCTTATATGAGTTGTTCAATCCATACCAACTCACATGTAACTAGAGTCATAGATCTATATTCAGCTTCTGCACTAGATTGAGCAATAGTATTTTGTTTCTTGCTCTTCCATGAGATAAGGTTACCACCAAAGTCCACACAATAATGAGTAGTAGAGTGACGGTCTATATCGGATTCTTCCCAATTAGCATCACGGTATCTAACAATTTGGCTATTTTCTTTATCCTCATTTAACAAACCTTGACCTGGAGCCTTCTTTATGTATTTGAGAATACGTATTACTCCATTCCAATGATCAATACAAGGTGAATTCATGAACTGACTCACAACTCCAACTACAAAGGAAATATCTGGCTTGGTAATAGTAAGATATGTGAGCTTCCCAACCAGCCTTCTATGCCTTTCTAAATCTGAGTATAAGTCTTCCATATCAGCCACAAACTTCTTGTACAGGTTCATAGGACTGCTAACAGGCTTACAATTTGACATTTTGGTTTCTTCAGAAGATCCAATGCATACTTCCTCTGAGAAACTACAATGTCTTCTTTGGATTGAGTTCTATTCTAAGAAAATATTTCAGATGATTGAGATCTTTTGTTTGAAAGTGATTGCATAAATGTTGCTTTAGTTAAAATATTGTGTCTTCATCATTCCTTGTAATGACAATATTATCAACATAAACAACCAAGTAAACACATTTTCAAAAGATTTATAATAGTAGAAGACGGAGTGATCAACTTCATTCCTTTTCATTCCCAAACTTTGGACAACCCTGCTGAATTTTTCATAGAGAGACCGCTGAAGTTTACACACTAGATCAAATCCCCCCTGAGCAATAAAACCAGGAGATTGCTCCATGTAAATATCCTCATCTAACTCACGATGAAGGAATACATTTTTAACATCCATCTGATATAGGAGCTAATGGTGAATAGCTGCCATGGCAAGAAGAAAATGAATGGTAGTGATCTTGGCCATCGGTGAGAAAGAATCTACATAATCAAGAAATCTGAGTGTAACCTTTGGCTACAAGACGAACTTTAAGGCGATCAATTTCACCATTAGGACCAACTTTAATAGTATAGATTCATTTGCAACCATCAGCTTTCTTCCCAAGAGGAAGATGAACCAACTCCCATGTACCATTATGATCAGGAGTCTGCATTTCATTAATCATGGCTTGTCGTTGTTCAGGATGATCAAGTGCTTCACAAACATTTTTGGGAATGGTGATAGACAATAATGAATTGACAAAGGAACAATAAGGAGACAAATTTTGATAACTTAAAACATTGTAGATAGGGTGTGGGTTTCGACAGGAGCGAATACTTTTTTAGAGAGTTATAGACTAACTTGAGCTGTCATCGACCATAAAAGAAGAATTAGGAGCCGTTGTATAAGAAACAGATGGAGAGGGACACGAGCCAAGAAAGTCATCATGGATGATGGAACTAGCTACAGGTGTCATGCCTTGAATAGTACCAGAGGGTGAAGGAAGGATAGTGTCGGTAATATTTGGAGTTGGAGGAATATCTACATGGTCAAATTGAGAAGAGATGCCAGGAGAGATGGCAATTTCAGGATGAGAGGTGGAAGTGAGCAGTACCTTCGATGGATATGGAGTCTGAAATGGAGGAGTAGAAGGGATTATCCTCAAAGAAGGTAACATTAGCAGACATGTAATACTTCTTGGTATTAGGAGAATAATATTTGTAACATTTTTAGAGAGTTATAGACTAACTTGAGTTGTCATCGACCATAGAAGAAGAATTAGGAGCCGTTGTATAAGAAGCAGATGGAGAGGGACATGAGCCAAGAAAGTCATCAAGGATGATGGAACTAGCTACAGGTGTCATGCCTTGAATAGTACCAGAGGGTGAAGGAAGGATAGTGTCGGTAATATTTGGAGTTGGAGGAATATCTACATGGTCAAATTGAGAAGAGATGCCAGGAGAGATGGCAATTTCAGGACGAGAGGTGGAAGTGGACAGTACCTTCGATGGAAATGGAGTCTGAAATGGAGGAGTAGAAGGGATTATCCTCAAAGAAGGTAACATTAGCAGACATGTAATACTTCTTGGTATTAGGAGAATAATATTTGTAACATTTTTGAAGATGAGAAAATCCTAGGAAGACACTTGATGGATTTAGCTAATAAGTTATCAATACCTGGAGATAGATCATGAACAAAACACGTACACCCAACATGATACAAAGGTTTAGTGGGAAACAACATTGTATGAGGAATTTGATTATCAAGAGAGGAAAAAAGACATTCTAATGATAAGATAACAAGTAGAAATAATCGCATGTCCCTAATGATGTAATGGAACCTTTACATTAAGCATTAAGGAGTGAGTCGTTTCAATAAGGTGATGATTCTTTCTTTCTGTTATCCCATTTTGTTGAGGAGTGTGGGGACAAGTGAGTTGGTGTAAGATTCCTTAAGAGGACAAAAAAGAAGAGAGTTCAGAGGAAACTATTCCTTTGCATTATCACTTCTAAAAATTTTAATTGATTTTCCAAACTGATTTTTTATCTCATGAAAGAAGGACACAAATATGGATAAAAGTTCAGACCTTTCTTTTATTAAATAAAACCTTGGACAACGGTAATATTCATCAATGAAAGTTACAAAATACTTAAATCCAAAAGAAGGAACTCGACTAGGTCTTCAAATATCTGAATGAATAGTAGAGAAGACTGGATTACATCGTGACTAGGGAAAGAAGATCTAACAGGTTTGTCCAGTTGACAAGTTTCACATTCTACAAGTTTGGATTTTCTTAACATTAGGAGCCATTATCTTTAATTTGGCTAAACTTGGGTGTCCAAAATGATCATGCAACAGTTTAATAGAGATAGATGCAAGGCAACACATTGAAGGACTAGATACTAGGTAATAGAGACTTCTTGATTCATGTCCTGCGCCAAGCTGCCGGCTCGTACCACGTTCTTGAATGACAAATGAATCAAAATTAAATATGACCAAACAATTTAAGGATTTAGTTAACTGACTTAAAGATAGTAAATTGAGACGAGAAGGGATGTACAAAACAAAAGTTAAATTTAAGGAGGGAGAAACATATATTTAACCCACTCCTTGAGCTGAAACTTTTGATCTATTGGCTAATTTGACAAGGTGGGGCAATTTGGGAGGTGACAAAGATGAAAACAAAGAGTTATTACTAGAGATATGGTCTGAAACAACAAAGTCAACAATCCATATATTTTGACCTTCCACAGATTGAGAAATGCAAGCCGTTGAGACATTAGGTCCAGAAGAGGGTTCAGCAAGGCTAATAGACTTCAACCTCAAGTACTCTTGGTAACCTTGATACTTTTCTTCAGATAATTTCCTTTCTTCAGGTTTCTTAGACCTTGATACATATGCAGACTTGTCTGGAAAACCATACAGTAAAATGTTTCATGACTGTGGCCCATCCTTTTGCAATGAGTACATTGATAACGATTACCTCTTCCACTACGACCTCTATTTACACTTCCTCCTCTTCTCTAGAAGACATGATAACAAAAGATTTCACATTACTTTCAAGGGAGGTGCCTTCATTATTTAGGGTAGGAACACGGAAGAGCTGAGTAGTTAGGCTTTCCATGGTAGAAATATCTTGTCCTGTCAGAACTTGATCATGGATGTGATTGACTGATGGGTTCATACCATGAAGAATCATAACCATATAGAGATTATTAAGTCATTTCCTTATTTCTTCTATAGAGTCAGTTTCAGGATAAGCTTCAACTCTTTTGCAGCAGCCTGAGCATCGGGAACATAAGATACCATATTTGAATCATTTTGTTTCAAGGAGGCTAGCTTCTGAACACAATCAAATAAGCGTTGAATGTCATTAGAGTAGATATCTTGAACTTTCTTCCAAAAAGAATAACAGGATTTGAATGCTCTGAGGTCCTTAATATTTTAGGTTGTTCCACTGACTACTATAGAATAACAAAAAGTTGAAAATCTAGTTTTTTCTACTGAACTTTCTATTCAGCTGATCCCTCAATATCTTCTTTTTTTAAATGCTCATAGTGTCCCTGTCCAAGGAACCAGAGTTCCACAAAATAAGCCCATGGTAAATAATTTTTATCATTGAGGATCTCTGTTATGATAATGACAACCCCAGACATAGGAAGGACAAAACCAAAACTGACATCAGAGGATGTATAGGAGACCATTTTAGATTCCGAAAAAAGAGCAAAGGGAGGATCGAGAGAGAGATTTGAGCTAAACCTAAGGAAACTTGCTCGAACTGGAAAATGAAGACTGGTAATGGAACTAGTAGGCTCCGGCGAGCCAGAAGATGGCAGAATGATGGCAAACAGAGGTTGTTTGGCCGGGGCGTAGAGCTCATGTGCCTCCTGTTTGGCGAAGCGTGTGGCAGTGCATGAGGAGTCCGTTGGAAGAGCGAACACTTGGGTTAGGTTGCGCACGTCGAGGTGCACCTAACCTTGAACTTGCTGGACAAAAAGTTGCCGATGACGGCAGCGGACAACTTACTATGACCTTAGACTTAAAGAGGAGGATTGTTCCCGCTCTGATACAAATTTGAATATAGGAAAAACTTGAGTGAATTAATTTACACTCAACTCAAAACATGTTATTAGTAAAGATAAACCAGAGTACAAAAGAAATCAGAAGGATGAGCTTCAACATCCACCTACCTCTGACATACAATCATAAATGAAAGATAAAATGAAGCTCAACAAACAACTAACATTAAATACAAACTTATATTTAACAGACTCCATATTATCAAGAATGTCCTTACCCTTATAAGGTTTGGATAGTCCTCATCTTACAAGTTGATTTTGTATCGTTAATTAGACTCTAAGCCTGCATTTGCCTATGTTCTAGATGTCCATTCCTAGGTATGAGGTGTTGTTATTGGGTCACCAACACCTATCCATGCTGTAGGTGTATAGTCCTAGGTGTGAAAGGGCATGTTGAGATCCTATATTGAGTAGAGATAACCAATATAGTCCTTATAAGTGTAATGTGTATTTTGTATGACTACAGAATACCTTTATTTATGATGAGCAAATAGGATTACTATTGATTACTTATGATCTCTCTATTAATGATCAATCTAATAATGTATAATATGGAATAACTTCGTAATTATTATCTCATCATAAACAAGGGAATAGTATATAATCTTTAACACTCTTTCGCAAGCTGGAGTATATATATGTAATATGAAGCAAACTTATTATACATGTGCTAAATCTAATTAATCTAATCAGAATAAAAATGAAAGCGATTCCAATTTGAGGTTGTGCCAGATAAACATGGCTTAGCGACAACAAATGCAAGTTCCACAGTGATGATAAGGACTAGTGTGATGCTTTTCGAAGATGTGTCACATGTTATGTGTGTGATCTTCATGCGCCAAGGCTCTGCTTGGGGTCACATGCAACTAGTGGTGGGATTTTCGCGACAGCCATGGCATCATGGTGGCAATGCAAATTTTTAGTTGCGGGGCATTGCGGTTGCAATGGGAGTCACAGTGTGGCAACGTGACACCGAAACAATGAAAATCGCGAGTCTATGGCATGAGTAGGGTTCCTGTTGGAGAAGAAGGAGACGCGGGTCATGTGACCTGACACAGACCTACGCTTCATTTTTCTTTTTTTTTTGGTTTTCATATAAGTTGTTAGGCCATTTCGCTATCTACATGCCCATGTTTTTGCTATCTCAACTCACAAGCATGTGTTTTTTCTTTTTTAATCCTTATTGGGTTGTGCTCACAACCCAACCCAAAGTCTTTCTTTTATAATATAAGGTTTAGCACCCTTCCGACTACAATAGTCGCGCCCCTCTTTCTTCTTCACTTCCATTGTGTGTTTCACCATTGTAGTCTCGCCGCGGTTGCACCCTTCGTTGTTGCTGCTGCTACACCCTTTGATGCCGTCGCTGTTGCACCCTCTGCCGCTACTACTGCTGCACCCTCTGTTGTTGGGTCACCCTCCATTGTTGTCGCACCTCCCCCGCCACTTGTCGGACTACTTTGCCGTTGGAGCCTCTGTAGTTCTGCACGTCTCCTCCATTGTTCTGTGCCTCTAAGAACCTCAATTGCTCCCTCTTAATTTTTTCTCTCAAATTCAAAGAGTGAGATTAGAGGGTTATGCTCTAGCTATGTCTTTGAAGGAGAAGAGGAAGAGGGTTATGCTCCATTGGATATCAACATTGAATATAAATACATTGGGATTGATAAAGAGCCTGACGATTAGAATATTTGATTATTTGGGCATGTTTTATGCTTGTTTCAGTTGTTTATTAAGTTCATAGTTGTTAATCATTTCATTATTGGTTATTTGGTTTCCTGAACTTTAAATTTGGTATTTGCTATCATTTTATTGATATTTGAAGTTTTTAAAGTTGCGATTATTATTTATTTTATGTTTGTCTTTAATTATTAATGCATTTTAATTATAATTCTACATTTTTTATTTATGTGTGTGTGTGTATATATATATATATATATATATATATATATATATTTATATATACATTTTTACTGTTATGCTTCTACCATAACCCGTTATGGCATCGATTATATTTTCATAAAGGTTTTTTGACATTGCCGTTATGGACCGTTATCCAATATTAGTAATTGTGCATGCAACGATGTTTTAAGTTGGCTACGCACATGAATGACATGAAGATCTTAAAAAAGGTTGTTGGTATAGTCTAACAAAAGGCAAACATAATGACCACCAAACAAGGAAGATGTTGATGACGAGTTGTGCAAGTAAAAGAACGTTCGCAATAGCATATCAGTGGTTCTTTCAAGATGCTATCAATGGAGCGACATATATCAGCGGAATGATGTGTGGAGAGCCCACTGGGTTGTGATACCTTAACTAAGCATAAGAATAACATGCTTTGGTATCATCATGTAAATGTTGTCAATGTGTGCCTTGTATGACTACAAAATGTCTTGGTTTATAATGAGCAAATAAGATAATTATTGATTATATACGACCTCTCTAATAATGACCAAGGATCATTCAAGGATCAATCTAAAATAGATAATAAGGAATAAATTTTTAATTATTATCTTATCATAAATAAGGGAATAATATCTAATATTTAACAAGGTTTGAGCAAGTCCTTACTTTTTTGAATTTGTGCTCAAGGCCTAAATGGATCCCACAAAATCAGCTTGATGATTGTTCTAGCATTAATAACCGCCTAGCCATATCTCTAAATGATGTTGGATCTTAATAGATGTGATTTTCTTTACTGGCCTATAGATAATGTACATTCATCATCTTGCTACCAGGAATCTTGTCTTGATGCAAATTGTTTTGACAGACTTTGTTACCAATATATTGCCCTCAATTTAAAGAATAATGATATTTATATATGTTCCTTCATCTCATCAAATGAGTGCTTGTACTGTCCTACAACAAATTAAGTTGTATATTTGTAATTTTGTATCAATTGATCTATTTCTATTTTGGAGATGCTGACAAGTGTAATAGTTGCTCCAAATGTGTCTCACATAGTTACATGCTTCTCTATTTTTATGTTTGTCACTTTCTATGATGCTCTTTGTTTTCAGGGTACAGACAGCAGCATGTGCATCTTCATTGCTCTTCATAGGTCCATGATACAACTCAATCGGTACACTTGATTCCTTAAACTTAGAGGCTTTGTTTAATTTCACCGTCAAATCCTTTTATTCTTGTCTATATACACTTTTTTTTTTGTTTTTGTTTTTGGGGATAATGAGAACTTCATATCTTAAAGAATGTAGTCTGAATCTTATCAAGTACTTCCCAATTGGATGTCTGCATTTTCTTTTCCCTATAAAATTATTTGTTTATTAAATTAGAGTTTGAAGTTGTAGAATTTGAATCAACTCAAGATCAAGAAATCTTTGCTATTTGTGGGGTGCTTACATGATATAAATAGGAAAAGGGAAAGGAAATTGCGAAAGCTCCAATTGAAATGGAGTTTGGTATTGTTTGTTGTAGAAAGAGATGAATATGCATGAATCCTTGTGTTTTATCACAACCAAGGAGATATTATATATATATATATATATATATATATATATATATATATACATACATACTGTACAAAAGGAAGATACAAGGAAATGGGCTTAGGCCCATATACTAAACTACATCTAACACTCCCCCTCAAGTTGGTGCATATAAATCATATGCACCAAGCTTGTTACAAATATAATCAATTCTAGGATTTCGCAATGATTTTGTGAGAACATTGGCCAGTTGATCATAGGAACTAACAAACAGGGTAGAAATAGTTCCAAATACAATCTTCTCACGAATGAAGTGACAGTCTACTTCAATGTGTTTGGTCCTCTCATGAAATATTGGATTTGAGGCAATATGACAACTTGGTTATCACAGATTAGAGTCATTTGTGTAACCTCTCCAAGCCTGTTTCCAAACGCCAGCAAAAGTGTCATGGGCCCGAAATATTTGTTCAGAGAAGGATGAAGAATGGACTTTATAACACTACAAACTTGGGTATTCACTTCGACCAGCGTGGATGATCTTTCTCATCGATTGAGGCAATTGTTTGAGTGAGGTGATCAACATAGTCTTGCCCCTTAAGCCAGAGCTTGATGTCAGAGGCCCAGGTATCATAGTTTGTGCCATCTAACTTGTCAATGGAGAGAAGCACATTGACATAGTTCGTGAACAAAGACAAGTCAGACCTCACGGAAGCCATGAGAAATAGATTGGAGGAAAAAAACTGCAAGAGAGAAAAGACAAAAACACCCCAAAGGAGAGAGAAGACGAGACCTAATGGAAGATCCGAGACCAGATCCAAGGAGAGGACAACACGGCGAGTAAAACACTGGTAAGCGCCGCTGAAGAAGTTGCCGGACACGCCGCCACGCATGGCTGCCAGAGACGCTAAGGGAGAAGACAAGCGAAGCTTATCTGCGTGCATGAGGGCGCGTGGAGGCTCCGACGGAGGAGCGGTCGGTGGTGCTGGAGTCGTCAGAGGACGATGAAGCAAATGGCAGGGTCGCCAGCCTGAACGGTGGCGGCAGCGGCGGGAAACAGCCGGAAATCGGAAAGAAATACGGTTTCCGGAAAAAAACTTAGACAAGGATCTACCTGACCCTAGGTACCATGTAGAAAGAGTTGAATATGCATGAATCCTTGTGTTTTATCACAACCAAGGAGATATTATATATTTTTATATATATATATATATATATATAGGTACTGTACAAAAGGTAAATACAAGGAAATGGGCTTAGGCCCATATACTAAACTACATCTAACATTTGTAAACACAACAACAAATGCACAAGGAACACATTACAGATTAACTAGGCATCCTTTTATAATACAACTAAGCTACCGACACTGGAACACAGCTGATTTGGAGTTTTTGTGAAATTGACATGACTGATAATAATTACTAATCAAAGTAATTGTCTGGTATTTTTCAGTTTTGCTGTTGCATTTAGTGGTAGTTCCTCTCGCCCTCAATTGGTTGCTCTTATTGCGCAGGTACAATGTGTTGAATGTTTTGGCATTATAATGAGTGATTGTTTTCTTAACTTTGCTGTTATAATTGTCTTGCATTCTCTTGCATAACTTCTCATTTTCCTGTCATGGATCTTTTAGCAAATTACAACATTCCCTAAACTTTTATCAATTTGTACATAATCTCACTTTTTTTTTTTAATTTTTCTACACTAACTTTCTTTTAAGTTTAAAAACATTATGCTAACATCTTATATATGTTTGAAATTATTACACTAACATCTATATCAAATTGTACACTAAAACCTTCTCAGGGAGTGTGAAAGTAATGGTTAAGAAAGCAGCAGGTATATGTGTAATTGCATAAAACTTCAAGAGCAGATGCGGTAATTTGCTCTTGATCTTTTTACTCATACTCAAACTTTCAATCAAACATCTTGAGTAATGGATTGATTCTTATTATAGCAGCATCACTACTTGGCTGCAATGCCTATGAGATAATATGGAAGTCTGATTGCTATATTATAAAATTTGGTTTGCTGGCCCTGGTTGCTTATGCATGTAGAACCAACAAATGATGTAGTGATCTCTTCCAAAATAATTTTCACATAAAATGTCAGTCAATCTCAATGCATTGTTCAATCATGAAAAGCTTGATTAGAGACAATGTACAGGCTGCCTAGTTATAATAACAAATGAGATATATAATACTCACTGTACAAGATTGTTAGTGTATACTTTAGTAGGATCTGTCTGTGTCACTGTTGAAAGCTGCACTTAGTTAGAAATTTTTTCTCATACTCAGTTCTATATATAGAGCACGCCCATGTCTAATTATCTATTATCTATAACTAATAAAAGGAAATAATTTCAATAAAATATTTCAAATATTGTAACACAATTTCAACCTATATCTTAAAAAATCTCAATAATCTATCTTGTTGCAATCTTAACAAGATAATCCTATCATGATCTCAACTCTTCATTTAATTTGTGTTTGTCTTGGATTCTTACCCGTGTATGGTTGTCAGGAAGAAATTATCCAATCTGGTTGTCAGATTGAGCCGCCTGGAATGCACATGATATATCTTCCATATTCTGATGACATCAGACTTGTTGAAGAGGTACAAAACAACAATATTTGGACACGTTGTTAAATATGAAATTATAGTTACAGTGTATGAAATTATAGTTACGGTGTATATTATTTTATAGCGTTATTCAGATACAAGTGGGATGGTGATTAAAGCAAGTGATGATCAAATAAAAAAGGCAGCTGATTTAATTAAGCGTGTTGACTTGAAAGATTTTTCTGTATGCCAATTTACTAACCCTGGTAAATCTCTTCACTCTGTTCCTCTTCCTCTTGCTTGTTTACCCCTTCTCCTATATGTTTCACCATTCTGTTTATACATGTAGTACATGAGAATAATTTACTATGAAAGATGAAGCTTACTACTAAGCTTCATTTGTTTTATAGTAAATTATTCTCATGTCTATGTATCATCATTACACAAACCACTTTAAATTTACCTTAAATTATTCATTTGTTTGGAGAAATATTTTACTGAACTTGTATGTTGTTTAAATTTACCTGAATTTAAAATGTTATTTATATTGAAGAGTTCACTCTTGAAACGATAAATTACATCAAGAGCATATTCTCGCTGGGTGGGGTCGGTTATCTTGATCGAATGAAACCACTGTGCTTGTTAAACTTCTAATCCAAATTTTTTGAAAGATCAAGGACTTCCAATGAATCCTAAAGTTTTTATTGGTCTTTCTCATCTTTTTGTGATGCTATTCTCTCTACCTCATCAGCTCTTTTTACTTGGGTCTTTGTTGGTTTTTCCTTGCATGCCAAATCACTTAGGTTAGATTCTGTCATCGTTTCCTTAATAGATGCCTCTAACTCTCTCATCTTCTACCCCAACGTTACCATATCTGTAACTTTGATAAATTACTACATTCTTTTTGTTGAAAGCAAGGTCTATAGCATTACTTTTATACATTCCATTCCATTCACTTTACCCAGGAACTGGGCCAATTATTGTGTTTTGTTGAAATTTTGCTCTATGAAACCAATAGAATTATAAACGTATTTTAACTTTGTAAATTGTAATAGCATTTTACCGATTCATGCTTTGTTTGGTAATTTGATAGGATTCCTTGGTAGTGTAAGATCATTAGCTACACTTATGCTTGTTATGTGACTTCTTATAGTTCCTCAAGTTATTATTATTACCATTTAGCAAAACTGAAAAGATATTATGATTCCTGGTTGTAACAAAAAAAGTTCACTTTCAGCATTGCAGAGACACTATGCAGTATTGCAGGCATTGGCACTGGAAGAAGATGATATTCCGGAGATCAAAGATGAAACATTACCTGACGAGGAAGGCTTGGCCAGGTAAGCTCAAGGTTTCATAATATATTGAATGTTTTGTTGTGTCTGATTTTGCAGACCTTAAAATGAAACTGCAAGAAAGAAACTATACCTGTTTTATCCAGTTTGTTTTGCTGTTCAAGAGTCCAGTGTGAAATGAAATATTGTGTGTCACCTGCAGACCAGGAGTAGTAAGGGCATTAGAAGAATTCAAAACCTCTGTATATGGGGATAACTATGATGAGGAAAATGAGCACGGCATTGGGAAGTCGACTGAAGCCTCCAAGAAACGAAAAGCCAATGCTGAGTTTGCATCAAAAGAGTGTGAAAACTATGACTGGGGTGAGCTCGCCGATACTGGAAAGGTAAACCTTGAAAGTTATTTGGTACAGTTACTTTTTTATGTGAAGTTTGATCACATTTGGGACGTGGAATTGCTTAAAATTTCCAGTTGCTTAGGTAGCTCCTCTTTTAACTCTTAAAATTGCTGATTTTGCAGTTAAAGGACTTGACTGTGGTGGAGTTAAAGTATTATCTTACAGCACATAATCTTCCTGTTTCTGGGAAGAAGGAGGCTATAATTAGCCGAATATTAACCCACATGGGAAAATGAACAAGGGCCAACATGAATGATTTTATAACCTCGATAACTAGAACATGAGCCGCTAAAATTAATGTTTTGGTTCATTATCCTTAACCCGGTATGTATTATTTTACTAGTAGAAGACATTATCCGTCGTAATCCTTAAAGCATATTAGTTTATAAAATGTGATTATATATACACACACATGCTAGGGCACGGACGCGCACACACATAATTGCTAACAACAGTCTAATTATGATTCACTAGCGAAAACACAGAAGCTATCGTATATGTATATTCATATTTCTGTTTTGATATGTTATAACGATTTTAGGATTTTAATTTAATATGTTTTGTAATATTATGATAGAATATAAATAATTTATTTTGTTATTTTACGTATAATAATTTTAGTTTAGTATGTTTTGAAATATATTTTGTTAATTTTTATATTTCTTTATTTATTGTAACATCATAGAAATATGTCAAATCATCAACAAATATAACATTTGCAATGAATTTGAGAAAATTGAGAGGAAAGAGGTTGAATAAAATGCAAAAAATGTTAGTATTTGTGTATTTGTATTTTTATTAAAAATATTAATGATCAATGCTATACATGTATTAAT
Source organism: Psophocarpus tetragonolobus (assembly GCA_037954015.1). NCBI lineage: Eukaryota > Viridiplantae > Streptophyta > Magnoliopsida > Fabales > Fabaceae > Psophocarpus > Psophocarpus tetragonolobus. The sequence goes on along the minus strand of CM075692.1, from coordinate 538,441 downwards.
GGTGAATATGTCTATTTATTAATATAGTATGAATATTATGATAGAATATAAATAATTTATTTTGTTATTTTACGTATAATAATTTTAATTTAGTATGTTTTGAAATATATTTTGTTAATTTTTATATTTTTTTATTTATTGTAACATCATAGAAATATGTCAAATCATCAACAAATATAACATTTGCAATGAATTTGAGAAAATTGAGAGGAAAGAGGTTGAATAAAATGCAAAAAATGGTAGTATTTGTGTATTTGTATTTTTACTAAAAATATTAATGATCAATGCTATACATGTATTAATGGTGAATATGTCCATTTATTAATATAGTAAAACTTATATTTGTGAGAGTGCGAGAAGTCCTAAAATGTTTAGAAGGATAAAATAGTCATAAAATATAGATACTAAAAGACCTTATAAATTATAGATAGTAGGACAATTAAGTACGTTAGATATAAATGATTTAAAGTAATTTTTTTCTTAAAATTATAAGATTGATCTAGTGCAAAGTTTATATTTGGAGAAGAAGATGTTGTAGGTTTGAATCTCTCATTTGATAAAGTAATTTATTTTTTAATTTTCAAATAGGTATAAGGGTTGTGAATAAAAAATTTTAGCTGGAAAAAAAATATTTTAATAGACTAGGCATCTGCTAGTTTAAGTTCTCGTACAATTGTGTACGTAAAAATAAAATTGTGATAACATATATATATATATATATATATATTATATATAATTGGTAGTGCTATTGAATAACATTTCTAATATTATTGTGAGGGTTTAATGACTAATCATTGTTAGCTTAAATCTTTATATAATTTATTTTTATAAAAAAAGTTTTTTTTTCATTTATATAAAATTAAAATAAAGGATTAAAAATATATATTTTTTTCTTAGGAGTAAAATAAATATTTATAAAGTTATATACTTTGTGTAATTAAATTAAAGATACTATTTTTAATAGGTCTGGTAGGATGTTAATAACTTTCCTACACGTAATTAACTTCTAAATCCAATTTTGATTCCGAAGACCATTTTATAAAAGGTTTTTCAATATTTTTTCTCTTAGAATAAAATATTGGTGACCACTCTGAGATCATTATAAAAAGGGAAATGAAAAATCAAAATACTTGCAATTAAAGGTATATTTAATGTAAAAATGTTGGGCTGTTGGTGGTATTTGAATGTTTTAAATTAAAATCCAAATAATATTAATTCAACATCGGTTTGTTGCCCATCAAAAGAGCAAAATTAAATATTCGGTGGTGTATGATTGTTCAATGTCGTGTTGTACTCGTTTGGAAAGTTACATTTATTTATGATTAACAATAAACTCAATGACAAACGAATGATAGCAGCATTGAGTCGATCCTTATGCACAAGATGACAAGTAGAAGTATGGGAAACAGAAGAAGCGTCATAACAAACAAGTCTCTTATTGTGTTCAAGCAACCCAGCGGATAAACTATATAATGTCGCAGATGTGCCTTTTTTGTGCACATAAAATAGGAGACAGTTTATATCTCACACGCCTGAGGTTTAATAAAATTATACTTGATATTCCTTTTCTTTTTTACATTACTAAATCTTTCCATCTAGAAAAGTGAAGTATTAAATTAAAAGGAGAGATATTAAATGAAATTTTGTTAAACCTCAGGAGATGCAGCCTAACAGTCGGTGTAGGAAGTTGAGAAAAGAAAAAAGAAAAAAGAAAAAAGAAAGAAAGAGTAAGGTGGGGTTGACATAAAAGATTATTGGGGGTTCTGTTGAGGTTGCAGTCTAAGTAAGGGTGAAAGGTGATTTGGGTGAATGGAGTCGGAGTCGGAGTTGGAGTTGGAAGTGGAGTCGGAGTCAAAGAAGAGGCAAACTACAGAGCAATCGTCAACCTTAGAAGTGGGAAGGTTGGTTTTCCAAGCCTGAACAGCAGAATGAACGAGTACTTTAGCCGCGCAAGAGCGTGGAGCAGATGCCACAATGCTGACAACTTGTTGGTTTGACAAAACGTCCCATACCTGCAGTGCAGTGGCATTTGGAATTTGGAATTTGGAATTTGGAATTTGGAATTTGAAAGAAGAAGAAAAGTGAGAGAGAGTTACCCCATCGGTGGCCAAGACAACAAATTGATCCCTGTGAGTGAGGCGGTGATAGGAGAAATCAGGAACAGAGATGAGTCCAAAGTTCTTGAGACAAAAATCTCCAAAAGCGCGGGACATGGCAAGGCCAGGGGAATCGATGTTGGGGAGCCAGAGTCGAGCAACCCCCGGTTCATTCTTCAGGCCAAACACCCTTCCTTTACACATCCTTATCCTCTCTGCTTCTCCTGGAGAGGAGAGGAGAGGAGAGTTAACAAAATGGTGAGAAAGAGAAGAGAAAAGAAAAAAGAAAGAAAGAGAGAAAGAAAGAAAAAGAGAAAGGTACTGGGAAGATCTGGCTTGAGGTCAGTGGTCAACTGAATGGCAATAAGAGAAGAAGCGTTGCGATGATCATGGGTAGCCAAAACAGCTCTGGAGTCGCCGACGTTGGCAATAACAATGTCGTGGCCGTGCTTGAGCAAGGTTACAGCGGTGGTGCCACTGCAGGAGCAATCTAGTTGTAGGTGAAGCTTGAGTTCTGTGTCCATTTGCCTACATGCCTTGATGAACGATTCTCTTAGTGTGACGAAATTGTTTGGGGGCATAGATGATTTCCATTGCGCCATCAGCTTCAAAGGGAAAGAGTCTCTGACTTTCTTGGCAACCTTATGGCCGTTGGGTCCGTGTCCATCGAACACACCGCAGAAAACTGCCCCGTTTGTTGATGAGAAGTTTTCCCATAGAAGCATGGCGTCCTGGTTGATCCCTTTTCGACCTTGCTTGCAGAACAAGGAAGATAGTTGCGATGATCCGTTCAAGAAATATCTTCCTGGTACCCTATGCACCCTCATTTCCATCCCGTAATCCGAGCTCCATTTTTCTTCATCGTATGCATCTACGGTCGCCGATGATAGGCACGATCCCATCTTCTCTTCTTCCTCCACATCCACATCAACATCAACACCACCATCTGGTACCCTCTCCCTCCCTTATAATCTTCTACTCCTACACGTGTGCTCCATCCTCACTTACACTTCCCTTCTTCCTTCCAACTTCACACCATCCATTATTAGATCCCCCTCCCTTTTTTCCATTCTTATCCTAACTAACTTTCAATTTTCATTACTTCCCGGATCACATCTAATCTCATTTTTCCTCTCTACACTTTTCTTTTACCCACTTTTTACTTCCTTCCATCACTCATTTTTAACATATATTCATATTTATAACTATTACATATGTATAATTTATTTCTTTTCTTCTTCAACTTTTTCTTAAAAATATAATTTATTTATGTATTTTCATTTCTTATAATTTTATATTATACAAATTATTATTTTTATTTAAATATAAATTTATTATTGATTAATACTTTTATATTTTATTAATTACTAAAATTTAAATTTAACTATTATAATATATTTTATTTAGACTTTTATATGTACTTTGACTATAAAATTGATGTTTTATTTTATCTTAAGTATTTTAAGGTTTTGATATTATATTTACTTACTATCATTTTATTATTACTTTTTTTATTATTATTACTATTATTTTATTAATACCTGTTCAACCCTAATTGAATAAATAAACCTTGAATTAGTGTCTTGACTAGTTTGATGACCTGTCCAATTTTTAAAACCTTGAAAAACATAGATAATTAAAAAAGATAAAGATTAAAAGAGTGTAATTTGATATGATTAGAGAAAAATACTTTACTTCACATTTTAATGAGACGAACAGAAATATTATAGGTGCAATCTGCCCCAATGACTATTTCGAAGGATATATGAAGATTTTTCTAGCTTTCATCCTATAAATTAAGTTTAAGATTTCCTTTTTATTTTGTTGACTTTAACTTCTATTAGGTTGATTCCTATAGTTGGCTTTCTTATTTTGACCATTGTATTTAGGTCAATCTTTTTTTCTTGAGTACTATAGTCATCATGCTAAAGTATGATATGATGGGCTAAATTCAAAGAGAGATGAGTATGTTATTAGCTCACTTCCTTTTTTGGAGTCACACCCCTAATTATGCTTTATAAATGACTACTATTCCTACTTCTTTTTGCTAGTGCTACCCCTAATTGTATCTAGACTTAATTAGTGGAAAGTGCTTAGGGATGGTTGGATGTCAAGTTAAGGTCACTATGGTTGATTTAGCTTGACCTTAAGTTAGCTTGTCCATGAGTTGCACTTAACTATGGTTTAATTAGCCTAATCCAACCAAACTAGCCTATATATAAGATTCCTCACCCACATGTAGCTATCTTTGGATAATTTTGAATATAGCTTAGAGAATGAGAGTGAGTATCGCTTGGCTGTGTGAGTTCTCTAGAATGAGTGCTCTTTCTAACTTTCATCAAAGATACCTTCTAGTGACAAGCATCCTCCATACCTATCTCTATCTTTTAGAGTGACTATTCACCCCATCTCCTCCCTTTCCATACACCATTTCTTCTTTCAAATCTCTTCATGGAAGTCAATATCAAAGGAGCAAGAGAAATTGCATCATATGGTATCAAGAGTCTACTTCTTAAGGTTAAGTGTGCTTACCTTGTCTCTTTTTTCAATTTGGTTTTGTCATCTTCTTCTTGTGATTCTTGCTATTTTTCATTCTCATTTCCATGTTGTTATTGTCATCTTATTTCCATTATTGTCTAGTTGTTATTATGTCTTATGGTTCTTTAATATTTTCTTCCATTATATTGCATTTTATGTGTTTGTTTTTGTGTTTTCTTATAGAAAAATTTTAGTTGCTAATGTGTTAGTTTTGTTAATGGATAGATTTGAACTCACACTCTCTCCCTCTCTTTTCTCTCTACATATAGATTGTCACTATACTAGCCTTATAACCCCTTTGTTTGTTTTTGTGTTAATTCAATTTTGTTACTCTTTTCATTGGATCAATTGTTTACTCTATTTTTAGGTTCTTTTTTTTGTGCTTTTAGGGTTTTTGTGTTTTCTTATAGACAAGTTTTAGTTGTTAATGTGTTACTTTTGTTAGTGAATGGATTCAAACTCACGCTCTCTCCTCTACTTTCTCTCTACATATAGATTTTGTCACTATACTAACCTTATAACTCATTTGTTTTTGTGTTAATTCAATTTTGTTGCTCTTTTCATTGGATCAACTGTTTACTCTATTTTTAGGTTTTTGTTTTTTGTGCTTTTACCTATTATTTTAGTTTCTCTAATTTCTGATTCCATATAGAGCCTAACTAGTGACTCCACATCTTTGTGGAGGACCACAATTATGTGGCTTAATTCTCTTGGAGTACAATTATTATTCTATTCTTCGACGAGTTTACTTTGAGTCTTTTGCAATTTTTATTCTCCATTTTTTGTCATTAGATAATCTTGTTTAATCCTTTATTTTGTCACCTAATTATGTGTGGTACCTTTAATATTTTTACACAAAAAGTGTGAGGTGGAATGCTTGTCACTTGTGAAAAATTGAGCATACAAAGACCTTGGTCTTTGGTGTAGTTCATGTCCAAGAATCACACATGCTCTGTTAGTTCTAGTATGTCCTTAATCCTGAAAAATTTTAAAAATATTATTCTTAATTTCTACTAGTTTAATTCATTGGTTTTTTTTTTTCCTTTTATATACCCAAAAGAAAAAGAAAATTTACCCAAATGACTCATCCACACATGATTTACCTAACTAATATATTTTACTATTCATGTTGAGAAATTGGTTGTTAGGGAACCAATTTCTCAATGTGATTTTTTTAATGTAAAAAGTTTATAAAAAATCGATTATTGGACAACTAATTTCTTATAGAATGTTTTTTTTAGATTTATATTTTTAGTCAATTTTAAAATTTTTTTAATTTATTTTTTATTTATGTATATTTCTTTTCATGAATTTTAAAATTAATTTTTTTAATTAATTTATATTTTATTATGTGTTTTATTTTTACGTTATGTATCTTTTTTTGTTTTAATTTTTTTAAACACTTTGTAATTTATTTTTAAATTATATATTTTTTAAGTTAATATTTTTAATTTTTTTAATCAAAATAATTTAAAAATATTAGGTTTAAAAATCTTAATTTAAAAACTTTAAACTAAAAAATAATTATAAAACCTTTTAAAAAAATTTAAAATAATAGAAAATATATACAACATAAAAATAAAATACATAAAAAAAATAAAATACAAATTCACTTAATTTTTTTTAAAGTTTATTTGTATTCATTTTATTTTTTCATGTATTTTATTTTTATATTGTGTATCTTTTCCATTCTTTTAAAATTTTAAAATTTTGTTTTTTTAAAGTTAACATTCATTCAAATTGTTAGATTCAGTTTAGCATATGAGCCTAAGCCTATTTCCTTGTATTTACCTATTTTATAGTGTATATATATAATATCTCTTTGGTTGTAAAAAATACAAGGATTCATGCATATTCAGCTCTTTCTTCATGGTATTTAGAGTCAGGTGGATCCTTGCCTAAGTTTTTTTTCCGGAAATCATGTTTCTTTCCGATTTCCAGCTGTTTTTTGCAGCCGCCACCTGTCGCTCCTCCGTCGGAGCCCCTACGCGCCTCCACGTGCGCAGACAAGCTTCGTTTGTCTTCTCCCTCGCGCCTCCGGCAGCCGCTCGTGGCGGCGCGTCCGACACCCTCTCCGGCGGCGCTTGTCGACGTTAGACTCGCCGTGATCTCCTCTCCTTGGATCTGGTCTCAGATCTTCCATCGGGCCTCGTCTTCAGTTTTCTCTCTCCTTTGGGGTGTTTTTTGTCTTCTCTCCTGCCGCTTTTTCCCTCCGATCTGTCTCTCATGGCTTTCGTAAGGTCTGACTCGTTTTTGTTCACGAACTATGTCAATGTGCCTCTCTCCATTGACAAGTTAGATGACACAAACTATGATACCTGGGCCTCTGACATCAAGCTCTAGCTTAAGGGGCCAAGACTATGTTGATCACCTCACTCAGACAGTTGCCTTAATTGATGAGAAAGATCGCCCACGCTGGTCGAAAATGGATGCTCAAGTTTGTAGTGTTATAAAGTCCACTATTCATCCTTCTCTGAAGCAAATATTTCGGGCCCATGACACTTGCGCTGGCGTTTGGGAACATGCTCGGTTGTTGTACACCAATGATACTCAGCGCCTCTATGGCGTGTGCCAAAATCTATTGAGCATCATTGGCCCCCGCCGCCTTGACAATCCCATGGCCGAATATTTGGGTAAGGTTCATGGTCTTCTTCATAACTTTAATGAATTATTGCTCCTGCTGCCACTCTTGCCTAAGAACTAGAGCAATGTCAGACATTCTTTATGTTGATGACCTTATATGGACTTCCCGATGAGTATTCTTCTGTTCGTGATCAGATTTTGAGGTCTCCGACTGTGCCTACTCTGAACTCTACTTGGTCCACCCTGTTGCGTGTACCATGAAAGTTATCATCGGACGTATCTCCTTCTGTTTCTCATGGTGACTCCTCTGCCTTGATCTCTCAACGTGATGATCGTAATCGTTAGCACAAACTTAGCCGAAGTCGCCCTCGATGTGACCATTGTCACAAACTTGGTCACACCATTGACCGGTGCTATGCACTGCATGGTCGTCTTCCCCGATCGGCTTCTACTGCTGCTGCTGCTCAAACTACCCCCAGTGCTCTTGTTGATTCTGGTGTCACCCCTTCTGGTAGCTCTGGACCTCCGACTCTGTTCAACAACTTTCTGAAATGGTACGAGGAACGTCAGGTCTCCAACTCCACTGCTTCTGTTGCACACATGGGCTCTTCCTTTGCTGGTCTCACTTATTCTGCCTCTTTTGGCCCTTGGGTCCTTGACTCTGGCGCCATCGATCATATATCTGGTAATAAGTCTCTTTTCTCCCTTCTTGTAACTTCTGGTCTTTTACCCTCTATCATTATGGCTAACGGCTCTCGAGCCCCCTCTCATGGTGTTGGTACTGTCCCTATTTTCCCTTCTCTCTCTGTTGATAATGTACTTTATGTTCCTAAGCCTTCCTTTAATTTACTATCCCTTAGTCGTCTCACTCGTTCTCTTGATTGCCTTGTCTTCTTTACTAAAGATTCTGTTTTCTTATAGGACCTAAGTTCGAGACAAATAATTGGGACCGGATGTGAGTCAAATGGCCTTTATCACGTAAGGACATCTGCTCATGTTGGCTCGGTTGTAGATTTCCCTGCTCTCATTCATTCTCAATTAGGTCATCCTAGTCTTGCCAAGCTTCAGTGCCTTGTACCGCGTCTATCTAAGTTGTCTAATTTGTCATGTGAGTCATGTCAATTAGGCAAACATAGTCGTAGTTGTTTTCCTCAGAGTGTCCCTAAACGAGCTGTGTCTCCTTTTGCTTTAGTTCACTCGGATATTTGGGGTCCGAGTCGTGTTAAGTCTAGTTTGGGTTTTCAATATTTTGTAACTTTCATTGATGATTATTCTCGATGTATTTGGTTATTTTTAATGAAAAATCGTTCTGAGTTGTTTTCAATATTTCAGGCCTTTTATAATGAAATAAAAACTCACTTTGGTGCATCTATTCGTATTTTTCATAATGATAATGCTCGTGAATACCTTTCTCAATCTTTTCAGAGCTTCATGTCTTCTCATGGTATTCTTCATCAAACTTCCTATCCCTATACCTCTTAACAAAATGGGGTCGCCGAACGTAAGAATAGACACCTTCTTGAAACAACTCGAACTCTTTTACTTCATGGTCATGTTCCTCCAATATTTTGGGGGGATGCTGTTCTCACTGCGTGTTACCTTATCAATCGCATGCCTTCTTCTGTCCTCCACAATCAAATCCCTCACTCTATTTTGTTTCTCACGATTCCCTTCATCCTTTACCTCCTAGAGTTTTTGGCTCCACTTGTTTTGTGCACAACCTTAGTCCAGGTCTTGATAAATTATCTCCTCGATCTCACAAGTGTGTTTTTTTAGGCTATCCTAGGTTTCAAAAAGGGTATAAGTGTTTCTCACCTTCCCTTCGTCGCTACTTGATTTCTGCTGATGTCACTTTCTTTGAGTCTTCTCTCTATTTTTCATCCAATTCCTCCTCTTCTGAGTCTGATGTCTCCCCCCTCTCCTTTTGTCTTCCATCTCATAGATACCGTTGTTGTACCCACCAACCTGACACCTGCTCTACCTCCTCTCCAGGTTTATCATCGCCGCCAACATGTTCAACTTCCCGTTGGGCCAGCCACTGACTCTACTCCACCGCCAGTTACTCTGTGTCCTCCGTGTTCACAGGTGCGGCTGATCTCCCTATTACTCTTCGTAAAGGTACACGCTCCACTTGTAATCCCTCCCCTCATTATGTTAATTTGAGTTATCACCGGTTGTCTCCATCTTTCTATGCTTGTTTGTCTTCCATTTCCACTGTGTCCATTCCTAAAACTTCCAGTGATGCTTTATCCCATCCGAGTTGGCGGCAAGCCATGCTTGATGAATTGTGTGCTCTTTAGAACAGTGGTACTTGGGATCTTACTCCTTTGCCTTTTGGAAAATCTGTTGTTGGTTTCCGGTGGATCTTTACTATCAAAGTGGGCCCTGATGGCACTATTGATCGCCTAAAAGCTCATTTAGTTGCCAAAGGTTATACTCAGATATTCGGGTTAGACTATACTGACACTTTCTCTCCGGTTGCCAAGATGGCTTCTGTTCGACTTTTTTAAGCCATGGCTGCGCTACGTCATTGGCCCCTCTATCAGTTAGATATAAAAAATGTCTTCCTTCATGGTGATTTGCATGAGGAGATTTATATGGAGCAACCTTCTGGTTTTATTGCTCAGGGGTAGTCTTCTAGATTAGTATGTCGTCTCCGTAAATCTTTATATGGTCTTAAACAGTCTCCCAGGGCATGGTTTGGTAGATTCAGTGAAGTAGTTCAACAGTTCGGTATGAATCGTAGTAAAGCTGATCATTCTGTGTTCTATCGTAATTCAGGAGGTGGCTGCATCTACATGATAGTGTATGTTGATGACATTATTATCACAGGTAGTGATACCCATGGAATTTCAAAGATAAAACAACATCTTTGTCATCATTTTGAGACAAAAGACCTTGGCAAACTTAGATATTTTTTGGGCATTGAGGTAGCAGAATCTAACAATGGGATTGTGATTTCTCAGAGGAAGTACGCATTGGACATTTGAGAGGAGGTTGTGCTAATGAACTCCAAGCCCAATGACACACCTATGAATCCATATGTTAAACTTTTGCCAAGTCAGGGGGAGCCACTTTTAGATCAAGTATAGGAGACTGGTTGGAAAACTGAACTACCTCACAGTCACTCGTCCTGACATATCTTTTGCTGTCAGCGTGGTAAGTCAGTTTCTTAATTCACCTTGCACTGGACATTGGGATGCTGTCATCCACATTCTGAAGTACATTAAAGGAGCCCTGGGAAAAGGTTTGTTATATGGGCATAATAATCATACTCAGGTTGTTGGATACTCAGATGCAGATTATGCAGGTTCTCTCATTTATAGGAGATCTACTTCTGGATATTGTGTCTTTATTGGTGACAACTTGATTTCTTGGAAAAGTAAGAAGCAAGATGTAGTGGCAAGATCTAGTGCAGAAGCAGAGTACAGAGCTATGGCTTTAGCAACTTGTGAACTTATTTGGCTCAAACAGCTCCTTGATGAATTAAGATTTGGAGAGGTTACACAAATGACTCTAATATGTGATAACCAAGCTGCCCTGCATATTGCCTCAAATCCAATATTTCATGAGAGGACCAAACACATTGAAGTAGACTACCACTTCATTCGCGAGAAGAATGTATCTGGAACCATTTCTACCCAGTTTGTTAATTTCTATGATCAGTTAGCCGATGTTTTCATAAAATCATTATGAAGTCCTAGAATTGATTATATTTGTAACAAGCTTGGTGCATATGATTTATATGCACCAGCTTGAGGGGGAGTGTTAGATTCAGTTTAGTATATGGGCCTAAGTCCATTTCCTTGTATTTACCTATTGTATAGTGTATATATATAATATCTCCTTGGTTGTAAAAAACACAAGGATTCATGCATATTCATTTCTTTCTTCACAAATTATACTTTCAAAATAAATTATTTAAAATTTTTTAAAGTTAATTTGTATTTTTTTTTTACGTGTTTATTTTTATGTTATGTATCATTCTCGTTATTTTAATGTTTTTAAATGCTTTGTAATTTATTTTTCAATTTAAAGTTTTTAAATTAACATTTTTAAACCTAATATTTTAAATTATTTTGGTAAATAGAGTTTAATAAATTTAAATTAAAAATTAAAAACAAAAAATAAATTGCAAAAATTTTTTAAAAAATTAAAACAATGAAAAAAGATACACAACATAAAAAAAATAAACAATAAAAAAATTAGGGGTGAGTCATTTGGGTAATTTTTTTTTGTATATAAAAAAAATCCTAATTCATTTCTTGTTCAAGTAGCTCCAAATCTCTTAGCTAGTAATGGTGATATTGCTCTTGGAAATTGATTAGTGTTGATCCTTGTACATAGACACTTATTTATCAAGATGCCAAGCATACACTAAATATCATTTCTAATTTTGAGTTTATCTCTTGTCACCAAATCTAGCTTCAGTTTGAGTTGCTAGGCGTCTTGAGTTTGCAAATTCTTATAAAATTTTGTGGTTGCCTTTACTTGTTTGTTTCTAGTGATTATAATCCTTAAGCTCCTCATTAAAAACTAAATTCAAAAACAAAAAGAAATAGGTGCAGCAAAATAGTATTAAAAAAGAGATTAAAGATGAAAAACAAAAGTGTTGATAAAAAGCCTAAAAAAGAAAAAGTTCAAAATATATTGTGCTCCTAAAACCTTCTAAAAGGAACTTTCAAAATCAATTAAAAATAGCTTGAAATTGTGTGTACCAAGAACTTGTGAACTTGAAATATATCACTTTTAATTTTTTAAATGTTAAATTCTTGAAGTCTATTTGAGTTATGTTTTTACTTTAATAGTACTCTTTTGTATTATTTTGTTCTTTTATTTTTGAAATATCACTTTTGGTCTTTTAGATATTAATTTTTTTTATCCCTTAATGAGCTATGTTTTTTGTTTCATTTGGTTCAAATGTTTTTATTCCTTTTGATGGGATCACTCTTTGTATTCCAATTGGTAGACATTTCTTATGCTGACCAATGTGTTATTTATAAATTTTTTGGCTTATAAAAAAAATAGAGCGTTATTTAAAACACTTTGAAGGATAAAAAATAATGTATTTTACAATAAGATGAATAAAAATAATACAAAAAGATTTTAAAGAACATATTTAATATTTCAAGATTTTTTTAGAAATATAAAACATATTTTAACTTTATGTTTTACTTATAAATATTTGTGCTATGTACAAAGTGTCTAAGATTTGTCTCAAAGTAATACAATGTTTTGTCCAATGTAATTGAAACGTCCATTTGCTCATTATATAAAGCATTCACCCTTTTTTAATCCTAAATACTGTTTTTAAGATATATCAAGGTATTCAACAATCACATACTATACTATTGTCCTATTTTTTCCAACGTTGTGCTGTGAAATACAAAAAAAAATCTAATAGTTGTAAGTAGTTGACAAAACTACTTGAAAGTTATAAAATGAAAATAAAGACATAAATAATTATTAAATTGATAATAGTGTATTTAAAATAATTATAATATATTTTAATAATATAAAATTTATTAACATAAATTGATTAATATTTAAATTTTAAATTACTACAATTACATATTTAATTATAAATTTTTATAATTATATATTTTAATAATCTTAATATTATGCATTAAATATTTAATTATAAAAATTATATTATAAAGTTGTGACGTGTAAGGAGAGAAAAATAATGGCAGACAATTCATTAATGAAAGATAAAATTGTAAAACAAAATCAACTAGTAGTTGAAAACAAGTGATTTTTTTTTTAAAAAGAGCTAACCTGAGTAGCTTGTATTACCTAAAAATGCTAGTTACTAACGTTTTGCTTACCAAACAGAACTGAAGCTATTTTAGTTAGTTTTTTAGTTAACTAATATGACAAACCAGACATACTCTTAGTTTAGCAAAAGAAAAAAAAAACGTGTCTTATGTGTAACAAGAAAAATAAATTTTTTGCTATAGTTTGTTCTTGTTAGTGACAACATTTTTATTAACATTTTGTGATTTGATATTCCATGCACGTCACATTGGGAAGAAGCTTGTTCCTAACAAACACTTTTTAAAGCTTTTATATAAGAAAAATAAGAGTCACATAATGAAATTAGTCTAAATTTTCTAAAACTTTTGTTTATGTGGGAGGATCTACAAAACTATGAACTATTATTCAAAAGTTTCAATGTTCAACTTGTTTGTTATCCTTCAAAGTTATACCTTCGTGAAAGCCTAGATAAATTTGATAAAAAATAATACCTAATGTTGGTCGAAGAGATTTAAAGAATATTTGATGTTATAAAGTGAGTTGCTTAGTGAATATTCTTTAAAGAGATGTGATTAGACATAACTCTTTCTATGAAGTAAACTAAGATAAATTTGTGTTTCTCTCTTTGTCATAGTAATAAGTATTCAAATGTGTTTTATAGAGTTGTCAAATAAGTCTTGGTTGATGTCTAATGCCAACCCAGTTATAGAAAAATATCATTTTTGGGCCCATATAATAATGAGATTTTTAAGCTCCAACCCACCCAACTCCCAAGGGGTTAGGATCATGGCTAGGGTGTTTTCTTTTTGCACTCCTGAATTTCTATTTGCACCCACAATTTTCCAACTTCCCCGGTCATTATTTCTAAACCTTATTTTTTATCTTTCTCCTATACACCCCATTTTCTTTCTCGTTGCTTGTGCTTTCCTCTCTCAGCTCCCTTTCTCCTACCTTTCTTGCCCTATCCCATTTGACCTCTATCGTCCCAATCTCAGAGCATCTCCAGTCGAAGATCAAATTTTTTTTTACCTTAACTCATTTTTTGGTGGACTCTACAATTTAAAGATCTATTCCATTTTTTACTCCAATGGAAGATCACATTTTTGTGGTCTTAGAACACTTTTGGTGGATCTCAATGCTTGATCTTAAATATTGAGTTGAGGAAAGAGACAATAAAAAATATTATTTTTTAATAGTGGGTTGATTGTTCTTGTAGAAGAATAAAATCTCCACTTGGAGATCAACTCTTTTTCTCCAATGGTTGATTTTGCCAAGATCATATTTTGGCTTCAAGATCAGCCTTCAAGAACAACCACTAGAGATGCTCTTAGTTTCTTGTTAAATAGTAAGTCATGTTTTACACTTGTTTCTTGTTAAACATGTTTTCACACGTTGCAGATCACTCGATCCACAATATGCACTTTTGAAACAAAATACATATTACGGATAAACTAATCCTCAATATGTACTTTGGTTCCAAAATACATATTAGGGATCAACTGATTTGCAATATGAAATGAATTTAGCACCTTAACTACATTAAGGTGGGTCTAGAAAAAATCATGAACAATATTTGATTCTTCATTTACTGTATGGTAGTGAATATACATGCCATGTTCCAATAACATCATATATTGTTGCTTTTTTGTTCTAAGCCCGCTCTCAAATCTCTTGAATGAATATCTTGCATTGTATATCTGTTTAATTACCGTCATATTCTTCTCATTATGCTTTTTCAAAGTCAGTAATATGTGTTTTGATTTGACCATGCTCTTGGTCATATCTACCAACAAAGTCTGCTCTTCATTAAGTAACCAACCAACATATTGACGCCAACTAAAATGTTAGCTAGATCATGATTGTGAGAGCCATAGATAATCTTCATTATCCACCCTTCATTATTCTTTAGTAGTCTCCCTCTTAGTCTAAATAGAAACCCACACTTTCTGCTTTTGACTGTATGTTAGACGAGATCTTTGTTGTACCTTCTATATTTACTACCTCTTTTACACACCAAAACAACATATGTTTTCCTTTCAGATTGCCCGTTGGTTGTGTCTGACCTCATTATGATAATTACAAATCCATGTTGGAAAGCAATATTATGATCTCATTTAATACTTTTATCATGGCTAGGAAACACTTGCAGAAATAAAAAAGAAAAAACGCCAAAATTGATAACAACCACTATCAAGATTTAATAGTGTTGAACATAAACAATTTAATTACAGGTCTGTTATAAAGGGTTTACTACAATCAACGTTATGTTACTAATTCCATAATTGTTCATTTTATTTTTTTTCAATTGCATGTCCATATCAATATCATTAATGTCTACTTCTTCGAATCCAATGTTCAAATAATCTTTTTCCACGTCTTAAGCTAGAATAAATGATTAAAAAATAGTAAATAAAATAAATAAAAAAATTAATAAAAATATTAACAAATTAATAAATATGTTAACAAATTAATAAATATATTAAAAAATTAAATAATAAATGGGTTTTGAATCACCTTATCTACAATTAGAATTTTATCAATTTCAGATAGTGGATTGTAGTTAAGGAAAAAACAATTTCTTTGTTACAGAACATGTTATTCATAATGTACTTAAAAACTATTCAGTTGCACATCAATTAATCTGTAATTGTAAAAAATAACTTTAATAGAGCTCACGTGTAGTGCTATAATAAGGAAATATACAATCTTCCTTTCAAGTGAAACTTTAATGGAACACACATTGAACACATTGTTGCAATGGGGAATCGACAACAAAGGATTTGAGCAACAAAAGCAAAAACACAAGTTAGAGAAGAAGGGAACTGAGAAAAGATAAAGGGTTTTGCTGGTTTTAAAAGGATTGTCTGGACAATTAAGAAAATTGTTGGGTGCAAATAAAAATTTCTTTTGGGTACCTAAAGCACTTTAAATAGTACTTAAAATTGTTTTTAAATACTATAAAAAGAGTTTAGATAGCATTTGAAAGACTAAAAAAAATAATTTGTAGGGACCCAATACTAAGAAAAAATTTATTGGAGACTCAATGAAAAATTTGCTAATATATTGAGAACTAAAACTTATTTAAGCCTAAATAGTTTTTTGGATTTACATATTAAGAATATTTCTTTATTTTTAATTTTCTTTAGGTTTAAATTTATTAATTTTGAATAACTTAAATAGAATTTTTATTTTTTAAAAAAAATTAATTATATTGTTTAGAAGTATGTTAACATTTTCTTTTAGTGCGCGTTTAACACAAATTTGAACAAAATCCATATGCACTTTTGTCTTTTTGAGAATTTTTCAAACTTCGTGGATTTTGCGACACCCATGTGGGTGATTATGTGATACACTTTCTCTTTCAGCATGCCTCTCATTCCTACATGAGGTATTCAACACCATTGTGGCCAAACCCCTGGTGCACTTTCTCTTTCGATGCATATCTCATGTCTTTGTGGAATATATTACATCTTTGTGAAAAATCTCTGATGCACTTTGTCTTTCAATGCGTGTCCCACACCCGAGTGAGATATGTCATATTGTTGTGGAAAAAACCCTGATGTAGTTTCTCTTTCAGTGTTTCTTCCACACTAGTGTGGGATGTTTTACAACATTGTGAAAAAATCGTGATGTGATTTCTCTTCAAACGTGTTTGCCACACCTTTGTTGGATGTTTCACATTGTTGTGGCAAAAACCCTAATTCATTTTCTCTTCCAATACGTTTGGTACACCTTTGTGAACATAGTCACATCACTGTGTAAAATCTCCTGATACACTTTATCTTTCAATGCATCTTTCAAACCTCTGTGTAGATAGTCACATTGATAGTAATGATTGAAACTTTATTTTCTATTAGGCTTATACAAATTATAATTAGAATGTTACTTAATAAACAAATATTTTTTTAGTAAAAAACAAAGACAAAGTAAGTAATGTATTATTGCATAAAATAATAATTTTATATGCAAACAAATGATAATGATATCAATTCTCAATAACTAAATATTGAATAATTTAAATCCCGAGTCACTAATAAATTTTACTTCAAAATATCAAGTACACTTTATTAGTTCATCTTAAACATTAAGAACAAAATCCAATAACTAACATAAAAAACACACATGTGCAAGCACACACACATATATAAATCAAAATCTCAACAAACACAAATATATACATCAAAAGGATTACAAACGAGTGTCATAAATTACATTCAATCCCAAAAACAAAGAAGAAGATATATATAAATAAAAAAGGATTACAGAAGAATACACACACATCTATATAAATCAAAATGATTACATAAGAATTTGATAAATTACATTCAATCCCAACACACAGAAGATTAACTACTCATGATGAGGAGAGCAATCCTCTTTGATAAATAGCAGATGAAGAAACATATCAATTTTACTTTTGCCCAAGAGCTTGAGCTTCCTTGCTTCTTCTTTGTTCTCTCTTCAATCTTTTTGGCCTCTAATTCCTTTCTTGCTTCCCTCTTTTTTTCTTTTATATTTTAAACATAGAGCAGACATAAGTGACTAATTTGGTCAGCAAATTTAAATTTGTTGAGCGGATATGAATCCTTCATGATGAAGAAAGTTCAATTTGTTGAGCGATTTTAGTTTCGCTTAACAAGTTTCTTCTCATTTTTGTATCTTCTGCCAATTTGCTAAGTGGTTTTGAATCCACTTAGCCAATTCTCTAGAGCAGTTTGTAATTGATTTTCATTAAAAGTTTCTTATCCATTGAAACCACTCATGAAGGACAAGAAAATTTCTCCCTGCATCCTATTAACTTCTTCATGCACCTCTATAAAAAATTACATTAACAAAAATATCCTTAAATTTTTTTACACCTTTTGAAATTATTGTTTCAGATATGTGCTTTATACAATCTGCAAGGCTATTCGGAAGAACTATTCCGAATTGTATAAAATGTATGTGTAAATTTTATAAGATCCAAATCAAGCTTTCCATATGAAATGCTTTTATATAGCACAAATCTAGATCAAGCTTTATAGATTATATAAAGGAAATTTCTTTTAAGACTCTCTCATTTGTTATCCACACCCCTCAATGTTTACAATTTTTTGCAAAACCCCAAAACACCCTCATCTTCTTTTATCCTAGGTTTTGTGACAAAGCACTACCTAGCTTCACAGCTGCACACACAACTCTATCCACCTCTTTGAAAAAACACCTTCACCCTCTTAGAACATACATGGCAAAGAAAGTTTCTAAAAATAAAGTTGAAAAAAAAATATTTGAAGAGGGTGCTGGTGCAAAATGGAGAAGTTAATGTAATTTTTCAAAGAGGTTGTAGAGGGGTACTTGCAGCCGTGAAACTGAGTGATGTTTTGTAAAAAAAATTTAGAATAAAAGAGGGTGAGAATATTTTGAGATTTTTCAAAAAATTGGTAACATAAAAGGATGTGAATAAAAAATGAGAAAATGTTAAAAGAAACTGTTTTATATAAAATGCATATGCAAAATGCTGAATTATGGTTGCAATTTTGGAACACTAGAATAACACCCCGGGATTACATGCTTAGTTACATTTATGCTTTCGTCAAATTTTGGGAAGCATTAGTATGGAAACAATAAAATTGTGGGATTCCAAGCACAACATTAATTATTTCGGATTGGGGGAGAGGAGTGTCGGGTAAGGGGTCTAGTCAAAGGGTGAGGAGTGTGCGGGAGGAGGGGCTAGCGTGAACTAAGTGCACCGGGGGCGACAGACAAAGAGTGGTAGGTGAGGGGCCTAAGTACAGGAATGAAATGTACAGTACCGATAGGTAATTAGAATTTGATTTATGAGTTTTGAAAAATCCAGATTATCTATTCTAAAACATTTCTTCCTAATTTTAATGAATTCAGAATAAGTAATTCAGATTTTTCTTTTAACAAATTCATATTACTTGAGGTCTTAAAATTAGCAATGGAATGTTCCAATATAAGTAATTCAGATTTATCAAAAACTAAATCTAAGTTACTTATTCCGAAATTGAACTCCCACACACCTTGTACATATATTATAGTAAG
This sequence comes from Psophocarpus tetragonolobus, assembly GCA_037954015.1. Taxonomy (NCBI): domain Eukaryota; kingdom Viridiplantae; phylum Streptophyta; class Magnoliopsida; order Fabales; family Fabaceae; genus Psophocarpus; species Psophocarpus tetragonolobus. The sequence goes on along the minus strand of CM075692.1, from coordinate 519,422 downwards.
AGCAACATGGAAATTTAGAAAAATATGGAGGTGTTTGAAAAAACACATAGATGTAGAGATAAAAATCCGAACGACTAACATCTCTAACAAAGATTTCTTTTTCTAATTCTTCTTGTCTCTTTTCCAAATCCTTAAAGAAGGATAGCCCTAAATGTCATTGCTTATGTTTTTATTGTTTCATTTTATTAAATTCAAATCTAACCCTTTAGCTAAGATATTTGAGCTTAATACACTCGAATCAATGTATTGTTGGTAATCTATTAACACTTTCATTTAGGAATTTTCATTTCACAGCTACCATTTTTTCATTTAACACCTATTTATCTAAATAATTTTTGAAAAACTCAAAAATACATTTTAACCTAATTATCTATCCTAACACCTACCATAAAATTAACCTTATTTCTCTTTACACATACTTTAATAAATTAACCTTATTTACTCACATTTCAACATAAAATAACTTATTCTATGAAATAAACTTTTCGAACAAAGAAAAAATTAATTAAAAAATTTATTTAGCTATATATATTATCTTTACAAAATTTTATATTTTAATAATATAATTTATTTATAACATAATTTTTAAAAATTTTATATTTTAAAATATAAAATAAATAAAATATAAAAGTTTATTAGAGAAAACCTTCTCCTAATAAACTTTTATATTTATAAATTTTATATTCTTATTTTAATTAGAAAACTTATATATAATATTTATATTATATTTATAAAATTTTATATTTTAATAAGATAATTTATTTATAATATAATTTTTTAACATTTTATTAAAATTTTATATGATAAAATATAAAAATATATAAAATATAAAATTTATTACGAAACTTTTTCTTCGACAATACACCACTGGAAAAGTAAAAATACATTGTAAATTACTCTAATTACTTTGAATCTAATTATATAACATTAATTACTTTGAGTCTAATTCCTCTAATCTCTCATTACTCTTATTCAGTTAAGTCTAATTACACACGTTAATTACTCTAATTATTATTATTATTATTATCATTATCATAATTACACTGATGTTAATTACTCTAATTATTATTATTATTATTATTATTATCATTATCATAATTACACTGATGTTAATTACTCTAATTATTATTATTATTTCTGTTATAATTAAATTGAGACTAGCAATATTTACATGTAATTTAATTTTTTGTTATAATTAAATCAAGACTAATAACATTTACGAGTAATAAGTTTTTTTTTTTTGTTTTTTTCTTCTCTGATTGTGCACTGTCAGAGAAGCAAAAAATTTTGCAAATTTTTTTACTTCTTTGGCACTAAACTGTCAATGAACAAAAAAATTTGCAAATTTTTTTACCCTCATGCAGAGTAAAAAATAACGGGTATATTGGTGGGAAATGAAAATAGAATAGGTGTGAAATAAAAATCCTTTTCATTTACCTCCTATACCTGGTATCGATATTTGTAGACACTTCACTGGCATATATCCTTGAACTACCCAATTCTTTAAATAAAGATAAAAAAATCCAAAATAATTTCACGAGATATAGAAGTATGTATATGAAAAATAGAAATGATCTCCTTTAAAGACGATTTCAAGAAAAATGGAAATGCGTCCATAAAAAAAATAAAATTATTAACAATTTAAAGAATTATAAATTTAACTAATTTAGTCTTCAAAGTGTTTTAGGAATCAACTTTCGCATTGATATAATCATTAGAAGGTAGTTTGCGTGAATATTTTTAAAGATTTAAGTGCTAGCATTTATAAGTTTTAAGAACCAAAATAAGATTTACTCAATTATTTTGTTTATAAAAAAATATTTAAAGACAAAATTACATATATCTTTTAGGGATGAAAAAGAAGGTTTAGGCAAAATTGATATAGTTTATATTTGTAAATAATAGGAAATGATTTCTGATGACAATAGTTTATAGTTTTGATTTGTTTTTAAAAGTATATTCTTAATTTACATTTATAACATTACCATTATATATTTATTGTTTTATAAAATTTTACAAGTATCAAAATATGTATTTTACACATCGGACAGGTTCGTTGGACTCGGTAGAAAATAAAAGAGTTAGTATAAGTGCGTTTAACGTAGAGGAACCAAAAGAGTGAGTCTCAGTGAATTAACTCTTGAACTATTATGATGTCAGAAAAATGTCTAAGAAGAAAGAAATCTACGTACTTGTAGACAAGATGCAATAGTAGACAGGCCAGGCGATTTCACATCCAACAATTTTGATTCCATTTCCATCACGTACATGCATGCACATGCAGGAGCTGGTGCGTATGTGTTAAACGTGCAGTATAAGAAGAAATTCCCACACAACATCAGAGAGACTACTGGGGTTGGGGCCTTGTCTGTACGATAAAAATGTCTTTTCCAACTAGACATCCTTCCACATCCTGTGGGCAACCAAACTTTCTCTCGAGGAAAAACCCAACTGCACAAAGCCGTTGACCAAGTTGTTGACGGAAAACTGAGTCAACTGACAGTGGTTTCTTACTATAATCAACGGTCAAACGGATAACCTCCCCATCTGCAGGCCCTGCACCACGTACCAGCAATTCCTCACTGAAGTTTGCAAAAGCCAGGGTTTGCACTTGCCCGTCAAATTTCCCAGATGATATGCGCCATGGCGTACCCCGGGTTCCAGAAGCCAGAGTTTCACCAAGGCCAGAAGCAATCTCAGCCGCCACACAATTATTATCCTGGTTTGTTGGGCTCACAGTATGCAGTACAAATGATAAATCTGGTGAAATCATTTCTTGGATCAGAATTGCCATTGAAGCTTGCTTCTGAGGAACACCAGCAGCACGGCGGCTCAAAACTGCTCTCCGAGTGTACAGTGAAGCCCATACTTGGCTAACTGCATTTCCAAACACTGTTGGATTAGAAGGACTAACGTTCGGTATTGATTCATAAAGTCCAGCTGCTGACATTCCAGCTAAGTCCTCAACGTTGGCACTGGATCGAACAATTAAACGTGCATTGCTTGGGAATATTCTCCCAATGCTTTCAATGATGTCTTTTGATGGCCTCAGGGAAGAAATTAATTCCTGGAGTTGATGGCATAGAATATCAAGTTCACCACCTTCCAGTTTTGCTGTTTCTATCTTTTCCAGTATAGACTTGAAAGCTTCAGTGGAATTGCTCTTCTCTAACTCCAGTTCCATGGATCCAAATGGTAATACTGCCCCAGAAGGAACTCGAAACGAAGCAGGCACTCCCTGATCACTGTAAACTGTCATTCAAAAATCAGATTTAGAAATATGATTTGCCAGAAAACATGATTGTTAATTATTAATATTTTATTTCCGTAAATATGTATCAATTTGTGCCTTGGATGGCCACACAATGTATTTAAAATAAGCAAATAGGATGAAATCTGAACATTGTTGATTACTTTCGATCTCTCTAATAATGATTAAGGATCATTGCGTAAAGAGTAAATCTTCAATTATTATCTAATCATAAATAAGAAAATAATATTTAATATATCATACTCCCCCTTGGATGGTTGTGCCAGATAATTAAGGAATGCAGTGGCGACAGGTACCATTCACCCATGAATAAAGCATGCCATGAGATGGAAAAATTAGAGAAAAGCAGTGGGAAGTGTCTTCAGAAGGATCTTTGGGAATGGTCCTAGGAAGGGTATTCCACAAAAGTCTTTGGAGATGTGTTGTGCATAATGTGCAAGAATTTTATGCGTCTGCTTAGGGCTGCATGCGACAGTGTTTTGAGTTAGCTGCGTATGTGGATAACATTACAACTGCTGGCAATGATCTCCAAAAAGGGTCTTCAAAAAGGATTTCTGGGAAGGGTCTCTAGAAAGGGAGGAGACAATATAACAGTCAGTCACTAGATAGTGGATCCACCAACAAGGAAATTGGTGATATGAAAACGGGTCACCAAACGGTGGGTTCACCGGTGGCCTATGGCCACCAGCAAACAATTTATAAATTAAGAGTCTATTTTCAATATTGAGTGAATAATAACAACAAAGTCTTATCCCAATTAGTGAAGTTGATTACATGGATCACACAATGCCATTCAACATAGTATAAGTGAGTTATTATTTAATCTAAGATCCCCTTTGACAACTTCCTCCAAAGTCCTTTTTAGTCTCCTCTTTCTCCTTTATACAGGACTAAAGACCATGCAATGAATATTGAGAAAAAAAAAAAATCAGAAACTTAAAATATGCAGAAAAAATGCAATTGACGTCTTGAGTGACTAAGAGCACAATTAATCATTGGTTATATGTGTTTTAAGTTAACATGCTTAAATTAGATGACATATGTTGGAAAACCCACGTTGATTGGTGATATGATCAAGTAATAGTATAAGTGATGTACAAATCTTATCTTACAAGCCGGTTTTGTAAGATTACAATTTTAAGATAGTATCATAGGCTATTCTAAATCCATTCAAATGTCACCCACCATTTCATATCATCCACACACCACATTCAATAATATTGTGGGTGAGAGGCTGTATTGGAAAAGAAACTTAAGTCCCACGTTGGCTAAGGATAGTGCTAAAAATACAATATATAAATGGGGGACAACCCTCACCCTTTGAGCTAGCTTTTGGGGTTGAGTTAAGCCTAAATCCATATTCTAAGATCACATGGCATTAGTTTATCCTTTTTTTAGTGATAAAAGTTTATCAAGAGGAAAGTGAGGGTTCAAAAGGACACCAAAATTAAATCACTCCAAGTCCAAACTAAGAACATCTGATTTTGATAATTAAAACAAATTGTTTATGATGGACCAGAACATGCTAGAATTGAAAAAAAAATGCTGGGCACAAATGTCATAGCTTAGGGTTTTAGCTCATTGGCTCTTTGATGGACATTGAGAATTAAGACTTAAACACACATACCCCCAATGACTGGAAAACAATATTAACCTTTTCTTATTAAGTAAAAAACTGATTGGTTCTTTTGGGATGAACAAGACATCCTCCTAGAAAAATGAGAAAACAGGAACAAAATTTCAGCTCAAAAAATAACATAGCATCAATTTTCAGATGAACAAGATTTAAAACATTGTTTCAGTAACATTCTGTAAAAGATAGACATCTTGAGCTGGATAGTTTAAAAAAAATCTTGAGCTGGATCTCTGTCCTTATGAGTGTTAGTAAACCACAGAGAGATATCATTAGAACAGGATATTGTATCATTCTCTAAGAAATATAGATATCATTAGAACAGGTCTACAAGAGATTGTATCATCCTATGAGAAATATATCAATAGAAAGATAAAATATGCCTCCACTACTTGAATTGAAGTTACTCAATGCAATATCGATGGTTTGATATATAGTTAAGCAACACATTGCTTTTATTGAAACTTACCTTTATCAGAAACTGCAGATAACGATGATAAATGACCACATGCAGCAGCCTTTGCCCCTGAAGTCTGTATCTCTGCATCAGCAAGCAAGATAACTCCGCCAGAAGAAGCACCCTTGATATGAAAAGAATAATATTCAGTTGAGGTCATTTTTATAAAGAATTAAAAGAATGGTAATTGAATATAAATTCGGCATATAAAAATCAATACTCAGAATAATGAGTTAGATTGATATGACATGTCATAAAATAAAGCATTAACATCTATTTATACTAATAATTAAGTCCATTACTGCTGAAGTACTGCACTACTACCAATGCCAATAACACTAGTTGACTAATAACCTAACAAGATTCATCACATAAGAATTCTAATGCCTTAATGAAAACAAATCAAATTCTCTGCATAAATTCTAAAAAATACTCTGAAAACTTTATGTAGAAAGTAGAATTAAGAGAATGATAACTGAATAAATTTTCTGCATATAAAAACCATAACTGAGTAATGAGTTAGATTGATAGACAAATTATAAACTTATAATACAAAGCATTAAGATGTCTTTATAGTTTATATAAATATTAGGTCAAGCACTAGTGTAGTACTACTAGTTAGGTTTTTTAAACTGGACCGTACCAGCTGGTTCATCCAGATAGGCTGACAACCACTAGTTAGCCAGCCAACATAACTACAAAACCAGAATGTTAAAAAACCTGTCAAAAACTGGCTAAATGTTAAAAAATTTTGGTAAAACAGGTTGGTCAGCAACTAGATTTGCTTATAAAAATACACACAATGTTATGTTGCTGCCTAAAAAATTCCAAAAATGTTGTCTTCCTGTTTGAAGTCAAAGTTGAGGTATATGATGCAGTGATCACTCACACCTCCACAATGATAGAGCCCCTTGCTACTGACGATGACCAGAAATCCTCTAGTTGCCAGAGTGCGAAACAACTAGTTTGTCTTTCATAGATGCTTGCTCAAGTTCGAAATAAAACTTTCATTGCTTTATTTTTCACTTCTCACATGCTGGCTTAGAACACCCTGAACTTATTTCAAGAGCAGTGACGATGGTAAGGGCATGTTTGAATAATATTTTTTAAAACAGTATTAAAACTTGCTTGATATCATCTGTTCTTATTTTCTGTTTTGGAAACAAGTTTTGAAAACCAAAAATCAGAACAATTTAAAGATATTTTCTTAACTTGTTTTTCTAATTTTTCTTGTTAATGTATCTCTTCATTTTCACCCCTTTTCTTAGTGACCCAGCTCTGCCCAAACCCTCCATCTCAAAGATCATTGGTTAGAGGAATCGTCATCATTGCCAACAATTTTTTTGTTTTCTTTTCTTATTTATTCTCTAATCTGAAAAGAAAAAAGTCATGAGGAGTTAGGTGCAAGTGCCGGTGACAACATATGTTCACAAGAAGCCTTGTGACAGCCCATGAAAAGAACAGTGGAAGGGAAGAAGACAGTGCACATTAATGGCTTAGATGATGCTTGCAAGTTTCGATAACAAGGCAGAGATGAGCTGTGTGGTGACAGTGCAAAGGTTCAAGAGGAAAGATAAAAGTGCAGCTGTTGCAGGGTGTGGTGTGAACGTTGCATACAACAAGACATGAGATAGATGGATGTGCTTAACCAGTAGGTTAGGTTGGGAGTGGATGATTACCTGTTAGATTCATGGACTACTTTCTCACTTTTAAAACTGTTTTCAAATTAACATCATCGAACAACTTTTTTCTTGTTATGTTTTAAAAAGCAGTCCATTAAACTGTTCTACAATAATTATTTTCAAAGAGATATAAGATGACTCAGTTGGCTTAAAAAGGAGGGAAGTGAGGAAAGGTCATAAGTTCGATCTTCACCACCAACAAAAACTAACATTACTAACAAGTAACAACACTAACATTTGACCTATAAAAAAAGTTTTTAAAAACTAAAATGAAAATAAATTGTCCAATTCTTCAACTCTAAATCTCACCACTTTCACCAACCTGGAAGCTTATGTCTTATCTCTAAATTATCAACTCAGCCAAAAAAACACTGAATCTGTTATTCTCTACCTGATCAAAATTGGAGATTCTGCCAGAAGAAAAAGAAGGAACCTCAACTCCAGAGACACAGTCATCAGAAGAACTACTAATGGAAGAATTTTCATCAGTGTCAACTGAAGAGGACAACTTCAGATTAACACCAGCAGTTGATGCTTCCAACCTGAAAAGTTAAATTGAAACAGGGAAGGAGAAAATGGAAAATATTACAGCATTAAATCTCTCATTATATTATATCAAAATATTCTGAATAAAATTATTCAGTTTTAAAAACAAGTAAGCATGGATAGGGAAATCATCTTGACAATATAACCTCACATATGACCCAATCAGCCTTTGTATATCAACAACTTTTTCATCATCTTCACAAGTGACAAAGACAACCTTTTCCTGTAATAAACAATAGCTGCGTAAATCTCATTAACCTATTGTGTATATTCAAACTTCTAAATCATTATTTGGATACTTAGAAAGGAGACTTTCCTGCCGTGCCCTAACACCGAGATGAGATAAGTGAGGCAGTTCTTGCTGAAGTATAACTCCCACTATGTTCCTCCCTGCAGCTGTTACCTGCCAGTGTAATTGACTTACAAATATTAGTATATTTACTGTTTCCATAAACTCCAATAAATATAAGTGTATGTACCTCTTCATCACCATCAGCTTTGTTAACAAGCAGGATAATAGGTCCTTCCACTGATGATGGCAGTGAACCAGGAACAATTCTTTCAACCTAGGTCAAAGAAACCCAAATTCATGTTAGTTAAGCATGAGAACATCCCTACCCTTGTTTATTACTGTTAAGACGAGAAGGTCCGTACGTTTGTAAAACCAAACGATCTAAGACATACCCTGAGTGTTTTTATAATGATAAACAAAATTAAGTTTGATCATCTAATGGTTTATTATGAAAAATGTATACAGATGACGAACAAAAGTTACACTAGACTAAATAATCATAAAATTAATTATACAACGAACATAAAATGCATGCTTAAAATGAATAGAAGCTCTATAAGTAAAGTGTAAGAATAGTCTAATGATAAGCAACAGACACACCTGAAGAGTCTAGTCATACCGCTAGAAGATCTATACATAAGTGCTAAGAGCATCTACTATGCTGCACTAAGAAGCATCTTGTCATATGCAAAGATAACTATGTTGACATTAGAAACATCATATCTTGTGAGTTAGGGAAATTCCTTACGGTAAAAATCTTATAGTAACAACAAGATGTTGAACCTCTTATTTATTGATATAATCTTCTATTTGCTTTGCAGAATGTTGCATCAACGTACACAACCAGACGATATCTTATCAGGTCAAAGCAGCGTGTTTATCGAAAGATGATTCAAACTTTTCAAATATGCTATGTAAAAATTCGGTGTTTGGATTTATTCACAACTACCTAATCGACAATAGAACAATTCAAAAGGATGTCAAACACAGAATGAAAGTTAAGAGAAAGAACTTAGTCTATGCACAACTCAATGTTCAGGAGTTGTACTTACATGATGTGACAACACAATGCCCCTCCTCAATAGTTACATACATTCAGAGCCTATATAAAGGATATCCATGCATGAAGAACAACAAAAAACTCCAATAAAAAGCCAAAGCTATTACGTTGCAATCTCTCTAAAAGATCAAGCAAATAATCAATTTGTGAACAGACCGTCTAGTGTCAAGAGCGAACCTTGTATATCCTTCACCTTGTGAAGTAATCATTTGTGAGCTTATTTGTACATCCTCTTTGTTGAATGTTAGTATTATACAACACATCTTATAACTTGTTGGCCATAAGTGACTTTATGCAAAGGAATACTTGAGACATAAACTCAGGGAGAGATTAAGTGGACAATCAGGAGTGGTTAAGAATACTTATTGTAAGTGAGAAGTTGCAGTAAGAATACTTTTGTTGTATATTAGTGGATATATAGTGAAACCTTCTAAGAATTGCTTGGAAGAGAACTTGACGTAGCTCAGTTGGAGTGAACCATATGAAAACATTTTCTTGTTACATTATATTCTAATGCTATTCTTTTTTGTCTGATTTTACTTTGAATTGTTTTATAAGGTCTTTTCTGAACTTGTTTTTGCAACAATTAACTATCCGCTAGACTATTTACTATCTTAGAAATCTCCTTAAGCTTCTTAAGAGAATATTTGTGAAACGATTTGTGAAAAATTTCTCATAGCTCTATTCAATCTCCATTAAGAGTTAACCTATTATTTTAGTTAACTATTTGATTATCGCATTATGTAAATGTGTCTTGGATGACCACACAATGCCTTTATTTGTAATGAGCATATAGGATCAAATAGGAACACTTTAAGAATCAATCTAATAATATGTAATAAAGAGTAAATCTCCAATTACTATCTAATCATAAATAAGAATAATATCTAATATATAGTCTTTAACATCCCCCCAAGCTGGAACATATGTGATATGAACCAAGTTTGTTACAAATGTGATACATCTAATAAGAATAAAAACAAAAGGTGGTTCTAGTCATGTAGTTGCATCGAATAAACATGGCTCAATAGTAACCAATGAAGGTCCCATAGTGACGATAGAGACCTGTGTGATACTTTTCAAAGATGTCACACAACATATGCATGAACTTGATGTGCCAAGGCCTTGCTTGGCGTCACATGCAATGGTGTTTTGAGTTGGCTGCATATGGATGACATGTGTCTCCTTCCTATTTGTACTTTACTGTTTCCATTGACTCTATCTTGCCAAGAGTGATATTTGAGACTCCAAAGGCTCTTGCAATGATGGGTGACGCTTGGTGATTAAGAAGATGGAAATGATAGCTCGGTAGAGAAAATAGACCCACCTTTTGGTTCCATTAACTTAACACAAATATGCTATAGGCTGCAATTGGGTCTTTGCAATCAAAATAAATCTTGATGGATTGATTACCATGCCATATACTGGTCACCAAAGGGTATATGCGTAGAGACCTTGGGTGTCGATTGAAGCATTTTCTCTATTTGCTAATACTTCGAGTCTTCAACTTGTCAACTCTCTCGTGTTGCTTCTCATCATTGATAACTTCACCAGTTTGGTATTAAGAAAAATTTAATATTTAATTTCCCAAGCCTACTTTGGGATGCTAACTGAAATGACTTTAGTTAGTTGCAATACAATATTTAAGCTAATGCTATTTTGTCCCTCTATCCCCTATTTTTCAAAATCTATAATTTTGGTTCCCAATTTTAAAATAGAGATATTAGTCCCCTAATTTTGTAAAATTTGGTTATATTAGTCCCTTCATAAAATTGGGAGTGTTGACAACTGAGAGGCCAACCTGACATGAATAAAAATTTAGTTACATGGTATGAGATTATTAGTTTATCCCATGTCATAATCAATGTTAATTTAGTAATAATCAATACTTTCATTTGACAGAAGGACCAATATTGCAGATATTACAAAATTGTGGGACTAAATATCTTTATTTTTAAAATAGGAGAATTGAAATTACGGATTTTGAAAAATAGGGGACTAGGACTATTTAGTTGCATTCTCAGTTTTCTTGTTTTTCTAGCATATTTTCAGCTAGTTTTCCAAATATTTCATTTCTTAAAGAAGTATGAAAATTTAGGAAAATGGGTTTAGATACAATTAATTTTTCATTTCCCAACTAAGGAAAGGCAGTGACAATGGAGGTGGTGGTGAAGGTTGGATTGGGGGGCGTGAAAGGAGTATGAGAGGAGGCGGCGATAGTAGCAGTAACAGAGAGCTGATGGATATAGAAGGGGCGAAAGGGCATAAGAGGTGATTACAGTGGCGGAGGAGAGGGGACAAAGGTTGGCGTAGGAGATGTAGAAGGAGTGGGAGAGATAGTGGTGGCGAAGATCAAGGTGAAAGACACAGAAAAAGCGTGAGAGGTGAAGGTAGAGGCGGCAAAAAGAAAAGGGGAATAGAAACTCAATGTAGTTAAAGATGAGACTATGTTTTCATTGAAAAACTACTTTGGATAGTTTTCTAATTTTTTGGAAAACCAGTTTTCCATTTTCCAACAATTTTCTTTATATGTTTTCCAGTTTCCTTTTGTCTTTTTGGAATAATTTTCTCTGTTTTCCTAGAAGACACTCCAACTAAACAGCTCCTAAATGTTTCTATTTTAAAATAGGGTACCCAAATTTGCATTTAAGCCCAATGTTTAGGACTATTCCATATTCTGATACAGACTAGGATCTATGCTAGATAGATGATCCAATAAAATATGACTATTTCTTTTATGGAAATTTGGTGACGTGAAAAATTAAAAAAAAATGTTGTACAGAATAATAATTGAGACAAGTTAGGCATGATTATGATTTATGCTCCGTCATGCAGTTAGTGTCAGATTGTTAGTAGTTTTAGTATGAGGAGTCGAGGATACATTCACTTCTAAGATACCTATGCAAGGGATTCACTTTTGTAAATTCAATAAGGGTTTTCTACAAAGATCTCTCTCATATTACAAAGAGTAAATACCATAATAATATTATACATGATATTTTTAAATGCAAGTAGGTAGTGGGGTACCTGAACAAGTTTTCCTGAAGCAGCTCCTGGAACAAGAACATCCCAACCTTCAGAACCAAGGGTACTTCTAACAGCTTTTAGAAGAAGAGTACATAGTTTTGAAACCTGAAAAATCACACTAGAAATTTACAGCAGGAAAGTTAGATATTATGTTTATACTTGTATGTTTAGTAATGAAATCCATAATCTAGGAATAAATATGACAAGAAATCAATGATGCGGATGATAACACTTAAAGACTATAATTCCTGAAAATTTTCTCTTACTAAATTGCAAAGGATAATATACCCCAAATAAAAAATGAAAAATATAAATGAAAACATGTTATCATACCCAGCTCGAATCTCAGCTTCTGTATATGTCCTGACACTGTTTTCAGGTATTCCTAGAGCTTTTCCTAGCATCTGCACAATTTAAAATGATGTGTTTGTTTATTTTAAGTTATATCCATTTCACATGAAGAAGAACCTAGCTTTGAAAACAATCACAAGGTATGCATTATTTAGCTTCGGAATGAAGGATGAGCTACTATCAAGATTTCCTATGTCTAAATTGAATTTTTCTCTTCGAATTTGGGTTTGGCTCCAATAGCATTAGATGTGCTTACAGTAAGTATGTGTATTACAACATATGTAATCCTTTATTTATAATCAATAAGAGTACAATGTAAGGAAGCATTATAATGACAAACAATGAGTATAATTCCTAATTATTACATATTTCCCTATTACAACAGATCAAGTCATATCTTTAATAGTCCCAATGTTGATGTTCTGATCCATTTCTGATTAAAGGATATACTCAGTGGACAGACTTTTTAAATATTTTGTATTCCCAACCGTGTCTAGGCTGTATCTTGAGTCTTGACTTTGCTTTATGTCATATTGATTTAGTATATTTTTGCACTAGGCATTAAAATTCAGGCCTTCAACATCATCCTCATCATAAAAATAATACTATCTAACCTGGACTTTCTGAGGGAATATCTTAAGAAGTTCTTCAGTATATTCATCAGTTAACCTCTTTGATCTATCAAGAGTAGCTTTCAGTCTCAATGTCCAAATTGTCTTGCCATCTTCATTTCCTGAAAAAAGAAAAAGACAAAAAGGAAATACATTTAAAATGAAAAATTAGTCAACACTGTCTACAATGATTTAAAAGCACAACAATTCAAGCAAAGACCTATAAAGCTACCTTCCTTTTCAGAAAGACCTCTTTTACTCCAGGCAATGAGCTCATTTTCAATAGCGCCACATTCTTCTGGCTTCCAACTAGATAACTTCAGCTGGTGGACTCCAATAATAAGAGCTCCAAGTGGATCATTCCATGAGTTTACATTTTTTGACAGCAAATTTTCAGCCAGCCAACGAGCTCCTCCCATAACTTCAAGCTCATTCAGAAATCTATTCATGGTGCTCATAAGTTAATGTGCTACCAAGATAAAGGTTTCATTCTAAAATCTACAAGTAGCATGTAACTGGAAAAGTTCTATACTTAGTGTTAGATAATTGATACAATTCTTTAACTAAATTCAAGGTCTAATAAACATCTATATTCATGTTTTGAGTACTATGCATCAAATTCTAGTGTTGCTAGTACTGTCCAAATAGTTAACAGGCACTCTGTGCCTTTTGCAACATGTGTCCTTCATATATTTCACAAAAAATCATTCAACTTCTGAGTAGTTGACAATTGTACAAAGTGTGAATTAGGAAAAAAGGTATGCCAAAAACCTGCTTAAAAGAACAAATGAGTAATCCTCAAGTCCAATCTCACAGAGGCGCCACTGTACCTCCAAAAAAAGACAACAATCAAAGGATGTTCCAGCATTCTTTAAATAGAGACTCAAGGTCTTGTTAAAAAATTGAATAGAATTAGCGTCACCTTTTGACGCATAGCTATTGCAGAATCCGGAGCATCATTCCTGAGGCCACTTTCTAAACCCTTTACAATGATTTCCCTCAGAACATTTAAGGATTCCATCGTTTTAAATAGAAGTTTAATTACTTCTTCAGTGTCAGCAGTTGATTCTGATGCAGCATCCATATTCTGGAAAAATACAAAACGTTGTCCCTTATCAGTAGATTCCATTTCAGAACAACGAGAACCAGGACCACATGAAAGCATCAACTTAATAGTTTTTTCAAAAGTTAAAAGTTTCATTTGTATTTTGTTTTAGTTAACATTCTTTTATTATCAAGAAATTAATTTATATCCTTAAATCAAAACTGGTTATTTTTCAGACTTCACCTATATTTACAAATAACCATGTAATGCATAGATTTTGTAGGACAGTCACCATAATTACCCCCCTAGCCCACCTTTATTAGTGTCTTTTCAAGCTGTTTTAATTGCAGCGTCAGATGTGGTTTTAGGATATTACACATCGATTAGTGATATGATCAAATTAAAGTATACATATAAGAGGGAGACAACCCATACCTTAAAACCAAGTTTTTAGGATTGAGTTAGACCCACATTGACTAGAAATATAGCTTAAATAGAACTTATAAAGTTGGACAATTCTAACCTTAGAATTTGATTTTACGGGGTTGAATTAGGACCCTAAGTCCAAATTTCAAGATGGTATCAAAGCTTATGCTAGATTCATTGTTAAGCCCCCGACGAGCTCCTTTTTCCTTTCTTCTCTTTTGAAACCTTTTTTCCTTCTTTTGACAATCCTTTTTCTATATCGTTTCTTTTTCCAGCTCATTTTTTGTCTACTGTCAACTTGTTTAGGCGAGGACCTTGTTTCAACAACTCTTTTTGACGATCACAAATATTGTTGTCGTGCCGATCACCGCCTTCTATTCGTTACTCATCTTTCAACGAAGAACTTTCTGATCATCCACATGACCTTGTCCTTTTCCAGCATGTTTCTTAGTTTAAATGATTTTTGGTCCACAAATATTGTTTTTAAGAGAGTTGGAACTTGCTCTACTTGCCATGAATTTTCCTAGGCTGATGGATATTCCAGCTACTTGACAATGTGATATTTTGGTTTATTTATTTTATTATTTACTTATCTCTTATAACAAGTTGAATGCTTAGTAAGCTCTAGCTTGAGGGGAAGTGTTGAGAATCTTTAATATTATCTTATCTTGATTTTAAATATAGTATGTAGGCATATTATCTTAGAGATTATAAGAAACAATATCTTCTATATTCATGAGTACATTATGAAATAAGTCTATATATATAAACATACTTCCATGGTGTATTCAAATACATGGTTTCAATCCATTATTCCTTTCTATTCCTCTAACTTTGAGAGAGAGAACAACATATGTGTAAAGCCTAGACAGCGCAAACAGCAAGTGCACAAGTGCATGGAGGGATGTGAACCTACTTGAATATAGGGAAAAAACTTGAGTGGTCACTTACACTCAACTCAGAACATTGTATTAATAGAGATAAAACAAAAGCCAACAGCCACCCTGCCTCTGACATACAATCATAAATGAAAGATAAAATGTAACTCAACTAACAACTAATACTAAATACAAACTTATAGTTAACACTTCCCTCAAGCTAGAGCATATAATATATATTCGAAGCTTGGAAATCAAGTATTGAATCTGAGAACCCTTCAAGGATTTGGTTAATAGATCTGCTAGCTAATCATATGAGCTAACAAATTTGATCCTAATTTCTTTAGACAACACCTTTTCTCTCACAAAGTGATAATCAATTTCAATGTGCTTAGTCCTCTTATGAAACGCTGGATTGGAGATAATACGGAAAGCTGCTTGATTATCATAGTAAAGTTGCATTTGAGAAATTTTACAAAACTTCAATTCTTGTTTGAGTTGTTTAACTCACACGTAGCTAAGATCATAGATCTATATTCAACTTCAGCACTAGATCGAGAAATAGTATTTTGTTTCTTGCTCTTCTACGAGATAAGGTTATCTCTAAGAAACACATAATAACCAGTAGTAGAGGCTGGTCTATGTCAGATTTTTGCCCAATTAGCATCAGAGTATCCAACAGTTTGAATGTTTCCTTTATCCTTGTAAGAGTTTATGATTGAAATTGTGTGTTTAGAGCACACATGGAATTCTTATTTATAATAAGTGATAGGTACAATAAAGGGAAACAAAATAAATATAAATAATGACTATATCCCTAAAGATAATTCACTACATAATGTAATCAAATCATATATTAATATACTACTTAATGTAATCAAACCATCTTTGTAATACTCCCCATCAAGCTGGAACATATATGTCATATGAGCCAAGCTTATTACATATACTATCAACAAGAGAACCTTTGAGGGGTTTAGTGAGTATGTCTGCAAATTGGTCAATTAAACTAGCAAATTCAGTGGTAATTTCTCCGGAGAGCACTTTCCCTCTAACAAAGTGATAGTCAATCTCTATGTGTTTAGTCTGTTGAGGGAAGACCAGATTTGATGCAATGTGTGTGGCAGCCTGATTATCACATATCAGCTTTGTACCACCAAGATTTCCAAATTTTAAATGTTGGAGAAGTTGTCCGAGCCATATGATCTCACACGTAGCCATTGCCATGGCATGGTATTCTACTTCAATAGTGGATTTTGAAATTTTTTTCTGCTTCTTAGTCTTCCATGAGATTAAGTTTTCTCCAATAAGAACACAATACCCAGTGGTGAACCTCTTGTCTGACCGTGAGTCTGCCCAATCAGCATTAGTGTACCAGACAATTTTAGAATTGCCTTTATCCCGTGCATTCTTGAGGTATCGAAGAATACGCATGACTATTGTCCAATGACCGTCACAATGCTTCAGCAGGAACCGGCTAAGCACGCTAACTACAAATGTGATGTCTAGTTTAGTGACTGTGAGGTAACTAAGTTTGCCCACTAGACAACGGTATCTTCCAAGGTCTTTCAAAGGCTCCCCCTGACCTGGAACAAGCTTTACATGTGAGTTTGTAGGTGAGTCCCTAGGACGACAATCAAGCATACCCATCTTAGCCAAGATGTCTAAGGCATACTTACGCTGGAAAATAAAAATGCAGTGAAGGATTAAGCAACTTCAATGCCGAGAAAATATTGAAGTGGTCTCAAGTCCTTAGTCTGAAAGTGATTATGAAGATGAGACTTGAGATGAAGGATCCCCTCAAAGTCATCGTTGGTTATGACTATGTTATCAACATAGACAACCAAGTAGATCCACATGCCACTGGAAGAGCAAAAGGAGAAAACGGTGTGATCAACTTCAGTATGAGTCATACCAAATTCAAGTAAAGCAGAGCTGAACCAACTAACTAGGCATGCGGAGATTGCTTCAAACCATAAAGTGATTAGTGAAGTTTATAGAGAAGGGGACAATCACTAGAAACTGTAAAATTAGGTGGTTGATCCATGTAAACCTCTTCTTCCAAGTCACCATGGAGGAAAACATTTTTTATGTCCAACTGATGGAAAGGCCAATGACAAATAGAAGCCATAGCAAGAAAAAGGCGAACAAATGTGATTTTGTTACTAGGAAAAAAGTATCACCATAATCAAGTCCATAAATTTGAGTGTAACCATTGGCCACTAAACGAGCTTTGTAACGATCAATAATGCCATCAGGTGCACCCTTCACTGTATAAACCCACCGACAACCAATGATAGACTCGTCAATAGGTAAGGGGACAAGTTCCCATGTGTTACTGGCTTCCTATGCAGCCATTTCTGTCAACATCGCTTGCTGTCAATTGTGGTCAGTCATGACTTCACTTGTAGGCTTAGGAATAAAGACAGAATCCAAGGAGGAAACAAAGGAGTAATAGGATGAAGATAAACGGCCATAATTAATAGTAAAGACATATTTAGGATTAGGATTACGAGTGGACTGAATACCTTTGTGAATGGCAATAAGAAGTTCTTGCGTAGGTGACGATATTGGAAGAATAATTGGAGCAGGAGATGATGCTGGAGGATCAGATGGTGGTGGTGGAGTCTGTGTCCAACAATGATAGGTGAGTAATGGAGGTATGGTAAGAGAAGCAGACACATTCTCTCCACACTCAGATTCCCAAGACATTGATGTTTAAGAGCAAGGGAAGCGTAGGAAACACAGGCCACCGGAGATGTAGTAAGTATAATCCTCCAGACTCATGTCCTGCTCCAATCGTCTGTCTGCTCAGTACGTCAATCCTGTACAAGAATAGAGTTATTCAAATAAGACAGAAATATCAAGGGTGTGAGTTTGTTTACTAATAGAAACTAAATTAAAAGAACAACTAGGAACAAATAATACAGAATTTAAGGAAAGATGTGGAAGCAGACGAGGTAGTCCGATGCCCCGAACTTTAATCTGGGAGCCATCTGCAAGAGTAACTGAGGGCAACGAATCAGAAAGGGTCAAGGAAGAAAAAAAAGATTGGTTATCAGTCATGTGATCAGAGACACCAAAATCAAAGATCCAAGGTCCAAGAGAAGGGGACTAAAATAAAAGCGATAGGAACACCCGACCGAACCACACAGTAACAGGTGATGCAACGTCCTTGGCTTCATTGACCACGCGCAACTGAAGGAGCTCATTAAACTTAGAGGCAGAGTTAGAAGGCGAAGGAGCAGCCATCAGAAGGAGAAACTAGAAAGACAAAATAAAAAAACAGGAACCAAATAGCCCGAAAAACGATGGCAGACGATGTGAAGAATGGCGGTAGGGGCCTCACTGGAGAAGGGGGCAGGCGGTGGCGAAGGTGCAACGGCAAATAGAGGCATGTATGGATCTCATGTGCCAGAGAGAGACAGCGCATGCGCCGTAGGGCGATGGTGATCTGGCGTTGAAAATGGTTGTCAGAGAGAGGCGGTTTCGACGATAGGCTGCACGGCAGGTGGGTCTCACTGAAAGTGGTTGTTCCGGGCTTCACAGATATGGCACCGGAAAAAAAAAGGAGAGGGATCGAAACCCTAAGCTCTTGATAGGTACAATAAAGGGAAACAAAATAAATGTAAATAATAACTAAATCCCTAAAGATAATATACTATATAAAGTAATCAAATCATATATTAATATACTACTTAATGTAATCAAATCATATCTATAATAATCCTTATATATAAGACCTTGACCTGGGGCCTTCTTAATGTACCTTAGAATACGAATTACTCCATTCCAATGATCAATACAAGGTGAATTCGTGAAGCGACTCATAACACCAACACCAACTGCAATGGAAATACCTAGCTTAGTAATAGTAAGATATATGAGCTTCACAACCAACCTTCTATACCTTTCTAGATCTAAATATAAGTCCCCCATGTCAGGCACTAACTTCTTGTAAAGGTGCATAGGATTATCAACGGGCTTACAATTAGACATTTTAGTTTCCTTTAGAAGATCCAAGACATACTTCCTCTGGGAAACTACAATGCCTTCTTTGGATTGAGCTATTTCTATTCCAAGAAAATATTTCAGATGATCAAGATCTTTAGTTTGAAAGTGATTGCATACATGTTGCTTTAATTGAAAGATTGTGACTTCATCATTCCCTGTAATGACAATGTCATCAATATAAATAACCAAATAAACACATTTTCCAAAAGATTTATGATAGTAGGAGTAATCAACTTCACTCCTTTTCATTCCAAAACTTTGAACAACATTACTAAATTTTCCAAACCAAACCCTTAGAGACTGTTTAAGACCATAGAGAGATCGTCAAAGTTTATACACTAGATCAGACTCCTCATGAGCAACAAAACTAGGAGGTTGCTCCATGTAAATCTCTTCATTTAACTCACCATGAAGGAATGTATTTTTAACATCCATCTAATACAAGAGGCAATAATGAATAGCCGCCATGGCAAGAAGAAGGCAAATGGTAGTGATCTTGGCCAACTGTGAGAAAGTATCTCCATAATCAAGTCCATAGATTTGGATATAACCTTTGGCTACAAGACAAACTTTAAGACCATCAATTTCACCATGAGGATCAACTTTAATAGCATAGATCTATTTGCAACCAACAACTTTCTTCCCAAGGGGAAGAGTAACCAACTCCTATGTATATGATCCAAAGCCTGCATTTCATCAATCATGGTTTGTCGTCATCCAGAATTATTAAGTGCGTCACAAACATTTTTGGAAATGGTGATAGACGACAATGAAGTGAAAAAGGAACAATAGGAAGGGGAAAAATGATGATAACTAAAAAAAATTATAAATATGATGTGGGTTTCAAGAGGAGCAAATACCTATTTGGAGAGCAATAAACCAACTTGAGTAATCATCAACCATAGAAGAAGAATTAGGAACTGTTGTACAAGAAGCAGATGGAGAGGTACATGAGCTAAGAGAATCATCAGTTATGGCAGAGCTAGCTTCAGGTGTCATATCTTGATTAGTAACAGAGGGTGATGGATTAGTTTTAGTGAAGTTAGGAATTGGAGGAATATCTGCACGGTCAGATTAAGAAGAGATGCCAGGAGAGACAACAATTTCAAGACTAGAGGTGAAAGTGGCTAGTACCTCTTGCATGAAAATGATGTCTGATATTGAGGATGAGTAGAAGGAAGTATTCTCAAAGAATGTAACATTAGCAGACATGTAGTACCGCTTGGTATTAGGAGAATAATATTTGTAACCTTTTTGAAGATGAGAGAGTGCCCCAGGAAGACACACTTACTAGATTTAGCCGACAACTTATTGATACCTGGAGACAGATCATGAACAAAACATGTACAACCAAATACACGTGGCTATACATGATATAAAGGTTCAGTGAGAAATAGGATTGAATGAGGAATTTAATTATCAAGAGAGGAAGAAGGCATTCTATTGTTAAGATAACAAGCAGAAAAAATCGTATTTCTCCAATGATGTAATGGAACCTCTAAATTAAGGAGCGAGCCGTTTCAACAAAGTAGCGATTGTTTCTTTCTGCCATCTTATTTTGTTGAGGAGTGTGGGGACAAGTTGACTGATGTAAGATTCATTGAGAGGACAAAAGAAAAGAGAGTTCAGAGGAAAAATATTCATTTGCATTATCACTTCTAAATATTTTAATTGATTTTGCAAATTGATTTATTTCATGGAAAAAGGATACAAATATAGACAAAAGTTCAAACCTTTTTTTCTTTAAATACGTACAACAAGAATATTCATCAATGAAAGTTACAAAATATTTAAATCCAAAAGAGGTAATCCGATTAGGTCCCAAAATATCTGAATGAACAGTAAAGAAGGTTGAATTACATTTTGGCTCATCGTGACTAGGAAAAGAAGGTCTAACATGTTTGCCTAGTTGACAAGCTTCACATTCTAAAGTTTGGATTTTCTTTATACTAGGATCCATTATCTTTAATGTGGCTAAACTTGGGTGCCCAAAATGATCATGCAACAGTTTAGGAGAGATGGACGCAAGACAAGACATTGAAGAAATAGATTCCAGGTAATGACCCCTTGGTTCATGTCCTACGCCAATCTGTCAGCTTGTACGACGTTCCTCTATGACAAATAAATCAGAATTATATGTAACTAAATAATTTAAGGACTTAGTTAATTAACTCAGAGAAAGTAAATTGGGACAAAAAAGTATGTATAAAATAGAAGTTAAATTTAAGGACGGAAAAACAGATATTAAACTCACTCCTTGAGCTGAAACCTTTGACCCATTGACTAATGTAACAAGGTGGGGGAAATTTGGGAGATGACAAAGATGAACACAAATAGTTATTATTAGAGATATGGTCTGAAGCACCGGAGTTAACGATCCATGGATTTTGACTTTCTATAGGCTGAGAAATGCAGGTCGTTGAGACATTAGGTTCAGAATTTGTTTGGAAAACCATGCAGTGAGTAGCAAGTTTCATGAGTGTGGCCCATCCATTTTGCAATGAGTATATTGAGGACGATTACCTCTTCCACCACATCTTCTATTTCTACGTTCTCCTCTCCCTCTAAAAAACATCGTAACAAAATAATTCGCATTACTTTCAAGAGGGTTACCCTCATTATTTAAGGTAGAAACACGGAGGACTCGTGTAGTTAAGCTCTCCACGGTAGGAATATCTTGTCCTGTCAGAACTTGATCACGGATGTGATTGAATGCAGGGTTCATACCATGAAGAACCATAACCATGTAAAGGTTATCAAGCCATTTCCTTATTTCTTCCATTGAGCCAACCTTTACTATAAGTTTCAACTCTTCTATACCTACCTGAGCATAGGTAACATATGACACCATATCTGAATCATTTTGCTTCAAGGAGATTAGTTTCTGAACACAATTAAACAAGCATGAATGACATTAGAATAGATATCTTAACCTTTCTTCCAAAAAGAATAACAAGATTTGAATGCTTTGAGGTTCCTTAATATTTTAGGTTCCACAAACTGCCATAGAAGAATATAAAGTTGAAAGTCCAACTTCTTCCATTGAGCTCTCTATACAACTGATCCCTCAATATTTCCTTCCTTTTCTAAATGTTCATGGTGTCCTTGTCCAAGGAACCGAAGTTCCACAGAGTCAACCCATGATAAATATTTTTTACCATTGGGTTTCTCTGTTGTGATAATGGCAGTCCCAGCAATAGGAAGGACAGTACCTGAATTGACACTAGAGAAGGTAGAAGAAGACAATGCTGATCTAAAAGGGAAGGAAGAGGACCGAGAGAGAGACTTAGGCTAAAGCGCAAAAAACTTGCTCGAACTAGGAAGCAAAGGCCAGCAACAAACCCAACACGCTCCAAAGACTCAGGTGATGGTGAAACGGCAGCGAACGAATATCGTTTGACTGGCGCATAGAGTTCACGCACCTCCTAAAAGGCAAGCAGACAAGCGATGCATGAAAAGCGCATGGGGAGGGCTACAGAGGAGTGACTTCTTGGGTTGGATTGCGCACGTCGAGGCGCACCAAACTCTAAACTCGCTGGACAAAATAGTCACCGACGACAATGATGGATGGCAGCGGACAGCCAACTATGACTTTAGACTTTTAGAGCAGGATCGTTCCCGCTTTGATACCAATTTGAATATAGGGAAAAAGCTTGAGTGGTCAATTACACTCAACTCAGAACATTGTATTAATAGAGATAAAATAAGACTACATAAGAAGTTAGAAAATGGAACTCAACAGTCACCCTACCTCTGACATACAATCATAAATGAAAGATAAAATGAAAGCCCAACCAACAACTAACACTCAATACAAACTTATATTTAACAAACCTAAACAACATGTGTGCAGAAAAACCAATTGAAAGGATTAACCCAACAAGCTGAATCATAGCATTGGACTAGTTTAGAACTAGGTTGATGATGTCATCACAACATGTTAATTGCATTCCTGATTTAAAAACGTGACCTGACCATACCTACAACTAGTTTGGTTTCTAATTAAACTAGTCGGATCAGCCACTCTAGTCCAAGTTTTAAAACACAACTTTTGGAGGAAAAAATTCAAATGTAAAATCCAATCTTCATGTAGAAGTAGCTTAGTAGAGTGATCATTGATCAGATTATTTCTACACATAATAAATCACAACTCCTAAATCTTATGATAAGAATTTTGAGAGAAACAACAACAAAAGTTACTTGTTGTCGTTGAAGAGCTCAAGACATTATATACTCCACAATAGGATCACATGCTTCCAACCTAGTACACAAATTCCATACCTTACAATTGGGTGCTAACATGCCGTCATGTTCCTCAATCCCAGGGCCCACATGGGCTAGCATCATCACAAACAGCTAAGAAGGTGAAAGTGGGGAAGCTGATATCTTTATTAGGAAGGAGGGAAGAACTCCTCAATTACAAAATTGAACACAAACATTGTAGAAATTTTGTTGCACATAATGGCTATTGTCCCATATTATTTTGTTTTGCTTTTTGGTTTAATTTTTCTTTTTCAAACATGTTAAACATGTATGGATGTGACACTGTATTAATTGTTTTAGAGCTTAGGCTTGCATGCTTTGGTTTCTATCCTTCCAAGTCTTAAGTTCATTTCACAAGTCATAACATGTTCTTAATCTTGGAACCTTTTGATCAAGGTTCTATTCTTCATGTGTTTAAAAAACTTTTTCACCTTGAAATGAGCAAAAAAGCCTTGATTTTTATTACGGTTGATTAATTACAAGTCTCCGTAATTGATTATTTTAGTTACGCATCAAATGAAGGGAAATTTAACTGAATTTCGAGTTTCTCTTTGAACTAGTCAATTACCAACTCTTGTAATCAATTAAATTGTCTCTGAAACTAAGTTCTGGTAAATTTGACTCAAATTAATCCATTATTAGGATTAGTAATCAATTACCAACACTCTAATGGACTGCTAAAGCCTCTACTGAATGATTTAATCGATTACCAGCTCTTGCAATCGATTAAATGGATCAAATTTTGTTTTTCTATATAAAGGAACCTCGTTTGAAAATTACATCATCAATTTACATTATTCTTACAACCCTAACAAAAATTAAGAAGCAAAAACAACCTTTTGAAAATTCCTTTTCCCTCATCAGTCCAATAACGACCCAATGTTAATCATCATCAAGATTGCTCCAAACTTCAATCGTTAAATCCTTTTGAGCAACCTTGATCAAGAACACCATTTCAATTTCCTATGATCTGATGTTTATCCTTCACATTTGTACAATTCAGGTGTAGTTGTTCTGTCTCTCTTTATTGCATTGGTTTACATTTTAGAATAGGGTTTTTCATATAATTCTTCATCTGATAGGGTTCACAAGGTGTTTCTCTTGTAGGGTTCAAGAGACGTATAGCTTTAGGATTTGTGTTTAGGGTTTAGGGTTTGTACCTCTTTGATCTATAATTGATAAAAGGGTTTGATTAGGATTGTCAAACTAACACTAAACGAAAGTTAAGAGGTTGGCTGAACTAGTATAGTATGTTCAATTTTATCACCCTATCCCAGTGTTATCGATAACGAATAACGGTCCATAACGACAAGCCAAAAAACCATTATAAAAATATAACGGATGCCATAATGAGTTATGGCGCAAGCATAATGATAAGAAAAAAAAAAAAAAAATATATATATATATATATATATATATACACACACACACATAAATAAATAAAAAATGCAGAATTATAATTCAAATGCATTAATAATTAAAGACAAACATAAAATAAATTATAATAGCAACTTTAAAACTTCAAATATCAATAAAATGATAGCAAATATCAAGAAACCAATAATGAAACTTCAATTTAGAAAGAAAAAGAAGAAGGAGGAGGAGAGACGACGCGACGGAGGTTGCGACGACATGGCGAAGGTTGCGACGAAGGGTGCAGGGACGACGGATGGCAACAATGGCGCCAACTACTGGGTGCAGCGCCGACAAGTGAGAAACAAGAGAAGCGATGCGGGATTGAAGAGAAGGGTTGTAAACCCTAGGTTAACATTGACCAGCTTAAAATAACAAAAAATTCATGGGTCCATCACTAGCGGATGTAGGTAGAAAAAAAGGGGTGTGTAGGTAGAAAACGAGCCTAAGAAGATTAAAACAACAAAAAACAAACATAAAGACGTGGATCTGGGTTGGGTCGCATGACCTGCGTCTTCATCTTCCCAAACACAACCCTAAAGTTGCAGCCCCACGATTTCAACCATCTCGGATCATGCAGCCATGCCACAATGCCTATGGCAGATGTGATGCCCCGTTACAAAGAATCCGAGACGCTACCGTGATGCTATGGCGGTCAGCAGGAATTTCACCATCGATTTTCGCCATGGCAACACAATCTTTGAGATTTGATAACACTGCCCTATCCTCTATATAATTGTCGTTATGAACCATATTACATATTATGTGATAATTGTTGATTGACAATTTTGTTTCTAATATATTGGATTTGTAAATTTGGAAATCCACACATATGCTCTTCATAACTGCGAATCTAAACCATAACCTTGTGGTTGCTTCTGTTTGATTATTCTACCTAATATAGTGAGTACCTACATATTTTGAGAATCCAAATATTAATTGTTCTTTCAATTATTTTCCATCTTCGCTGCAAACTCTAAAGACTAATTAAAGAATCTTAATCCAATAAAGAGGCACGTTCTTGAACCAAATTTTTTAAATTGCTAAAGTTTTTAAGAGTAATTTATTCACCCCTTCTAGATCCCAAGTGGAGAGTAGTGGGACCAACAAGTTTGAGGGCTTGCATCTCTCGATGCCTAAAGGCACTTATTACCTCACCACTAGACAAGATGCCCCTTCTTCTCAACCCTTTTTCAACATGCTTTTTTTTCTAATTATCTCATCCCTAACTAGCTAACTCACACTCACTAATTAACTATATTCCAGTGTCAAAGCTTAACATCAAATAAAAAAATATAAATACAAGAGAATTAGAAAAAGCAAATCCACCTTTTTGCACTCCAAGAATGAATCAAGTGCTGCGATACCATATTTGTCCATAGATTGATGAATTGATTCTAGCTGTTCAGCAAGACTGCAGCATGACAAAACCATACATGAAACCAGGATTTGGCACAGCATAAAGGTTGCCCTCTTGCAACTTTGGTAGTCACAACCTCTATAGAGGTGGAGTGCTTGACAGCCTCCAGATTCCATAATGTTAGAGATTAACGCATTCTTTATTTACAGCCAGTTGCTTCCCATGGGATTGAACATGGGACCTCCAAAATGGAGAAACACAGATAGTGCTCAACCAGTTAATTCTGACTTAAGGAAATATTTGATTACTTCAAAATGCAGATTTCTTGTCAATAATACAAATACAAGAAGCTTTATGAACAATCTAATGAAGAAGTGTAAAATTTCCAGGAGAAAACAACATAACATCATGTTTGTAAAGAAGAAACAAATTCTTTTTACATATGATTACAAGGGATAGTGAGTCATGTTTGTGATATTCATATCAAACCTGCCAGCATTGAAGAAGTCTTTGAGTTCTTGATGAAATATCTTGAACTCCTCCACGAATGCTTCACTATATTCTCCAGGGTTCTTTGTGATTTTAGCAAGCATAGCTTCTGTAGCAACCAAATCTTCAGGACCAGCATTTCGGTGGAGCTTGTTTTGTATTGTATGCTTAATTTGTAACTGGAGAATAAACGATACATAGAACAGTTGACCTGTTATTAACATTGAACTAAAATCATACTCGATATACTTTGAGGAGACCAACCTTGACATCATGTGGGATGTCATTTCGATGAGCAATATCTCTAATTCGAGTCAAAGGAACAGATGCGGTGAATTCTGCCTTGAAAGATGGTAGACATGGATGAATCTTGCGAATGACTAGAACTTCCTGTTTGTTGATGATTATGGTAAATGAAATAAGGGTTTAACTTTATTGGAGAGGAAGATATAAAAGTAGAAATAAATCACCTGTGGAGATCTATCCTTCCGACAAGTGTGTCGCTCTAGTTCACGAAATATAAGCCTTGAAATTTCGGCATGCCTATTGGGCCGGTTGTGACCTCCATCTTCAAAACAGGATATTTGCCCTGTGTTTATCCACTGCACAAGATGATCTGAGAAGGGCCGAAATAATAATATAAGAGAAGATAGATGATTCAATTACACTAGAGAGAAGAAGACCTTGAGATAGATAGCAGAGTATAGGAGAGCCTCCAAGCGATCTTGCCCTTGAAGACTAGCAGCTATAATATCACGTACGATGTCAAGCTTAAGAGTGAAAATTGTAGATAAAGTTAATATGTAGGTTTAAAAGGGAAGTTGACGAAAGCTAGAAAGGCGGGTTCGAAAAATAGGACAGAGAGTGAAATGAATATGGTGAAGTGCAGTACCTTTCTCCACCAATTCCTAGCGTTTTGATCGGCTTGAACGAGCTTGAGAGGCAAGCCTTGAAGACCCGAAGTGTCCCATTTCCTCTGTGTTTCACGAGTCCGATGGTCGTTGGATTGCATGAAAGAAACAGGTTGACCTTGCCACTGTCCTACAAAGGGACTTGGCTCTGATTGGGATTGGGAAGCAGCCTGGTATCCATTACCCTGCACCTCCTCTTGTTCTTGTTCTCGTTGATCCAATGGCTGTAGCTCCAAATTCTCTTGGGTTGAATCCCACGTAGCAACGGTGGCAAATTGACCTGCTACGGGTAAGTTCACCACTCTGTTATCTCCGCCTTCCCATACTAAACTGTGGTCCTTGTTCACAGTGACGAATTTAAACTCAATGTGACGGGTCCCTTCAAATTCCAAGTCGCAAACCCATCCATTTTCAGTCCAATTCAAGGGCACATTCTTGTTCCAGGACCCTAATTCTTTGGCTGATCCTCGAATGGCAACGTGATCGCCAAATTGAACCTGGTGATCTAGTCGAAGTTGCAGACGAATTTTACGCTTGATGGATTGTTCTTGCTCTTCGTCCCTGACATTGGAGTAGTTAGTTAGAAGACAAAGCAAGAAATAGAAATAATAAGAGTAATAATAATAGAAAAAGAAGAGAATGAATGACCTAGTTTGGGTTTGGGTTTGGGTTTGGGTTTGGGAGGAAGAGAGAGCGGAGATAAGTGGACGGAATCGGAGATGGAGAGGACCAAGTGGAGGAATTGGCGGAAAGAGGAATCTGAAATGGTTATGGTTATGAATATGTATTTTGTTGTTGCGAGACGGAGAGGCAGTGCAGGTACAGGGATGATGAATACACGAAGCATACACACGCAGAGAAAGAGAATCCATTACTTCTTCTTTTCCCTCGCCCTCACCCTCAGTATTCACTATTCACTCTTCACTCTTCACTATTCACCACTCTCCTCCCCATTCATTTATTCATTTCATTTCATTTCATTTCATTTCGGATGGATGATATTTTGGATCCTAGTAACTAGCATTAGCAACTCTGCCACACACGTGGACACCCGCTGCACTTCTCACTGCTACTGTCTATTTATACATTTTTCTAAACGTTAACTTCTTTTCACATCTTTAATTTACTCCTTAATTTTGTCACACAATACTTGTTCAACATTCCTTGTTTAGTCCTTAAAAAGATTATGAGCTAACTATCAATGCAGTTATTAGAGATTTAATATAATTATACATTAAACATTACTTTCGTATAGAGTTAATTATATATTATAAAATTTTCAAATATAGAAGATGTAAATGTAACAAATATATAAAAATAAAAAAATTATGTGCAATGTAAAAAAAAAGAAAAAATGTATCTATAATTTTATTAAACTTAAGTGCATTCGTCTGTAATTAATTCAAAGATTATGTTTTATAAATATTAGAATTTAATTAATAATTTGTTATCCTTATTAGACTTTCTAAATAATTTTCTAATTCTTATTGATTTATGATTTTCTTTTCATGAGTAAAGATTTATATAAATTTGGTAAATGTGTGAATATAGTCAAATTTATAATTTATTATTTTGTTTTAGTATATTGTTAAAATGTTTAATTGAAATATTATTTTGTCTCTTAAAATTCCTTCTTAAGCCATTTTTCTACTCTTAATTATTCTTTTTTATTTGTTTTCACTTGTGGAACCAAATCAAAATAAATTAAATTCCTATTTTCAACCTCCTATTATTCAAAATTCTCAAAATTCTCCACATTTACCACATCCAAAACATAACACAAAAATGAACAAATTTCACTTTTGAAAGATGCCTTGACAGTTGTTCAAGGATGAAAAAAATTGTCAAATGCATAATTCGAAAGAGCTAGTAAGAAAATGAAATTTCCATTTCGAATGCATATTCATTATCTTTTAATCCATAAATACTACTAAGTGGCAAATACAACCCAAGTTCACCTTTCATGGTTCATCCAATAGGGACCAAACAACAAAGAGAAAGGGAAAATCAATATCAAAGGAAACGATTGACCTCAATGCAATTGAAGAATTAACACGTGCCAAACATGAATGCAACAATTTAAAAAAAAAATGAGCATGAAGGATCAAGAACTTGAATATGAAGTCATCTTCAATTATACATCTGGTATCACAACTTCACAATTAAGATATCATGAATCGTTTGTAAGAAAATAAAAAATATTTGGAGTTGAGTGAGGATTTTATTTGAAAGAAATGTTAGTTAATGTAATAGTATTGTTTATGTCTAAAATATGTATTTATTAATGTCATGTCTTTTTTAAGTTATTAATGTAATGTGGTTATTTATGTTTAAAACTTTTCATTGTTAATGTAATATTTTTGTTAATGTTTAAATTTTCTTATTATTAAAATAGTCATTATTCAAACTACCTATTGTAAACTAGTCATTAGAAACTATCTGTTGAAAACTAATTATTACTCAAACAATTTTATCTTTATATAAGAAGATTTTCCACACTTTTCAAATGTGCAAACAAGTCTCATCTTATGCTTAAATTCTTTTTACATTGACATTTTACGGTGTTCCTTCAAATGGAATCTAGCAATTCATTTTACAAAGAGGATCTTGAGGATGAAATCATTGAAGAACTAACATGAGGTTGGTAATGGAGAGGCAACAAAAAAATACACATAGAAGGAGACAGGCTTATATCAAACAGAATTGTGAAGAAGTCATTCTTAGTTGTTCAATGACTACTTCTCCAACAACCCAATATACACAAAAGAAAAATTTTGACAACAATTTCGAATGCAGAGGGAATTGTTTCCTTTGCATGGTACAGGCTTTAGACAATCATGATAAGTATTTTCAGATGAGAGTTGATGCAATTGAAAAGGTCTTTCTCTATTACAAGAATACATTAGTGCTATTAGTGTATTAACATATGGATCACTTATTGATATTGTTGATGATTGTGTGCAAATTGGGGAAAACACTACAATGGAATGCTTGAATAAGTTTGTCCATGGTGTGTCAAATCTTTGGAGCAAAATACTTAAGTAGACCTAACAATAATCACATTTAACACCTACTTCAAATAGGAAAGAGATGTGGTTTTCCAAGTCTGTTAGGTAATATAGATTGTATGCATTAGGAATGCAAAATTGTTTCACCAATATGACATGAGGTACTATTTAGCACATGATATTTATTCTGAATAGGTACGTTGATTAAGACTATCTCAATGTAACAAAGAGATAAAATAAAATTATTTATTCAACATTAAGAACCAACAAAAAAGGATGAGGAGCATTTGGAGTGTTTCAATCTTGATTTACAATTATATATGGTATTGTGTGTGCTTAGCACATGGGTATAATTAAACATATATTATAAGCATGTATCATATTATACAACATGACTATGGAAGATGAATGACACATTGATGTAATCCTATCTACCAAGGGTCCTATCACTAGGGTCATGATTAGTAGGATAGAAGAGGACATGACTAGGAGGGGATATGAGAGACCTCATCTCTTATTGAGATTGGAGATCATAAAGTCATAGCCTTTGTTTTGTATTTTATTTGGGTGTAAATAGTAGTTTACATTTCCCCTTTTTTTTGGGCCTTGTATTCCAGCCATGTGTTAGTAGAATAAATTATGCCATTAGTTAGTGTGCAGAATGTGTATAAGTAGATGGGTGTCGTAACCGAGGTCACAACTAAATGATGCAAATATGATTTATGGAGTCACCACCATTATTTTGTTTTGAGGGAAAAACATTGGAAAACTCTTTATAAATTGATCTTTAGAGTCAAAGTTGGATTCGAAAGTCAATTATGCGTAGGGAAGGTATTAACACCCTACCCTACAACACCTCTTAAAAAGTAATACCTTTAATTTAATTACGCAAAACTATATAACTTTAAATATTTAATTTACCTCGAAGAAAGAAATATATATTTCTTTTATCTTTTATTTTAATCAAAGTTCCTTGTACAAGGATTTTAAGCTAGCTCATGGCTAGTCATTAAACCCTTACCACCAGAATAATGTTAAAGATAGAAATTACTATTTAAATAATATCATTGGTAATTTGTGCTCTTGGGTAACTTAATTTTTATGAATTATAATAATAAAAAAATATTTTATTTTACTCCTGACATAAAGTTTATAATAGTTCATTAGTTGAGCAGTGTGCATGACTTATTGTAAACTCCTTGACACAGTCTTCAACTCTTATCAAGAGGATCAACATAAAAACAAAGTTTATAAAGAAAGATGGCTATTCTATAAACTTTATGAAGTATTGCTACTCAATTAATATTTCCAATTATCATTTGAGAAAAAGACAAAGTTTTATATTTAAAATTCTACTATTGAATCAAATGCCAAATATCTATTTTTTTAATATCATTATTATTTTTTCATTCCTAAAAAAAAAACTATGCACGTAGTTCGAATTCAATTATCAATAAAAAAATAAATGCTTAATGCCTAAGAAACATAATAAAAGAAATTGTCCTAATTAAAAAAAAAAGTTTAATTGGTATACACTGTCAGTGTAAAATATTTTTACACTGACAGTCAATCATGACTTTTCATTTATATGACTTTTAAAATAGTAATAAGTAAAGTCAACAAATCCACCATAAATTAAAATGATAATATAGTGAGGTCAGTTACAAACCAATCCTCTTGTCAATTAAACTAACAGTATATACCAATTAAACTCTTAAAAAAAATCTAAAACTTATTCCTCTTTTTTTAATTTTGTAGAAAAAAGGGAGAAAAATTAAATTTCTTTTAAACAAATCCACCATAGATTTTTTTTAAGAGTTTAATTGATATATACTGTTAGTTTAAATGACAAGAGGATTGGTTTGTAACTGACCTCACTATATTATCATTTTTTTATTTAATAACCACCTAGACTAGGTCAGCGTTTATTTTTTCTCACTAATTTCTCTCCTACTTTATTATTTCTTTTTTCTAAATCTAAACAAAATTTGTTATTCGATTAACTTTTTGACACAACAGATTAAACTAGGTTAACCTTTATTTTCTCCCACAACTTCTTTCACATTTTGTTAAATTTTTTTTTAGATTGTTGTTCACAATGGGCTAGCTTGGTCTTGGCATATGGTGTTTTCAACATCCCCTTGCCTAGGTTTTGCAACCTTCTAGCACTCATAAAGCCCCTTTGTCCCCTTATTTAGGCACCTTTTATGAGAGAAAGAGACAAGGCTTATGAGGTGTGTGAAGTGGCCATGTGATCAAGGGGGCATAACCTTATGTTAGTTGGCTTTATGCTAATTAAGCTTGGTTATTTCTCTCTAATCACACAACCATTTGGCCTATAAATAGAGTCTCTTTTTTCATTCATTTGGACACTTTGAGCATTGATAGTGAGACTCATTTTGTGAGCATTTCTTTCTCTAGGTGCACAAGTTTTCTACTCTAGGAGACTCACATTTTTTGCTTTCATCAAGGATCCTTTTCCCTTGTCGCAAACTTCAAATTAAGCTTAATTCCTACCTTGGAGTGGTTATTCCTTGTCTCCTCCACTAAGCTTTTGTTTAGAGGAACTAAGTTAATGGAGATGATAATGGGTTTAGCAAAAGGAATTGCATCATTTAATATCAAGAACCTACTCCTGGTGGAATTACATTATATGTAGATAACCATAGTGGACATGTGTTATTAGTCATCCAATCAACATGTCTAATCATCAGTTGACGAAAGTTTTTCCACAAGGACATCGTTTTTATGTGACAGAAAATTAAATAAGTACTAAAAATTGTTTTCAAATAACAAGGATACTAAAATTTTTAACCTAATGTAAGCCGGAAACTAAAAACTCATTTAAATCATGATAATCCACGTGAATTGAATTGCTAAGTCAACAAGCATACTCATTACTTACCAAAAGTCTTAATTAGAATTACTTTTATTGATAATAAAAATAGAGTTAGGTAGTAACCCTAACATTAAATAACATAGAAACTAAAAATTTTAACCTACAATAGTTTAAATACTAAAACTTATTTAACCCATTAATCTTTCAATCCATATTTTTAACTTAATTTTATTTCTCATTACAAATTTTAAAGAAAACAATGAGAAATAAATATCAACCTTTTTTAAACCTTTCTTTTATCACTTATTTATTCTTTTGACTTCTACACGACTTGAATTCTTCTCCTTCACAATTGTTTTCACTAAAATTTTATTATCTTTCTCATTTTTTTTTGTCAATAATTCTTATATTTTCTTTTACTTACGAAGTTTTATCCTAATTTATCAACAATTTTTATTTATATAAATTATTAATTTTTACCAACTAATATTTTAAATTATATCTTTTATTATAAGTACAAAATCATGAGACGCAAGTCAACTTAGTAATTTTTTTTAAAAAAAAACTAACATAGTATGATGCATACATACATGTTAATGTTGTTTGGTTTTGCATTTTCATTAATACGTGAATATTGTAATTTTGTCTAAAAATACAAGATAGAATGTTAATTAATTTTTGACTAAGCATGAAATTAGCAATACAAATATATGCAGTTCATTATATATAATACTAAAAAGAGATAAAACATAAAATATAAAATACATGGATAATTTTGATATTTTAAATATTAACTTTAGAATGTTCATTTATCAAACTTTTTTTACAATCATACTCAACGTTTTTCTTTATTTAAAAAATATTATATTAATACTTATTTTTACATTACAATTTTTTTTTTAAGTTTTAAAAACATTACACTTACACTTTGACAACGTTGGTAAAAAAAGTACACAAAATGTAAATATAATATGAAAAAAAAAATCTCAAAACCTGTGTAATTTATTCTTGATTACGGAGAGTTGATATGTCATTTCTCCGACCTAAATTTTTTTTATGTATAAATATATGTAATAAATTTACAACATATTATTTTTTTTAATTTTAAAATTAATATATATTTAATAAATTTTATTTTTATTATAGTTATTATGCAGTTAGATTGAAAAAATTAAAATTTATAATATAAACATATTAGCTAATGGAAATATTTTTGACAAAATTGTTAAAGATGTAGTCAAATAATTATTTTATAGTACATATAGGAGTTAACAATAATAAAATTTCAACTTATAAAAATAAGCAATAATAAAATTTTAAATTAACATAATAATATGCAACTATCTTAAACTCTAAAAAAGAATTATTTTTCATAACAATAGTTTGTCCGTAGAATTGTTTTTTCCATGCATGTGGCTATTTTTTATTATAATATTATTTTAGTATAAATAACTTTATCATCTATAATAATTTTGAGTTAAGTAGTTTTTCATTGATGATATTATGATTTATTATAAAAATATATTTAAAGAGTTAATAATTTTGTACCAGAAAGAATCTAGCATTAAAGGCGTTCATTGGGTTGGGTGATTCCAATACCCAATCCGATCTAATCCAACTCAAATAGATTGAGTTGAGATTTTCTTATTATTGGGTGAAATCCGACCTAACCCAATCAAACTCAATTTACTACGAGTCGGATGATGAGTTCCGAAAGTTGAATTTGAGACCCAATCCAACTCAATCATAATATTAAATTATTATATATTATCATTCTTTATAATTATATATTTTTTGTTATTATGTTTTGCTTTTAATATTTTATTTTTGTTAGTTTGGAAAAATTATATAATTTGTATTTATTTGTATGACTTGACTAGCTTAGACAAATTGTGTTTACTTTTATTTTAGACAAATCTTTCTTTAGTTATTATTGTTTGAAAATTTAGTTGTAAATTAATTTTAATTTGTTTTAGCTTTGATATTAATTTGTAACTATAATTTATTGTTTATTTTTATGTTATAACAATAATATGGTCTATTTTTTTTAAAAAAATCATAAAAAGCTAATAAAACAATATTCAAAACTTTATTTTTTTTAAGAAAATTAAAAAAATATTTTTTAAAATTGTGACTTAATTAACCCAACTCAATCCGTTTAAAGGTGGAATGAGTTGAGTTTAATGAAAGAAAATGAAAACTCAACTCAACCTAATATTTTATGATTGGATTGAGTTTTGACTTTGACCCAATTCAACCCATGTTCACCCCTATCTAGCACAACTTTTCTCGTTAACTATCTTACACAAATAATTTAATTTAAGATGTTTGTTAAAATAACTTGTGATATATTAAATATATCTAATAAATTAATTTTGAATTTAAAATATTTTTAAATAATAATTTTTATTTTTTAAATAATAAATTTAATTTTTTAGAAAAATATAAATGAAAGAAAAATTTATTTTAATATATTTTTGTTAAATTAATTTAATTTTTTGTAATATATTAATATATTTAATAGATAAATTTTGAATTTAAAAATATTCTCAAATAATAATTTGAATTTGAAATAAAAATATAAAAGTAAAAAAATAAAATAATTGAAAGAAAAAATAACAAAAAAAAAACACCCAAAAGAATATGTAGAAAAAAAGAATAGAAAATGAAGGATTAAAAAGACAAAACAAATGTGTTCAGCACCCATGAATTGAGTACCATGTTTGACGTTTCATTTCCATATCCTTAAAATCTTTTTCATATTTATAATATTTATTTGGGTTTAATTAGTATGGAGAAGGTAAAAAAGTTTTACAGTAACGTTTAATTACAGTTCTTCGTTTTGACTTATATGATTTTTAAAGTATTAATTGGTAAAATCAATAAACTTATCATAAATGAAAAACTTGTTATTGAATGTTAGTGTAAAATATTCATAATAAGAGTTATGATTAAATAAGAGTTAGCAATTATGAAAACATTCATTTATGATAAGTTTGTTAAGTTACTAATTAATACTTCAAAAGTCATATAAATAAAAGTTATGATTAAACTATTTTTTTTAAATAAATAATTTATTAACAATGTTATTTAATTACAATCTTTCATTCATAATAAGTTTATTGATTTTTATAATAAATAATAGTTTAATTAGTATGCACTATTAGTATAAAAAGTTTTATACTGACATTCAATCACAATTTTTTATTTATGATCATTTTGTTAAATTTACCAATTAATATTTTAAAAGTTAGAATTTAATTTACACTTACATTTAATCACAATCTTCATTCATGATAAATTTGTTAACTTTACTCGTTACTAGTTTAAAAGTCACATAAATAAAATGTCATGATTAAATGTCAGTGTAAAAATCTTTTACACTCACAGTGTATACCAATTAAACTCTAAAAGTTATATAAATAAATAATTATGATTGAACGTGTAAAACACTTCTACATCCATACATACTAATTAAATTCAATGAATATCTTAAAAGTTATAATTTTTGTGTGTGTCATCTTTACAAGTGCTTTATAAATTTATATAAATAATATATATATATATATA
Source organism: Psophocarpus tetragonolobus (assembly GCA_037954015.1). Lineage (NCBI taxonomy): Eukaryota > Viridiplantae > Streptophyta > Magnoliopsida > Fabales > Fabaceae > Psophocarpus > Psophocarpus tetragonolobus. Next base: position 482,276 of record CM075692.1, on the reverse strand, counting down.
TAATTATTAAATTTTGAATAAAATATGTTTTATGTCTATATAAAATGTGCAAAATATTAATTTCAATATCCCAAAAATTTTTAATATTAATTTAGTTTGTATAAAATTTTAATTTATTTTGTTGGTCATCGTTTGTAACTATGTTAAACGATAATCTAATGCATGTAACTATATGTCATCGTAATAATATAAAAATGTGGATTCTACACTAAATATATATAACTTTGTAAAAATATTTATTTAATAGTACTGTATCTATACTGAAATCATTTTTATTATTTTAGCTATTTTATTTTTTTTTTTAATTAGGTTGCTTTTATTTTATCTATTTTAATGTAAAATTTTAGCCCATCACTAACATGGTAAGATTGCGGAAGATAATCTTATCTTATTTCTTAAATATATAATTAAAAACTTTATCTCAGATTTATACGTATGAAAAGATTTTTCAAATCACCATCCCATTAAATAAAATCTCATAACTCAACCAAGGGATCCTGCTCACCCAAAAAAAAAAAGTCCATCCATCCAAACATTTAAGAGAAATGTTAATGCGATCCTCTACTACTTTGTTACAATAGTAAATTTATGCCAACATTGTTACTTCAAATGTGATTGTGTCGCCGTTGACTATCGTGTGTGATGCAAACATGGAGCCCTAATATGGTGTACACATGGAGCCGCTCGTGTGACAGGAACAACAGCAAGACAACAGCCATCTTCATAAGGTGAAAAAATTCGGTTCATTTGGACAAATAGCTGAATCCGATTTTATTTGTTGACATCAAGCCAAATTAATAACATGTCCAATCAAAACTGAACCAGTTTTATTACCAATTTCCAGTCGACCAGCCAATAGAAGGCTAGAAGCCGGTTTTTAAAACACTAATCTTGAGTGCAATACATAATGTAACCTAAATACGTTGCAAAACATGATTTTCACAAGTTTCTCTCATAACCAAGTAGATTTTAATCCAGTAATACTATCCAATCATGTGTTATAGTTATAGTACATGGTCATAGCAAGATTTTCAATTGCAATGTAGCCAACAGCTCTGGTGTGTATCTAAGTAAACAACATTACAACTCAAATTTAAACTCCAAACTCATTTTTGCAGGAAAATGAGATTCAACCTGGCTTCCCAAGGAAAATGTACAAGAGAACCCGTGTGTCACGGAAACCACACAAAAACTATGGATAATAAAGCTAAAAAACAACATTAAGGTTGCACGGCCTCCAAAAGTTTCTCATAAACTTGTCTAGCAGTCAAATCCTCCACCTAAAGCAATAGTCAAATGTCAAAATTAACTCCATAGAGACAGTCTTATGAGAGGGAATTAGAAGTAATTAAATCACTGGAATTAATGTGATTTTTAAAGAATGGCATCATTTGGATAAGAAGCCCAAATTTCATATTGATGTGGATGCTTAATTTGAAGGTATACTTGATAACTCACCACAAGAAGCTTTGACTTGTTATTCCATCCTCTCTGAAGGGTCATCTGACTCAATCTCAAACCCAAAACCTATATAAAAAATGTGTAGTGGAAAGTTGTCAGTGCTATAGTGTCTATTTGGCCAGAGGAAAAAGATTGAGCAAAGAGACAAAATGACAAAAAGAAGGCCAACAACCCAAACTCCAAATAGTTCAAGGAGGATGATATGTAGGCACTTGGCAGCTTTGCTCTCATGAACAAAAAGGTTGTTTTTCGCAACTAGATCCCGTGACCACAACGTCAAAAGGGAACAACCTCAATGTGGAGCCAAAACTCACATCCACAAAATAGAGAAACAAAAAGGGTTTAAATGTACTTTTCCCATAAATTCCAAAAGTTCGTTGTTAGCCTCTCCACGCGCAGCAGGAGCAGCAACAGTGACTCGAACATCATCAGCATTTACTCCTGGCACAGCAGCGGAAACAAAAACATATATTTAATCAAAATTTATCAAGGTTTTACAGAGAAAGTTATAAGACATTTACATACCAAATATATGTCTTATGAACAATTGGATGTATATTGTAAGCATGCCAGTAGTCAGAGAAATGACAACTCTGGTATGTTGATAAAAAGGTCGAAACCATTTGGTAACCAGAAGACAACCTTTCAACCGTATCATGCACCCATTTGTTCTTAACTACTTTTTCACTTTACCCCAGCACTCTTTCTAGTTTTTGTGATTCACCTTCTAAATTAAGGCCTCGAAAACATTAGTGTTCTGTAAGACAATACTCAAACATGTGATGTCCTCACTCCTCACTGCTATAAAAGTGTTTATTGATAACTTGATATTGTGTCTTGAAATATGCAAGCACATGAGATGACATTTTGCTATGAAATATGGTTGTACTTGTAACTTGTAAGCATACATAAAGTGGGCATATGATAAAATTTGTGAAAGAAATAATCTGAATTTAAAAGAAGAAGAAGAAAGAAAGTGGGATTGAAAAGTATTTGACAGGACAAGGAATGTTGTAATTGAATGATTAAGAAGTATGAAGGTTGGGGCACAGGAAATGAAATAGTTACTGGTGATTGCTGAACGTTGGGCACGATCTTCGACTTCGATAGCAACCTGAACGAGTCCTCCTTCAAGCTGGGATATACAGGGGGGAACGGGGGCATCCTAAAGAAAAGAATGGGGTAAGTGTTAGAGTAACAGAAGAATGTTGGTTGCTAATTGCTTACTTAGTGCTTACCTGTGGGTTGGTTTCAGCAGCAACGGTACTCAGGGCACCATCGAGGACATATATGAGAGAGGAAAATTCAAAATCTTGATCGGCGCGATAGCAAACGAAAAGACCACACCCCATACAGTTCATGCGGAATTGTTTCTCCAATTTGCCCTCGCCTCTGACAACACCAACACCCAACACCCAACACCCAACACCCAACCAAGGACAAGGTTATTGTTTGTTGGAGAAGAATAACTAAAAGGTCCAACTCACCGTTTTAAGAGAACTTTGCCGGCTTCGTGAATATTGAATCGGGCCAGATGTTTGGTCTTGTCCAGTACATAAGCTTTGTCGGTTTTCCTTTTAGGCATTTTCTGCAATTGGGTATCTACTCTTGGAAGAGAATTAGCACGAGAGCGGAATAGGAAGAGGAATATGAGAGAAGATTGTGAATTGCATACCGGTAATGAGGACATGTGAACCGCAATGTTTGCAGTAATAAACAAAGAGATCGGAGTGTGGACCCTCCGGAGCTGCATCCTCGCTCGAGTATGTATGCGTTGTCCTCTTCGGCATTTTTCTCTCCTTTCTCCTCCTAACTCCTCTTCATTCTATTAATCCCCACATGCACACTAGCCCCATCCTTATCTATTCACATGCATTTGCTTTTTACACCCCATTTTTATTATTTCAACAACCAATTTTATTAAATGCCCAAACTTTTATCCTCTCTTTTCTGTTTTCTCTTATTCTTTCACTCATGTTTTCACTTTCTTCGCTGAAATCGTCCTTCGCCATTCCTGCATTGCACCATTATTTGTTCAAGGTTTTGATACAAAGTATTTTTCTTTTTATAAGTTAAAAGTTAATTGTTAACGTGTTCAAAGTTTTGATATAGGCTATTTGTCTTGAAAGAAAGCTTACATAATTTCTCATTGTAACACTACACAACATGTGAAAGCATTACAAATAAACAAAGAAAGGAGGCACAATTTTAAAAATAAATTGGAAAGGAGTGCAATGGAGGGTTGGAGAGTGGTCCGAAGAGGTAGGCAGAACAGACGAAGATCGCATCATACAAGGCTTGAGGATACGGGGGTGTCAATACAGCGAAGGCTCGAGGAGGAACAGGCAGAGACGTCCACATTTTTCTTTACTCATTTTCCATATGGGTTTCAGGCTAAGGACATGTAGAAAATCTTCAAAAGATATGGAAAGATAAGAGAGGTAACCATTCCTAACAAGACAGATAGAAGAGGGAGATGATTTGGATTCACAAGGTTTGAAGGGGTCGAAGATGCTAGAGTGATGACTTTTAAGCTCGACAAGATATTCATTGGGGATGATGAGTTATGGGTGAATCTCTCTAGGTTTGAAAAACAAAGTTGTGTATTGAAGGAGAGGAGGTACATAATAGTGGCATCTCTACAGAAGGTTGGCGATCAGGCCGAAAAAGGACAAGGGGAAGCAACAGGCCAACTGCAAATGCAGAGAGACAATAAAATCTTATATGTTACTGTGGTAAAAAACAAACCAATGTGATAAACAAAGGAAGTATATGGGTAAGGTGATAAACAAAGGGAGTACATTCATTACCCAACAATATTTCCATAAGGAAGGGGTCTTTGGCATAAGGGCAACTCCTTTGGGGATGAATATGGTATTGTTGGAGACGGACAAGGAGAAAGACATCAAGGAATATCTCAATGTAAGCTTCGAATGGGTCAAGTCATGGTTTAGTGAGATTCGTTTATGGCAGCCGTTCATGATTGATAATGAGAGGTTGGTGTGGTTGAAGTGTGTTAGAATTCCACCTCAGGTGTGGGACAAAAAATTTTCCAAACTCTGGCAGGGCTTCATGGCGAGTACGTGAGGCATGGATACCTCAATGGAGAGATGCAAGAGGATGGACGTAGCTCGAATAGCTATCTCAACCAAGGTTCACGGGTTCATTCAAGAAGTATTACATGCCAATATTGATGATAATGTGTTTGAAATCAAAATAGTTAAAGATGGTATGTTGGACTGCTGGAAGGATGCAACACTATGCGAGTAACCTCCAAGCTTTGTTAGCAATCCTTGCGACAAGGAAGATGGCATAGATAGTGTGGATGAACTAGGCCAACAACGTTGGCAGGCGTTATCACAAAAGTGTTTTGGGGAAGGAGGAGGTGTGCCCTTGAATCAAGCTGGTCTAAAATGTCTGGCCAAAAGCTGCAATCAAGTTGAGGTTGGTACAGAGCATGAAAGGGACGTTACAATTGTGTCCCTGAAATTGCGCAGGAATAGAAGATGGGAGTCAAATGTTTTTAGGCATGGTTTTCCAGGCTTTGACTCGGGCAATGTGGAGTGGGCCTTGGCCCATTGGAAGAAGATGTGGGGGAGGTGTCATAAGCAATACGGGTGTAGAAGATTAGCCAAAAAACAACAGCCTAGAAACAAAGAAGTGCTTGATGGGGAAAGGAATACATGCTGTGAAACTATGCACTAATAGGTTAACGAAGTGGCTGGCCATATTGGAATAATAAGGTTTAGTACATGCATCAAACAGATTTTGCGGGGGCATCAACTGGTGGGGAAAGTCATGCGTTTGGATCAAATGGAAACTTAAGATCAAGCCATGGACATATGACACAAGACCAAGCAGTGACCAATGGTGCAAGTGAACAACTACACCAACATGGGATCAGTTACAATTAGGAAACGACCGAGAGGTGGTATGATGATGCTGACAAAGTCAATACTGGTGGCAGAAGGGAAGGGTCAGTTAGCCATGTTCAAAGTGTCAGTGAATGGGCCAGGCAACAAGGAGGAGGGAGGGTGGATCTTCGTCGAAGTAGCCTTATGATCAATATGCTTGGTCGTTCGTGAGATTTGAAGAAGAACCTAGCTCAAAAGTTCATGAAAAGGGACTGATTGAAGTATGGAAAAAACAACAAAGAAGGAGTCTAGATGAGAGTGATTTGTACCAAGAAAGCAGGCATAACACAACCTATATCGATAATTCTAGGAGAGCATTATATCCTACCTAGCAGGTGATAATTTCACAACCACGGAGCATCAATGAAGGTACACATTGCTCACAAGTTGTTAGTCATATGGATCTGCAAAATTATGGAATGATATGAAGATAATTGGTGTAGTGAGGGGAGGAGATGACTAACTTTTTATTGATGAATTTAGGAGATTAGAGAATATAGATAAGGCGGAAAAGGAAGGTAGGATAAACGATAAACAAAGGAGTTAGATAAAGCTTTTATCTTTGAATGTGAGGGGGTTTTGGGATAGACCGAAGCCCCGTTAGAAGAGTGGTGGAGAAGAATAAGATTGATATTTGTATGATCCAAGAAACAAAATGTTTAGTCATCAAAGAGTGGGAGGTAGGGAGGTGTGGGCGAAGGTGGATTTTGAGTGGAGATATCTTCCATCAGATGGCCTAAGTGGTGGGCTAATAACGATTTAGAGGAAAAGGTTGTTTAGGGTTATTTGGCAAATTCAAGGTGTAAGGTTTCTAAGATTGGGAGTGAAAGGTGACCGATGTTTATGCGCCTAGTGTCTTATTAATGTTTATCCGTGTTCGATGGCTAGAAAGAAGAAATTGTGGGGAGATTTATTGATGACGAGGAAGGGTTTTTCGGATGTTTGATGGTGTATATTTGGTGATTTTAATGTTGTGGCAAGACGGTCAGAGGTGGTTGGTTCATGAAACTTTCATTCAGGAATAGAGATGCGAGATTTTCGTATTTTCATTGATCAGATGGAGCTGGTAGATGTACCTTGTTATGGAAAACAATTTTCGTGGATTTCTCCGGATGGGAGCGCTTATAGTAGGTTAGACAAATTTTTATTCTCCCAACAGTTAATTGAGGAGTGGAAAATTTCTTCTCAATAGATTGGTGCCAGGGAGTTTTCTGATCGCAGATGGATCTTGGCAAAAGATAACATGATGAATTAGGGAACAAAGCCATTTAAATTTTTTGATCATCGGTTGACTCAGTCATTGTTTTATGACTTGGTAAAAGAATTCTGGAATTGTTTTAGGAGATCAGGGTGGCAGGTCTATCAATTTAGCACCAAATTGAAGGGCTTGAAGGAGGTAATAAAAAAGTGGAATTTTGAGGTGATGCTTAAGGATGAACTCTTTCTAGAGGAGAAGGTAAAAGAAATGGAGGATTGGGGTAACTTGTTGCTGGGTGGTAATGTAGAGGGGGAAAGGTTGAGAGCCATCACCTTATTGGAATATTGGGGTAAGGTAAAGGTGATGGAGAATAATATTTTGCAAAAATGTTGACAAAGGTGGGCGCTCTATGGAGACAATAATACTAAATATTTTCAAAATGCTTTAAAGCAAGGTGTACTGTGAATAACATTCTGGCGATTGAATCTATTAGTGGCTGGATGATTAATGTTCCAGAAGTCAAGGCTGAGGCGGTGAGGTACTTTAGTGACTTATTCTCTGAGAACAGTAGTGTAAGGCCTACTTTGGATGAAGTTCAGTTTATGCAATTATCAAAGGTCGATAGTTCATCATTAGAAGTTTCTTTCTCCGCATATGAGATGAAAAAGGCAATGTGGGCTTGTGAGGGTGGCAAGAGTCCTGGTCCTGATGGTTTCGGTTTAAATTTCTATAAATCATGTTGGGAGATAGTAGGGGATGACGTGGTGAAAGTGGTGCAAGAATTTCATGGTTTGGGGAGGCTCCCTAAAGGTATTTTAAGTCTTCATTTTTAGCATTAATACTAAAAGTAGGTCGCCCTTAAAATATATCATAGTACCGGTTTATATAACTTATCTCCAGTGTTAAGAAGATAATCTCAAAACTGCTATCTATTAGACTAAAAGGAGTATTAGGGGGGATAATTTCGGAAATTCAAACAGTGTTTCTTAATGGAAGATTCATCTAGACAGGGTCTTGGGCGCATAGACTTAAAAAATCACGTGTTTTGTTTAAATGTGATTTTGAAAAGGCTTATGACTCAATTAATTGGTTTTTCTTAGATTATATGTTTGTCAGGATGGGTTTCGGTCACAGGTGGAGGATGTGGATATTTAGTATCATTAGGAACAGTCACATACATGTTTTGGTGAATGGAAGCCCGACATTCGAGTTTTGTCCCATGAAAGGAATAAATCAAGGTAATCCATTATCTCCTTTCCTATTCCTAGTGGTGGCAAAAAGGTTTGGTAGGGTTGTTTAGATTAACCATACACAAACAAATGTATAAAGATGTCAATCTTGGGGATGCAGCCAAATGCTCATTGTTATAATATGCTGATGATGCGATGTTGCTAGGGGAAATTGATTTCCAAATAGTATGGTCACTGAAGGTAATCTTGGGAGGTTTTGAGATGACTTCATGGCTTAAGGTGAACTATCTCAAAAGTAATTTCTACTATTTAAGTGTGGACCCTATGTTTGTTCACGTAGTGGGTTATCTGCTGACTCTCCTCCTTTCAAATTCCTAGGGGTGCCTGTGGTGGTTAATCTGAGGTCGATATAGGTATGGAATCCGTTGGTTGAACAATTTCAGAAAAAGCTTACAGGGTGGAAGGTTAATAACTTGTCTTTTGCGTGGAGATTGATAATGATAAATTTGGTACTGTTAAGTTTACACCTCTATTTCTTTTCATTCTATAAGACTTCTATGAAGGTCATAAAAACTTAACAAGGTTGCAGCATAATTTCCTGTAGAGGGGAATAAGGAAAGGAAAAAAATTGCTTGGGTAGAGTGGGAGACTGTGTGTCATCCTAAGAAGGAAGGGGGATTGGGAGTTAAATGTTTGTAGAAGTTTAATCTAAGCTTGCTAGCTAAATGGAGATGAAGATTTTTGAATGACAATGAAGCAAGTTAGAAACTTGGGTTGAGGACGAGGTATAAAGACTTCTGTGACATATCATATTGAAATATCTCTAGATCGAGGTCCTTGTTGTGGTTGAGAGACATATGGGCGATAGGGGGCCCTTCAGATATTACTTCAGGGTGGTTTTCAAATAATATTAGAAGGAAAATGGGAAGTGGGGAAGATACCTTCTTTTGGTTGGATAAGTGGTTAGTAGAAGGGCCTTTAAAGTCCCGTTTCCCCAAGCTATTTGAACTGGCTTTGGAAAAAAGGGTCTTAGTGAAAATGATAAGTAATGTGTTGGTCCAACCAAGGTGGTAGTGGGCTTGGCAAAGGAGGTTGTTCGTCTGGGAGGAAGAGGTATTGTCATCTCTGGAGGGATTAGTATAGAACGTGGATTTATACTCACATCAAAAGGATGTATGGATATGGGTGTCGGGTGGACGTTGGCAGTTCTATGTAGCAAATGCATATCAAATTTTAGGCAAGGGGTCTAATCGAGATGGAGGGCGGTTGGTGGATAACCAGTTATCGTAGAGGTTATGGAAGGAAAAAATGCCTTCAAAAGTACTAGCATTCACTTGGAAAATCCTCTTAGATAAATTGCCAATGATAGACAACCTGTTGAAGAGAGGTGTGGGCCCCCAGTTAGAAGTGAATTTATGTGTGTTTTGTAGGGATCATCTAGAGGATAGTTCTCATATCTTCTTATAGTGCCCTTTTTCTCAGCAGGTGTGGCGTAGAGTACTAAGCTGGATGGAGTAGAGTCCCCACTGCCTAATGAGGTAAATCAATTGTTGCATATGTTTGGTTCGTGGATGGTAGGGAAATATAAAAGAAAAAGTAGGTATGTGTTTGCTATAGTGGTCTGTTGGTGCATCTGGATATCCAGAAACTCCATTATGTTTAATGGGAGTATAGTGCAATCTTTGGATATCATGTCGGATATTCAAACACTATCTTGGAAGTGACTTTCGTATAAGTTTGGTTTTAATCATAGTACTATCTTTTCGGACTGGAGTTCACAGCCTCGTTATGCCTGTTGGATGTGTAAGAGGTAGTCTTAAGTAGGCTTTTTGTGGTACGAATGATGATGTCTAGGTAAACGAGGTTACTTTGTTTATTTTGGATCTCTTAACTTGTTTTTGCAGTTGTACAGGGTATGAAAGCTTTTTGTTTCATATTACAATTATATATAATACATATTCTAATTTGCCTTTTAAAAAAACACACAACATATTAAAGTTTTTTGTTTCACAATTATAGATGAACTGATTTACAACTAAAAAATTTTTAAGTACAAAACGTATTGCAAAATCCACAACTATGAAAATGTTTTTGTTCATAAATTGTGGGTCCACTTATCAACAATTAATAAACTTTCAATTGCAGATCAATTGATCCATAGTACATTTGTTTTTTCAATTTTAAATATTTTTGTTAATTTGTTAATAGTTTTGTTAATTTTTCAATTATTTTATTTAATGTTTTTTAATCATTTACCACAACTTAAGACATGGGAAAAGAATATTTGGACATTGAATATTAAGAAGTAGACATGAATGAGATTTATATGGATATGCAATTGGACAAAAATAACATGAACAACTGCTGAATTAGTAATAACAATGTTGACTATAATGAAACATTTACAACAACCAATGTAATTACAACAGACATGAACAAGATTTATATGAACATGAAATTGGATGAAAATAACATAAATAATTATTGAATTAATAATAACAACATTGACTATAGTGAATTTACAACAAACAATGTAATTAAACTGTTTATGTTTAACACTTTATTAAACCTTAATAGTGATTGCTGATTTTATTGTACTTTTTTATTTGTGTAGGTATTTCCTAGCTATGATGAAATGATTAAATGGACTCATGATATTGTTGTCCAACATGAATTTGTAATTATATTTGTGACTCTATAAGTCATGTTAGTTGCATTAAACAATTTATGCAATTATTTCACTTTGCTGACTAAATATAATTTGTTCAATTAACGAAGCTCTTATTATATTTAATGTTATATATGTTACATTATGTTTTGGGTGTATTGTTAAATCAATAAATAATAACAAAAAAATAATAACAATGTTAAGGATTCATGACAAAAAACATTCCCATTCTCATTCAAAAATTAAGAAAAATAATAGTGATAACAAATGACTAATGTCTATCATAATCTCCTCTATGGCGAACATGTACATTTTCCTAGTGAGTAACTTATATTATGATATAAAGTTATAATAAAACTATTTACATTATGATATAAAGTTAATTTTTCAATTATTGATAATTTACTTTAAAAATATTGAAATTCAATTTTTAATAAAGATGAATATAATATATTAAAAGAGATAAGAGGTTAAAAAGATTCTTAAAATTTCATTAGAGTTGGCACACTAATAAGGAGTTCTTTTTACGTGGAGGAAAGATTAAGACAAATAATAATTAGAGTCTTAGGCATTGAACACCTACTTTATCAACTAAACTCGTTGTGACGTAAAAGACAGACAAACATAATAAATTTGAGGATCACTATAACAAGAAACACTGTTTAGCCAAAATGTATGTCCATACACTTCTCTGGAAAAATGTATGTTGGAAGTGAAGTTCCCACACTCGATCCTTAAGAAGCTGAATCTTAGTAATAATAGTATCATGATAGCAATATTTATGTATATTATCATGTATAACTTTCACTAACAATGAGTCTAACTCATATAACACTCTTTTTATTGTGAAATGACATTCTAAGATATATTTTTTTTATTACAGGAAAATACATCATATATGTAGAGTAGTAGAGAGAATATATCCCTGGAAACAAAAAACTGGTCAATCCCTATAATTAAGCTAATCCCTTTAACTTATCCTGGAAATTAGCTAATGCAATAAATCAACCTATATTTGGTAATTTACTATACAATGAATCAATTAGAAATATCTTTGGTAATTTACTATACAGTGAATCAATTAGAAATCTCAACATTCCCCCTCAAGTTGGTGCATAAATGTCAGTCAGGCCCAACTTGCTTAGAAATTTAGAGAACACTGGTTTTAGAACTGCTTTAGTGAGTATATCAGCCAATTGATCTTCTGTTCTAATCTTAGGCAACTCTAAAATCTTCTTATCCAACTTTTCCTTGATAAAAAATCTGTTTCCTTCAACATGCTTTTTGCGATCATGTTGTACTGGATTATGGGCAATATCACATGCAACTTTGTTGTCACAATACAGTTGGATTGGTTGCCTAGGAGGGTATCCCAAATCTTCCAACAATAACTTTAACCATAATGCTTCACATAGGCCAAGTGTTATACCTCTAAATTCAGCTTCTGCACTTGAGCGGGCCACCACATTTTGTTTTTTGCTCCTCCAAGTTACAAGGTTTCCTCCTACAAAAAGTGAAATAACCTGAAGTAGACCTCCTGTCATCTATGGCTCCAGCCCAATCTGCATCTGTATATACATTTATTTCTTGATAATCAGTGTGTTTAGTGAACAAAATACGCCTTCCAGGTGCAGATTTCAAATACCTTAAGATGTGCATGACAACATTCATATGTTTTTCTCCTGGGTTATGCATGTACTGACTAACAACACTTAATGCATAAGTAAGATCTGGTCTGGTATGGGCCAAGTACATTAATCTTCCTACAAGCCTTTGATATCTTCCTTTGTCAACCGGTATTTGATTTGGCTCAAGACACAATTTCAATCCTTCTTCAATAGGAGTAGTAGCAGGACGACACTCTTCCATGCCTGTTTCATGCAAAAGATCTAGGATATATTTTCTTTGGGAGAGAAATAGTCTTGTTTTTGATCTGGAAACTTCTATCCCCAGAAAATATTTCAGAGGACCAAGATCTTTCATTTCAAATTTTCCAAATAAATAGCTTTGTAGAGCTTTCTGTTCTTCAGGGTCATTTCTAGTAACAATCATATCATCTACATATATGATAAGAGCAGTAATCTTACCGTGTTGTTTCTTTAGAAACAAAGTATGATCGGAATTGCTCTGATGATAGCCAAAAGCAGTCATTGCCTCTAAAAATCTTCCAAACTATGCCCTTGGAGATTGCTTCAAGCCATACAATGATTTCTTTAATTTACACACCTTTTGACTATGCTTCTTTGGAACCATACATCCTGGTGGCAGTTCCATATAAACTTCTTCAGATAATTCTCCATGGAGGAAGGCGTTCTTTACGTCAAGTTGTTGTAACGGCCAATCTAAGTTTACTGCTAGAGATAACAATACTCGAACTGTGTTGAGTTTAGCCATAGGAGCAAATGTCTCTGTATAGTCTACCCCATAAGTTTGAGTGTAGCCCTTTGCTACTAACCTTGCTTTTAGCCTTTCAATTGTGCCATCTGCTTTGTACTTTATAGCATAAATCCATCGACATTCAACTGGTTTTTTTCCTAGTGGACAGTCAACAAGTTCCCATGTTTCATTTTGTTGCAAGGTTTTCATTTCTTCATTCATCGCATTTTTCCATTATGGATCAGCCAAGGCTTCCTGTACATTGTTAGGAATAGCAACAGTAGATAATTGATTTACAAATGACTTATTTGATTCAGACAAACGGTGGTAGGAAACAAAATTATTCATGGGGTATCTAACCTTACTAAAAAGAGTGGGCTCATAAGTGAGTTTAGGAATACCTCTAGTGTGTTGTTCTGGTAGTTGTTTTTTTGTTGGCACAAGATTAAGAGCATCCATGACAGTAGATGATTGGTTTGGTGTGTCATCAAGAGGAGTCATACCAAGTTCTGTCACCACCTCATAATGTGAAGTCCCATTTATTTCATTTTCCATTTCATCCGTACAACTTGATTGTAAGTTATTTGCACAAGAATTATCGTTGCTGCAATTTACCTCTAAATGGTCTTTCTCAAGATATACATATTCTTGTCAATTATAGTCTAGAGTCTGCAGTTCTTTATGGTTTTCCCCCTGAAGTGCAGATTCTGAAGAGAAATACATTATTTGTTCATGAAAAACAACATCCATGCTTATAAACATCCTTTTAGTTGGAGGATCGTAACACCGATACCCTTTTTGGTGTATAGCATATCCAAGAAATACACATCGTAAAGCCCGAGATGCCAATTTGTTTGGGTTCTTTTGAATATGCATGAATGCTACACAACCAAAAACACGAGGAGCCAAATCTGTACTACCAAGGGCAACCACTTTGTTCAGGAGAGTCTGTAGTGGCGTTTGAAACTCATTAGAGCTAGAAGGGATAGGATTTATGACATATGTTGCCATTGTGAGAGCCTCTCCCCAATAAGAGAAAAGCATATGGGCCTCTAATAATAAAGAACGTACCACCTCTAGTAAGTGTCGATTTTTTTCGCTCGGCAACACCGTTTTGTTGCGGTGTATTGGGACACGTAGTTTGATGAATAATCCCATGTACTTCCAAGTACCTCTTGAGGTCTAAGCTTTGGTATTCACCACCATTGTCACTACGAAGAACCTGAACCTTTGAGTTGTATTGGGTTTTAATCATTTTGCGAAACTTTTGAAATATCAAGTTCACTTCTCCTTTGGACTTCATTAACCATAACCAAGTCATTCTAGTACAGTCATCTATGAAAGTAACAAACCAACGTGATCCTCTTAAAGTAGAAATCTTAGAAGGACCCCAAACATCCGAGTGTATAAGCATAAAAGGAACAATACTTTTATTCAAACTGATTGAAAAAGGAACACGATGACTTTTTGCTTGTTCACATACATCACAACGAAAAACAGATATGTCAATCTTTGCAAATAATAAAGGAAACAATTTTTTCAAGTAACTAAATGAAGCATGTCCCTGGCGATGATGTCATAGCCAAATTTCAGTTTCTTCTTTGGTAGAACTCTTCACGGTCAAAGCGTTTTCTAACTTTCCAGAATCTTTCGACACCAAGTCCAAATAGTATAATCTTCCTTGTTTAACACCATAACCAATCGTCTGTCTGGTCTGAATGTCCTTAAACACACAAAAATTAGGCCAAAAAATAACAATACAATTTAGGGATGTAGTAATTTGTGATACAGATAAAAGGTTATATTCTAGAGATGGAACAACTAAAACAGAATCCAAAGTAAAATTATTAGTAAGAGTTAAGGATCCTTTTCCAATAACAGAGGTTGTGTCACCATTGGCAGTGGAAATCAATTCTTTTGAAGATGGTTTCATGGATGAAATTTGTCTAGAATCAAAAGTCATATGATCAATAGCACCTGAATCAATTATCCATGTGCTATTAGTAATAGGTACAGAAAACTCACCACCATTACCTCTAATTATCAAAGCAGTGGACTCTTTGGAGGCTTTATCTGCGTTTTTTGCCTCAACAGCTGCTGCAACTGGATTCTTTCTTCGTTGATCCTGACTGTGATCCCACCACTCTGGATATCCATTAAGTTCAAAACAACGACTCTTAGTGTGGCCCTGCTGATTGCAGTGAGTGCATTTAAACTTAGACTTATCTATATTTGAGTTTGCTTTAGGATGGTTTCCTTTTGTTTGACCTTGCCAGTTTCTGTTTCGAGCTATCATGGCTGTGCTGTCAGAAATTTCTGATTCACCTTTCAAAGTCGCTTGACGTATTGCCTCTCGAAGAATCAATGCATAAGAATTCTCCAACTCTGAGACAGGTTCTTTGCGTAAAATCTCTCCACGAATTTATTCAAACTCACCATCTAATCCCGCAAGGAATATATGCACCCTTAGTCGTCCAATTGATTTCTTGTAAGCCGTGACATCTTCAGGATCTTTCATGACCACCTTATCACGATGATCCAATTCCTGAAAAATTTCCATCAATTCTCCATAATACTCCGAGAGAGGCCTACCATTTTGTTTTGCAGTAAAGGCCTTTTGATTCAAAGTAAATACTTGTAACTCATCACTTCCATCATAGAATGCCTTAGATAATGCACTCCAAATTTCATGGGCTGTGGCTAGGCGTAAGTAACGCTTCATAATTTCTGGGCTCATGGACAGCAACAACCACCTCTTCACCTTCTGATTTTCTGCATACCATTTTTCATAACTAGAATCTTGCTCTGCAGGTTGTTTCTCCTTGCCACTAATATATGAGAGTTTCTCCCTCTCTGCGATATGCATTTCCATTATCTGTGACCATATGTCGTAATTTGTTTCACTCAGAACGATTCCGGCATTGAACGCACTTTCAGATTGAATAATGATAGGAGTCAATGTAGACCCTGATTTGGGTGCAGAATTTTTATCAGACATCTTATGGGTTCACAGGGTGTTTAAAAAAAAAAGGTTAAGAAAATGGTGGATCAAGGTTAAGGAACCTAACTCTGATACCATATTGTGAAATGACATTCTAAGATATATTTTTTTGATTACAGGAAAATACATCATATATGTAGAGCAGTAGAGAGAATATATCTCTGGAAACAAAAAACTGTTCAATCCCTATAATTAAGCTAATCCCTCTAACTAATCCTGGAAATTAGCTAATGCAATAAATCAACTTATATTTGATAATTTACTATACAGTGAATCAATTAGAAATCTCTTTGGTAATTTACTATACAGTGAATCAATTAGAAATCTCAACACTTTTGTATCTATTATGCTATGTTAGACACAAGCCATGGAAATGGCAATCAAGATCAACATGTAGTGAGGATGCATTATCACAAGAACAATTATAGTTTTTATCCATCCACATAAAATTATTACGAATCAAGCCCTCGAAACCAGCTTGTCCAGGGTTGCTCGCATACTACCATAAGTATTTAGTTTAAGCACACTGGAATAGGAGGGAACCACCTAACTTATTGGGGTGGTCGATATAGAAGGAGCAAAGCAATCACTAATAATTCGCATTAGTCCATTTACTTGAGAAACAGTGAACCAAGGAGTCCAATGTTCTCACTAAAAATAAATTCATTCCTATATGCCACAAAAACCAACACGTAATAATAAAGCAAACATCATTCATCCATCTGCAATTACAAGTATCAAACGTCCTGGTTCCAAGCTAACATATGTCATACATGTTTAGAAATTTGATAGTCCCAAAGCAAGCATAAAATGTTGCCTACACTGTCAAACCGCATTTGTTGCAAACATCACTAAACAAAATATGTCTATGAAAACAAAATTTATTAGTTGGAAGGCTCTCATGCAAGCAAAGCAAAAGAAAGTTTTTTAGTATTTCAAATATTTTTGAGAAGCCAAGACCAAGTATTACTACGTATTAACTCACTAGAGGAATTAGGACCTTTATATTTTGATGATTGGAAAATTAAAAACTACTTGTATTTTTATTGTGAAATATTTAAAGTCTTCAAACGCATAACAAACACAAATAAAAACTGAGCAGATGTGTATAGAAGATAAGAAGACTCAAGTGTAAGGGTAGACATGGTCAAGCTAGACGCAGACGCAGACACATCTCATAATAAGTAAGATGTAAATTCATCCTAAGAAAATGAAGATACATTCTAAAAAGATGAAGAAGATACAACTTATACTCTTATCAAGATACATAATCATTATATGAAGAAAATACACAACATATCAAGATGAAGAGACATCAATAAGAGGACACAACACATAAAATAAGAAAGATGAAGAATTTAAAGAATGAAAATGCAACGATTAAATATGAAGAGCAAGAATCGTGGAGTTGTAGATGTAGAATCAAGTATAGAAACATGAAGACGTGACTCAGACAAAGACAAAGGAGTAAAAAACATATAAACATATCATCATGTGTTGAAAAAGAACTTGGGATGAATATTTGAATCTGCATGTTTTGATGTTTATATTTTAATATATCTAATCTGCATTAAAAAATATATCTCATTTAGCTTCAAGTTTTTTATTGACTTTCCTAAATTTTCGCTGCAACGAGCTACTTCTCATCAACTAGCCTACAAAAGCATATAAGCAACCTGCCTGATCATATCAGGGGTGACAAGTTAATGGAAAAACATTTATTGTTGCATTTAATGATGGATTAGAAACCATATGATGCATAAGACTATAAGACGTGCCTTTACGAAGCTTCGTGTGTCAGAATTCATAACAATCATATTTTGAAGAAGTCTATATATAGATGAGCTAAAGCATTGAAGACAACGAGAAAAAGATTGAAACAATATTAGAGAATGAGACTCCATTCTTTGAGTGACCCATTTCTCTTTGTTTTTCTTTGTACAATTTTTGTCTTCAATACTCTACTTCTTTTATTATCTGAGAGTGAGACTAAAGTCTCATTATGTATTCATCTAGATGTAGAATAATCAATAGAGCACTTTACTTGTAAATCACTAAAACCTTTGTTTGAGTAAAGAGCCTGAAGAGGCTTGGTGAAAGAATACTTGGGCATATAGTTCAAAGAGCCTATTGAAAGAATAATTCGGTAGATAGATAGCTTGGAAAGACTTTTGAAAGAACACTTGGGATAAATTTGAAGAAACTTGAGAAAAACTACTTGTCTCTTATTATAAATAGTAGAACCGTAGTGGTTGGTAAAGAACTAAACATAATCTCGAATCGAGGTGACCCAATATAAAAATCTGGTATTTTTTTTTATCTTTGTTGACTAACTGAATTGTGAGATTTGTTTTTCAAAGAGATACTTGAGAAAGCTTTTTTTTTTTCTAAATACCATGTCTTGTCCTTGAGAAAAAACATTTTATTCTAAATATTGTTTCTTGTCTTTGTGAAAATGTTTCTATTGAACTTTACAGCTTATCATATCTTATCATTTTTTTATAAAAATACTTTTAGAAATTTATCAGACGCAAATGCATATGATAGCATTTCTGTTTTAAAGTTATCATAGGCAAAATCAATAAAAAATAACTTATAAGATGTAGGCACATTCTATTTTAGAAGTTAGTAAAATTTTTTAAAAACCACAATGTAACCTCTTCTTGTAGTTACTGTAGATTTACCCTACGAGTATCTAAACTAAAAGAATGTGAGACGTGCCAACTTATGTGGAAGAAACATTGTAGCAACCATCTTGAGTTGGATTCTACATCACCATGTCGTCTAAGTTATCGTCCAGGCGATGCCTTTAATAAAAAATTTAATATCATCTGGTAGGGAGATTGAGAGTGCTACCAGGGTTCCAAACATTCCCATCATACTCATCTCAGATAGAAGAATAATGATAATAATGTACATAATCTACTGTATTAAAGAGATATCCTAAGAATGTTGGATACTAAGGTAATACTCACAAGGTGCAGAAAAGTGGTATATTTGCTTTATTATCATACTGGCTTATATAAGCTTTTTACAAACTGAAAAGAGAAAATTAAGCAACCACGTTTGATAACTCCTAGAACGTGGGGTGATTCAACCATGTCCTTGATATTCAGGGATTTATTAACAATAAATAAAACTAACTTGACTAAAACCAAATTGACTAATAAAAACCTTATCCTAACATATCCTCCCCTAAACCTGATTATGGTTTAATTAGTTTAAGTTAGGAACCTTGCAGACCCCTAGTAGCTCCCTTTGTCTCAGGAATGCATCTAGCTTGAGTGGTTTAGTCATTATGTCCGCCACTTGATAAAATGAGTTACAATGTACCAACTTCATCTTGCCATCATTGTTGAGGTTACGTAAGAAATGGAACCGTACTTCAATATGTTTACTTTGCCAATGAAGGACAGGATTTTTAGAAAGTTCAATAGTGGAATTGTTGTCACAAAAGATTGTAATATCTCTGCTTTCAGTCTGATTAAGTTTGTTCAGAATTCGTCTTAACCAAATGCCTTGAGTCGCACAATAAGCTGGTGCTATATATTTTGCTTCTGTGGTTGACTGTGCAACCATTGGTTGTTTCTTAGAACTCCACGCTATAGCTCCACCACTCAAAGAGAACACGTAACCAGAGGTGCTCTTGCGATCCTCTGTGTCACCTGCATAATCGCTGTCCATGTAAGCTAGCAGCTCCGCATCACCTATTCGTTTATAAAAAATCCCGAACTCTGTTATTCCCTTCATATATTGCAAAGATCTCTTCACAATTTGCATATGAAGCTCTGTAGGATCAGCCATGACTGCTTGCTAAACATACTACATACATCAAATCGGGTCTTGTGACTGTTAGATACATCAAGTAGTCAACCATTTGTTTGTACTCTATTGCATTAGCTCGCACTCCACTTTATCTTTTGTGGGTCTTGCTCCCAGAACAATTGGATTGTTCACAGAATTACAACTTCCCATGCTGAACCTCTCAAGGATTTCTCTAGCAAACTTCCTCTAAGAAATATAAATCCCCTCATTGCATTGTAAAACCTCTACCCCTAGAAAGTACTTCAATTTTCCTAGATCACTCATATCAAACTCACACTTCATTGACTCTTTAAAGTGATCCATCATCTTCTTAAAATTTCCAGTAAAAAAAAGATCATCTACATACAAACTAACAATCAACAACTTACCTCCTTCTTCAGTTTTGAGGAACAGAGCATGTTCAAAATCACACTTCTCAAATCCTTCCTTGAGAAAATAGCCTTCTATTTTGCTGTACCACGCCCTTGGGGCTTGTATAAGTTTGTAGAGTGCTTTCTTGAGTTTATAGGCTTTCTCCTTTTCCCCTAAATTCACAAAAGCAGGTGGCTGCTCTACATATACGTTTTCACTCAATTCCATGTAGGAAGGCACTTTTCACGTCAAGTTGGTAAAGGGACCAATTCCTTTGAGCTGCAAGTGCAATGATGCTTTGAATGGTATCCCATTTGGCCACAGTTGCATAAACTTCATTGTAATGAACAACAAACTGTTGTGCATACCCTTTTGCTACCAACCGAGCTTTGCACTTGTCTACTTCACTTTTCTCATTCAATTTCGTTTTGAAAACCCATTTGACTCTGATCTTCTTCATTCCTGTAGGTAGGTTTGTGAGTTCCCATGTTTGATTTCTTTCTAGTGCATCAATTTTCGTCTTCATTGCACTTCTCCACTTGGAATATCTTACAGCTTCATCAAAATCAACTGGGTCTTCACCATTCATGAATATTGCCATGTTTCTCATTTCATCTTCTGATTCTGAAGACCCTCTCCACTTGCATAATCTCCGCTCTGCATCCAAATGGGAGGCAACCTGTTTCGTTCTCCATCCAAAGTAAGCTCTTGCTCTTCAACTCGGGTAAGTGAGGATGTACTGCTTGAGCTTTCTCTCGCGATTACAACTGATCCATTTTCTTTCTCAGGTGCCAATTCTTCTTTTTCTTCCTGAAGAAGCACATTAAGTTTACCTTTTTTCTCATTCTTGTCCCACTCCTAGCTTGCTTCTTCTTAAAAAATTACGTCTTTGCTAATTACAATTCTTTTGGTATTGGGATTGTACATGCGATAGGCATTTGATTCTTCACTTATACCAAAGAACACACTTTTCTGACTGTTTTCATTTAGTTTGATTCTTTTGGCATCCGGGCCATGGACATGTCCGATACAACCAAAAATTTTAAAGTGATCTACTATTGGCTTAATTCCACTCCACTTTTCCTCTGGTGTGACTCCTTGAACAACAATAGTAGGGCTCCTATTCAATACATACTTTGACAGTTAACTGCTTTTGACCATAACTTTTTTGGAATGCCTTTATTTGAAAGTATGCTCCTTACCATGTTCATAATTGTTCTGTTCCGACGCTCTGTGACTCCATTTTGTTGGGGTGTATATGCCGCAGTGAGTTGCCTTTTAATTCCACTTTCTTTACAGAACTCGTTGAACTCATGTGAAGTGAACCCTCCACCTCGATCAGTTCGTAGACAACATAGTGGTAAATTGGTTTCATTTTCCACAAGCTTCTTGAAACACTTAAACATGGCAAAGGTTTCATATTTGTCTTTTAAGAAATAAATCCACATCTTGATGCTGAAATCATCAATGAAGCTGAGAAGGTATCTTTTTCCAGTGTTGGAAATAAGTGAAATTGGTCCGCACAAATATGCATGTACTAACTCAAGATGTTGAGAAGTTCTCCAACTACTTTTCTTTGACATTGATTCTCTGGTTTGCTTTCCTACTAGACAATTTGTGCAAACGTTTGTAGAAGGCTGGAAATGAGGCAAGCCTTTTATCATCCTCTCGCATTGTAGTGTTCTTAGCCCTTTGTAACTCAAATGTCCATACCTCTGGTGCCATAAGTAAGCAAGTTTCTGTGACTTTACTTGCAAACAATTTGACAGCACAGTAGATGCTATGACATAGAACATCTTATTTGCCAACATAGGAGTGGATATAATTAGACCTTTCACTTGATGATAAAATTGACATTCTCCACTCTGAATTAAAATAGCTGCACCCTTCTCTTGTAATTGACCAACACTTAGTAAATTAGTGCGTAACTCAGGAATATAGAGCACATAACTTATTACTTGTGTTCTTCCTTGTATTTCCAGTTTGATGTCTGCTTTGCCACGTAATGCCATGGTTGTATCATTTCCTAGTTTGACTGAATGTGAAAATCCTTCATCTATCTTGTCAAACCATTTTTTGTTGCCAGTCATGTGGTTGCTACAACACTATTGAGGAACCATACATTCTCCTTCTTTGCATTGTTTTCTTTCACATACGCCATCAACAACAACTCCTCTTCTTCATCTAGTTCTGTGTAATGAGTCGTTTTCTCCCATTTAGGACATTCATACTGAAAGTGTCCCAATTGATGACACTTAAAGCATTCGATTGTTGCTTTGTTGAGGAATCTACCTCAACCTCTTCCTCTTGCAGCTCCACCACCTTTTACTACCCCGCGACCTCGTCCTCTTCCACTTGTTTTCTCGTCATATGCAATCTTCAAAGCCTGCTCATCTCCTTCTCTTCTTCGTCATAATTTTTGTTCATGAACCAACAAAGAGCTTTGAAGTGCATCAACTGTAAGCTTGTCAGTGTCCTTTGCTTCCTCAATAGAGCACACAATGTAGTCAAACCTCTCTATGAGAGTTCGTAGTATCTTCTCAACGATCTTAGCATCTGTCATATCTTTTCCACAATTTCTCATGTTAATGGCCACCACCATGACTCTTGCAACATAGTCAGTAACTGTCTCTCCTACCTTCATTTCTAATAGCTCAAAAGTCCTCCAGTGTCTTTAAAGTTGAGCACGTTGCACCCTAGCATTTCCTTGATATTTAATCCTCATTGAATCCCACAACTGCTTGGAAGTCTCTTTTTGAGTAATGGTTTCCAGAATGGACTTGTCAATAGCTTAGAAAAGATAGTTCTTGGCCTTCAAATCCTTCAGCTTCATCTCATCTAATGTTTTCCTTTGCGCTTCTGGCAAGCTCTCTCCTTTCTGTGGCTCTTCGTAACCTAATTCAACCACGTTCCAGTACTCCTTTGATCTTAGGAGATTTTCCATAAGGAGACTCCAATGATCGTAATCCCCATAAAATTTTGGAATGGAGACCTGTACAAAATTGTTTGCTTCGGTTACCATGTCCCTTACACTTGTGTTTTTGATTTTCACTTTATCAGGCCTCTTTCGTGGCTCTGATACCAGAATGTTGGATACTAAGGTAACACTCACAAGGTGCAGAAAAGTGGTGTATCTGCTTTATTATCATATTTGCTTATATAAGCTTTTACAAATTGAAAAGATAAAATTAAGCAACTACGTTTGATAACTCTTAGAATGTGAAGGGATTCAACCATATCCCTGATATTCAGGAATTTATTAACAATAAATAAAACTGATTTAACTAAAACTGAATTGACTAATAAAAATCTTATCCTACAAAAAGTACGTTAATGCATGAAGTATAACTATAAGTTTTTGTATTAAAAAAAGTATAATTTTAATCTCAAATCTTTCTCGGTATGTAAAAACAATTTCTAAAAGAACTCTCAAAATCATAGATTTGAAATCGATTCAGGTTGGTTGATAGAACCAGTCCAACCGAAACCTGCTAATATTGTCGGTTCCAACCTTATATTGATCAAACATGTCAATAATCTGTTATAAATCGACTGGTTTTCAAGAAGCTTGGGACTCATTTGACCTGACCAAATTGATTTAAGCTCTAAATTATCATGTCACACACTTTACACGTTCCACAACGATGTTCATGAAGACGCCTCGAATAACCTGACCAAATTGAACCCGATATTTTATAGAAGAGAAAGTCTACTTTTTCCACTAGGCCAAATTAAACATTTTATATACATTTAAATTATGATTTGTAGTACGGTAGCAAAATTTAATAACAAATCATTTTATTCACAGGTTTAATTAACTTTTTAGTTTCTGCGTTTCAATTTTGACCTGTGTTGAAGTATTTTTTTTCTTTTAATCTCTTTTAAATTTTAGTTTTTGAAAATAATTTTTTTATTAACAAAACTGTTAAATAATGACATGATTAATAAAGAAAGAGACTTTATTTTGAGAATATGGGTTTGAGAGGTTATTTATGCAAGAAAAAAGAAGATGAAGGTTATAATGACAAGAGTGTTTCAATTTTTTAAAAGGCATATAAAAAAAATTAAAACAAAAAGTAAATGAAAGTACATGTGACTTTTGTTACAACATGATGAGTCAACACTTATTTGCATTAGTGAATTGAATGTGAAGATATGATACTTCGATAATCATCTCTTTATTTAAGAATTTTTTGTTGATAACACATATTATTCTAAGAAAAATAAAATTTAAAAGGATTAAAATAAAAATATTTTAATATGTGTCAAAATCGAAATGAAAAAATATTGGGACCAAAAAATTAATTAATATTAAACCTTTTATTTATGGAAAAAAATTTATAAACTTTATACATTGACATTTAATTATCACCTTTAATTTATATATTATAAATTAATTGATTTTATCAGCTTTAAAAAAGACATATAAATATAAAGAATGATTATAATTAAATACCAATGTAAAATTCATTTCTAATGTATAAGTGTAAATTCTTTATTTATATATATATATATATATATATATATATATATGATATCTTGTACATAATATTTTACATATAAAATCATATATTTATCATATAAATGGATTCATAGTTCAATTAGTAATCCTTCAATTTAACAAGTGACTAGTGTCCTCACCAAGACAATAGCCTGTCCGGATTTTAAAACTTAGATTGAAACGATTTCGTCAGATAGTAGCTTATAAAACCATTTTTATTAGTTAGCTATTCTAATTTATAAAGAGAATGATAATGAATAAATTTTAAGATGGTTGACTGGCCAAACATAAAAGGTTGTAAGTTAGAAACAAAAAAGATCCATAAAAACTAACAAGTGAAACTCCGTTACTAGCTCTGCAATCTGCATAATCGTCTTCTACCAGTCCTTTCAATTTCCACTATTCATTGTTCCAGATAGCTACTTGCACACCATTAATTATGACTCGTAGTTGATTTAATTTATACATAATTGACAAGTTTAGTTCAAACACAAATATTGTCTATGATTACTATATTCGGAACATATATATATATTAGACTGCTAAGAGGCAGGCATGGAAGATGACTACCTCTCTTATTTACATCTCCCAAACTGTTTTTCATATAATATGTCTAACATTTGCTGCAGGCATTGAGAAATAAAATCGTAGAAACACAACATTACTTCATAGCAATCCAATACGATAGCTTAGCTAAAATTTCCCTTTTTCTTTAGAGCTCCAAGACTAAATCTGCAATAAAATAAAATAAAAAAAAATTAATGAACACACATGCATGCATATATATATATATATATATATATATATATATATATATATATATATATATATATATATATATATACACTTATATAATTTGTTGAGAAAATGAATCATGTAATAAATAACTTACCATTTATGATATTTATTTAATTTAGTAATTATTTAAAAATTATATTAATTAAGAATGATTAATTGATATTATGAAATTGTTTTACAATATTATTACATCACCTTTAAATTTTAAATTATAGTAGTTTTGGTTACACATAAATTTTTTGATTAATCTTTTGTACTATATATCCATTTTTATGAAACGTGATTTTTGACTAAAACTAATTATTTAATATTTTAATATTTTTTAAATTAATATCTATCTTAAATAATAGCATGAATAACTATTAGTACATGTGGCGTAATCCTATAGGTTGAGTTTTTAATTAAAAATAGAAAGATTATTTTTTTTATTATAGAAATCAACGGTACGGGAATAATGTTAAGATTTTCGTAAAAGGACGAATTCGTGATAGATAGCATTTTCCTTTAATGAAAAACAGATCTTTTATAGCATACTTGAAGCTATTCGTGCAAATAAAATTTGTACGAAATAGTATTACTTTTAAAATATACCTAATAAAAATTCATGCAAGTAATTTCTATATGTAGAAACTAAAACATAAAGATTGTATATATATAAAGATCAGAAGAGTAAATAAATTAATCAATCATAAAACATATATTAACCAATCATAAAACATATGTATTATTGTATAAAGATCAAGATATGTACAAAGCCACTTCCAGGATGATTTTTATAAGTTATGGTTGAAAGGGACTACCACTAAATTCAAACGTCGGCACGGAGGATTGATATGTTGATAGGGTGTTAACACAGATGAATTTGGCAATTTGCTTACGAGAGGAATAATACACTAAGGTGTAAATATGTGTGGTCAAAGGTTGAAAATAGTATGTCACTTATTTTTGACTTGTGTATTGTGAAGAAAGGTGTGAGAGGGTTATGTGGCTTGTGAAAATTTTCTACCGGCATTACATGATTAGGAGTTATGGGCGTAAATTTTTGGGATTAGTGAGTGGGCCACGGAACATACGTATAACTTAGTTTTTTCTCTAATTTACAGAACTATGACATATTTAAAAGATGCGAAACTTTTCAATTTTCATACGACAAAGTCCAGAGGTCTATGACATTATGCCTATTACACAACTTAGTTATTGGAAAATGGCTTGCTCAAGAAAGATATCTATACATTCTTTGGCTAACTATTAAGAGTCTCTTATGTCGTATTAGAGACTAGTATGTTTATTGTTTTAGTGAGAATGATTGTTTTTTTATTATCCTTATTCGTTTGTAGAGGCTTACATTACGTAATTTATTAAAAGGCATAACTTATGTTTTTTTATTTTATTTTAATGATATGCTTTTGTTTATAAAAAAAATAATTATAATACATAATTTGAAAATAAAATTCTTCTCTATTATACTCTTATAACTGCCGCCACAAATTATCTACTATATATTATTTAATTTCAATCATCTTTTTTATTCTATTTTTAAATTTATAATTAAATATAATTAAAGACAAGATATTTTGGTATATATACAATTTCTTAATCCTATTTTAAGTCTATACCTACTCCTATAAATCACTATTTGTTTAGGAAATTGCTTGACAGTCCGAATCCGAAAGCTATATACATGAAACTTACGAAGTTTAAAATGAGCGGTTATTATATTGTTTTTTTATAAAATTTAGTCATATATATATATATATATATATATAATATTCTTTTATAATCCACCACTATTGATATGCATATGGCGTTGGTATATATTGGTGCATAATATTTTCATGACATATAGCATTACACATTTGTTTTTTATGATTATAAGTGGATCCACAAACTACTTAATATATATTATTTAATCCTCATTATATTTATCTCTTGTTTATTTATTTTTATTTTCCCCCAGTCATTTTGTAAGGGATGAATTGCTTAAAATACTAACTATACTTAAAAGGAATTGGGCAGTTTTGAATGATAATGTAGAGTAGAGTGTAGAGATTGATGTACTTACAATCTGCATCTGTTTTGATCCAGTGCTCCTTATTGTCAGATGAATCTTCACAGCCAAGTGGATTTGGTTGGATCTTATATTGTCGCATGTTTTCTTTTGACAGTGCTCTTTTGGGGTGTATCATTATATCTTCCTCTGGATGGCCTCCTTCATTGATTGTTTTCTTCTTGTTCTCATTCTTTTGGTGTTTATCTTTATCACACTTTTGTGCACTTAGTGAATTTTCAGGATGAACTTTCCTGTGAAACATATGTAGAATCTGCAAGGTACAAAGTATATATTATTGTAGTACCACAATTGATAATAAAGGCAACACAGGTACGTACATAGGTAGAAAAGAGTAAACGGATACCTTATGAAGTTTTCTCTCAGCGGAAGCAGAATCAAGAGTTGTGGATGTGGAGCTTCGGGAAGTGTGAAGCATTCTTTTTTTGAGCTTTCTTTTCATGAGATGCATGGTAGATTTATCTGGTTCCTTTTCACATTTGGGTCCAAAGTTCTCCTCTGCCAATTTGCTTCTCTGGAAGAGCTCCCCAAGTGATGTCCTGTGCTCCTTCTTTGCCACTGTTGTTGTTGTTTCTGACAATTCAATGGCTGATCCAAACAGATAACCCTGAAGTGGACAAACTGCATTGGATTCTGCACCTTCTAACAAGGGCTTCCCGCTCAGAGTTATTATGCTTCCATGACTACTTCGGCCATTGCTCACATGGCTGTTTCTGCCACATGACTCATCATCAGCTCCCAGAACCAGAACTTTCTCCAGCTCATCGTTTATCAGTTTCAGCTCATTCTCAGTCACTTCATCTTCCTTTTCAGTTATATTCTCAACAGATATGGCAAATGTTGGCGTTGTGGATGGATCTGTCACAACTTGGTCCGAACCCAGAGTTCCAATTGCTAGGAACCCATGGAACAGCTCATACATACCACCTGCTGAATCTTCCTCGTACTCCTCATCTTCCACACCACCCAAAGATTTTCTTAGGTTATGACTTTGTTTCACATGTTGATGTTTGTAATTCCCAAAGCTTGCTTTCGAATAGTTGTGTTCCTCATCACAAGAATTCCCGATGACCAACGGTTCAGCGCTATTCTGCCGAAATTTTCTATGCATCCACCCGAGTAACTGCAGCAAATTAAATTAAGATAATAGTTAGAATGAAGAATACATATATGAGGTATAGCTTGTGTTGTGTGAGATCTTACCTTCATCCTTGCTCAAAATACTCTTGTGCTTTGCTTAGTTTGGCTAGTGAGGAAAAGTAAGAAAGAGAAGGTTGTGTATTTCATAAGAATTTGGAGAGGAGAAAAACATAGAGAAAGTTACAAAGATTGTTTGTTATTGTATGTCAACATTCAAGTAACCTAATGGGGAGTGGGTCCTAAACAATGTTAATCAGATCAGATCATGTGGAAGGTGGACATAACTGTGACTCATAATAATTAACATCTCGCAAGCTCCCAAACTGCATGCATTGTCTCAGGTTGAATTTAACGTGTTAGCCCCCAACCCCATGCATTCATTTTGATTTTTGAATGTGGGGGCCGGCCAAGCAATTAAAATGCCTCATGGGTTGCCAATAAGGTGGAAAAACAAACAATTGACAATCTCCCAAATCTCTTTTCATCTCTGCCTAGGTCCGCTTCATCCCTGCACCTTGATGCAACTCATTACCGAATAAACTACACCTAACACGATACAATATTAATTTACGAACACTTAATAACCTTTTTTTTTTCTTTTAATTTTAAATCCATTTCTTCATTTATAATTTATCTTCAATTTTACATTATTATTTTAACATCCATTGCTTTTTCATCAAACAATTAACATTTTAAATATATTACCGTTAAAATAAATTAAGTAGTGCCAGTGTCATTGTCATGAGTATTATTATTTTTTTTATTTGCGTAAGATTAATTATAAACTCAATCTATTTTATAAAAAAATTTAATTCAATGGTTAGGTTGCTTAATATAATACTATATAGAAAATTATTAAGATGAGCAAATTAAATCTAAACAATTTAATTATACCTTATATAAAATTTGATCTATTCAAATTAATTTGTATATTAACACAACTTAATCAATTTTACAAAGCACAAAGTTAATCAATCTAATCTATTATAGGAGTATTCACGTATCCAAATTGATATATAAAATACGATTATCCAAACTAATTTAGTTAAATTCATGAACCGTTTGTTAGTTGTAATTCGATCAGTTAACGAATTTGAATTTTGCAAATCAGTGACTTTATTCGACCTATCTTATCTTTAATATTTTTATTACATGTATATACTTTGATGAATACAGTGTAAATAGTTAAATCATTTTCTCCAAGTCTCGAAATTTTATGTAATCTGATCATTCAACCCCCTAATTAACCTATTAGTTAAATAATTTAATCTTATGTATTTTAACATGTTTATCAATTTAACATAATTTGAAAGTTTATTAATATAATATTTAGTGATAAATATTTACTTATAGTTAAAAAACATATTATTTTAAAAAATAAAGTAATATGATGAAGCTTTATGATTTATATAAAATTTACATTATGAAAACTTTTAATCCAATAATTATACTGCTTAATTTCATAATCTGCAACAAATTAAACTTTATTATAATAATAATAATAATAGTTATTATTATTATTATTATTATTATTATTCATAATGTTGGTCTTTATTTATATAGCATTCATAATTTTTTCACAGCTAAAATTATCATAAATATCTTTTAATCAATAAAATTTGAACAGAAGAAATAAAGAAAGAATTTGGAGAAATAAAAATGACTTAATTAAGTTTTTAGTCCTTAAAATTTGAAAAAATACCATTTTTGTTCTAAAATTTAAAAATAATTTTTTTAGTCGTTAAAGTTAATTATTTTTTTTATGTTCGTTTTGAAGTGTTATTAGTGATATGCTAACATGGTTAAAACATGATTTTACACATGAATTTCATTTAGTAGGTAGATTTTAATTCCTAACATCAAAGATCAACTTCTATTATCCCCTCAACAAATTCTTAAAATCGAAGAATAAAAACCAAATGTAATTTAAAAATTAAAATAGTTATTTTAAATTCTAAAAATCAAAAGCGATATTTTCTCAAATTTAAATTACTCTAAACTTAATTAAGCAATAAAAAAAAGGACAATTATTGTCGAATTTTTTATTTGAATTTTTAGTTAAATTAATGTATTAACAAAGGATTTAACATAATTATTCTAAAATAAAGGATTTAACATAATTTCTCCTCTTAAAAAAACATAGTTTCTATTCATTCGTTAGTAGAGTCATTAGCGAAGATGACAAAAAGCCGATGCACCCATCAGAATAAATTTTTCGTAACCATTGTACTTGGAAAAGCCTTTCAAGGATCAAACTATTAAAGCATATATCTTTTTCGGGGATAAAAGTAGAGGTTTATTAAATTCTTTTTATCCAGAGTCCCTAATTAAGAATGAACAAAATACAAAAAATCCTAAGAATGAAGAATCAAAATAAAAATTATGGAAATAAAAAATTAATTTGTAATTGATAGTTATACATAAGATTTGTTTCGTAAAACTAATTGAAAAGGTAATTTAAAATTAAAAAATTAGTTAAAAATTAAAAAGTTAGCAGCAGTTAAAAGCTAGTTGAAGCAAAAAACTAGCTAAAAATTGAAAAATTAGTTGTTGGTAAAGCTAGCTGAAAGTTGTAAAATGACAAATGAAGATATCATTATTTGTTAGATCAACAATAAGGTATTTAAAATAATTATAATATATTTTAATAGTTAAATTAATTACATATTTAAATTATAAATTATTATAATTATATATTTAATTTATAAATTTCAATAATTACATATTTAAATTATAATTTTTCATAATTATATATTTTTTCCATCCAAACCATTTAAATTATATATTTTTCTAATTATATATTTAAATTATAAATTAATATAATTATATTAATGAAGGAGGAGAGATAGGTATTATCATGTGATGACAAATAATTACTAAGGAATAATACATTCATTAATGAAAGCTAAAATTGTAAAATAAAATCAGTTAGTAGATGAAAATATGGGATCTTTTAAAAAAATTACTTGAAGTATCAAGTAGTATTTTTGAAAAAACTAGTAGTTTCTAAAAAAGTTCATAGCTTTTTGCTATCCAAACTGAGAAATTATTTTACTATTTCAGTTAGCTTTTTAGTTTTTAATTAGCTGAAATGACAAACCAAAAACACTCATAATAGATGCTAGGATGCTTCCAAAATAATACCCTTATATTTCTCTATAATATTATATGCTTGAGTTTTCTTAATTTTATTCCTTTAAAAGAGAACCAATTAAATAAAGTTTAGTAAATTTAAGGGCTGTTTATATCTAGGGTTTTTTTGATAAACTGAAAAAATTATTCCAAGAATATAAGAAAAACTAAAAAACATGTTAAAAACCTAATTTTTCGAAGAAAAATATTATAAAATGAAAAATTGATTTTTCAAAAAACTAATAACCTATGTAAAGTTTTTTCCCTCATATTTGAAACTGAAAAATACGGTTCATCTTCACCACACAAAGTCCTTTTTTCCATTCGGGCATTGTCTCATTCATTTTTTACATTTCTCCCTATTACCTTTGTCACTTTCGGCCTTTGCTATTGTCACCTTTTCATTGTCAACCTTTCTACCTAAAAAAACTAAACTGCTAGGGATGGGCCTATGTATAAAAGTGTGGGGGCATTTGCCCAATAAATTTGTATTTTCTTATTTTGTAATAATATATATATATATATATATATATATATATATATATATATATTATATAAACATATAAGGTGAGAAAAATATCAAAATTAATATCAACAATAGGATTAAATTTGATGATCATAATTATATTATTTATTAAAAGTAATAAGTTAATTGAATTTAAAGATTGTAGGATTAAATGTAACTGGGTTGATTGTATTATTTACTAAAAATAATAAAATTAAACATATTTACTTTTAATAATCAATGATATCAACACTATTACATTTAGTCTTATGATCTTATTTTTTTACAGTAATTTTTTTTTCCACTTAATATGTCTTTTTTATATATATAATGTGTCTACACTCTTATTTTTAATTATTTAATTTTGTAACAAACTCTAAATCATGCTCCCATTATTTGTATGCTACAATCATAAGATAGTTATAATATTTTATAAAATTAACAAAATAATTTTTTGTAGTATGACATTTGCAACTATAATTTTTATTTAAAAGACATTTTTAGTAGTTATAATTATTTAATTTTTTTCAATTAGTTATGATTAAAAATATTTATTTTGCTATGAAAAATTGTTAAAATAATTCACATAATATATATTTGAATTTACAGATAGATAAATTTAATCATTCACGTAATAACAATTAAAAATATTTTTTGTTTTAATAGTTACAAAGATATTTACTTAAAAATAAATAAAAAGATAAATTAATATATTTTTTTTATATTTTAAAATTGTTTGTCTCATTTTTATCAATTTTCAAGTATATATATCTAAAATTTTAATTTTTATAAGTTTTTTTTTTAAAAAATTATATTATGTTTCCACTATTTAAAATTTCTATATTTATCGCTATAAACATCCGCTAAGAATTTTGGCTATTGTTAAATATACCCTACCAAATTATTAAACATATACCTCCCTTCCCTTTTGTTTTGGTTATTTTTCCTTAAATACCTTAGTAAAAGTCATATATCCAAATCACTCCGAGTGCAACATCTCCCTGTCAGAAGACAGAACCCAATGGTACTCCCTGTTGTAAAGTGTAAACTATGCACCACTTAGTTTACTTTTATCTTTTGATACCAACTGCATTTATTTTGTGCATATTTTGTCATTGCACAAATGTTGTTCCCTCGCCACCTGCTATCTTTTCTGGCGCCGATTAATTAGAACGCCAGAGAACTGCCGCTCCAGGAATTGCTTCAGCTGTTGCGACTTCGCAACTACGTTAGTAAAGAAGGGGTATTTCCGAAAAAAAAGAAGATATTTTGTTATCAACCGTCTAAAACAATACAGAAAAAAAAAAGAGTAAAATAAAGTGACATTCTACTCATTACTCAATACTCATGATTCTATTGTAATATTTTTCATGGTGAAAAGAATTTGATTTTGGTCCAGTAATAAAATAATCATTTAATAAAATTTTATCATCAGCTTTGTTAATATTTGTTTAATAGAAACTAATTTAAATATATGAGATTGATTCTAACATTATACTAATAAGTAATAACTCAATTTATTAGTATAAAAAATTGATCCAAGGATTTATATTTTATTTTAATTGGTGTTAGAGTCTCATTATATACAAATTATGTTTGTTTTTTTATTTGAGAAGTATATTTAAATTGGAATTTCTTTTTGTATTTTTAGTGAAAAATCTTTTGCATAAAAAAATTGAGGATTTATGCTAGTTGTTATTATTAAAATAAAGTTTCATTCAATTTTTTTTGAAAAGCAAAATAGTGTGTATGATATTCATGTGATTGAAACTAAGGATTTCAATAACCTGTATAGAATCTTGAGAAATCAGCAGATGTACCACCTGTCATGAAGCCTAAAAAAAGCAATCAATACACCATTGTAGACCCACCATCCCCGCACAAAAACCACCTACTCAATACTGCCACTACATGACTCGCATACATATCAATAGGTTACTACACCAATAAGAAAACTCACAACCCCTTATTAAAACTAAAAGAAGACAATAACCATTTCCACGACATAATTTTGACCGACATCAAAATATCCAAGGACTCCAAAGTATTACCATTAAAGACAATGGAGTTCCTATATATCTAGATGCACTAACAAACAACATTTCAGAATATAGATCTACATTTAGACCTATATTTGCCTACTACCCAAAAACTAGACAATAAAACCAATTGAGCAAAAATCATCAAGAAGAGGTGAAAAGGTACCAAGCATGGAGATAGTAGATCACCTTGCTTGATGCCCCTCCTCGAAAGAAACTCCTTTGTCTGACTACCATTAACCAAAATGGAGATATGAATATTACTTATTATGCTTCGGATGCACAAGCTCCATCTATTTCCAAACCCTATCTTGTAGATCATATAATCTAGGAACTGCCAGTTGACCAAGTCGTAGGCCTTTTCAAAATCCACCTCAAACAGGAAGCAAGGTTTTTTGGATTTATGTGCCCAATCAATTAGTTCATTAGCAACAAGAACTCCATCAAGAATTGATCAGCCTGGAAGGTAAGCAGTTTGACAAACGAAGATGATTCCACCCAATACTCTCTTAAGCCTTACTGACAACAGTTTGGGAATGATGTTTTGAAGGCTCGAGATAATGGTGATTAGTCGATGTTGTGAAAGGTTTGTATGACGGGCCACCTTTGGTATCAACGTTATAAAAGAGGATGTCACCCCTTTAGGAAGCCTGCCTGACCCGTGAAACTCTTGTATCGCCATCAGTACATCCACCCTTATTACCTCCCAGCAAGATTTGTTAAAGGTCATCCCGAATCCACCGCCCGGACTTCTACCACCTTCACAGGACCATACCGCTTCCTTGATTTCCTCTGCTGAAAAAGGGGCTTCTAGGGCTTCTCTATCCACCTCAGACAACTGATTGAAACTTACTCCATCCAAAAAAGGTCTAGAATGACATTTCTCGTGAAACAGTGCCTCAAAATGCTGTGTCACCTTGGCTTTAACATCATGTACAGACTCTAACCATCTTCCATCAAACTCTATAGCCAAAATAGCATTCGTGTAGCATTTCACCTTAAAACAATCATGAAAAGAATTTGGTATTATTATCACCTTGACTAAACCACCGCGCCCTAGATTTTTGAAGAACAATATTTTCCATTATCCTAGCTTTTCCCCAGTACTCCGATGGAATGGCATTCCTCGAATGTGATAAAGAATTAGCCCTTTGCACCAAATTTTGATCTGCCACTTCTAACTCCCTAACCTTTTTTACCAAAAAGATCTCATCCTTCTGTAAAGTATCTTTATACCACTTTTTAATCTTTGCCTTCATCCTTTTCAACTTGTTAGCAAATTGTAGAGCTTGCCACCCCGACCCTGAATAAGAAGTCCAATAAGATTTCACCATCTCAAGGAAGGAGGGATGGTGAACCCAATGATTGAAGAACTTGAATGGTTTGGCCCCCCAATTCAATTGATTATCTTTAGTAATAATCCAACAATGGTCTAAAAATTCCCTAGACCCCACTTACTGGGAGGTAATACTCCACTCCCAATTAAAGCTTGCTATACTACGAATTTGTCTAGCTTGCTAAACCCTACTCCATTGGGAGAAATTCACGTAACCTGCTTACCTAAAACTAGTAAATCAATGAAACCCATATGCTCAATAAAATCTCTAAATTCATGCATATCTACTCTTGTGTGGTAGTTTGATCTTCCTATGACTTCTTTTGCATCAGCCACCACGTTAAAATACCCAACTAAACACCAAGTAACATTCGGAAATCCCTTCCCGCCATTACCAAATCAGCCAACATCTTCCTTTTGCCAACCAAAGAACATGGGACATAAACATTGACCAGACAATATATTGAACCCGACATCCAACCTTTGAAAGCCAACCACAAAAAACCTTGTCCTTGAATTTTCAAAAGAGTCTCTAACAAACCTTTCCTCCAAATAGTTAAAAGACCTCCGTTGAGGCCCACAGATGGAATGAACCTCCACTAGGATTCCGCAATCCCCTATACCTCCTAAACTTCCCAAGCATCAATACTACTATATTTAGTTTCCTGCAGTAAACAAATATCAGCTTTTTCCAGTTGTAACTTTCTCCTAATTATGTGTCTTTTTGCTCTATCCCAAAAGCCCCGCACATTCAAAGAGAGTATCTTCATTTATACAAGCAAAAACTCCCTTCTATCCCTGCATACCTTCTTCGCTTTATCCCTATTATCCATTTGTTTTAGCTCATCTAAATATACCACTTTTGGCTCTTCTCCACTTACCCTCCTTCATAGCACTCCATATTTCTCTATATTCATGTTGACTGTCACCCAGACCGCCTTTTCCTGAGTCCTTTACTGATGGATGATGCAAGACCAAAACTAAAGAAGTTGGATATAGAGGTTGAAGAGATTTTACCTGAGCACCATTGGGGTTGAGATTGTTCGAGATCAACTCACTACCATCAACATTGTGCTGACGAGCTTCCTTCCAAACACTAATCAAACGGCCTTGCACTTTGTCTCTTTCGAATCCACCAAACACCCATCTTCTACTATCAATTGGTTGCATAGAAGCGGATGTCCCTACTTTATCTCCAATTTCCTTTCCATTATTGTTTAGTTCATTTTTGTGATAGGGCCACTCCAATTTTTCCTTAGGGAATTCTTGTCCACTTTCTTCCTGCAAACTCAAGCATTGGCATTCTAAGATAGATTGATCGAAGATCCGATTTCTCACCTCTTCGTTGCCTATACGCGTGATGGTATTATCATTTATTTTTCCATTCCAAGCCTTTAATGAATTTTGGCTAGGCTATGACCAAGACGTTACCCGATGCACTTCCCCTCCTTTCTCCATAATTGGGCTTAAGCCCAACTCTTTGTTACCCACATGAATTTCCAGCTTTTGCTTAGGTGAGTGCAGATCTTTTTCCCTGTCGTGCATGAATTTCTCATGCCATTTCAGCAAAAAATCACTGTCAACCACCCTGTACTTGTCAGAAGAAATGCAACCTTTGCCTTTTGAATTTGAACTGATTTGTCTCCACCATTGGAGCTTCTCCACCGAGCATCTCTACCTTTAGCACCGCCAACCTCTACTCCTCTTCAAAGGCTCATCAAACTCCTCCACTGGTTGACAAAAGCTATTTTCTGAGTATGGGTTGGATACCTCCAAGAATACCTCCTCCTTTTCGTCTAACGCCCTATCCTCTTGAATCTTAATCTCTTATAGCATCTCATCAATTTTCACTCTATATTCAAATTTAATCACCTCCTTTGACAGCATAAACACCACCAATCTGGCGACATCATATATCTCTTGATGTAATCATCCCTAGCAAGGGTCCTATCACAAGGGCTATAGCTAGGAGGATAGAGGAGGACTTAGCTAGGAAGGAGCAAGGAAGGTCCCAACTCCTTTTTGAAGTGAAGATTGAACATAGTCATCCTAGGTAGCTAGTTTTAGGGTAGGCTTACTTGTTTAAGACATAGTCTAGTTTAGGTCTATTTTTTATTTGGCCGTGTATTTTGGCCTTTTCTCTCTTTTTATTTTTAATGGAGGTATAATTAGTATTAGTTTGGAGTTTGTTGATTAGTTGGGCTTTAGGAAGGATTTGGTCGGGTGAAATTGCTAAAAATCACACCCAAATTCATCTTAACACCCATCTAACCAACTAGGAGATAAGTGGGACCCCTTGGTTCCCTCCTTTGGGTGCCACTTCCCTTTCTCCTCCACCTAGTGCCTACTTGGCTGAGTTAGAGCCAACCAAATTTGAATTTGAATTTTAGAGGGCCATATGGATTTCCTCCAAAATTCAAATTCAAAGTAGGAGACATAGATCCACCCATCTAGGACCTTGTTTGGATCTTCCACTTTTCTAAGCAAGTGCTAATCATGCTTAGCATAATTAACACTTGTTTAAGACCTCTTGGGCCTTGGTTTAGGAGTTGGATGTCCAAATCTCCTCCCCACACTCCTAGCTCTATAAATTCATACCTCCCTCTCTTGTACCACTTTTACACTTGAATGAACATAAAAATTTCCTTGTGAGGTTTTCTTCTTGAGTGTCCGAAATTCTCTTTGTGAGAGTTCTTTCTAGCTTCTATCAAAGGTTACTTCCTTTGCGGCAAACATCAAGCATGACTCATCTCAAGTAGTGACGCTATTCCACCATCATTGTGTTCTCCTTTCACCACCATTTCTCTCTAGTAAAGACTTAGAAGGGGATCCTTAGAGAAGTACCTATAGATGTTGCATCAAGCGTATCTAGAGCACTCTTATAAGAGGTTCATATTATCACTTGTCTTCTTTATTTTCCTTGTTTTAATTTCACCATTTCCTTCTACTTCTACTTCATTCTCTTAAAGTTTTTAGAGCTTCCTTGTTGTCATTTTAATCTCTATATTGTCTAGTTGTTATGTTTTAGTAGTTGTGAATTTTAAAATTCCAATATCATTGTAACAATGTTTTTTTTGTTAGATTCAACTACTTTAGTTCATTGATTTGAATCACATAATCCGTGTTGTGTCTCATATATTTCCACTTATGCCTAATTTGAGTTCTCTCGCTTGGAGTTTTTGTTGCCTAAGAGGTAGTGTGCCTAACTCCACACGGATGTGGCAAAAACCACAACGTTGTGGTCACATACCTTGGCCTAAATCTATTGCTTCTTTTGCGCCTTAGCATTTTGTTTTTGCTATGTTTTTAGGACCTTTTATTTTGAATTTTATGCTCCTATAGTTGTGTCTTAGAGTCATGTTTTAGTCCTTTATTTGTCTTGTTAAAATTCAATAGGTTTTACCTCTTTAAATTTTTCTAAAAAGTCTGTTGATCACGTACTTGAAATTGAGCTTTCTAAGAGAGATTTTCTCTCTTGTTCCATGACTCTTGAGTAGTGTCACATACTTCTATCTAGCATGTTCTTTTAAATCTTAATTTTGGTTTTCTTCAATTAGTGCTCAATTTCAATCTAAATTTTGTATTGAACTTTGCTTACAAAGTTGAGTAACTCTTAGTATGCTAATGTGATTGTAGTGATCTTGCTTAAGTAGACTCATACCTTGGTCGTGACATTTAGAGAACATCATTACTTATCTTAATTAATAGCTCTTACACATCCAAAGGTGGCTTAAAATTATACTTGAATCACTCTTCATTGATTCGGTACATAGGAGTTACTTGTGCTTGTTTCTTTTTCCTAATTGCATTTTAGTACAATTTGATTTTCCTTTCGTTCTTTTGGTCTTTGGCCTTGAGCGATTAGCACCTCTTTGCTACTCATCCAAATTG
Organism: Psophocarpus tetragonolobus; assembly: GCA_037954015.1. NCBI lineage: Eukaryota > Viridiplantae > Streptophyta > Magnoliopsida > Fabales > Fabaceae > Psophocarpus > Psophocarpus tetragonolobus. Next base: position 442,882 of record CM075692.1, on the reverse strand, counting down.
CAATTTAATCAAGAAATTAGGTACATATAAAAGAGTAAAAAAAAAAAAAAAGAGAAAATAGAAAATCAAAACAATTTCAAAACAATATAAGATGCAAAAAGTATGAAAAAAAGTAAATAGTAAAATTAGGTGTACCTAATAGTACTTCAAAATAATTGCAAAAAGAGTTTAAATTTGGCTTAATATTGCTTGCCTAGGACCATGGACCATTCAATCATAACTTGAAACTTTGGTGCAATTAGTGAAAAGTTTTTAGTCATTTTACTTTTAGTCCTTACTTCCATTCTAGAACTCTTCTAGGAATTTTCTTGTGTGCTTACCTTCTTTTCTACCTTTAATTTTAGTTTGTCTCTTTCTATTCTTTTTAGTCTTGTATCATTTTTCCTTCCACTTGGAAAGTTTTACCTCTTTTGTGCTTGCTTTTATTGCTTTTTGCTTCTACTCCTTGCAACCTCTTTGGTACTTTGCTTGGTTGTTTTGGTGCCTCTATTATAGGTGAATTTTTTCTTGAAGGCTTCACCTCAAAGGTAGCATCCTAGGAGGTTTTGTAAAGCTAGGCTGTACTCACTTACGGAGTCCAAACACTTGAGGGGGCTAGGAGGAAGATTTGAAGAATTAGCATCTTTTACTTTCATTTTTATTTGTGTGTATTTAATTTTTTAAGGAGTGTTGATATCCTAAGGGATCACTCCATTTGGTTGTAATAGTTGGTATATTAGTATGCAATTTTTGTAAGGACAATATAGGAATCCCAAATTTGAAGAGATTAATTTCTCAATACCATATTTTATAATGTTGTTGATGGTATTCTTGTAAAAGCTATATGCTTTATTTTTTGGGATATATAGATAAACCTATATCCATTATAAATTGCGATAAAAGTTAGAGATTATTTGTTATTATATCTTTAATATTTGTAAGAACAAGTCCTATATTCTTCTGTTGCATGTAATAATATTTTATTCTCAAGTGTGTGTGAATATTGTTTATTGTAACATTTTATTTTTTATATTATGAGTACTTGTGAAGTTGCAAATGATCTCATATTATACTTAAAATTATTACGAGGTTAATTTTCTCACTCATGTGATTAATTTATTAAGATCCTCGTAAAGGTCAATATTCTTAAAATATTAATATGTAGTTAATTATGAAATCATTTTGCAAGAATTATTTATTCTTATAGATGGATTTGTAGGTTTCACATTCTCGTTTTTAATCACTTTTCTCACTAATCCTTTATTATTTTACTACTTTCTAATAATGAATCCATTAAGTAGACAAAAGTGAATTTTGATTCATTTTATTATTATCTTATAAAGACATAATCTCACTATCATTAGAACTTTTAATATTGTTGTACCCTAATGATAATTGTTGATCGTGAGATACAATTCCTTTTGACAAGTGCATCAATGTGTGTAGTATAGCCTAGGGAAATAGCAAGGTTGTATTAACATGGACTTGGATGATACTACTGAAATTTCAATACTTGTAATAAAGAAAAGGAACGGTTTTTACTAATAACTACTAAAAACAAGATTTAAATAAAAGCATAAACAAGTTAAAAGAAAGCTTACAAATGATAAATATTTTATTGGGTTTTTATTTCACTGAACCGTGAATTTAGTGTATAAATGAACTCAAAATCACTATTTACTACTTGTGTTCCCATTACCCATAAAAATACTCTAACCTCAATTACTTGCAAGCAGAGACTAAGCTATTTGAGATTTAGATTATCAATTTCTTGCATAACCTAAAGTCAAATAGCTTGCATTAAGAAAAAGGATCTTGAGATGACCAATGAGTTTTACTATATTCCTAGCAATAAACCCCATTATTGAGAGTTCTTCTCATTTTACAAGTCAAAATCTTCTTCTAAGCTCATCTACAAGTAAAATCTGTGAAAGATAAAGAAATAAGTATAAGGTATAGGAGAGCAGCAACATTGAATAGTAAACTTTTTTTTATAAGCCATTGAACAGTAAACTTTGATTAAAAGAACAAATAATACACAAGAGTTCAGATTTAGTTACATTAAACCCAATCAATGAGACACTTAGCTAATAACCATGGAGGTAGAAAGCATGATCAATGGATGAGAAGTACAAAAATAGAAAGTGAAGATAGATAATGGCTGAAGTAGGTGGATTTAGAATATGCCCTAAGTCAGCATGGTGTATAACCTTTTTCCAGACAAAAAGCTCATTTATATAGACAACCAACGTGAAAAACCACCACCTAATGGTGACAAAGTGACTGCTAGGCATTGAAGAAACTTGGGCTCCAATTAACATTACCATTGGGCGTTAATTCCTTGAGTGTTGGACAAAGGTGATGCAAAATTAAGTGCTCTCGGTCAACCAATGATGGTCACTCGAAAGGTAACCATTAGGCACTAAGGTTCTGCCACAACACCAAAAATCTAACTTCATTTGATGTTTTTTTAGTCATTCTCAAAATTTGTCTATGAATAAAGAAAAACACAAATAAAGGTAAAATTTGCATAAAAGTAAATCTAAGACTAATTTTCTAGCTACAACTATTTTTATGTGAAAAAAGAGGAAACCAACCTTAAGTGAGAAGGAATTAGAATAATTTCTTTATTTTGCCTTTGTAAAAATAGGTAAATTAGACAATTATCAATAATCCTATATTTTTTTGGTATATTAAGTATTAGTGGAAGTATATAACCTCTTATTATGTCTCAAGACTTATCTAATTTTTATTGTCATATATTCTTGTGCACACTTAATTAATTATGATATGACATATTCTATAAGATTTTTTTATTTTTTTTCCTATTTTTATTGAGATACATAAAATTCATTGTATCTTAAGAAACATCTTTAACTGATGTTAAGGCCATTCCATTGGGTATTATGTTGGAGCTTGGATCATCTATCATCTCTCATCTCCTTGATATTGGTAGTTTTGATTTTGCTATTTTTTGCAAGCCAAACACATTTTAAAGGTCTGACTTTGTATTATTTGTTTAGAATAGATATGCATGAATGAGTCTTGCGTTAATCAAAATTTTAGAATGTTTGTTAATCTTGTTCAAAGTAAATTTTATAGTTCAGAGCAAGTCCTGCATCAAAATAATCAATTACCAAGTTTAGTAATCTATTATTTGATCAAGAGCCTTAACTAAGATGATCAAAATGCTAGTTTTTGAAAATCTTATCGTGATAAGCAATTACAGTTTTTTTTGTAATTGATTACACAATTCGAATTTCATTTTGTTCAAAATCAGGCTCTTTTATTTTAACATGTTATGAATTCTCGTAACAAATTACAACAGTTATAAAAACAAAAACTAGAGAAAGGAACGAAAGAATCTATTACACCTTTTGCAATCAATTACATAGTTCTTATTTTTTTTATTCCGGTATCTGTTTAGAACATTATAATAGATTATCTTGTTTTTTAATTGATTAAATTCTTAATATAGACCTCTTAGAAAATTCTTGACAAACCTTATACATTCTCTGAATAAGTTTGAGAGTAAATCAAACATTTTCTCCACAAAGATTCAATGTTCTTCAATCTTGAATTGAGAATTTTGTGAAGAGCATCAAGTTAGTTTATTTACACAAATCAGGTGTATTCTAATCCAATCTTTAATTTTGTTCTTGATAGAAGGATATGCATAGAGTTTGCATTTAGGATATTGATCATTGATTTTTATCACAATTTAACCTTTTCTTTCCTTATAGGGTTCCAGGATAAAGTGAAAATTGAGTTTAATTTTTAGAGTGCATGTGCATAATGTTTATAATACACAAAAGAGTGGTGGAAGACTTATCGGGTGTGGATAAATAAAACTGGATGTAGCCTTTTTATGCCTAACCAGTATAAAACTCGTGTACATTTCTCTCTTTCCCTTCTTAACAAATTTTATTAATGGTTGATTTGAAAGGTTTGATTAATATGTGGTTTGAATGAAAAATGTTTTTGGTGATTAAAGAAAATAATTTTTCAAAATCCATTCACCCCCCTTTTTATTTCGATCTTGCTACACTTGAAATCAACATATTGAACATTAATCCTTTTGGCATATAATTATGTATTGTGCATCCATTTTACCTAGAATTTTACATTTTTGTTTGGTATAAAATTTACAGGTATATAATCTTATATTATGTCTCATGACTTAGCTACTTGTATTGTCATATATTCTTGTGCATATTTAATGATATGACATACTCTATAGGACTTTTCTATTTATTATTGTCGGTTGAGATACATAAAATCCATTATATCTTAATAAACATCTTGAACGGATGTTAAGACTATTTTAGTAGATATTGCACATTAATCCTTTTGGCATGATATTATATATTGTGCATTTATTTTACCCAAAATTTCACATTTTGTTTGATTAAAATTTTATAACTATATTGTAGATACAATACTTTTATGAAGTATGATTTCTACTTTGTAAAAGTGCTTATAGTACTTCTATCGAGTACAATTTTGCACCATTGAAGTCTTTGTGAATTTTTTGGTTAGACTAATTATCTAAATAACTTGCTATATTAATATTTTGTGGCCACAATAATTTAAGTATCATTTTATTTAAACTAAGTGTCTATGCGATCCAAGTAGGGAATTTATGAATTTTCGAATTGTATTCAAATTTTCACATAGCCACTCATTTACTAAAAAAATAGTTGAATGTCAAATATTGTAGAGCACTATATGTAATTACATTTGTTGTTGACTATGATGAGTACTTAAATACATGTGAATTATGTTTTTTTGTCTTTACAATTTCATACTCAAGGGATCATGGTGTTGAGAAAACACATTTTAGATTCACTAACTATTGGGGTTTTATAAATCGTATGGTTTGGTTAAGTTTTGATGTCATATATAAGTAAGTGTCTAAAAACTCTCTTATGAGATATATGTGCATAATATTATTTTAGTAACATATATACATTTTGTATGCTTGAGACCATTGTAGCATCATTTTTTTACAACCCAACAAATATATTTGATGCTCTTCCCATGATCAACTCCCAAGGTGCTTCAAGACTTGCTAGAAATGGCGGATAGGAGGAAAGGAGAGGAGATGGATGCACCACTCACAACGAGATAAGGCCAAAGAGGAGGAGCTTGCCACAAAGGAGAGGTCCTATGATAAAAGCTCTAAAGCAATTCTCTTAAGAAGAAAGAAAGGAGACACTCAACCTAGAAGAGAAACTCTCAAATTTATAAAATCAAGTGTAAGTGTACAAATGAGGAGGAGGCATGAATTTATAGTGCTAGAAAGGATTAGGAGTGGGAGTGGACGTCAACCTCACTAATCATGGCCCAAGAAGCTTAATCATGTGTTAGTTAGGCAAAACCAACTTAGCACATGATTAAGGAAAATGAAGATCCAAACAAGGCCCTAATTAAGTGGATCTATGCTCCCTTAATTTGAATTTGAATTTTGGAGGGAATCCACATGGCAATCCAAAATTCAAATCCATATTTGGTTGATTAGGAACTAGCCAACTCAACGCCCATATGGAGGAGAGAGAGGTTTAGGCACCAATTAGGGGGAACAAAGGGTCCCACATGTCTCCTAGTTGGTTAGAGGGGTATTAAGATGATTTTTGGGGTGTTTTTAGAAGAAACACATGGCGAAAAACCTTCCTAAAGCCCAACTAATCAACTCACATCCTTTAAGCACTAAATGAACCTCCTAATTACACACTAAAGGAAAAATAAGGCCAAAATACATGGCCAAACTCAAATACAAAGAAAGGAAAGGAAATGTGCCCTAAAAAAGAGGGTGCAACCTAATACTAGCTACATATGAGGACTAATCTTCACTTAAAAACGAGTTGATGTTTTCCTCCTTCTCCACTTGCTAGGTCATCCTCTATCCTCTTAGCCATGGCCTTTGTGATTCGGCCCTTGCTAGGGGTGAATGCATCATCTCTTCCTCCTTGGGAAGGATTTAACCTCAAATTTGAGAGGTCTTCTTCTTCATTTGCAAAAGGAGATAAGTCTTGAACATTAAAGGTGGTGCTAATGCCATAGTTTGAAGGGAGATGTAACCTATATACATTATTATTAATTCTCTCTAGGACTTGGAAGGGTCCATCTCCTCTAGGGCTAAATTTGGACTTCCTTTGGGAAGGAAAGCGATCCTTAGTCAAATGAAGCCAAACCGAATCCCCGTCATTGAAGATAACTTCCTTCCTTTTCTTATTAGCAATAATAACATACCCTTTTGAATGTGTTTTTATATTATTCTTGACTCTCTCATGTATTTTCTTTATAAAATCAGCTTTTGCCTGCCCATCTTTATGAAGAGAGTGAGAAAGGGAGAGAGGTAAGAAATCGAGGGGTGTGAGAGGGTTAAAACCATACACAACTTCAAAGGGGGAATGCTTGGTGGTCCTTTGAACCACCTCAGTTTGCCTATCAGTTTGAGGATGACAAGTGATGGAGAACAGGAGTTTGGTTCCTAGCTTAGCCCATAAAGTTCTCCAAAAATGGCTAAGGTACTTCACATCCCTATCAGACACTATAGAAGAGGGTAGACCATGTAAATGGATAACCTCTCTAAAGAAAAGTAATGCGATGTTACTCACATCATCTACTTTCTCGTAGGGTATAAAGTGGATCATTTTTGAAAATCTGTCCACTACCACAAAGATAAAGTATGCACCTCGTTGGGTATGGGGAAGGCCCAGGACAAAGTTCATGCAAATGTCCAGCTAAGGTCTAGAAGGGGTAGGTAAGGGTGTGTAGAGTCCATGGGGCATTACCTTAGACTTTGCTTGCAAGCAAGTTATACATCTAGAAAAGTGCCTATGAATATCTCTTTGCATATGGGGCCAAAAGAATTTTTCTTGGAGAAGCATAAAAGTTTTATTAATTCCAAAATTCCCCATGAGCCCACCCTCCTGGCTCTCTTTTGTGAGCAAGTTTCTTATGGATCCTTGGGGTATACAAAGCTTGATACCTTTGTAGAGGTACCCCTCATTGAGAAAGAACCCATCAAGGGTCTTGGATGCAGATGCGAAGGCAGCATAAATGGAGCCAAAATCCTTGTCAGTGGAATACATGGCTTTAATGTCATGAAATCCTAGAATTTTAGTACTCAAAGTGGCGTACAGAGCGTGCCTCCTAGACAGGGCATCAACTACCATATTTTGTTTCCCTTTCTTGTATTTGATGACAGATAGGAAGGATTTAAGGAATTCAACCCATTTAACATCCTTTTGTTTAACTTTCCTTGTCCCTTCAGATACTTAAGTGACTAATAGTCACTATAAATGACAAACTCCTTAGGAGCAAGGTAGTGCTCCCAAGTCTGAAGGGCCCTAATAAGAGCATAAAGCTCTTTATCATAGTGGGGTAGTTGAGAGGGGCATAATTGAGTTTTTGAGTAAAATAAGCAACAGGGTGCCCACCTTGCAACAAAACAACTCTCACACCTACACCAGAGGCATCACATTCAAGTTCAAAATTTTTTGAGAAATCTGGTAATGCCAATTCATTTATTGGTGAGAAAAGTGTGGAGAAAATAGGCACAAAACGCCTATAGAAATTAGCGAGACCATGAAAGCTTTTGATCACTGTCACACTTTTTGGGGCAAACATTCTCAGATGGCTTTGATTTTTTTAGGGTCTACATGAACCCCTTGATGGCTAACTAAAAAACCTAGAAACACCACACTCTCAACACAAAAGGTACATTTCTCAAGATTTCCAAAGAGGTGGTTGGACCTAAGAATCCAAAAGACTTGCCTAGATGTCCTAAATGATCATCTAGGCTCCTACTATACACTAAAATATCATTAAAATAAACAACACAAAAGTTTCCTAGACAATCCCGTAAGATATGATTCATTAATCTCATGAAAGTGCTAGGAGCATTGGTTAGACCGAAGGGCATGACTAACTATTCATAAAGACCAAATTTGGTCTTAAAAGCGGTTTTCCACTCATCACCCTCTTTTATCCTTATTTGGTGATAACCATTTCTAAGATCAATTTTTGAAAATACTGTGGCTCCATGAAATTTATCTAACATGTCATTAAGCCTAGGGATTGGGTACCTATACTTTATGGTGATGTTATTGATAGCTCTATAATCAATGACATCCTCCATTGGCCATTCTTCTTGGGCATAAACAAGACTGGCACAACACAAGGGCTGAGACTCTTTTAAACCCAACCCTTCTCCAATAGCTCTTGAACTTGGGACTTTATTTCCTTAGTTTCCAAGGGGTTGTCCTATAAGCAGGTCTATTGGGTAGGCTAGCTCTAGGAACCAAATCAATTTGGTGTTCTATACCCCTAATAGGAGGAAACCCTTTTAGGACTTCACTAGGGAATACATCACCAAACTCTTTTAAAAGCTCTTTGACCCTTTGAGGAAGGTCCTTAGGTTCAAGTTCCATGGTAGTGCTTTCAGCAGAAATAGGGGGAGAAAGGGAAGATGCCTTTTTGCAAAGGAGAAGGTAGAAAGGTTTGTTAGTGGAGAGAGCTTCTTTTAAATCCAATTTTGTTACAAATAAGCTTTCTTTACTTATAACCTTGTTAGAATGAGCATCACCTTCCAACTCAGTCTCCTTACCTCTTTCAAGCTTTAGGGGTAAAGTTTTTTTATATTATTATTTTTTTGTTTATGTTCCTCATCTCTTTTGTTTTTCATGAGAAGTTGATCCTTAGCCACCTTAGCAGGTGTTAGAGGATACAACCTTATGCTTTTATCCATATGAGTGAGGATGATTTGATTGGAATGACCATGATGGATGGCCTTTTTATCATACTGCCATGGTCTTCCTAGCAAGATGTGGCCAGCTTCCATAGGGACTATGTCACATAAAATTTCATCATTGTAAGTCCCTATGGAAATTGGTACTCTTACTTGCTCATTGACTACCATTTCCCCTTGCTCATTGAACCATTGGAGTTTATAAGGTTTTGGGTGGGGAAGTGGAGTCAAGGCTAGCTTTTCAACCAACCTAGAGCTACAACAGTTACAACAAGGCCCACTATCTACAATGAGATAACACACTTTATTATTAACTTTACACCTTGTGTGAAAGATGTTCTCTCTTTGAGAATGGGTAAGCTCTAGAGGTTGGCTTCCAAGAAGCCTTCTTATCATCAGAAGGTCTCCCTCATATGCATAAGCATCTTCATAGTTAGAATATGATGTATGTCCCCCTTCTTCCTCACTTTCACTAGAGGAGGAAGGTGAGCTACTCTCACTGTTATACATGTCTTGACCCCTCATGATCATGGTTTTTTTGTTACGGCATTGAGAGGCAATGTGGTTTTTTCCAACACATTTAAATCATTTCATACTACTTTGCTTCTCATGGAAGGTAGTAGTTGGGGGTTTTTTTGTCTATATGAGATTTTGTATGATCTTTAAAATGCTTGGATAATTCTTCCTTAGGGAAACTCTTGGATGAGCTTCGCTTGAATTGGTCCTTCCTTGCATAAGGTTGAGAATCCTTTTTTATTCCTTTTCTTTTAACTTGATTCTCCACCTTGATAGAAAGAAAGACCTTATGAGAAGAGTGATTCACTCCCTTGATCTCTTCAACCAAGGTTCCTTCCTCTAAGAAGATGGAGGATGGAAAAGGTTAGGATGGAGGGGAACTTGATGCCACTTCTCTAGGGAGAAGATAAGTCAAGAAAAATTTTACTAGAAGGCTTGCCACAAGGGAGAGGACCCTTGATAAAAGCTTAAAGGAAGAGAATCCTCAATCGAGAGGTTTCTCAATGACACTTTACTATAGAAGAATGCTCTTAAAGAGTCTTATATCAATTACAAATTCAAGTATGATGATTACAAGAGAAACTAGGTCTGTATATATAACCTAATGAGAGAGCTAGACACTTAAAACTAGGCAATATGGGACTTTAGGCTTAATTAGGATTAGAGACACTTACTCTAAACCTAGGAGGGGTGCAAAAGCTAATACAAAGGTGTGGAAAGGAAGTCCAACATGCCTTGGACAAGAGACCCCTAACTAAGCTTACCTCCTCTCACTAACTAATAACACATCTTCTTCCTAATTACAAAGTAAATGGTCGAAAAGGAAATTAAGAGCTAATTAATATTTACAAAGGTAAATCTATGGACTATGGCCTAATATGTCTATCTCCATCATGAGTTGAGGTCTTGATGAGTATTTTTGGGCCAAGTCTTCCTCAATCCTCCTAGCCATGACCCTAGTGAGAGAGCCCTTGGTAGGTAGGATTGCATCAAAGAGCTCAACTTTATCTCTAATTTCATTGCTCAAGCCACATAAGAACCTAACCATGGTGGCCTTGGATTCCTCAACTATGCCCACCTTAGGATGAGGAGCTCCATCTTTTGTCTATATTCCTCTATACTTAGGTTTTGTTGCCTAAGTCTTTGGAGTCTATCCAAAGGGTCTCTCTCATAGTAAGAGGGTATATGCCTTCTTCGTAAAGCACTTTTCAAATAATTACAATATTTGATAGAAGGCATATGAGTCCAGGCTCGTTCATTAGTTAACCCAACCCACAAATTCATGGCATGCCCTTGGAAGGTTAGGGTTGCCAAGGAGACTTTCTTCTCCTCTCTTATTTCATGATAATGGAATAATTGTTCTACCTTGATCTCCAAATCAAGATAGGCTTCCACATCTTCTCTTCCAAGAAAGGGAGGAAGATCAATTATTGGCTCCTTAGTTGGGGCCGTATGTATATTCTCATGAGAATGAGTATATCTTCTCCTCCTAGGTCTTTCTTCATAGTATTCCTTTTCACTCTCACTAAACTTCCTAGAAGGTGAACTTATCTCTATGTTTTTTTCTTTTCTTTCCCACTCTCTTTGTCTTCTTTCTTCCTCTTCTCTACTTTTTCTTTTCTCTTCTTCCTCTTTTTTCTCTCTTCTTTCTCTCTCTTATTTCTCTTCTTTCTCCCTCTTTTCCTCTTCTTTTTCTTTTCTCTTTTTCTTCACGCCTTAACCTCTCTTCCATCATCCACTCCTGAAAATCCATGGTAAGGTGCTCAAGAGAGTTAACCTTAGAATATTGTCTTTGGTTAACACTCTTGTTGCTAGAGACACTAGCACGTGAGTGATTAGACATAGTGTTTGAAGAATTGAGCTAAGGTTTAAGGTTAACACCAAACTCTCCTCTCTTTTAGTTCTTTCCCTCGTTGGCTAAATGAGTCTTTGGAACTCTAGCCACACTACACAATTTTGCAAGAAAGAAAAGACAAGGAAGTAAAAGGAAAGGGATCTACACGTGCTCCTAGAAGGTGATGAAGGTGGTGTACCACTTCCTCCTTCACACCTTAATTTTGAGAAACTAAAGAAATTAAACCAACTATTACAACCAAATGTAGTGACCACAAAGGGTATCAACACTCCTAAATTGAATACAAAGAAATAAAACAAAGTCAGTCTTCAAGTCTTCTCCTAGCTCCCTCACACTTCACGCACCTTCTTGCTCTTTTGATCAAATTCCTTTGCCTTTATTCATCAACCTCAAGATGCTACCCTTGTAACTTAGCACCAACCTCTAGCTTTGCTCCTTAAGTGGCACTAGAAATCAAGTACACAAGCATTAAGAGTAGGAAAAATATTTGAAGCAAAAAGGCAAGGAAAAAATAAGCAATTGAAGGCTACTATCCAAGTGAAAGAGTAGTGCTAAACAAGACTAGAAAGATGAGAAGAAGATAAGCTAAAAATAAAGTCTAAGAAGAAAAGTAGGCACACAAAAAGAAGCTTAGAATGGATCTAGAATGAAGGAAGGACTAAATGTAAAATGACTAAACAATCCTCACAAAATTGCACTAAGGGAGTAAGATAGCCGAATGCTAGAAAAGAGATTATCAAGCACTAACATATACTTTCACAACCTCACTTAACTCATTTTGTATATTAGGTACATCATCTACTTTTATATTTTGACTTCTTTCGTCATATTTTGATTCTTTCTTTTTTTTTTCTGAAATTCTCTATCGACTTTCTATATATATATATATATATTTATTTTTTTTCTTTTAGATGCACCTAATACCAATCTTACTTACAATTTCGGTGAGGCTACGTAAGCACATAAACACTTGACAAAATTAAAGCAAAAGGCCACAAACTTAAATTGTAGATGTAATTAGTGAAAAGGAATTTAGTAGTTCATGGTGCACCAAAAATTGAAGTGTTATAAGGCAAATTTGGAGTGCTTTGTCTTGTGCAAGGATTAACTTGTGTTGTCCAAGTTTTGTTCTCAAATACGCGATAAAAAAATAGCAGCAATTACGATATGAATTTCACTTCAATTCGATACACTAAAACTACCACAACAACTTAGGTTACCAAAGTTTAAGAAGGAAAATTGAGCTATAAATATCTTTGAAGTTTGACGTGATGAAGTGCTTAAACTACAAGCATTGGAGAATCTTAAGAGACTTAAACTTAGAGGAGATCCTCTTAGTAGCTCAATTTCAAGAGTTTTCAAGCTTTTGTAAAAATCAAAAGAGGCTAAAAGTTAAAGGAATGTGCATAACAATGTAATGACTAAACATGACATCTAATAGAAAAATAATTGAGATTAAAAAAATTATAAAATCAAACTTAAAAACAGAGGAACTCAAGACGCAAATAGGAAATGTAAGGAGTGAGCCAAAGTGATAACCACCACATTATGGTTTTCCCATAGCCATGTGGATTTTAGGTGTATCACTTCTTAGGCAAATTCAAACCAAGCAAAATTCCATAAAATAAAAGCTCATGCTAGAATAGACACGAAACTTAAACAAGAATGATAGGATGCAAGTGAAAGGAACAAGTAAAATGCATCACAGATGAAAATATGGAAGCAAGGAGTAAAAATACTAAAACAAACCAACCAAGACAAGTAATGGAAAATTAAGGACAACAAGGAAGGACTTAAAAGAAATTGGCAATGGAAAGTAGAGGAAGAACATGATGACAAACTTAAAAGAGGTAAAGATAAAGGAACATAACCTTTTAGGAGCCTAACTCTTGATACCACATGATGCATCCATTTGATGCTCTTCCCAGGATCAACTCCTGAGGTGCTTCAAGACTTGCTAGAAATGGTGGGTGGAAGGAAAAGAGAGGAGGGGGAGGCGCCACTCACAAGGAGATAAGCCTAAAGAAGAGGAGCTTACCATAAGGGAGAGGTCTCATGATAAAAGCTCTAAAGGAATTCTCTCTTAAGAAGAAAGAAAGGGGACACTCAATCTAGAAGAGAAACTCTCAAATTTTATAAAATCAAGTGTAAGTGTACAAATAGGGAGGAGACATGAATTTATAATGCTAGAATGGATTAGGAGTAGGAGTGGACATCAACCTCACTAATCAAGGCCCAAGGAGTTTAATCATGTGTTAGTTAGGGAAAGCCAACTTAGCACATGATTAAGGAAAATGAAGATCCAAACAAGGCCCTAATTAAGTGGATCTATGCTCCCTTAATTTGAATTTAAATTTTGGAGGGAATCCACATGTCACTCCAAAATTCAAATTCAAATTTGGTTGGTTAGGAACCAGACAACTCAACACCCATGTGGAGGAGAGAGAGGTTTAGGTGCTAATTAGGGGGAACAAAGGGGCCCACATGTCTCCTAGTTGATTAGGGGGAGTGTTAAGATGATTTTTGGGGTGTTTTTAGAAGAAAAACACGACCAAAAACCTTCCTAAAGCCCAACTAATCAACTCACATCCTTTAAGCACTAAATGAATCTCCTAATTACACACTAAAGGAAAAATAAGGCCAAAATACACGGCCAAACTCAAATACAAAGAAAGGAAAGAAACTATGCCCTAAACAAGAAGGTGCAACCTAATACTAGCTACATAGGAGGACTAATCTTCACTTCAAAAAGGAGTTGTTGTTTTCCTCCTTCTCCACTTGCTAGGTCCTTCTCTATACTTCTAGCCATGACCCTTGTGATTGGGACCTTGCTGGGGATGAATGCATCAATATTAATACTAATAAAAAGCATAAGAGATGTTGTCTTACTTGCATATTACAAAAATACCAATGTGAATACCAAAAAGAGAGCTCCTGAGACACACAAAAAAAAGTGCTCCCACAAGGCCTATGTAGTATCGTTTTATAGAACAACATTATTCTATATATTTTATGAGAAATATTTGTTATTACGCACGATATATATCCCTATTGAATATTATTTTGTAGCTTGAATTTCTCATATTGTTGTTTGATATAAGATCTATCTATAATTGTCATTCTAACTTAATGATTTATCTTTGAATTATTTATTAATATCATCCAAGTGAGAGAATGTTAGATATAATTATGAATTTATATTAATCAATTTTCTTTTATCAATATATGACAATTTAAGATATGGTGATTATCACATCTTATTATATCTTTAGCTAAATTATAATTCATGATCCTCAATTTATTCAATTGTTGAGATTTTGTCCCCCCTATTTTTAATTGCTGACATTTTGTCCCTCTATCTATAATTTGATGATATTTCAATCATCTGTTAGATGATAGTCATTTACTGTTAAATTATTAATGTTGATTTCCCACTTGACTCTCATGTTGATATGTAGGTAAAAAAATTATTTTTTTGCATAAAAATAGGGGAAAAGTTCGTTATTTTTTCTAGAATTAGACTTTTGAGTTTACCTTTCCCCTTTAAAACTAAAGTTTCAAATAGAAAAGTCATCATTTTTTAGAAGTCAACGTAAATGGCTTAATAATTAACGACTATCTTTTAACGGGTGATTGTCATTACATTACAAAATAGAGGGACAAAAAAAAAATTAGTGGGATAAAATGTTGGCAAGTGAATAAATTGAGGGATACGAATTATAATTTAACCCATATCTTTATCATTATTTGAATGAGATTATAGTAAGATTGACTTTGTGAAGAGTTAAGTCAACAATAAAAAACTCATTTGAGAGGTCTCCGTCCAACCTGACAGATTATAAATTTATCATCCCATTAAGCAAATTAACACACATATTCTCTAAACAATCTCTTACAGGGTATGTAGAAAAATATTCTCAAGAGTTCTTATTAAACTTATATTTCTATAATAATCATACACAGAGATATTACTCGTGAAGCGTAAGAGACTTCAATTTTAACATATATAAGATGTAGAAATTCTCTTTCCTTTTCTTTATATTTATTTACATACTAAGATTTTGTATCTATTAATTTAAAGTTTATATTTTATTTCCATCATTAAATAGTTATAAATCATAACTTATCAAACGAGAAAAAAAAGTCATCATTTTAGATTACATGCAAAAGTTTCTAAATATTGAATGACTCTCCTTATATCATATTTAATACTAAATGCACTAAAATACTTTACAAGATAAATTAAGTAGAGATTTATAATTTAATTTCTTTTCCTAACAGAAATAAAAGACAATGTCTGATTTACAATCACTTAGTAGAGATTTGTGATTGAATAATAATGGAAAATACTTTATGTCACGCCTAACTTATTTTTCATATTTAATACAGTGAATTTGATAATTTTGATTCTTATAAATAAAATTAGGGTGTGTGAATTATATTGTTAATACATACGTTCTTACAGATAAAAAATTATAATGGGTTTAATTGTTGAAATAAACTTACAATTAGTATACTTAGTGATTAATTTATATTAAAAATTATAACAGTGAAACTAATCACACTATAATCCAATACCAAACCAACAAGTTAATTTAAAATCTACTTGGTTATCCTAACTTTTTTAAAGATCGCATGTGAAAATGAAACCTAACGACAGGAATACGAAAATATTAGTTTCATTTCCATTTTATTTTACAGGAATGAAAAAAAAGAAGAAGAAGAGAGGAACGAATAAGGTTCAAATAATTGTAGTGCTAAACGGTGTGCACCTCTCCAAAATTCAATCACCATTGATAAGACGTTCCGATTGTAACATTTTCCTAGGTGATTACGAAAATAATTAATTTGCACGAAAGTGAATGTGTATATGTTTATAGGAGTTGAAGAGATAAAAAAAAGAGAGAAAACGATACTCCCTCGTACCATTTATTTTAATGCTTTAGTCTTTTTCAAAATTACTCCTGCATTCTAAAATGAAATTTGTTTAATATAGTATACACTTATTAAAAAATATTAATTAATATATTTATATATTAAAATATTCTTATTTATTTAATCTTATGTTATTCAAATTATTATTAATAATTAATATTTTTATAATGGATGACAATATGTTGATAAATATAAATGAATATATAATTGAAAAATCTTACAAAATAACTTTAGTTTTAGAAGAAAACTAAATTAATGAAATAACTATACAATATTTTAATTCCATTGATATATGCATAAAAACTATTACTAATAAGAAAATACTTACTTAATCTATTCCATAAAATATAACTAATAGATTAGAAAAACAAAATTATGTTTGCTTGCTTATTTTTGAAAGATAAGTGATATATATATATATATATATATATATGAGTTTAATTTATATGCATTGATAGTGTAAATTTTACACTAGCGTTCAATCATAACCTTTTATTTATATGACTTTTAAAGTATTAATTGATAAAGTTAAGAAACTAACCATACATAAAATGTTACGATTAGATGTCAGTGTCAAACTTTATTGTAAGTTTTACACAATGCATAATTTTGTGTATATATATATATACATGGAAGTCTCTTTCTCATAGTCTCTTAAATTCTACCATTGATTGGTTAGAAAATTTATTGAAAATCACCCATTTCAATGGGTTCCATTTGTCATTAAATTACTCTCTTAAAGGTATTGATTTTCAATAAATTCTAACAAATCATAGAAAAATTTTAAAAAAAAGTCTTCTTAGTATTCTAGTTTTTCCTAATGTTTGTGCTTTTTTTTATAAAATAAATATATAAGTGAGTTTTAGCCTAAGACTGTGTTTGGTTCCACTGAGAGAAGAGAAGGAGAGAAATTTTAAAGGAGGGGAAGAGAGGAAATAAATTTTAATTACGTACCATGATTGATTCAATGGAGGGAGGAAAAAAACTTTATTTTTATTTAACTCACAAGGAAGGGAGAGATTTTTAAAGCTAGTTATGTTGTTGTTGTTGTTATTATTATTATTATTACTATTATTATTATTATTATTGTTATTATTATTATTATTATTATTATTATTATTATTATTTAAAACATATGCCACAATCATGGGATAATTTCCACAATAGTATAGCCAATCGTAAAAGGTATTTTTCTTTCTAGTCCCCCTCCCACACCTATGTTGATTGTGCCACATCCTTTTGGGTTATATATGATACACTTCTCTTTTAGCATGTCTTCCACATCTTTTTAGGATATTCCACATCATTGTGGATGAATCCATGATGTTTCTTCGAATGTGCTTCTCGCACCTCTCCAAACAAACCCTTATGCACTTTCTCTTTTAGTGCACCTCCCACACATTTGTTGATAGCCACACAATTAATTCACGATGAAAAAAACCTCTTGAAAATTGAACCAAACATATTTTTCAAAAATAATCTGTCATCTCTCCTCCACTCATCTCTCCTCCACTCCCTTGAATCAAGTCGGGTGCAAAGAATATGATCAAATTCATCAAAGCAATGTAGATATTGGGTTTTCCAATGCTTGACACATGTCATCAATAAAATAAGATTTAGGTTGTGTATGGTAGGTAGGGATGAAAAAGAATAAATTTAAGGGATAAAATGGACCAAAAAGGGAAGAAAGAGGTGGACAAAAGAAAAGTAAGTTAAATTGTTTGTTTGCAATAAAATGTAAGTTTTGAATTAAAATAGTAGATAAATAATAAATTGGGAAACTAAAAAATAAAAATAGATAGAAAATGTCCATATTACCCCCTTTCAATCCAAACATGTGTTAGAATCAAGTTTGGGAAAAGGGACTAGCTACGACAATGAAGTTCACAAAGCTATCAAGAGCAGCGTCAAGTTTGACATATATTTTTCTCTTCACTTCAACCAACACTTTCACCCCTTTCATTTTATTTTGGGTTAAGTTATCAACTATGAAACCTGTATAAATTTCAAATCTTTCACCTATAAATAACCTTCCTCAAACAATCAACTATACAAATTTTCACTCTGATTCAATTAAACCTTTATATTCACTCTGAATGAATCAAACACACCTTTAATGGACACCTAATAGGCAAACGAAGTTTATTAACATACAAATGACAATGAATGGTGTTTTTAAATGCCAAAAAGTCAACATTCAGTACTTAATTCATTAATGATACAGTTTAAGTGCGTTTAGAGTAAATTTTGGGGTTGATAATTTCTCTAATAAGTCTAATTAGAGGGTCACGATAAAGCTAGAGTTTAACACACTTAGTGCTTGTTTGACAACAATTTAACAAAAAAAATTCAGTATTTTAGTATTTAAAAAATAAAAAACTCATTTGGTTAGTGTTTTCTTAAAACAATTTTCAAAAACAATTATGGGTTTTTAGTTTTTGAAAATTAAAAAATAGGAACAACTGTAAGTACTTTTCTATTTTTGTTTTGAAAACTCAAAATACAATAAAAACATGGTGTTTTTTTTCTTTTCATTTATGACATTTTCATAAATACGAACAAATTTTTTTGTTTTCACATCTTCAAAATAATTTTCAAACAACACTTACCAAACAAGTTTTTTTTTCTCTTCTTCCAGAAAATAGTTTTTGAATACTATTTTTTAAAACTCTTTTTAAAAACTAAAAAAGCAAAACTAAACAAATCACTCTTATTTTCTCTTCTCATCTGGGCATAGTGACTTTTCAATTAGAAGCATATGGTCTTCATGCATGACCATATGTTGTTAGTCCTTTTTTATTGGAGGTTTTGAGGAAGATAACACGCAATCCCCTGTGTCTTGTATAACTTACAGTTCTATTCAAATATATGTTTTTACGTTTAGTGTTCAATTTCTATCTCTAATACTTTCATTGGTTTGAACATCATTAATAAATTTGATTATGATTGGAAAATCATACTTAAATTTAGAAATGCAATTAAATATTTGATATGTCACTTTCTAGAAATGGGTTGTAAATGTGTAATATATCTTGAAGTAGTTAAGTTGTGAAGTTTAGACCTTTTGTTTCTAAGAAATTAGGATATATAAAATCAAAGTGTGTTAATCTCTTGACATGTATACTCATTTATACAATTTCTAATATAATGTCTAATAAATTCATTTTTTCACTACAAAAGAAGTTGGTTAACATACAAATGACAATGAGTGGTGTTTCTAAATGTCCAAAAGTCAACACTTAGTACTTAATTCATTAAGTGAGTTTAGAGTAAATTTTGGGTTGACAATTTGGATACAAATTCTACTTCATTCTATTATTATAAGTATAATTCTTTTTAGATAGTTTAAATAGTAAAAACTTAGGTTATTAAACATTGTAAGAATGGTACACTTGTCAAAGGATTAGCACACATCCGTGAATCAAGTCTAATATGAACATTCACATATTGCTTATCTAAAAGGATGTTGACAAATTTGGTGGAATTAAGGTATTTGGCTATGGTGGAAGTTGGCTCTTTTGTGATGGATATTACATTCAAACACTCTAGGCAAGATAATGGTGGTTCAATAAGAGTTTTTAGTAGCTTAAAAAAAGCAAGAGTGTTTTTTCGTATATTTGGATGGAAAATAGAAGGATAATTGCAAATTAAGATTATATTTAGAAAAAAAAATGTAATCTACAAACAAAACTTAAATTAGTTTTGTAAAAATATAATCAAATTAGTTTTAAAAATAGAAACATTAATAATAGTTACAGCTAAACTAAGAAGCAAGTTTTTCCATATTTGAACATATGACAATAAAGTCACACCAATGGTAGGACTATTTGTAAAACTCGAAGGTTACACCAAAGCTTAAGAATTACAAGTATACATATAATGTTTATTTTTGTGTGTTCATCTTATATTTGATAGAAATAAACATTTGAAGATATATGTAGTCTGTGGTACCACTATCAAGAATCTAATGTGACAAATTAGAAAAAAATACCAAAATGATTACCCATGGAATTTTGAACATGATTAATAGAAGACAAATGATCTTTAATTTGCTGTAGAAAAGCTAGAATGGTTGTGCATTGTTCTTTTGAGAAACTAAAATTATCTTGGTTTGAGCACTCCTCCAAGTTAGCATGTTGTGAGGTAGTGTTTGAATCGACTTCAACAAAAATAGCATATGGCTTGTAATTTTAAGAATTTTTCTTCCGTTTAGTTTTATAACTAGTAGGAAATCTGTGCTTGAAAAAACAAGTTTCAACAGTATGATTTGTTTTGCCATAGAAGGTACAAAGCTTGTTTCCTTTAGCAGCATGTTTACCATAATTGTCATGATTCTTTGCATTAGTGGAAAAACCTTTGTCTGAAGATGGCATCTTATTGTCATCTTGAAAATTTTTAAAAGCAACAATATTAGGTTAGGAATGAGTGATGTATTCACCCCAAGCCATGGTTGAAAATCCTTGAGGTTGAGAATGCCGTCTAGGATCAACTCATAGAGATTCCATGAAGCTTGTGAAATAAAGGTAGAAGACAAGAAAATGGAGGTGAGTTTAGGAGAGAGAAAGTGGCGTGAACTTGAGGGGGAACCAAGGGGACCCACATGTCTCTCATGCTTCATGTGTGAGTTGGAGGGGTGTGGAACTAACTTAGGGGTGTGGTTCACAAAAATCACACTCCTAAGCTTCTTCAAAAATGCCCAAACCATTCAACACACTCGATAAAAGAGACTAGTTACACCTCTTAATTTAAAATAGACATAAAGACCAAAATACAAGGCCAAAAAAGAAACTAAAAACACCTCTAAGTCCCAAATTAAAAAATCTATATTACAAGGACTAAAAAGAAGACTATGACCTAATTTCTAACATCTTGATCTCCATGAGAAGGTGAGGTCTTCTTCCCTCTTCTCTTGCCATATCTTCCTCAATCCTCCTACTCATGCCCTTATGATAGGACTCTTGCTAGGGAGGAATGCATAATCTACATTCTATTAATAAGGTAATTTATAGTATTTTTTTAGCTTAATTTTTACCCATTATGACTCCTAATTTTTACAATTTTAAAAATTTCAACTTTTATTAGAATGTAGAATAATAAATTATTTACCTACAATAATCGATTATTTGCATAAGAAGTTTTCAAGAAGTAAGATATTGATTATATACTAACAATAGTCGATTAGCTAAAGTCAACATTAATATTAACTCTATCACTAGTGTCAAAGCTTGGTTGGAGGAGTCACAGTAGTCATGATCCCTCCAATTTTTTTATTCCCTTAATAATTAAAGGAATTTTTTTATAAAAAATATTAAATACATGTGTTTATCATATTTAACTCCTCAATTTTTTTTTTTGAAATCCAACTTTGTTGATCACAGTTAGCATCCAAGTATCAATTGAGAAATTTTAAAATTTCAATGTCACATTATCTTTAATTAAAATTTAAGAGTTAAAATTTTCAAAATTACAAAAATAAGTCAAAATGTATAATATAAGAGAAACAAAAGTATCTCTAAAATTTGCACTATGATTGATTAATTTTTATAATCTTTTACAATATAAATTTACAGTTTATAAATTATTTAGATTCAAGTAACCCAATACTCTGTTTTGCAATTACTGGTGTTTATGTTATGGTTTTAGAGATTTAATAAAACATATATAAAAAAAAAATTAATTGCATAAGAGTAAGAGTCGATAAAAGATTATGTATTAATTTATTTAAAAATTTTGATGAGATGAAATCATTTATATTTTCTCGTACCAAAACATGTACATTGCAGCACTCACTCGTGAGCATGTTTTTTTTTAACCCAAAACAAATAACAATTTTACATAAAATTTATCAGAAATAAAATTTAAACTAATATTTGATTAAATAGGTTTGGTTCAAATCATTGGATTGAATAAAAAAATATTTCTTATAATTTATATACTTATATATTATGAATATTTTATATAAAATTTATATCTTGACAAATTAAGAAGTTCTTTATTTTTTAATAGTTAATTAAATGAATGAATTAGTTAATGTGTAACTACTATAAAAACTGTTGATGACTGAAAATTATAGTAGTAATATGTGTGTTGTTAAAGTGTAAACGAAAACATCCAGAAATATGAATGTGTGGTATGAAGTGAATGTTGATTGATCACCACAAGGGGACTGAGAAAGCAGTTAAATGTGGTTGATTGTTGTGGTTGTCGTTATTTGTGCAGATGATAGCATTAACATGAATGATGATATCCAAGTTGGAGTCAATGAGGCCCCGGGGGCCGAGGGTATATATGTTTGTACCCACCTGCTTCGGTAGAGTTAAATTACATGTAGACAACAAAGAATACCACAATGCAAGTTTGGCTTTCATATTAAATTCCAAGATGATGAATATGCTCCCGAGACTATAGAATATAGATATTTGATATATATCTCCTCCTCCTCTTGTCGGCTAAAACTTTACTATTATTAATTTTGCAGAGGTTTTCAAACTCGTTATACTCATCACCGACCATTCACCAAATGTAGCTACCACCGTTATTAATTTCTTAATTTTGCTGGGTTCTTTCAGGGACCGAATATGTCTCAGACTAGGAAAACTTATTGGGATCGAGTGTACCCCAGATTAGATAGAACTACTAGGATCGGAGAGACCCTTTAATAGGGTCGGCTTCTTGAAGACTGGACTCACTATGGGTATAGGTCAGCAATCAGGTAAAATGAGATCCATCAGGGGAAATGATTTAATTGCCCTTAACTGGTAAAGGATAAATCCTAAAAAATCATACAAGCTCGGGCCCATGGAGTAAAACACTATAAATAGTAAATCATTGGTACAAGTTTGATTACACATTAATATATTACTTTCTTGCTGACTCATTGTACTTTTCTCCGTACGATAGTTTACCCATCTCTGACTTGAGCGTCAGAGTGCTTTTGCAGGTACTCCACCTGTATTGGCCCGGAGCAGTAATTAGAGCAGAGTATCAGATCATAGGGAAAAGGGCTCGATAAGTGATGCAATCCTACTTACCAATGAGTCTCTCACTAGGGCCATGGCTAGGAGGATAAAGGAAGACTTGGCCCGAAAAGACTCATCAAGACCTTAACCCATGATGAAGATAGACATATCAGGTCATAGTCCATAGATTCCCCTTTGTAAATATTAATTAACTCTTAATTTCCTTTTGGGCCATGTATTTCAGCCATTTACTTTGTAATTAGGAAGAAGAGGTGTTATTAGATAGTGATAGGATGTAAGCTTAGTTAGGGGCCTTTTGTCCAAGGCGTGCTAGACTTCCTTCCTACACCCTTGGATTAGCTTTTGCACCTGTCCTAGGTTTAGAGTAGGTGTCTCTAATCCTAATTAGGCCTAAAGTCTCACATTGCCTAGTTTTGAGTGCCTAGCTCTCTCATTGTGCTATATATAAACCTAGCCTCTCTTGTAGTGATCACACTTGAATGAATAAGATAAGACTCCTTTGAGCATTTCTTATTTTGAGTGTTACCTTTGAGAAACCTCTCTCTTGAGGATTCTTTTCCTTTTAGCTTTTATCAAGGGCCCTCTTTCTTGTGGCAAGCCTCCTAGTAAAATTTTTCTTGACTTATCTTCTCCCTAGAAAAGTGGCATCAAGTTCCCCTCCATCCCTAACCTTTTCTATCCTCCATCTTGATGCATGCATGCCTAGCATGAGCTTGAGCTAGGACCAATAAGAAAGGAGCATGACTTGGATGAAGTTTCAAGGATCTTAGTTTAGGACATCTTCCATTTAATTGTATTAATTTAACCATTTTTTGGCTTGTATAAGCACCCTTAAGTCATTAGGATTTTAGGGGTGTAGCTAGTTTAATTTTCGGCTTTGTATTTTGGCCGATAGATTCTATTTTCTTTAGGAGGTTTAATTAGTCTCCTTGTGGAGCGTGTTAATTACGTTGGGCTGGTAAAAGAGGATTTAGACGTGTGGAATTTAGTTTCTACACCCCTAATTCCTCTTCACACCCTTCTAACTAACACATGAAGCATGTAGGAGACATATGAACCCCCTTGTCCCCTTGTTTAAGTCCACATGTGCTTTCTCACTCCTACTTGGTTGATTCTTGTTGCTTCTTATTTTAATTTGAATTTTGGAGGTGTTGTGTCATTTCCCTCCAAAATTCAAATTCAAATAAGAGGGAACATAAATCCCCCTTTTTAGGGCGATGTTTGGATCTTTAGTTGCATTAAATTAGTGTTAATTGAGCACATGCTAAATTAACACTAAATTAAGCCAACTAACCTTTGATTAAGCATGTTAGACGTTCACCTTTAGTATTTTAAGCCTATGGTTCATGATTTGCTCTATAAATAAAGTATTCCCTCCTTTATGTATTTTGAACACTCATTTGAATGAAAATAACCTTTCTCTAAATTTGAGAGCTCTTTGTTCTTAGAGAGTGTTCATGTTCTCTCCACTTTTGTGAGAGTCCTTCAAGCTATTATCAAGGGTTCCTTCCCTTGTGGCTAGCTTCACTTATGGCTTATCACCTACAAAGTAGAAATGGCGCCTACCTTATCTCTATCTCCTAGTCTTCCACCTCCATTTCTTCAACCTCAAGAACCTCTAAGAGTAGATCCTAGGCGACCTCCTCCTTTGCTCAAGAGTCTTCAACCATGGCTTGGGAGGGATGCATCACATCTTCTTAGAGGAAGAAACCTTGGTTAAAGAGGTCAAGGGAGTGCATAATTTGGTATCAAGAGTCATCTTCATGAATGTTCACTCCTCTTTCTTTTTCTCTTAGTCTAGGCATCAATTTCTTCTATTTTTCTGCAGTTTTTTTTACTTTATTTCTTGCTTTCCTTATTGTCATTTTCATTTCCTTTTTATGTCTTGTAGTAGTACTTTATAGTTATATATTCTTGCAATTTAATTTCCTTGTAATTTATTCTTGTTGGTTCAATTATGTTTGTCCTTTTCATTGAATCATTTCTCATATTTTAGGTTTCTTTTCTTGCCTTTAATTTCTTTTTCAAACTGTTGTGATCTTCCTAAGAGAGCCTTTGTAATTATTTCACTATCTTAGTGAATAAAAAGCCACCCAAGGTGGTCTAGACTTTTAGAAATCACACTTTGTGTTTATCTTGCCATTTTTTTCATCTTTTTCTTGTTGAGCGTTTCATCTTGTGAGTTTGGTGAGAGTTTGTTTATTTTTCTACACTTGATTTTTTCAGTTTTTATTCTTCCTTGTTTTGTCATTAACTTGTCATGTTTAGTCTATTTATTGTCATCTAAATTTCTTGTTTAGCTTTTTCATTTTTTCCATAAAAGAGTATGTGATTGCTTCTTGAAATTGAGCATCTAAGAGGAGTTTTCCTCTTGAGTAAGTCTTATAAAAAGTTCTACATGTTTTAGTTCATAACATGTTTTTATGAAATTTCTTTAAAAAAAAAAAGTTGTGCTCAATTTCTTCTTAATATCTCCTAGACAAACAGAATTGAGCAACTATTTTGGAATTTTTTTTTGAAGAATATGCTTGAAACTAAAAGCACATGAACCTCTAAAGAGACTTAGACATGAGGTATCTATGTTGCTCAATTTAAGAAGTTTCAAAATCTTTTTCGTAAAAGCAAAAGAGGCTAAACTTAAAAGGAATTAATAGACAAAATGGGAAACTATAAACAAGACTTATAGAAAACTACACATGAGTATAAAAGTGAAAAATAAAAGCAAAAAATAAGGCAAAAACAAGGCAACTAGGCGCAAGGAAACACAAGAATTTGGTCTAAATTTCTTGACGACAAGGTTGTGGAATTCACCACAACGGCATGGATTTTTAGCAAGAAATTCTCATGACCAAAACTCAAGCAAGAAAGCACCTAACTCAAAGCTTAAGCAGAAATTAATGAATATGGGAGAGGAGTAGATGCAAAGAAAAGAACAACATAAATTGCATCAAGCAAAAAATAAATGGCGCAAATAAACTATAACTCAAAACAATAAACTCAAGACATAAATGGAAATGATAAATAACAATGAAAAGCTAGAAAAAAAATTGTGGAAATTAAAGATAAAATAGGAACGTAAAGAAAAAATAAATAAGGTAAGAAGAGAGTTTAGACCTCTAGAACCAATGCTCTAGATAACAAATGATGCATGCCTCCCTTGATCTTTTTCTAGAGGTTTTCTTCTTTGGTGAAATGGTTTGTGGAGAGGTAAGAAGTGAGGTGGTTTTAGGCGCCACTTAAGGTAAGATAAGCCTAAGAGGGAAAGTTTGCCACAAGGAATGGAACCCTTGATAAAAACCTAAGGAATTCTCAAAGAGAGAAGGGTGGACACTAACCAAAGTCCTATCAATCCCCTCCTTTAGATGAGAATTGGTGCCCAAGCTACCTCATCTAAGGCCAAGATTACTCCTTTATTAGTTTTGAGTTTTATTTAGGAAAAGAGGTTGTAGTCATCAAACTACCCCTTTATTTCCTAAATAAAGGCCCAAAAGCTAATTTTACCCCTTCTTATTACTAAGACACATCCTAGAAAATTAAATGGACTAATACATGTCCAAAATAAAATCCTAGGTTCCTAAAAGAAAAATTACAAGTAAATAAGTCATGGCTTGCATAACTTAATGGTCATATGGAGGTGAGATCTTCCTCCCTCTACTCTAGCCATGTCTTCTTCTATTCTCCTAGCCATGGCCCTAATGATAGGGTCCTTTCTTGGGGAGCATGCATAAAAAAGAAAGAGAAGAAAGGGAAGAAAGTAGAAGAGAAGAAAAGGAGAAAGAAAGAAGAGAAAGAGAAAGAGAGAGAAATGAAAGCGAGAGAAGAAAAGGGTATAGATCTAGCTCATCAAGGGCAAGTGAGATGAGTGAAAGTGAAGTTTGTGAAAAACCTAGGGTGAGGAGAGAAATAAGAGAAAGATAAAGAGAGAGAGAAGAAAGGGAGAAAAGAAGAGGGTATAAATCTAGCTCATCAAGGGCAAGTGAGATGAGTGAAAGTGAAGTTTATGAAATACCTAGGGTGAGGGTAGTGCATCAACATTGTAATCAACCCCAAAACCCTCCTAGGAAAAAAAGTAAATCTCCCTCATTTTCATGGCAAAGAGGATGTGGAAGTCTACCTTGATTGGAAAATGAAGGTAGAGCAACTTTTTGCTTGTTATAACATTAGCGAAGAAAGAAAGGTTCTACTGGCAACCCTTAGCTTCCAAGGGAATGCCATGTATTGGTCGACCTCCTTGGTCAATGAAAGGCACTACCTTCATAACCCTCCTGTGGATTATTGGAATGATCCCAAGGGGGCTATGAGGCAGAGAAACATCCCCTTTTATTATGAAAGAGAGGTCTTGGATAAACTCCAAAGATTAAGGCAATACAACTCAAGTGTTGAGGAGTACAGAAAAATCATGGAGCTTTTCATGATGAGAGCAGGTGTCATCGAGGAATCGAGGGCCACCGAAGCTAGGTTCTTAAGTGGCTTGAGTATTGACGTAAGAGACAAAGTTAAGCTGATGCCATATAATAATCTAGATGACCTAGTCTAACTTTGCATAAAGGTAGAAAATCAGTTAAAAAGAAAAGGTGGTGCAAAAAGAGAATATCCATCCTACAATTTTGCAAAGAGGGGCCTAGGCAAGTAAAACTCTTCCAAGAGCTCTCCCAAAGAGGAACCATCCAAACACATGTATAAAGAACATAAACCCATGCATCATAGAGAAAATCCCCCTACTAGTTCTAGTAATAGGACTAGTAGTATTAAATGCTTTAAATGTATTGGGAGAGGCCACATTGCCTCTCAGTGCCTTAATAAGAAGACCATAATTATGAGGGGTCAAGATATTTTAAGTGAAAATAGCTCATATTCCTCCCCTTGTGAGAGTGAGGAAGAAGGGGGTCATAAGCAACATGAGCATGAAATTATTGAAAACCCTTGTGATGGAGACCTCTTAATAGTCAGGCAGCTTCTTGGAAGCCAAACACTTGAGCTTGACTACTCACAAAGAGAGAAAAAATTTCATACAAGGTGTAAAGTTTTAGACAAAACATGTTCTTTCATTGTGGATAGTGGGTCCTGTTGCAATTGTTCTAGCTCAAGGTTGGTAAACAAGCTAGCCTTGCAACCAATTCCTCATCCTAAACCTTACAAACTCCAATAGCTTAATGAGGAAGGGGAAATGGTTGTAAACCAACAAGTGAAGGTTCTATTCTCTATTGGAAAGTAGCAAGATGAGATATTATGTCATATAGTTCAATGGAGGCCAGCCATATCTTGCTAGAAAGGCCTTGGCAGTTTGATAAGCAAGTCATTAACCATGGCTACTCTAATGAGATAATCCTTACTCATAAGGGAAAGAAAATAAAGTTGATTCCTCTGACACCTTCTTAAGTGGCTGAGGATCAACTCATCATGAAACATAAAAGAGATGAGGAAAAAAAATCAAAAATCAAAAGCAAAGAAAAAAAATCATCCACCCCTAAAGCTTGAAAAGGGTAAAGAGGGAGAGTCGGAAGGAGGTACCCTTTCCAAGGAGGTTATTAGGAAAGAGAGCCATTTTGCAAAAAAATTGGACATTAAAGAAGCTCTCTTACTTGATTGACCTTTCTATCTCCTTCTTTGTAAAGAGGTACCTTCTAGAACTGGTTCAAAACTTTTTAAAAGAATTTGAAGATCTTTTCCCTCAAGAGGTTCCAAGAGGATTACCACTTCTAAGGGGAATTAAACACCAAATTAACCTTGTTCCTAGTGCGAGTCTACCTAATAGGCCTGCATATAGGACAAACCCTGTTAAAATCAAAGAGATTGAGTCTCAAGTTCAAGACTTGTAGGAGAAGGGTTAGGTTCAAAAGAGCCTTAGCCCTTGTACAGTCACTGTTTTATTGGTACCCAAAAAGGATGGGAAATGGGGGATGTGTATGGATTGTTGTGCCATTAACAACATCAGCATTAAGTATAGGCACAAATCCCTAGGCTAGATGATATGCTTGATGAATTACATGGAGCTCAAATATTTTCAAAAATTGCACTTAGAAGTGGTTATCATCAAATTCGAATCAAAGAGGGAGATGAATGGAAAACCGCTTTTAAGATCAAATTTGGTCTTTATGAATGGTTGGTGATTCCTTTTGGGCTCACTAATGCTCCAAGCACTTTGATGTGCCTCATGAATCATGTACTTAGGGATTGTATTAGTAGGTTTGTAGTCAATTATTTTGATGACATTTTAGTTTATAATAGCTCCTTAGATGAACATATAAGACATCTTAGGGAAGTTTTATTGTCCTTAGAATAAATAAACTTTTTGCAAACTTAGAAAAATGAACTTTTTTGTTCCTAGCGTAGTTTTCTTGGGCTTTGTCATTAGTGCCCAAGGGGTCCAAGTGGACCCCCAAAAAATTAAGGCATCCAATAGTGGCCCACCCCTACTACTATGACTGAGATAAAAAGTTTTCATGGTCTCGCAGGATTTTATAGGTGCTTTGTGCCTAGTTTCTCCACACTAGCTTCACCACTCAATGACTTGGTGAAGAAGGAAGTCCATTTCTTGTGGGGTGAAAAACAAGAAGAAGTTTTTCAACTACTCAAGGATAAACTCACTAATCCACCCATTCTAGCTCTCCCCGACTTTTCAAAAACTTTTGAGCTAGAATGTGATGCATCGGGAGTAGGTGTGGGAGTTGTGCTGTTACAAGGGGGCACCCAATTGCCTATTTTGGTGAAAAACTCAACGGTGCCTACCTTAACTACCCCACCTACGACAAGGAGTTTTATGCCTTGATTTATGCCCTCCAAACTTGGGAACATTATCTTGTTTCCAAGGAGTTCGTCATTCATAGTGACCATGAGTCACTTAAGTATTTAAGGGGGCAAGGAAAGTTGAACAAAAGGGATGCTAAATGGGTTGAATTTCTTGAAACTTTTCCTTATGTCATCAAATATAAAAAGGGAAAAACAGATGTGGTGGTCGATGCTCTTTCAAGGAGGTATTCTCTCCTTGCCAACCTTAGTGCTGAATTTTGGGATTTGATGACATAAAGGAAATGTATCTTTCTGATCAAGACTTTGGAACCATTTATGCTACCTCATCTCCCGAAGCCAACGATGGTTTCTACCTATGTGATGGGGTACTTGTTCAAAGATGGCAAACTTTGTGTACCCTAAGGATCAATTAGGAAATTGATGACAAAAGAGAGTCATGAAGGTGGGCTCATAGGGCATTTTGGAATTGATAAAACCTTAATTATTTTGAAAGAAAAATTATTTTGGCCCCATATGAAAAAGGATGTCCAAATACATTTTTTGATATGCATAGCTTGTTTACAAGATAAGTCTCGAGTAATGCCTTATGGACTTTACACACCTTTAGCCACTCCCTCTACACCTTGGGTAGATATTAGTATGGACTTTGTCCTTGGGCAATGATGTGACCATGCCTAGCCAAGGACCTATCACTAGGGTCATGGCTAGAAGGATTGAAGAAGACTTAGCCCTTGTAGACAAGGGAAGACTTCACCTCTTATAGAGAGTGAAGATATTAAGCTAGGGACTTTAGTTAATAAAATGTAATTTTCCTTTATTTTAATTTTTAGGAGCATTAAGAATTTAATTTGGGACATGTATTTAGTCCATTTTTTATTTTTAGGAGGTGTCTTAGGAATTTAGAGGGTGGATTTAGCTTTTTGGGTCTTTATGAAGGAAATAAGGGGTAGCCTTGTTATCTACACCCTTTTTTCCTACGTAAACCCCCTAAGCTAATAAAAAGGAATCTTGGCTCTTGGTTTGAGAAACTTGGTGATGCATGCCTCCCTTGATCTTTTTCCTTGAGGTTCCAAGCACCATGAAATGGATGATGGAAGGGAAATAAAATGGAGGTGGGGCGCCACTCTCAAAAAAAGATAAGCCAAAGTGTTTAGGTTTGCCACAAGGGAAGGAACCCTTGATAAAAACCAACTAGGAAGAGGTTCCTCAAGAGAGAGGATCCTCAAGACCTTTTACTAAGAATGTGCTCACAAAGAGACTATTTTCATTTAACTTCAAAGGTGAAATTTTACAATGAGGGGGAATGAGTATATATAGCCCAATGGGAGAGCTTGGGCACACTTTTCTAGGCAATGTGGGACTTGGGCTTAATTAGGATTAAAACTAATCAACCCAAGTATTAGGCCTTAAGTGAGGCACCTAAGTTCACCCCCTATGGGTGCAATTAACATATCTTAATATGAATGGGCTAGCCCAAAATCATGTCTTAACTTATGCACCCATTATAAGCTTACTCCTCCTTTTTAACTAAAGACACCTATACCTTATAAACTAAGAAGATGGCCGGAAATACATGGCCTTAAGGGAATTAAAAATACTTTCCCATTTATCTAATTAAAATAAAATATTTACAAGCTAAAAATAATGAAGACTATGGCTTCGAATCTTCAATGAGCTTTCGTCCATGCCATGCCTTCCTTGAGTCCTCCTAGCCATGATGCATGCTAGGTGAGATTGCATCATCTCCTCTCCCTTGGAGAGGATTTGACCTCAAATCCTAAGGTCTTTCTTCCGCTTTTTCAAAGTCTCTAGAACCAACGCTCTAGATACCAAATGATGCATGCCTCCCTTGATATTTTTCCTTGAGGTTCCAAGCACCATGAAATGGATGATGGAGGGGAAAGAAAATGGAGGTGGGGCGCCACTCTCAAAGAGAGATAAGCCAAAGTGTTTAGGTTTGCCACAAGGGAAGGAACCCTTGATAAAAACCAACTAGGAAGAGGTTCCTCAAGAGAGAGGATCCTCAAGACCTTTTACTAAGAATGTGCTCACAAAGAGACTATTTTCATTCAACTTCAAAGGTGAAATTTTACAATGAGGGGGAATGAGTATATATAGCCCAATGGGAGTGCTTGGGCACACTTTTCTAGGCAATGTGGGACTTGGGCTTAATTAGGATTAAAACTAATTAACCCAAGTCTTAGGCCTTAAGTGAGACACCTAAGTTCACCCCCTATGGGTGCAATTAGCATATCTTAATGTGAATGGGCTAGCCCAAAATCATGTCTTAACTTATGCACCCATTATAAGCTTACTCCTCCTTTTTAACTAAAGACATCTATACCTTATAAACTAAGAAGATGGCAGGAAATACATGGCCTTAAGGGAATTAAAAATACTTTCCTATTTATCTAATTAAAATTAAATATTTACAAGCTAAAAATAATGAAGACTATGGCTTTGAATCTTCAATGAGTGTCCATGCCATGCCTTCCTTGAGTCCTCCTAGCCATGATGCATGCTAGGTGAGATTGCATCACTTGGGCACCAAGTTTGATGATCTAAGGAGGGAATTGTTTCTCAATCCTCCTCCCTTAGATCTCTCCTTTTAATCCTAGCCCTTCTTTTTTAGGTTATCTTGTTCAAGAGGTTAGCTACCTTTATAAATAGGAGCTCCTCCCTTACTTGTATTTTTCACACTTGAATTTAATCCTAGAGACCATACTGGTTGAGGTTCTTACCTTAAAGTCCTTAATTTTTTTCATCTCTATTTCGTTTATTGTCTAGTAGTATAACTTTTTATTCTTGCTATTATATGCGCTTTTGTTTTGTATCTGCGCGCCTATGTTCCATTTAATTTGATGCGATTTTATTTGTCTCTTTCTTTGCATCTTATTTTCGTGTTCAAGTTGCTTAATTTTCCCTTGGTTTTTTAAGTTAAAGTGTGCCTAAGAAGTTGTGACCATTAAACCCACATGGTTGAGGATTTCTCCACACCATTGTGGTGATCAACTTTGACCACTTTGTTGTGCCTTTTGTTTTAAGTCTCTTGCTGAAATTTTTGCTCTATTTTTAGGTGTTTTATTTTTTCTTAATCTTGTGTTTTGTCAAATACTAGTCATGTTAGTTTCCTATTTTGTATCATTTAAATTCCATAGGTTTTAGCCTCTTAAAATTTTTACAAAAAAGCCTTAAAAAACATTTTGAATTGAGCTCCTAAGAGGTGAACCTCTTGTTGAGTCTCTTAAGTCTTTTATACTTTTAGTTCAAGCATATTAATCTCTTTGTTGTTCTTAAATATTTGATCAATTCAATCTTTATATGTTTCTTGTTTTATGTTGAATTATTAGTAGCTTTCCACTTGGTTTGCCTTCACTATTGGTGTCTCTTTATGGAATTTTAGCTTGGGTGAATTGTGTTAGTAATTTGAGCAATCAATTTACTTCAAAATCAGCCCTAAATCATTCCTTAAGCACCATTAGTTCAGTGGTATTTGGAACTACTAAGTTGTTTTGCCTTTAGTTGCATGCATTGCTTGAAAATTGTGTGACCTTACTTTGTGCTTATTCACTCAAGCATTATTATTTCAAGCATCCTCATTAAAATTTCAATTCAACAAGCTATTACGTGCAGCAAAATGATTAGAAAAAGTTAAAAAAAAATAGAAAAAGTTCAAGTTAAAAAAAAAAAAGAAGATAAAGAACTCAAAAGAAAGACAAATTTGAAGTTGTGTACCTAATAGTAGAAACATTTGATATAAGGAACCAATTGTGATTCAAAAAAAAAATTACTTGAGTAAGCTTTTTAGTTTTTGGTCACTTAAATTTTATTAAGTGTGCAACTATTAGTTTCATTTTTTTTTGTTTGAGTCTTTTTTCATCTCTACTCTTAGAGCTAATCTAGGAAAGTTATTTGTGTGCTACCTTCCTTTATGAGCCTTATGTTTTCTTGTTTGTCTTCTTTACTTCTTTGAGTTTGTCATTGTTTAATCTATCCACTTGGATTTGTGAACCTTGTTTTGTTATTCACCTTTGTTTGTTGTCTTGTGTTGTATTCGGCCTTGGTAAGGAAAGGTTGGGAAAGGTTCCATATATAAAATTTTGGCAAGTCCAAATAAGAGGAAACAAGGGTAGCATTCTTAGGGTGGGTTGATGCAACTCAAAGGGGCTTGATCAAAAGGAGGCAAACACCAAAAAGCTTGGAGTGAAGACTTTGTTTTATTTTTTTTTATTCTTTGTATTGGGTATACTTAATTTTAGATTGGGAGTTTGAGTGCCCTTAAGGCCCTCCCTTGGTTTGTAATAATTTTGGTTAATTTTAGCATAGTTCCTCGTTAATTAGGTGAAGAAGGGAGAAGTGGTACACTTCCTTCAACACCTTAGGATCACGATTAGAGCCCTTTCTCTTTTACATTCTTGCACTTTTATTTTATTTTATGTTATTTTGAAAAAACGTGTAGAGGCTAAGAGTTCCAAAGACTCATCAAGCCACCTTAGGTGAGAAAAAAAAAAAAAGAGGAGTGTTGCTTGAAAAAAAAAATTTTTGGCCTACCCTTTAGTTTTTAGCATCCAAGCACCATGACTTCCCACACACATTCTAGTGCACATAGTTGTTCATCAAGTAAGAGTGTCAACCAAAGAAAACCTTCTAAGGGAGACACTCTTGAAACCTTAACTTAGAATTTAGGGAATGGATGGCTAAAGAACAAGAAAGGAGAGAAGAAAAAGAGAAAAAAAAAGAAATAAAAGAAAAGGAAAAACAAAAAGAGAAGGAAGAGTTAAAAAAAGAGATGTTGGAAATGAGAAAAGAGAAAAAAGAGCGAGAAGAGAGAAGGCAAAGAGAGAGAAGAGAGGATGAAGAAATGAGAAGAAGGAAAGAACTAGAAAGAAAAAGAGAAAAAGAGGAAGAAGAGAGAAGGAGAGAGGAGAAGAAAGTAAGAGGAGAGATGGGAGGGAGAGTGATAGAAAAAATAAAGGAATTCTCATAAGTTCCTCATCTAGGCATTTTAGCTCTAGTGAAGAAGAATACTATAGAAATCAACATAAGCATCACTCTCATTCATCATACAATCATCATTCTCCTTAAGAGAACATAAATCATGCTCGGGAACCAAAGATAGACCTACCCCATTTTCATGGTAGGGAAGATGTTGAGACTTACCTAGATTGGGAAGTCAAAGTGGAACAACTCTTTCGATGCTATGAAATTAATGAAGAAAGGAAAGTACCTTTGGCCTCCCTTAGTTTTCAAGGTTCTGCTTTGCATTGGTGGGATGGGTTAGTCAAGGATAGGGCCCGTAAACAAATGCCTGACATTCGCTACTGGAATGATTTAAAAACTTGTTTGCGAAGAAGGCACATTCCTTCATATTATGAGAGGGATCTTTTGGATAGGCTCCAAAGACTTAGGCAACATAACCTAAGTATTGAGGAGTATAGACAAAAGATGGAGCTTCTCATACTAAGGGCCAATATCATTGAGGAACCCAATGCCACCCTTGCTAGGTTTTTGTGTGGATTAAGCTCTAACATTAGAGATAAGGTAGAGCTTCTTTCATACTCAAACCTTGATGAGTTGGTAGAACTTTGTGTAAGAGCTGAGAATCAACTCAAGAGAAAAAGATTTAAAAAAGATTCTCCCTCTTACTCAAAGAGATACCAACTTAAGGGAAACTCTTTCAAGGGTTTTCCCAAAGAGGAACCCAAGCATTTTCAAGATACAAAAGCACCTCATGTAGAGAGAAAACCCCTACTACTAAGCCTACTGAGAGGCAAACTAGTATCAAATGCTTCAAATGTCTTGGGAGAGGCCACATTGCCTCTCAATGCCCTAAAAAGAAAACCATGATCATGAGGGGACAAGACATTTGTAGTGAGAATAGCTCATATTCCTCCTCTAGTGAGAGTGAGGAAGAAGAGGGACATACTTTTGAACAAGAGTGTGAGGAAGCTTTTCCTTATGAGGGGGACCTCCTTATGGTTCAAAGGTTTCTTGGAAGCCAACCTCTAGAGCTTGGCCAGTCACAAAGAGAGAACATCTTCCATACAAGATGTAAAGTAAATCACAAAGTATGTTCTCTCCTTGTTGATAGTGACTCCTGTTGTAACTATTGTAGCTCTAGGTTGGTTGAAAAACTAGCCTTGACTACCATGCCCTATCCCAAACCTTAAAAATTGCAATGGCTCAATGAGCAAGGGGAGATGGTAGTCAATGAACAAGTTATGGTTCCAATTTCCATAGGATCTTATAATGATGAGATTCTTTGTGACATAGTTCCTATGGAGGCTGGTCATATCCTGTTGGGAAGACCATGACAATTTGACAAAAAAGCTATTCACCATGGTCACTCCAACCAAATAATTCTCACCCATAATGAAAAGCGCTTCAAATTGTATCCTTTGTCACCTTCTCAAGTGGCTGAGGATCAATTTGCGATGAAAAAGAAAAGAGTTGAGGAAAAACAAAAACAAAAAAAAGCACAACAAGTTTTACCCTTAAAGCTTGAAAAGGGTAAAGAGAGAGAGTCTAAAGGTGATGCCCCTTTGAAAGGGAATATTAGTAAAAGGAGCCTATTTACTACTAAACGTGATTTAAAAGAAGCTCCTTTGACTAACAAGCCCTTTTATCTCCTCTTTTTCAAAGAAGCATCAAATCCTTCTCCCATTTTGCATTCTTCTGCTGAGAGCACTGCCACAGCCTATGCACATGAGCACCTTCCTCAAGAGGTTCAAGATATTTTAAAAGAAATTGATGACATATTCCCTAATGAGGTTCCGAAAGGACTTCCTTCCATTAGGGGTATAGAACATCAAATTGATTTGGTGCCTGGCGCAAGTCTACCTAATAGACCTGCCTATAGGACCAACCCCATGGAAACCCAAGAGATTGAGTCTCAAATGAATGAGCTGTTGGAGAAGGGTTGGGTTCAAAAGAGCCTAAGCCCTTGTGCTGTGCCAGTCTTGTAGGTGCCCAAGAAGAATGGCCAATGGAGGATGTGTGTTGATTGTCGTGCAATCAACAACATCACCATCAAATATAGGCACCCAATCCCCCGTCTTGATGACATGTTGGATGAATTGCATGGGGCAAAAATATTTTCAAAAATAGATCTTAGAAGTGGTTACCACCAAATAAGGATCAAAGAGGGTGATGAGTGGAAAACTGCTTTTAAGACTAAATTTGGTCTTTATGAGTGGTTGGTTTTGCCTTTTGGGCTAACTAATGCCCCAAGCACATTCATGCGCTTAATGAATCATGTACCGAGGGATTGCCTTGGTAAATTTTGTGTAGTTTACTTTGATGACATTTTAGTTTACTCTAGGAACCTAGATGATCATTTAGGACATCTGAGGCATGTTTTTTCTCTTCTTAGGAGTAATCATCTTTTTGGTAACTTAGAAAAATGCACCTTTTATGTCGATAGTGTAGTTTTCCTAGGTTTTGTAGTTAGCACAAAAGGGGTCCATGTTGACCCCAAAAAGATAAAAGCTATTAAAGAATGGCCCACCCCAAAGAGTGTGACAGAGATCAAAAGCTTTCATGTCTAGCTGGATTTTATAGGCGCTTTGTGCCTAATTTCTCTACGCTCTTCGCACCAATAAATGATTTGGTGAAAAAGGAATTTCCTTTCCTTTGGGGTAAGAAACAAGAGAAAGCCTTTCAGCTAATTAAGCATAAACTGACCCATGCACTAGTCTTGGCATTACCTAACTTTTCTAAAACATTTGAACTTGAATGTGATGCCTCTGGTGTAGGTGTGGGGGCTGTCTTGTTGCAAGGAGGGCATCCCATTGCGTATTTCAGTGAAAAACTCAATAGTGCCCCCTTCAACTACCCCACCTATGATAAGGAGTTTTATGCTCTAATTAGGGCCCTTCAAACTTGGGAGCATTACCTTGCTCCCAAGGAGTTTGTCATTCATAGTGACCATGAGTCACTAAAATATTTGAGGGTCAAGGTAAATTGAACAAAAGGCATGCAACATGGGTGGAATATCTTGAATCCTTCCCTTATGTCATCAAGTACAAGAAAGGAAAACAAAATGTGGTGGCTGATGCTCTTTCTAGGCGTCATGCCCTTTATTCATCCTTGAGTGCAAAAATCTTGGGATTTGATGACATTCAGGCTATGTATCCGTCTGACAAGGATTTCGGCCCCATATTTGCTACCTTTGCATCTGCATTCGCATTAAAGGCCCATGATGGGTACTTCATCAGTGAGGGGTATCTTTACAAAGGGAGTAAGCTTTGTATACCTCAAGGATCAATTAGGAACTTACTTACAAAAGAGAGCCATGAAGGTGGGCTCATGGGGCATTTTGGGATTTCAAAAACCCTCATGCTTTTACAAGAGAAATTCTTTTGGCCCCATATGCGTAGAGATGTCCATAGACATTGCTCTAAATGTATAGCTTTCTTGCAAGCAAAGTCTAAAGCAATGTCTCATGGGCTATACACACCTTTACCTGCTCCTTCTGCACCTTGGGAGGATATTAGCATGGATTTCATCCTTGGGCTCCCAAGAACCCAACGAGGTGCAGACTCCATATTTGTGGTGGTGGACCGATTTTCAAAAATGGCCCATTTTATTCCCTACCACAAAGTGGATGATGCAAGCAACATCACAAGACTTTTCTTTAAAGAGGTTGTCCAATTGCATGGTATACCCTCTTCAATAGTGTCAGATAGGGATGTGAAGTTCCTTAGCCATTTTTGGAAAACTCTTTGGGCTAAGCTGGGAACTAAACTTCTTTTTTCCACTACCTGTCACCCTCAAACTGATGGGCAAACAGAAGTGGTGAATAGATCTTTATCCACTATGGTGAGGGCTCTCCTTAAAGGCAACCATAAGTCTTGGGATGAGTACCTTCCCCACATTGAATTTGCTTATAATCGGGTGGTTCATAGAACCACCAAGCATTCTCTATTTGAGGTGGTCTATGGCTTTAATCCTCATACTCCTCTAGATCTTTTACTTCTTCCTCTTTCTATTGCTGTGCATAAAGAAGGAAAGGCAAAAGCCATTTTTGTAAAACAATTACATGAGAGGGTTAAAGCTAACATAGAGCGCCAATCCTTGAGAAATGCTACTTTCGCCAATAGGGGGAGGAAAGAGGTCATCTTTGAAAAGGGCGACTGGGTATGGCTTCACTTGAAAAAGGATAGATTTCCTTCTCAAAGTAAGTCAAAACTTAGCCCTAGAGGAGATGGACCTTTCCAAATCCTTGAGCGGATCAGTAATAATGCCTATGTTTTAGATCTGCCTGAGGATTATGGGGTAAGCACCAGTTTTAATGTTTCTGATTTGTCTCCATTTGTAGGTTCTGAAAATGACGAAGACCCCATGGATTTGAGGTCAAATCCTCTTCAAGGGGGAGGAGATGATGTGACCATGCCTAGCCAAGGACCTATCACTAGGGCCACGGCTAGAAGGATTGAAGAAGACCTAGCCCTTGCAGACAAAGGAAGACTTCACCTCCTATGGAGAGTGAAGATATTAAGCTAGGGACTTTAGTTAATAAAATGTAATTTTCCTTTATTTTAATTTTGAGGAGCATTAATAATTTAATTTGGGACATGTATTTAGTCCATTTTTTATTTTTAGGAGGTGTCTTAGGAATTTAGAGGGTGGATTTAGCTTTTTGGGTCTTTATGAAGGAAATATGGGGTAGCCTTGTTATCTACACCCTCTTTACCTACGTAAAACCCCTAAGCTAATAAAAAGGAATCTTGGCTCTTGGTTTGAGAAACTTGGGCACCAAGTTTGATGATCTAAGGAGGGAATTATTTCTCAATCCTCCTCCTTTAGATCTCTCCTTTTAATCCTAGCCCTTCTTTTTTAGGTTATGTTGTTCAAGAGGTTAGCTACCTCTATAAATAGGAGCTCCTCCCTCACTTGTATTTTTCACACTTGAATTTAATCCTAGAGACCATATTGGTTGAGGTTCTTATCTTTGAGTGTCCCCTTTTCTCCTTTGTGAGAGCTTCTAAGAGTTATCAAGGGACCCCTCCCTTGTGGCCTCTCCCCTTTGGCTTATCAAACCTAGTATTTGTTGCGGCTCACCCCATTCCTTTCCTCTCCATAAATCCATTTCCCTTCCAAGTGACCTTAGAAAGTATCCTTTGGGCACGTGATCATCAAAGATCACATCAGGCTCCCAAGAACCCAACGAGGTATAAACTCTATCTTTGTGGTAGGGGATTGCTTTAGTAAAATGGCCCATTTCATTCCCTGCCACAAAGTGGATGACGCGAGTCACATTGCAAGACTTTTCTTTCGTGAGGTTATCCGCTTGCATGAAATACCCTCAACTATAGTCTTCGATAGGGATGCTAAGTTTCTAGGCCATTTTTGGAAAACTTTTTGGGCACAACTAGGAACTAAGCTTCTTTTTTCTACCACTTTTCATCCTCAAACGGATGGTCAAACTGAGGTGGTAAATAGATCACTATCCACTATGTTGAGGGCACTCTTAAAAGGAAACTACAAGTCTTGGGATGAATATCTCCCTCACATTGAATTTGCATATAATAGAGTGGTCCATCGAACCACTAAGAACTCCCCTTTTAAGGTTGTATATGGTTTTAATTCTCTCATTCCTTTAGATTTGTTGCCACTCCCTAACGCCTAACTTTTTCATAAAGAAAGGAAAGCTAGGGCTGAATTTTTTTAAAAATTACATGAGAGGATCAAAACAAATATTGAAAACCAATTTAAGGGGTATGCTTCATCTAGCAACAAGGGGAGGAAGGAAATATCTTCAAAAAATCGATCGGGTTTGGCTTCACCTACGAAAGGATCATTTTCCTTCTAAGAGTAAGTCTAAACTTAGCCCTCGAAGAGATGGTCCCTTCCAAATCCTTGAGAAGATAAATAATAATGAATATAAGTTAGACCTTCTCGAGGATTACAGAGTTAACAATACTTTAAATGTTTGTGACCTTACACCTTTTTTAGGTGCTGACGTGGACGAGGATGACCCTTCAAATTTGAGGACAACTCCTTCCGATAGGGGAGGAGATGATGCAATCCTACTACCAAGGGCCCTCTTACTAGGGCCATGGCTAGGAGGATAGAGGAAGACTTGGCCCGAAAAGACTCATCAAGACCTCAAATCATGATGGAGATAGACATATTAGGTCATAGTCCATAGATTCCCCTTTGTAAATATTAATTAGCTCTTAATTTCATTTTGGGTCATGTATTTCGGTCATTTACTTTTTAATTAGGAAGAAGATGTGTTATTAGTTAGTGAGAGGAGGTAAGCTTAGTTAGGGGTCTCTTGTCCAAGGCGTGTTGGGCTTCCTTCCCACACCTTTGGACTAGCTTTTGCACCCCTCCTAGGTTAAGTAGGAGTCTCTAATCCTAATTAGGCCTAAAGTCCCACATTGCCTAGTTTTGAGTGTCTAACTCTCTCATTGGGATATATATACACGTAGTCTCTGTTGTAATGATCACACTTGGATGAATGAGATAAAACTCCTTTGAGAATTTCTTATTTTGAGTGTTACCTTTGAGAAACCTCTCTCTTGAGGATTCTCTTCCTTTTAGCTTTTATCAAGGGTCCTCTCCCTTGTGGCAAGCCTCCTACTAAAATTTTTCTTGACTTATCTTCTCCCTAGATAAGTGGTGTCAAGTTCACCTCCATCCCTAACCTTTTCCATCCTCTATCTTCTTAGAGGAAGGAACCTTTTGGTTGAAGAGATCAATAGAGTGCATTAACAAGTGTGTACAAGAACAGTTAATGCCTACTATGTGGTGCAATCCTCCCTAGCATGGGTCCCATCACAAGGGCCATGGCTAGGAGATTGAGGAAGACATGGCTAGATGAGAGGAAGCAATACCTCACCTTCTTTTGGACATCAAGATTAGGCCATAGTCTTCATTGTTTAGCCTTGTATTTGGCGCCTTTTTAGTTCATGTATTTGGAGGTGTATTTAGTATTTCTTTGGCCTTGTATTTTGGCCCTCTTTTTGTTTCTTTTATTTGAAGGGAGGTGTAACTAGTCTATTATATGGAGTGTGTGCATTAGTGGGTTTTTAGGATCATATGGACGTGTGGTTTTGATAACCAAACCCCTCTAGCTTATCCCAACACCCTCCTAAGATACACATAAAGCATGAGAGACAAGTAGGCCCCCCCTTGTTCCCTAGTGTTCCGCCCATTCTCACTCTCTTTCCTACATCGCCTTTCTTCTTGCTTCATGTTTAGATTTCAATTTTAGAGGGAGATGACATGGCACTCTCCAAATTCAAATTCAAATTTGGAGGGAACAAAGATCCTTGATCTTAGGGCCTTGTTTGGATCTTGTTGAATTAATTAAGTGTTAATAAGCCATGTGCTCAATTAACACCTAATTAATTCAACTAACCTTCCCCTAATCACCCTTGATTTAGACGTCCTACTCAAGGCCCATAGCCTTAGCTCCCTCTTCTATAAATAAGCATCTTCTTCTCTTGTATCATTTTTACACTTAAATTTTGAATAGACTTGAGAGTTATAAATCTGTCTTCTTCCTTCTCCTAATTGAGAGAACCTTCAATGGCTTTCATCAAGGGCTCCTTCCCTTGTGGCAAGTATTCCTTAGGCTTATCCTTCTAAGGTGGCGCCTCCAACCTTCATCTCCTTTGACTTCCATCCTTCATCTTCTTCTTTGGAGACACCTCTTGAAGAGATCCTTAGCTTAGCATCATGAGGAGTGCACCATCCTTTGATCTACTCCCAAGGTGCTTCAAGTTTTGAGAAATAACGGATGGGAAGGTTAGAAGAGGAGGTTGAGACACCACTGATGCATGCCTCCCTTGATCTTTTTCTAGACGTTTTCTTCTTTGGTGAAATGGTTTATGGAGAGGTAAGAAGTGAGGTGGTTTTAGGCACCACTTAAGGTAATATAAGCCTAAGAGGGAAAGTTTTCCATAAGGGATGGAACCCTTGATAAAAACCTAAGGAATTCTCAAAGAGAGAAGGGTGGACACTAAGAGAATTTTGGCCAACTCAAGGTTTTTCCATTCAATAAAGTGTAAAAAATATAAGAGTGTGAAGGAGAACTTTTTTATAGAGGGAGCTAACCTCTTGGAAAAGTCAAGAAGGAAAGGAAGGGCAAGGAAGGGCTAGGATTAAAAGGAGTCATCCAAGGGAGGAGGATTAAAGCCCAAAGTCCAATCAATCCCCTCTTTTAGATGAGAATTGGTGCCCAAGCTACCTCATCCGAGGGCCAAGATTACTCCTTTATTAGTTTTGGGTTTTATTTAGGAAAAAAGGGTGTAGTTATCAAACTACCCCCTTATTTCCTAAATAAAGGCCCAAAAGCTAATCTTACCCCTTCTTATTAGTAAGACACCTCCTAGAAAATTAAATGGACTAATACATGTCCAAAATAAAATCCTAGGTTCCTAAAAGAAAAAATTACAAGTAAATAAGTCATAGCTTGCATAACTTGATGGTCATATGGAGGTAAGATCTTCCTCCCTCTACTCTAGCCATGTCTTCTTCTATTCTCCTAGCCATGACCCTAGTGATAGGGCCCTTGCTTGGGAAGGATTTGACCTCAAATCTGATAGGTCCTCTTCTTCTTCATCAGTACCTACAAAAGGGATCAAATCACAAATATTAAAGGTAGTACTGACACCATAGTCCTTAGGGAGATCTAATATGTATGCATTGTTGTTTACTCTCTTGAGGACCTAAAAGGGACCATATCCTCAGGGGTTAAGCTTGGACTTCCTTTGAGTAGGAAAGTGATCCTTCCTCAAATGAAGCCATACCTAATCCCTTTCATTGAAGATAATTTCTTTCTTGCCGCTATTGGCTTTACTAGCATACTCCTTTGAATGATGTTCAATATTGGCCTTTACCCTCTCATGTAATTTTTTAACAAAATCCGCTCTTATAATTCCTTCTTTGTGAATAGAAGAAGAGAATGGTAAGGGCAAGATATCAAGAGGTGTGAGGGGGTTGAAGCCATAAACAACTTCAAAGGGAGAATGCTTGGTGGTCCTTTGAACCACCCGGTTGTATGCAAACTCAATATGGGGTAGGTATTCATCTCAAGACTTGTGATTTCCTCGAAAAAGTGTCCTAAGCATAGTAGATAGAGATCTATTTACTACCTTAGTCTATCCATCAGTTTGGGGGTGACATGTGGTAGAAAATAAGAGTTTAGTTCCTAGCCTTGCACACAATGTTTTCCAAAAATGGCTAAGGAACTTCACATCTCTGTCAGAGACTATGAACTGGGGAATTCCATGTAAACAGACAACTTCTTTAAAGAAAAGTCTCATGATGTTGCTTGCATCATCTATCTTGTGGCATGGTATAAAGTGAGCCATTTTTGAAAATCTATCTACCACCACAAAGATAGAGTCCGCTCCCTTTTAGATTCTAGGAAGTCCAAGGATGAAATCCATGCTTATGTCTACCCAAGGAGAAGAGGGAGTCAGTAAGGGTGTGTAAAGTCCATGAGGCATTACTTTAGATTTAGCTTGTAAACAAGCTATGCATCTAAAGCAGTGTCTTTGGACATCTCTTTTCATATGGGCCAATGAAATTTTTCTTTTAAAATGAGCAAAGTTTTGTTTATTCCAAAATGCCCCATGAGCCCACCCTCATGGCTCTCTCTCACAAGCAATTTTCTAAGAGATCCTTGGGGTACACAAAGTTTACTTTCTTTGAATAAATACCCCTCACTCACATGAAATCCATCAGTAGGTTTGGACAAGGACGTAGCAAAAATGGAGCCAAACTCTTGGTCAGAAGATATTGGTCCTTAATATAATCAAATCCGAAGATTTGGGAGCTCAAAGTGGCAAGAAGAGTATGTCTTCTAGATAGGGCATCAGCCACTACATTGTGCTTCCCTTTCTTGTATTTGATTATATAGGGAAAAGTTTCCAAAAACTCAACCCACTTTGCATGCCTCTTTTTTAGCTTACCTTGACCCTTCAAATATTTTAGTGAGTCATGGTCACTATGAATGACAAACTCCTTGGGAATAAGGTAATGTTCCCAAGTTTGAAGGCCCCTTTTTATGGAGTAAAACTGATGCAATCTCACCTAGCATGCATCATGGCTAGGAGGACTCAAGGAAGGCATGGCATGGACAAAA
Organism: Psophocarpus tetragonolobus; assembly: GCA_037954015.1. NCBI lineage: Eukaryota > Viridiplantae > Streptophyta > Magnoliopsida > Fabales > Fabaceae > Psophocarpus > Psophocarpus tetragonolobus. The sequence goes on along the minus strand of CM075692.1, from coordinate 398,009 downwards.
GCTCATCGAAGATTCGAAGCCATAGTCTTCGTTATTTTTAGCTTGTAAATATTTTATTTTAATTAGATAAATAGGAAAGTATTTTTAATTCCCTTAAGGCCATGTATTTCCGGCCATCTTCTTAGTTTATAAGGTATAGGTGTCTTTAGTTAAAAAGGAGGAGTAAGCTTATAATGGGTGCATAAGTTAAGACATGATTTTGGGCTAGCCCATTCACATTAAGATATGCTAATTGCACCCATTAGCGGTGAACTTAGGTGCCTCACTTAAGGCCTAAGACTTGGGTTAATTAGTTTTAATCCTAATTAAGCCCAAGTCCCACATTGCCTAGAAAAGTGTGCCCAAGCTCTCCCATTGGGCTATATATACTCATTCCCCCTCATTGTAAAATTTCACCTTTGAAGTTGAATGAAAATAGTCTCTTTGTGAGCACATTCTTAGTAAAAGGTCTTGAGGATCCTCTCTCTTGAGGAACCTCTTCCTAGTTGGTTTTTATCAAGGGTTCCTTCCCTTGTGGCAAACCTAAACAGTTTGGCTTATCTCTCTTTGAGAGTGGCGCCCCACCTTCATTTTCTTTCCCCTCCATCATCCATTTCATGGTGCTTGGAACCTCAAGGAAAAAGATCAAGGGAGGCATGCATAAAAAACTCTTTGTCATAGGTGGCGTAATTGAGGGTGGCACCATTTAGTTTTTCACTAAAATAAGCCACGGGGTGGCCGCCTTGCAATAACACAACACCTATTCCAACACCCGATGCATCACACTCTAGCTCAAAAGTTTTTTTAAAAGTCAAGTAGAGCTAGAACAGGGGCATGGGTTAGTTTTTCTTTAATAAGCTCGAAGGCTTTTTGTTGTTTAGCACCCCAAAGGAAGGGAACCTCCTTCTTCACCAAATCATTGATTGGTGATAAAAGTGTGGATAAATTAGGCACAAAGCTCCTATAGAAACTCGCAAGACCATGAAAGCTCTTGATCTCAGTCACACTTTTTGGGGTGGGCCATTCTTAGATGGCTTTGATTTTGTCGGGGTCCACATGAACCCCATCTTTATTGACTGCCAAACCCAAAAACACCACACTCTCTACACAAAAATTACACTTTTCAAGGTTTCCATAGAGTTGGTGTGACCTAAGGATGTAAAAGACGCGCCTAAGATGACTTACATGCTTATCTAAGCTCTTGCTATACACTAAAATATCATCAAAATAAACTACACAAAATTTTCCTAAGCAATCCCTAAGGACATGATTCATAAGCCTTATGAAGGTGCTTGGGGCATTCGTAAGCCCAAAGGGCATTACCAACCACTCATAAAGCCCAAAATTGGTCTTAAAAGCGGTTTTCCACTCATCACCTTCCTTGATGCGGATTTGGTGATAACCACTCTTAAGATCAATTTTTGAAAATAATTGGGCCCCATGAAATTCATCAAGCATGTCATCAATCTTAGGGATATGGTGCCTATATTTGATGGTGATGTTATTGATTACTCGACAATCAATGCGCATCCTCCATTGGCCATTCTTCTTGGGCACCAACAAGACTGGCACAGCACAAGGGCTTAGGCTTTCTTGAACCCAACCCTTCTCCAATAGTTCTTGGACTTGAGACTCAATCTCCTTAGTCTCCATGGGATTAGTCCTATAAGCAGGCCTATTAGGCAGGCTAGCCCCAGGTACCAAGTCTATTTGGTGTTCTATACCCCTAATTGGAGGAAGTCCTTTGGGAACTTCATTAGGGAATATATCACCAAACTCCTTTAAAAGCTCTTGAACCTCTTGAGGTAGGTTCTCATGTCCAAGTTCTATGGCAGTGTTAGAACTAAAAGGGAAAGAAGTGGAGGAGGAAGAAATGGGGGATGCCTCTTTGCAAAGGAGGAGATAGAAAGTCTGTTAGTTAAAAGGGCTTCCTTTAAATCCAATTTTGTCACAAATAAACTCCCTTTACTAATGACCTTCTTGGAAGGGGCACCAACTTCCAACTCAACCTTCTTACCCCTTTCAAGCTTTAGCGGTAAAGCTTTGCTTTTTTTTTTTTTGAATCCTTCGTTGTTTTTTTTTTGTATTTTATTTTAGACTTTGTTCTCTTGTTTTTTTTTTTTTTGAATATTTACTAGATGCACCTAACTTGATTGTGAATTTAGTGCTTAATAACAAAGAGTTATGCGCTTGGAACAATAAACAAAATTAAAAGCAACAATTTAGGTACTACTAGAAATGACTTCAAAATGCAAAGTAGCTATAGATGTGTTAATGGTTTAGTAGTTTGGTGTGCCACTGGACTCAAGCTTTGTTAAGTTTTAGTAATTTGTTGAACACAAATACCAAACTTATAGCTTAAGTGAAAGCACCCACAAACAAGAACTACCTTTACCACACAAATGAGCTACTAATTATGCATATAAGGAAAATAAAGACAAAGGGAATTGAGCAACTATTTTGGATTTTTTTTTTAAGAATATGCTTGAAACTAAAAGCACATGAACCTCTAAAGAGACTTAGACATGAGGTATGACCCTCTATGTTGCTCAATTTAAGAAGTTTCAAAAGTTTTTTTGTAAAAACAAAAGAGACTAAACTTAAAAGGAATTAATAGACAAAATGGGAAACTATAAACATGACTTATAGACAACTACACAAGAGTATAAAAGTGAAAAATAAAAGCTAATAATAAGGCAAAAACAAGGCAACTAGGTGCAAGGAAACACAAAAATTTGGTCTAAATTTCTTGACCACAAGGTTGTGGAATTCACAAAACAGCATGTATTTTTAGTAAGAAATTCTCAAAAGAAAAATTCAAGCAAGAAAGCACCCAACTCAAAGTTAAGCGGAAATTAATGAATATGGGAGAGAAGTAGATGCAAAGAAAAGAACAATATAAATTGTATCAAGCAAAAAATAAATAGCGCAAATAAACTATAACTCAAAACAATAAACTCAAGACATAAATGGAAATGATAAACAACAATGGAAAGCTAGAAAAAATTGCGGAAATTAAAAATAAAATAAAATAGGAAAACGGAAAGAAAAAATAAATGAGGTAGGAAGAGAGTTTAGACCTCTAGAACCAATGCTCTAGATACCAAATAATGCTTGCCTCCCTTGATATTTTTCTAGAGGTTGTCTTCTTTGGTGAAATGGTTTGTGGAGAGGTAAGAAGTGAGGTGGTTTTAGGCGCCACTTAAGGTAAGATAAGCCTAAGAGGGAAAGTTTGCCACAAGGGATGGAACCCTTGATAAAAACCTAAGGAATTCTCAAAGAGAGAAGGGTGGACACTAAGAGAATTTTGGCCAACTCAAGGTTTTTCCATTCAATAAAGTGTAAAAAATACAAGAGTGTGAAGGAGCACCTTTTTATAGAGGGAGCTAACCTCTTGGACAAGTCAAGAAGGAAAGGAAGAGCTAGGATTAGAATGAGTCATCCAAGGGAGGAGGATTGAAGCCCAAAGTCCAATCAATCCCCTCCTTTAGATGAGAATTGGTGCCCAAGCTACCTCATCCAAGGGCCAAGATTACTCCTTTATTAGTTTTGGGTTTTATTTAGGAAAAGAGTGTGTAGTTATCAAACTACCCCCTTATTTCATAAATAAAGTCCCAAAAGCTAATCTTACCCTTTCTTATTACTAAGACACCTCCTAGAAAATTAAATGGACTAATACATGTCCAAAATAAAATCCTAGGTTCCTAAAAGAAAAATTACAAGTAAATAAGTCATGCTTGCATAACTTGATGGTCATATGGAGGTGAGATCTTCCTCCCTCTACTCTAGCCATGTCTTCTTCTATTCTCCTAGCCATGACCCTAGTGATAGGGCCCTTGCTTGGGGAGCATGCATCAACCACTCAAAAGGAGATAAGTCTTTGGTGGAGGAGCTTGCCATAAGGGAGAGGTTCCATGATAAAAGCTCTAGGAATTTTCTCTCAAAGAAGAAAGAAAGGAGACACTCAAATTTAGAAGAGAACTCACAATTTCATAAAATCAAGTGTAAACTTACAAATAAGGAGGAGGCATGAATTTATAGTGCTAGGAGGGATTAGGAGTGGGAATGGGTGTCCACCTCACTAATCAGCACCCAAGGAGCTTAATCATGTGTTCATTATGCAAAGCCAACTTAGCACATGATTAAGAAAAATAAAGATCCAAACATGGCCCTAATTAAGTGGTTTTATGCTCCCTTAATTGAATTTGAATTTTGGAGGAAATCCACATGGCACTCCAAAATTCAAATTTAAATTTGGTTGGTTAGAAACCATCCAACTCAACGCCCATATGGAGGAGAAAGAGGTTAGGCGCCAATTAGGGGGAACAAAGTGATCGCTCCACCTTCTCCATGGTGTCACCAACTCTTCTCCAAGATGAGATATTGGAATGGATCTTCTTCAAGGGCTGAAATAGGTGTGAAAATGGGGCTTATGAAGGGTGAAAGTGGTTCATGAAAAATGGAGACAAAAGAATTGATGTGATCTTTGATGATCATGTGCCCAAAGGATCCTTTCTAAGGTCACTTGGAAGGGAAATGGATTTATGGAGAGGAAAGGAATAGGGTGAGGCGCCACAAATTTGATAAGCCAAAGGGGAGAGGCCACAAGGGAGGGGTCCCTTGATAACTCTTAGAAGCTTTCACAAAGGAGAAAGGGGGACACTCAAAGGTAAGAACCTCAACTAATATGCTCTCTAGGATTAAATTCAAGTGTAAAAAATACAAGTGAGGGAGGAGCTCCTTTTATAGAGGTAGCTAACCTCTTGAACAAGATAACCTAAAAAAGAAGGGTTAGGATTAAAAGGAGAGATCTAAGGGAGGAGAATTGAGAAACAATTCCCTTCTTAGATCATCAAAGTTGGTGCTCAAGTTTCTCAAACCAAGGGCCAAGATTCCTTTTTATTAGCTTAGGGGGTTTATGTAGGAAAAGAGGGGTGTAGATATCAAGGCTACCCCTTATTTCCTTCATAAAGACCCAAAAAGCTAAATCCACCCTCTAAATTCTTAAGACACCTCCTAAAAATAAAAAATGGACTAAATACATGTCCCAAATTAAATTCTTAATGCTCCTCAAAATTAAAATAAAGGAAAATTACATTTTATTAACTAAAGTCCCTAGCCTAATATCTTCACTCTCCATAGGAGGTGAAGTCTTCCTTTGTCTGCAAGGGCTAGGTCTTCTTCAATTCTTCTAGCCATGGCCCTAGTGATAGGTCCTTGGCTAGGTATGGTCACATCCAGAAGGGTGTTTTGGGTAGTGGTGGTTGGATGGTGTCTCTTTGACTAGCTCACTTCACTTGGAGAAGGTGAAGGCCAATCCTAGGGAGACCCAAGCTCCATCTAAGGTAGAAAGGGAAGGAAGGGGGCCAAGAGATCCCTAAATGACTAAGGAAGAGGAATGAGGAGGAAAACTCTCTCAAATATCCAATATATCTAAAGTGACTACATGTAGTCTAACCTAGGGTATTTAAAGAGATGGTGGGAGGCCTCTAGGCCATTTGCACTAAATTTTGAGAGCTAAATCCCTCTCAAATGAACCCTAAATGGACCTCAAATGAAATGTAGGTCCCTCCCCCCAAAATAACTAAAATACTCGTGTCTAGAAAATGAAAGAAATAGACTTTTGACCTCACAAGTCAAGGTTTAAGTACCAAAATAAATCCTAAACTAATTTGCCCCATAATACAAAGGCTAAATAAAAATACAGAATGAAGTCCTAAGTGATTAAGGTTCCCCAAAATACAAGGGGAAAATAAGGAAAACAAGCAAAAGACTAGGTAGATGCACCAAAGTCCGCACATGTGATCATTAATGCTCTTGGTGTCGTATGACCTTCCTTTTCTTCTATTCTTCTTACCATGGACCTTGTGATGGGTCCTATTTGATGCCCCAAGGATGGTCCTCCATCACAAAGGGTTCCACATGTCTCCTAGTTGGTTAGAGAGTTGTTAAGATGATTTTTGGGGTGCTCTTAGAAGAAATACACTGTCAAAAACCTTATTAAAGCCCAACTAATCAACTAACACCCTTTAATCACTAAGTGAACCTCCTAATTACACACTACAAGGAAATAAGGCCAAAATACACGGTCAAACTCAAATATAAAGAATGAAAAGGAACTATGCCCTTAAACAAGAAGGCACAAACTAATACTAGATACATAGGAGGACTAATCTTCACTTCAAAAAGGAGTTGATGTCTTACTCCTTCTCCACTTGCTAGGTCCTCCTTTATCCTCTTAGTCACGGTCCTTGTGATTGGGTCCTTGCTACAAGTGAATGCATAATCTATTATCTTTCCTTAATTTTAGCCTATTATCTTTCATGTAATGTGGTATATAACCACAAAGCTGTTAATGGAATAGTCACGAAATTATCTTTCTTTATTAATGATGTCTCCATACTAGCAGTAGGAACATTGACATCATTTGTGGGGAGCGTGTCATGCTCTCATGCCCCTTAGCCATGACTGCAAGTCTTGTTCTAGTCACACTCGAAACCTCACACCACTTAGAAATCGAGGCCAGCAGTCTTTTATAAACACCTTCCTTCCTTAACCTACTGAGGCACCTTGTTATGAAAAAAATTGTGATAGAGCCAACGAGCTCCAAAGTGGACAATACATTGAATGCAGTGACCCTAATGATGTCCTGCGACTGGCAGTAGGAACAATAATTAATAAAAAATTATTATTAATATAATATATTTAGGGTGACGGACTAGTGGGCTAGCCCGGCTTGCCCTACCTTGAACCAAAGGAAATACATTGAAGTTTGGTGAAGTTTTGGTTTTGCTTTTCTCTCTTTGTTTTTGCTCTTAAATCAATTTTATGGTATTAAACACGTTTATAAGTGTGGTACCTATATTGAGTGTTTTAGATAGGCTTGAGAATGTGTTTGGGATGGTTTTGGGTTGTGCTGAAAAAGCTTCAAAAATAGATTTTTAAGTAACGTAATCGATTACTTAAAAATAGTAATCGATTACCCTGCGAAAATTTTTTAGAACAGGAATTTATGCTCTCTATCATAATCAATTACCTAATTTCAGTAATTGATTACTCCTGAGAACAAGCACTTTGGACTAGTTTTATGTAGGATATCAAATAATCAAGTGGGTAATCGATTCCCATGCATCAAAACCGATATAAAAGCATTTTGAAAACAGAATTTACAACTTTTGATCAGTCCAATCAAGTGTTTGCTTCTCACATACGATTTCTAAGAATTCTCTCCAAGATTCATACTATTTTTTTATGGTTTGAAAGTGCTTCAATTTCAAGATTCAAGGAAGAGACTCTATTAAGTTTGATCTTTCTGTTTGAATATTCTTCACATTAGGTGATATTGCTTTGTATCCTTGTGTTTTTGCACAAGGTTATCAATCTCTTGAGGTGTTCTTGAGATTGTGGGAAAATCTTGCAGCGGGATGTTGCAAGTTAGGCGTTGTGAGTGGCAAGGTTTCACAGTGTAAAAAACTCTTGTGAGGTGCAAGAGAAAGCCTCTTCTTTTGTAGTTTAAATCTTTCCAGGAGTAAAATTTGTATGTGTGGTGTGCATGTACTGATTTTTTAGTGGAAAACAGATTAGCGAAAGGCTAAATCTGTAAACTGGATGTAGGTCAGTTGGATCGAACTAATATAAATCACTGTGCAAATTCTCTCTTCCTTATACTCTTTAATTTCAGTCTTTCTTGAATTCTTGGAGCACTAACAATTGGGCTTTTGCAACTGTATTTGATTCATTAAGATTTCTTGTTGCAAATCAAATTCTTGCTATACGTGTACTTGTTTTTAAATTTGGGTTTTGACCCATATTTTGTGGTTTGATTTTTGTTCTTCCTACTTTTTTCTTTTGATCATGAATTACTTTATATAACATTCTTGCTAAGTTTCTTTGCTATTTTATTTGAAATCATCATTGAAGGAATTGAGTTAATTCGTGTTTTTCCTTGAAGGTTGAATTCTTGAAAACTCACTTTTGTAAAAGAAGGTAGATTTTGAAAATTTCAAAAAACAGTTGTTTTTGAAAATACTCTGATACTATTGAATAGAAATGTTTTTGAAAAATAATTTGGTAAATCTATTCAACCTCCCCTTCTAGATTCCCCCCTGTGACCAACACAACTTTGGCCCATCGAGTTGGTGGAGCGGGTCTGACCCACTTTACCATCCCTAAAAAAAATTGAAGTTGAGCATGTCTAGTTGTTGTAAAAAAGAAATAAGGTGTGAGCTTCAGGTACATACTTGTCTTCTAAAAATGCCAATTGAAGTTGATCAACTTGACACAACATCATCAAGAATAGCATGTCTCATAGGACAAAAGGCTGCAAAAAGGAAAAGCGAAGGAAAAAGTGTTGCAAACATCCGTCTCAATGTTTATTTGTCTAATAAAAATGAATTGAGAGAAAGAAATGCCAACAATGCAAAACTTCTTGAGGTAAGGGACACATATAAAAAGTATTTGGAGTATGAAATCCTAATGGGCACATCTGTCATGTTTAAAATGCAATACAAAACCCATGAAAAGTATTGTTAGTATATTAGGCAGAAACAAGGTTATTAAATTTGAATAGTTCAATGTTGTATATGTTAACTAATTTACTTGTTTAGACCAATGTTGTGTTTGTTATTTATTTTGAAGTTTGTCCGTGAATGTTGTATTTGTGAATGCCAACAATGTTGTTATGAAAGTAGTCAATTTACTTTTATTTGAATTTTTCTCCAAAAAGTAGCAGTTAAAAAATAGTCATTATATTACTAGTTGTTAAAAACTAGCCGTTAAAAATTGGTAAAAAAAATAGTCATTAAAAACTAGTCGTTATGAATAATGCTATATAATTTTCAATGTTTTTTGAAAGTCATATACAATTATAAAATTGTGTAATCATCTTCTCTAACTCTTCAAACATTTCATTACACATATGATATGATGAATCCAAACACTTATTTGGATGCACTTCTAGATCTACTTCTAGATGGGGTACTTGAAGATAACACCGAAGAACAAATCATAAGGTTGATTCTTAAGAGCCAACAATAAGTTGACAACACCACTACGCACAAACAAAAAAGAGTGCTTAATTGAAATTGTGAAGGACATTGATTGATTGTTCATTAAGGGTATGCGTGTTGGTCCCAGGGGGAATCTAGATGGGGAGGTTGAATAGATTCACCAAATTATTTTTCAAAGAATTCTATTCAACAGTATCAAAGCATTTTAAAAAACAACCACGTTTTGAAATTTTCAAAATCTACCTTCTTTTGCAAAAATGGGTTTTCAATAATTCAACCCTTAAGGCAAAGCACCAATTAAATCAATTCCTCATAGGATGGTTTCAAACAAAATAGAAGAGAAACTTAACACAAATTATATATTCAGTATTTCATAATCAACCTAAAGGAGTAGGAAGAAGAAAACTCAAATCACAAAATAGAGGTTAAAAACCCAAATTTAAAGTCAAGAAAATATGATCAAGAAAAAAATATGTAGCAAGAAATTTGAGTAAATAAACCACAACTACAAAAATCCCAATGTTAGTGCTCCAAGAATTCAATAAAGATTGAATTTAAAGAGTATAAGGAAGAGAGAATTTTCACAATGATTTATACTAGTTCGGTCCAACTGACCTACATCCAGCTCACAGACTTAGCCTTCTACTAATCTGTTTTCTACTAAAATCTCAATACATGCACACCACAGATACAAATTTTACTCCCGGAAAGATTTAAATCACAAAAGAAGAGGCTTCCTCTTGCACCCCATAAGAGTTTACTACATCGTGACACACTGTCAATCACAATGCCTCACTTGCAACACTCTGCTGCAAGATTTTCCCACAATCTCAAGAACACCTCAACAGATTGTTAACCTTGTGCAAAAACACAAACATGGTACAGAAAAATAACACCTGATGTGCAAAGTACCCAAACGGAAAGATTATAACTCAATATAGCCTCTTCATTGAATCTTCAATTGGAAGCACTTTCAAACCATAAAAAATGGGTATGAATCCTGGAAAGAATTCTTAGGAATCGTATGTGAGAAGCAAACACTTGATTGGACTGATAAAAAATTGTTAAATCTATTTTAAATATGCTTTTATATAAGTTTTTATCCAAGGTAATTGATTACCCACTTAATTACCTGATATCATGCACAAAACTAGACCAAAGTGCTTGTTGTCGAGAGTAATCGATTACTGAGAAAGCATCAATTTCAGTTCTAAAAAATTCTCATAGGGTAATCGATTACCATTTTTAGATGATCGATTACCTTACATAAAAGTTCATTTTTGAAGTTTTTCCAGCACAATCCAGCCTATGTAATCTATCCAAAATCATCCCATAGAATCTGAGCATGATTGCTCCCACGAGTAACCAATATCCAACCAATAGAGTAATGCAGCAGTCTATCATCAATTTCCAATCCCCTAGTGTTAAACATAATCTTTTTCTTTAGGTCTCTTCTTCTGCTTCTTCCTAATTCCCAGTCATCAGGTTTGACTAGCATTGATTTGAAAACCTCCATTTTCCTATAATTGACCCCGTTCTCTTTGAGGTAATCCACACTTGCACAAATTCCAGTATTGGCAATCCCACCAACAGTCAAAAACATCTCATCTATCAATACAACCTTCTTCCTCTTTACCTCAGAAATTAAATTTCCATAATCATCCTACTTCAGATTTGAATAAAAAATCCTAACCAGATCAGGGTAAAAATTCCCTTTCAGTTGAGAGAACTTTGACAACCCTTGGAACTCTAGGTCATTATGGAAAATGAACACATTCTCAGTAAGCCAAGAAAAGATGAATACCTTCAGAGAGATCACTTCCCTTCTTGCACAACTTTGATCGAAGCAGTCCTGTTGCTCTTGAGATGAGAACCACTCATGAGGGTTCTCGAGTTTTGGTTGGAAAGCCTTGTGTAGAACGCTTTGGAGAAAAAGGCTTCTTGGGAGTGAGCTTTGGCTGGAATTCCTTACTGTGGCTATGTGTTTCACCCTCTTCCTCTTACTAGAGCTACCCTCTTCCATTGTTAGGGTTTGGATGGATCACATTTGGAGATTGAGATGAACTGAATTAAAGGATTGAGATGATTTGGGTTGATGAAGAACCTTAGCTTCTTGAGGATTTTCGCACTTGAGACTTCTCTTGGAATTAATTTAGAGATTTTGGAATGAGTTGGATTCGCACCCTATATGATTTTAAATTCAGAATTGAAAAACAAGTGCAAGTAATCGATTACTGCTTTTGCGTAATCGATTACCACGAGGTCTAGGACTGATTCTAAAAAATCCAACCTCTGGGATAATCGATTACCTGCAGTGGTAATTGATTACTACAAAACAAAAACCCCTGAACATGCAAATTATGCAATCTCATTCCATTCTATCAAAATGCAATGCTTCTAATGCATGAATAATGATCAAATGTCATAAATTTTCAGCCAATTCATGCAATGACTTATACAAATACCAATCAGTCCACATAAATTATGCATTCTAGGATCAATCAAACACAATTAAAGCCACAGTTCATGAGCACTTACTATACCAAACTCACATCTGAGCTTATAAAACATTTCTCTTGGTAGTGGTTTTATGAATATGTTAGCTAGCCGGTACTCTGTTTCTATGTATTGGACTTTACAATCCCCTTTTTCTACATGATCTCTCAAGAAGTAACGATGAATCTCTATATGTTTTATCTTGAGTGAAGTAAGAGATTCTTCGTTAGATTTATTGCACTTATGTTGTCACACTTGAGAGGTATTTTGTTGATTGTGATGCCAAAGTCTCCAAGTTGTTGCTTCAGCCATAAGGATTGGGCAAAAAAACTTCCAACAACTATGTATTCAACTTCAACAATAGATAAGGCCACACATGCTTGCCTTTTGCTTGTCTAAGATACTAGACTGTTCCCAAATAAATGACAAGTTTCACTTGTGTTTTTCCTGTCTAACTTGCAACCTGTAAAGCCTGAGTCAGAAAATCCAATTAAGAAAGGATTTATACCTTTGGGATACCACAATTCCACATCGAGTGTTCATTTTAGGTACTTCATGATCCTTTTTAGTGCTGTCATGTGTGATTTTTTTGGTGTAACCTAATACCTAGCACACAGAAAAACACTAAACATAATGTCAGATCTACTAGTAGTTAAATATAACAGTGAACCCATCATTCCTCTGTATTTGGACACTTCTACTAGATGTCCTTTCAAGTCAGCATCTAGGTAGCAGTTGGTTCCCATTGGAATGTTGGAGACTTTGTATTCTTCCATATCGAATTTCTTAAGTAGCTCCTTTGTATATTTGGTTTGGTGAAGGAAGATTCCTTTCTCCATTAGCTTGACTTGCAAGCCTAAGAAGTAATTCAATTCCCCCATTGTTGACATATCAAACTCCCCCTACATTTTGGAAGCAAAGCCCTCACAGGGAGATGTGTTAGTGGAACCAAATATAATATCATTTGCAAATACCTAAACCAATAGTATATCTTCAGAAGATCTCATAATGAATAAGGTTTTGTCTACTTTTTCTCTTTCAAAGTTCTGAGACAGAAGAAATTTACTTAACCTTTCATAACATTGCCTCAGAGCTTGCTTGAGACCATAAAGGGCTTTCTTAAGCTTATACACGTGGGGAGGAAATATGTGATCTACAAAACCAAGAGGTTGTTAAACAAACACTTCTTCATCAAGGAAACCATTCAAAAAGGCACTCTTCACGTCCATTTGATATAACTTAAAGTCAAACATACATGCAAAAGCAAAAAGGAGCCTAATAGCTTCTAATGTAGCTACTGGAGCATATGTTCCATCAAAGTTTATACCTTCCTATTGATTATAGCCCTTAGCTTCTAATCTAGCCTTATTTCTAGTTATTGTTCCTGTTTCATCTAGTTTGTTTCTAAACACCCATTTAGTTCCTACGGCATTCATACAACTCTTATATGGCACTCGTTCCCAAACATCATTTCTTTTGAATTGATTCAGTTCATCATGCATGGTTAACAACCAAAGTTCATCATTTAAAGCATCATCCAGACAAGATGGTTCAATTTGAGAAACAAAAGCCATATGTTCACAAAAAAGATTTAGAGAATGTCTAGTAGTAATTCCCTTCTCAATATCACCAGGTATGTTGTCAAGGGATAGATCTCTGGGTGTCCTCCATTCTTTGGGTAGAGGTTGAGTTTCAACTTCATTAGAGACTTCCTTTTCCTCCAAGTTGATGATGTCTTTTGACTTTTCAGGAGGAATATTAGTTGTACCTGAATCATCATATACCAAGGAAACTCCCTTTTTCTAGGGTTAGATTCATCAAATACAACATGAACTGATCTAAAGTTTTTGTCTCAAACTTGACTTATGCTATAAGCAGATTGAATTTAAGATTATCAATAAGTAAGACATCATCAATCTGAATAGAGTCTTTGTTACCAATGTTTCCAATACCAAGGATTTGACCTTTATTGTTGTCTCCATAAGTGACAAAACCACCTGTTTTTGGTTGTAAGGAAATGAACTTGCTTCTATCTCCCGTCATATGCCTTGAGCATCCACTGTCTAGGTACCACAGGTACTTCTTTGCTTTAAGACACACCTGCAAAACAAGTTAATTGCCTATTTTAGTACCCAAATGGAGTTGAATCCATTTGGATTAGTAACAATTTTGGATCCTTTGGGAATCCATACATATTTTCCACTTGGAACTCCAATCCTCCTAATGAGGCAATTATAGGTAGTATGTCCTTTGTGAAAACAATAATGACAAGAGACATAAGGTTTATAAGATTCCCTAGTTGAAAGTATTTTTTAAGGCCTTTTTCTTAGTAGTATTATGATATCCAAGATAAGCTTTTGAATATATGTCATGTTGCTTTCCCAAAAGAGCATCAAGGTTAGCACTCCCCATATTAAACTTAGAAAGTGATTTTGTAAAATAATCCACTTTACCTTCAAGCACTTTATAATTAGCACAAGTGGAGGATGAAGCATGATTGCAATTAGAAATAGTTTTTAATTTCAAATTTTCATCTTTTAAAACTTCCATTTCTTTTAGGAAGTCATTTATGCTAGCTTCATATGCCTTGATCTATTTTTTGAAACCAATATTAAGGTGGCTTAATCTTTTAGCCTTGCCATGCAATTCAACAAAAGCTTCTTGGAGTTGGTCATAGCCACAATCACAAGAAGAGTCAGAGTCAGAATCAGTTGCCTTTTTTTCTGCTTTGGCTTTAGTTATCAAGCAAAGATTAGCTTCTTGGTCACTTTCACTCTCACTTGATGATGTGGTGGAGGCATTGTCTTTCCAAGCAATGTAAGCCTTCTTCTTCTTATTCTTTTTAATTTTGATCTAGGATTTTCATTGTTCTGCTTTTTGGAAGCACAATCAGCTTTCATGTGACATGTCTTACCACATTCAAAGCAAGTGAACTTTGGAGGAGTTGTATTCCCTTTCTTTGATTGCTTTCTGCCACTTGAGAACTTTTCTTTTTTGTTGTTCTTCTTCATGAATCTTTTGAATTTCCTTACCATGAGACTCATATCCTCAGATTCTGAAAATTCACTCTTAGTGCCTTCATCATCACTTGATTAATCATGAACTTTAAGTGCTAAGCATTTGCCTTTCTTTTCCTTCTATTCTTTTTCTGCCATTCTAACCATATCCATCTCATACTCTCTGAGTTTTCCAAAGAGTTCATCATTTGTCATGGTAGCTAAGTTCTTTGATTCAGTCATTGTTGTCACGGTGGGTTGCCATTTGCGGTTGAGAGATTTGAGTATCTTCACATTCAGCTCTTCTCCCTCAAATAGCTTTCCAAGTCCCTTTAGATGATTGATTATGTGTGTAAAGATTTTATGTATATCCATGATTGTTTCACCTTGATTCATGCGAAACATCTCATATTCTTGGATCAAGGTATTCTTTTTAGCCCGTCTTACTTCAGGTGTACCTTCATGGGTGACTTGGATTAGATCCCACACTTCCTTAGTTGTATTGCATGATAACACCCTGAAAAACTCATCACTATTCAAGGCAGAATTTATAATATTTAAGGCTTTTGAATCATTCTCAGCACGTTTTATTTCATCAGTAATCCACAACTCATATGGTTTTTCAACTATTTGATTTTCAACCATATATGTAGGAATTTTATAATCGATTACTACAACTTGTCATATGCCTCTAGTTATAGACTCCATAAAAATTCTCATTCTAACATTCCAAAAAGCATAATTTTCACCAATGAATAATGGTGGTTCGTTAATAGAGGCACCTTTATTGAAAGGTTGTTGATTCCCTGACATTTTAAAAAATGGATCGCTATAATCTTGAATATTTCCCAAGATCCCACTTTTGATGTCAATTGTTGGTCCCAAGGGGAATCTAGAAGGGGGGTGGAATAGATTCACTAAATTATTTTTCAAAGAATTCTATTCAACAGTATCAGAGTATTTTAAAAAACAACCCCTTTTTGAAATTTTCAAAATCTACCTTCTTTTGCAAAAATGAGTTTTCAAGAATTCAACCCTTAAGGCAAAACACCAATTAAATCAATTCCTCCAATGATGGTTTCAAAAAAAATAGAAGAGAAACTTAACATGAATTATATATTAAGTAATTCAGAATCAACTTAAAGGAGTAAGAAGAACAAAACTCAAACCCACAAAATATGGGTTAAAAACCCAAATTTAAAGTCAACAAAATATGTATCAAGAAAAAAGATCTACAGCAAGAAATTTGAGTAAATCAACCACAGCTGCAAAAACCCAAAAGTTAGTGCTCCAAGAATTCTATAAAAACTGAATTTAAAGAGTATAAGGAAGAGAGAATTTGTACAGTGATTTGTACTAGTTCGGTCCAATTGGCTTACATCCAGTTTACAAACTTAGTTTTTCGCTAATCTGTTTTTCACTAAAATCTCAGTACATGCACACCACACATACAATTTTACTCCTGAAAAGATTTAAATCACAAAAGAAGAGGCTTCCTCTTGCACCCTATAAGAGTTTGCTACACCGTGACATACCGTCACTCACAACGCCTCACTTGCAATACCTTACTACAAGATTTTCCCACAATCTCAAGAACACCTTAAGAGATTGTTAACCTTGTGCAAAAATACATATAGGGTACAAAACAATATCACCTGATGTGAAGAGTACCCAAACGAAAATATTAGAACTCAATAGAGTCTCTTCCTTGAATTGGAAGCATTTTCAAACCATAAAAAATGGGTATGAATCTTGGAGAAAATTCTTCAAAATCGTATGTGAAAAGCAAGCACTTGATTGGACTAATCAAAAGTCGTTAAATCTATTTTCAAAATGCTTTTATATTAGGTTTTATGCAAGGCAATCGATTACCCACTTGATTACCTAATATCCTGCACAAAAACTAGACCAAAGTGCTTGTTCTCGGGAGTAATCGATTACCACAAATGATGTGATCTTTGATGATCACTTGCCCAAAAGGATCCTTTCTAAGGTCACTTGGAAGGGAAATGGATTTATAGAGAGGAAATGAATAGGGTAAGGCACCACAAACACTAGGTTTGATAAGCCAAAAGGGAGAGGTCACAAGGGATGGGTCCCTTGATAACTCTTAGAAGCTCTCACAAAGGAGAAGGGGGGAAACACTCACAGGTAAGAACCTCATGACCACTATGGTCTCTAGAATTAAATTCAAGTGTAAAACATACAAGTGAGGGGAGGAGTTCCTATTTATAGAAGTAGCTAACCTCTTGAACAAGATAACCTAAAAAAGAAGGGTTAGGATTAAAAGGAGAGATCTAAGGGAAGAGGATTGAGAAACAATCCCCTCCTTAGATCATCAAACTTGGTGCCCAAGTCTCTTAAATAAAGGGTCAAGATTCCTTCTTATTAGCTTAGGGGGTTTATGTAGAAAAAGAGGGGTGTAGATATCAAGGCTACCCCTTATTTCCTTCAGAAAGACCCAAAAAGCTAAATTCACCCTCTAAATTCTTAAAACACCTCCTAAAATAAAAAATGGACTAAATACATGTCCCAAATTAAATTCCTAATGCTCCTCAAAATTAAAATAAATAAAATTACATTTTATTAACTAAAGTCCCTAGCGTAATATCTTCACTCTCCACAGAAGGTGAAGTCTTTCTTTGTCTGCAAGGGATGGGTCTTCTTCAATCCTTCTAGTCATGGCCCTAGTGATAGGTCCTTGGCTAGGCGTGGTCACATCAACAGAGAGCGTCAATTCAAAAATTCTCGTAGGGTAATCGATTACCATTTTTAGGTAGTCGATTACCTTACCTAAAAACTCCTTTTTGAAGCTTTTCCAGCACAACCCAACCTATGTAATCTATCTAAAACCATCTCAAACACATTCTCAAGCCTATCTAAAACACATAATACAAGTACCACACCTATAAACGTGTTTGCTACCATAAAATTGATTTAAGACCAAAAATAAAGAGAGAAAAGCAAAACCAAAATTTCACTAATCCTCAATGTAGTTCCTTTGGTTCCAACAATGTGTTCCTTCAAGTTGTGGATGCTCTCACCAATCATGACGAATATTTTCAATTAAGGGTAGATGCAACACGTAGAAAGGGCCTATGATCATTGCAAAAGTGCATTGCCACTCTTCCTTGATTGGCTTATGGGTCACCAACTGATTGTGTAGACGAGTATATTTGGATTAAGGAAATCACAACATTGAAATGCTTATAGAGATTTGTATCATGTGTCTATGCAATAGTTGGGGAAGAGTACCTAAGGAAGCCTAATAATGAAGACATTGACAACTACTACAAATGTGAGCAACATACAAGTTTCTAGGTATGTTAGGTTCCATTGATTGTATGCACTGAGAATGGAAAAATTGTTTAGTTTCATGAAAAGGTTAACTTTGTCAAGGTGATCATGGCAACCCAACTATCATTCTCAAAGTTATAGCATCACAAGAGACTTGTGCAGACATGCATTTTTTGGCACTACAAGTTCAAATAACGACATTAATTTTTAAATGTATCTAATGTGTTTAATGAAGTTTTGTCAGGACAAGATCCTGCAATACAATTCACATTGAAGAGAACACAATATTATGGGGTATTATCTAGTAGGTGGAATTCATCCATTCTTGGCTATGCTTGTGAAGACTATCTCTATGCCACAAGAATAAAATTATTTCCACAATGACAAGAAATAATAAAAAAAATATGTAGAACAGACATTTGGCATGCTCCAATCTTAGATTTGTAATTATACATGGTCTAACACATTTTTGGGATGCACATACCATGAAGAATATAATTTATGTATATATCACATCACATTATATAGTTGTTGAGGATGAATGACATACATATAAAAATGATATTGATTACAACAATGTCAATAATGACATACAATGTTAACAATAGAACTATCTTAAAGTTTTTACCTCAATTTTATATCAACATACTTACAAAAGAGAGCATAGTTTCGTAACAAACAAAAACACCATCAACATTAAGTAGATTTGGTTGAACACATTTAAAAACCTTTTGGAAAAAAATAATATTTAATTTTATGTAATGTTATGTATTTATTTTCAATGTTGGTGCATTTAATTATATTATTAAGTAATATTATATTTGCTTCATTACATATTTGTTTTGAATGTGTAATTCTCATTATTTTTTTAATTTAATATTATCATCCACTATGAATTTTTCATTATTTTTAACTTATTATAAAAATTAATAGAATAATACTTTATCAATATTTATTATTTAATATTTTTACATATAATAATTAAAAAATCAAATTAACAAAATTGTTTAAATCCCCATAATTAGGTGAAAATAAAGAATGATGTGACCATACTTAGCCAAGGACCTATCACTAGGGTCATGGCTAGAAGGATTGAAGAAGACCTAACCCTTGCAGACAAAGAAAGACTTCACCTCCTGTGGAGAGTGAAGATATTACGCTAGGGACTTTAATTAATAAAATGTAATTTTCCTTTATTTTAATTTTGAGGAGCATTAGAAATTTAATTTGTGATATGTATTTAGTCTATTTTTATTTTAGGAGTTATCTTAGGAATTTAGAGGGTGGATTTAGCTTTGTGGGTCTTTATGAAGGAAATAAGGGGTAGCCTTGATATCTACATCTCTCTTTTCCTTCATAAACCCCTAAGCTAATAAGAAGGAATCTTGACCCTTGATTTGAGAAACTTGGGCACCAAGTTTGATGATCTAAGGAGGGGTTTGTTTATCAATCCTCCTCCCTTAGATATCTCCTTTTAATCCTAACCCTTCTTTTTTAGGTTATCTTGTTCAAGAGGTTAGCTACCTCTATAAATAGGAGCTTCTCCCCTCCCTTGTATTTTTTCACACTTGAATTTAATCCTAGAGACCATATTGGTTGTGAGATTCTTACCTTTTAGTGTCCCCCCTTCTCCTTTGTGAGAGCTTCTAAAAGTTATCAAGAGAGCCCTCCCTTATGGTCTCTCCCCTTTGACCTATCAAACCTAGTATTTGTAACGCCTCACCTCATTCCTTTCCTCTTCATAAATTCATTTCCCTTCCAACTGACCTTAGAAAGGATCTTTCGGGCAAATGATCATCAAAGATCACATCAAAGAATCTCTGAATTTCTTGAAGTTTTTTTGAAATATTTTATCATAGAACAAGATATTGAATGAACTACTTATTATATTGTGAGACCTCATAAAATTACTTTTTGGAAACAAGCAACTTTTATTGTAGTTGTCCTAAGTAATGCTCCATGTAATGAAAAATCGACAGAATTGTTTTCCAAACGTTAGTAAAATATACTAATAGAGAGCAAACAAATGGATATTTAATACTTGAAGTATTCCTTATCTTCCGCTTATCAATAGCATCACATTTCAATTGTTTGAACTAGAATGTTGTCTTTAAACACAACTTTGAGAAAGGTAATAAAGTGGCTAATTGATTAGCTAAGGAAGGATCTTCATCTATACACCTCATTAGCATTGAACCTCCTGTCCCTCTGCACTTAGCCTTGTTTGCTTGAGTGATGTCTTGGGTGTTTTAGACCATCACTAGCTATTTAGTTTCCATTTGTTTTTTTTTTATCCCAAGCATAAAAAAAATGGATGATTTATTCTTCTATACAGCATTCTCCATAAACCAAGCCTGACATCATGCATCAAATTTCAAAATGGCAGACTATGAATTTCTTTTAAGTTTCAATTTCTTGGGGAGGAATAGGAGGTGTAAACACCAAGTAGAAAGACTGAAGGAGGAGCATTAGCAACAGATGATAGAGATGAATCACAGCATCACTCACCCCATTCTGGAGACCATATTGGTTGTGAGATTCTTACCTTTTAGTGTCCCCCCTTCTCCTTTGTGAGAGCTTCTAAAAGTTATCAAGAGAGCCCTCCCTTATGGTCTCTCCCCTTTGACCTATCAAACCTAGTATTTGTAACGCCTCACCTCATTCCTTTCCTCTTCATAAATTCATTTCCCTTCCAACTGACCTTAGAAAGGATCTTTCGGGCAAATGATCATCAAAGATCACATCAAAGAATCTCTGAATTTCTTGAAGTTTTTTTGAAATATTTTATCATAGAACAAGATATTGAATGAACTACTTATTATATTGTGAGACCTCATAAAATTACTTTTTGGAAACAAGCAACTTTTATTGTAGTTGTCCTAAGTAATGCTCCATGTAATGAAAAATCGACAGAATTGTTTTCCAAACGTTAGTAAAATATACTAATAGAGAGCAAACAAATGGATATTTAATACTTGAAGTATTCCTTATCTTCCGCTTATCAATAGCATCACATTTCAATTGTTTGAACTAGAATGTTGTCTTTAAACACAACTTTGAGAAAGGTAATAAAGTGGCTAATTGATTAGCTAAGGAAGGATCTTCATCTATACACCTCATTAGCATTGAACCTCCTGTCCCTCTGCACTTAGCCTTGTTTGCTTGAGTGATGTCTTGGGTGTTTTAGACCATCACTAGCTATTTAGTTTCCGTTTGTTTTTTTTTTTATCCCAAGCATAAAAAAAATGGATGATTTATTCTTCTATACAGCATTCTCCATAAACCAAGCCTGACATCATGCATCAAATTTCAAAATGGCAGACTATGAATTTCTTTTAAGTTTCAATTTCTTGGGGAGGAATAGGAGGTGTAAACACCAAGTAGAAAGACTGAAGGAGGAGCATTAGCAACAGATGATAGAGATGAATCACAGCATCACTCACCCCATTCTGGAGACCATATTGGTTGTGAGATTCTTACCTTTTAGTGTCCCCCCTTCTCCTTTGTGAGAGCTTCTAAAAGTTATCAAGAGAGCCCTCCCTTATGGTCTCTCCCCTTTGACCTATCAAACCTAGTATTTGTAACACCTCACCTCATTCCTTTCCTCTTCATAAATTCATTTCCCTTCCAACTGACCTTAGAAAGGATCTTTCGGGCAAATGATCATCAAAGATCACATCAAAGAATCTCTGAATTTCTTGAAGTTTTTTTGAAATATTTTATCATAGAACAAGATATTGAATGAACTACTTATTATATTGTGAGACCTCATAAAATTACTTTTTGGAAACAAGCAACTTTTATTGTAGTTGTCCTAAGTAATGCTCCATGTAATGAAAAATCGACAGAATTGTTTTCCAAACGTTAGTAAAATATACTAATAGAGAGCAAACAAATGGATATTTAATACTTGAAGTATTCCTTATCTTCCGCTTATCAGTAGCATCACATTTCAATTGTTTGAACTAGAATGTTGTCTTTAAACACGACTTTGAGAAAGGTAATAAAGTGGCTAATTGATTAGCTAAGGAAGGATCTTCATCTATACACCTCATTAGCATTGAACCTCCTGTCCCTCTGCACTTAGCCTTGTTTGCTTGAGTGATGTCTTGGGTGTTTTAGACCATCACTAGCTATTTAGTTTCCGTTTGTTTTTTTTTTTATCCCAAGCATAAAAAAAATGGATGATTTATTCTTCTATACAGCATTCTCCATAAACCAAGCCTGACATCATGCATCAAATTTCAAAATGGCAGACTATGAATTTCTTTTAAGTTTCAATTTCTTGGGGAGGAATAGGAGGTGTAAACACCAAGTAGAAAGACTGAAGGAGGAGCATTAGCAACAGATGATAGAGATGAATCACAGCATCACTCACCCCATTCTGGAGACCATATTGGTTGTGAGATTCTTACCTTTTAGTGTCCCCCCTTCTCCTTTGTGAGAGCTTCTAAAAGTTATCAAGAGAGCCCTCCCTTATGGTCTCTCCCCTTTGACCTATCAAACCTAGTATTTGTAACGCCTCACCTCATTCCTTTCCTCTTCATAAATTCATTTCCCTTCCAACTGACCTTAGAAAGGATCTTTCGGGCAAATGATCATCAAAGATCACATCAAAGAATCTCTGAATTTCTTGAAGTTTTTTTGAAATATTTTATCATAGAACAAGATATTGAATGAACTACTTATTATATTGTGAGACCTCATAAAATTACTTTTTGGAAACAAGTAACTTTTATTGTAGTTGTCCTAAGTAATGCTCCATGTAATGAAAAATCGACAGAATTGTTTTCCAAACGTTAGTAAAATATACTAATAGAGAGCAAACAAATGGATATTTAATACTTGAAGTATTCCTTATCTTCCGCTTATTAGTAGCATCACATTTCAATTGTTTGAACTAGAATGTTGTCTTTAAACACGACTTTGAGAAAGGTAATAAAGTGGCTAATTGATTAGCTAAGGAAGGATCTTCATCTATACACCTCATTAGCATTGAACCTCCTGTCCCTCTGCACTTAGCCTTGTTTGCTTGAGTGATGTCTTGGGTGTTTTAGACCATCACTAGCTATTTAGTTTCCGTTTGTTTTTTTTTTTATCCCAAGCATAAAAAAAATGGATGATTTATTCTTCTATACAGCATTCTCCATAAACCAAGCCTGACATCATGCATCAAATTTCAAAATGGCAGACTATGAATTTCTTTTAAGTTTCAATTTCTTGGGGAGGAATAGGAGGTGTAAACACCAAGTAGAAAGACTGAAGGAGGAGCATTAGCAACAGATGATAGAGATGAATCACAGCATCACTCACCCCATTCTGGAGACCATATTGGTTGTGAGATTCTTACCTTTTAGTGTCCCCCCTTCTCCTTTGTGAGAGCTTCTAAAAGTTATCAAGAGAGCCCTCCCTTATGGTCTCTCCCCTTTGACCTATCAAACCTAGTATTTGTAACGCCTCACCTCATTCCTTTCCTCTTCATAAATTCATTTCCCTTCCAACTGACCTTAGAAAGGATCTTTCGGGCAAATGATCATCAAAGATCACATCAAAGAATCTCTGAATTTCTTGAAGTTTTTTTGAAATATTTTATCATAGAACAAGATATTGAATGAACTACTTATTATATTGTGAGACCTCATAAAATTACTTTTTGGAAACAAGTAACTTTTATTGTAGTTGTCCTAAGTAATGCTCCATGTAATGAAAAATCGACAGAATTGTTTTCCAAACGTTAGTAAAATATACTAATAGAGAGCAAACAAATGGATATTTAATACTTGAAGTATTCCTTATCTTCCGCTTATTAGTAGCATCACATTTCAATTGTTTGAACTAGAATGTTGTCTTTAAACACGACTTTGAGAAAGGTAATAAAGTGGCTAATTGATTAGCTAAGGAAGGATCTTCATCTATACACCTCATTAGCATTGAACCTCCTGTCCCTCTGCACTTAGCCTTGTTTGCTTGAGTGATGTCTTGGGTGTTTTAGACCATCACTAGCTATTTAGTTTCCGTTTGTTTTTTTTTTTATCCCAAGCATAAAAAAAATGGATGATTTATTCTTCTATACAGCATTCTCCATAAACCAAGCCTGACATCATGCATCAAATTTCAAAATGGCAGACTATGAATTTCTTTTAAGTTTCAATTTCTTGGGGAGGAATAGGAGGTGTAAACACCAAGTAGAAAGACTGAAGGAGGAGCATTAGCAACAGATGATAGAGATGAATCACAGCATCACTCACCCCATTCTGGAGACCATATTGGTTGTGAGATTCTTACCTTTTAGTGTCCCCCCTTCTCCTTTGTGAGAGCTTCTAAAAGTTATCAAGAGAGCCCTCCCTTATGGTCTCTCCCCTTTGACCTATCAAACCTAGTATTTGTAACGCCTCACCTCATTCCTTTCCTCTTCATAAATTCATTTCCCTTCCAACTGACCTTAGAAAGGATCTTTCGGGCAAATGATCATCAAAGATCACATCAAAGAATCTCTGAATTTCTTGAAGTTTTTTTGAAATATTTTATCATAGAACAAGATATTGAATGAACTACTTATTATATTGTGAGACCTCATAAAATTACTTTTTGGAAACAAGCAACTTTTATTGTAGTTGTCCTAAGTAATGCTCCATGTAATGAAAAATCGACAGAATTGTTTTCCAAACGTTAGTAAAATATACTAATAGAGAGCAAACAAATGGATATTTAATACTTGAAGTATTCCTTATCTTCCGCTTATCAATAGCATCACATTTCAATTGTTTGAACTAGAATGTTGTCTTTAAACACAACTTTGAGAAAGGTAATAAAGTGGCTAATTGATTAGCTAAGGAAGGATCTTCATCTATACACCTTATTAGCATTGAACCTCCTGTCCCTCTGCACTTAGCCTTGTTTGCTTGAGTGATGTCTTGGGTGTTTTAGACCATCACTAGCTATTTAGTTTCCGTTTGTTTTTTTTTTTATCCCAAGCATAAAAAAAATGGATGATTTATTCTTCTATACAGCATTCTCCATAAACCAAGCCTGACATCATGCATCAAATTTCAAAATGGTAGACTATGAATTTCTTTTAAGTTTCAATTTCTTGGGGAGGAATAGGAGGTGTAAACACCAAGTAGAAAGACTGAAGGAGGAGCATTAGCAACAGATGATAGAGATGAATCATAGCATCACTCACCCCATTCTGACAGACGGCTGTGGCCAATTAAAAATCATTCTAAAATGGATACCACCAAATAAGGTTTAAAGGAAGATAGCAAAGATGAATTTCGTTTAAAAACTTTTATGACATTCTTAAGGGTCACGGAAAGGCGTCTAATTTCGATAAAGATAACACTATAATCGCTCAGTAAAAGTCTGCTATAATTCTAACAATAATATTAAATTTGATCATGCATCTTGTATACTCCAATTTCTCTTGCCATCCAATTCCTGAGGAAACTGCTCTCTGGCTTTAGGATATACAGTTCAAATGGGAGATTAAATTTTCCAACCTAACGAAAAGTCAAACTTTAATTCTCCGCGAATACATGTAAGCCACTAAAGTTTGCAGGTTCGATATGAAAATAAGGAGTTACCCAACATATCTTAAGAAAAGTCAAACAAAAATTTCCAGAAATTTAAGCAAGAGTTTCGTCTCGCTCATGACATTCCTCTTTCCCTTTTCAATCTCAATCTCAAACAAATACACAAAGACCACCTCAAGCAATTGGAAGCTCACCACAGTCACTGATGGTCACCTTCTTTCTAGGACGGTCACCCCTATCCGTCTCCTGTGACTCGATCAACCTAACAATGTCCATGCCTTCCAAAACTTGGCCAAATACTACATGCCTCTGATCCAACCAAGGTGTCTGCCAATTCATCAAACAAGTTTTTTATGTCAAGACTCAACCAAGGAATACAAACAATTTCAACTTTAGTTTACTAGGTAAGTAGATATTAACAGTTTTTAACATTTAATCATAAACAGTAATCAAATGCTAGGGGTTGTAGACAGCACGTGGTTCTTTAGTTACAGTTATATTTTACTATAGCGAAAACATAGATATGTTGTGTATTCGCATTTCTATTATATTGAATAAAAAAAAATCAGCATACTTATGCATATTGTACCCCAAAATGCAAAAGAAAAAAAAAAAAAAAGCAACACTTTCGATAAATATTGTAATTAATGGCTAACCAACCAAATAAATATAGGAAATGGTCCTTATGACATTGAGTACTTTATTAAAAGCTTTTATGGTTTGCATGAGAAAAGAGAAGAGTGAAAAGGGTGCTGCGTAAAAATTGTAGGATGAGCAACCTAGAGTGAAAGGGTGCTGTGTAAAAATAGATGAGGCAAAAGAATGTTGGGTAAATGACAATATTAGGCGGTTATAAATTAAGAGTGAGTGGGTGTAAAGAGAGAGGTAGTGGGATAGAGAGATTAAGAATGGTTTGATAAAGTATATATAAAAGTTAAATAAGGGTATTATTGACATTTAAAAACGTGAATACCAAAGAGAACAATTGTCTTTATTAATAGTATAGAATAGATAATAAATGTTATAAGGATTGCTAGCTAAATCAAGAGTCACTTGATTTCACAATCTTCCAACCAGCTCCTGCAAGGATTTTGAGTAATACGTGTCAGTGGAATCGAAGCTAGATCATGGATTTGGACATATTTTCTCATCTTGTGAGCTGGGTTTTCCTAGTTTAATTGCCCAATCTAGTTTTCCTTGAATGCATTTTAGCCTTTCTTTTTGCCCTGAATAAGTGCATTTTTAGACCTAAGAACCTAACGCACCCCACCCATTCTCTCTCCCTCTTTGAATCTCTCATTCTTTCCCTCCTGTCTCTGTCAATCTCCTAGTTTTGTGTGTTTTGTGATTGTGGGTACATTGAACGACTTGCACTCTCTAATTTTTTAATCTCTCAATTCTGGACTGTCTCTCTCTACTGTGACCATGAATGCTAGTAGTGCTACTACTACATCAACAGCACCTATACATGAAGTCATGAATTGATGTTGATAATGCTGGAAAAAGTGGTGCTAAAGGCAGAAGAAATGGCATGATTAATGAAGATGCACTTGAGAATCTGTTGAAGGACAGTTTTCCTGATTTTTGCATTAGTGATTTGATCTATTTATGGTAAACCTTACGTAATATGTATGTGACTTTGGACCTTATGAATGGCTATGAAATTTAAGTTTTAAGTTGCTTTAATGTTATCACTTTTAGGTGTTTTCATATTTTCTATGTATATATCTACATATATTTAGTGTAAACGTATAAATTTACATTTTCGTATGATGTTATGATGCTACATTATACAAATCTTACAACCCCCAGCAGAATCAGGATCTAAGTTAGTTTTATAAAGGAAGGAATTTAAGAGTTAAAACAGGTATCGTGTCGTGGTGGCTATTACTAATCCTTCTTTCTCCCTCAAATGCATGTTAGTATTTGATTTTTGAAATAAAAAAAATCACTTTTTATTTTTTGAAAACTCTGGTGGCAAAGAGAAAGCAATGCTTTCTCAAAACAAAAATATGATAATTTGAACCAAGCAGACATTAAGACATTCAGCCAGAACCACATGGAGCTAGGGGTAGGGATTAGGGCAGAAGAAAGATGGATAATCGACATTATTGAAGAGGAGAAATATACCTTGACAGTGCATATGAAAAACTGACTGCCATTTGTGTTGGGACCTGCATTTGCCATGCTTACAACTCCGGGACCGGTGTGAGACACTAAAGATATTGTACATGTCAGGCTTTCATATAAATAATTGTGTCAATTAAAATGCAGAGATTGTGGAGAAGCGAGTGACTGACAATTAAAATTCTCATCTTTGAAAGTGCGACCGTATATACTTTTGCCTCCGGTTCCCTGCAGGGGCGGGGGAAACAATTAGAATAGAAATGGATGGAAAAAAGAATAAGAGAAAGAAAGGGACATACATTTCCTTTGTCAAAATCTCCTCCTTGAATCATGAAATCCTTGATGACACGATGAAAGGTAGAGGCTTTATAGCCAAAGCCCTTCTCTCCGGTACAGAGGGCACGAAAGTTTTCAGCTGTTTGGGGAACATCGTCACCGTAAAGTCCAATCACGATTCGTCCCGCAAGCTTCCCGACTGGATTTCCAATGCTGATGTCAAAGAATACTTTGTGAGTCACTTTTGACTGCAGAGCTACACCTGTTGCCTCATCAGAACTCGAACTCGCACTCGCTCGAACCCCAAAACTCACACTCCTCCCCCTTAGCCCTTTTCTTTCTCCCACCCTCACTCCACACCACTCCCGCGTCAACTTCACGTTATTAGGATTAGGTTTACGGAGGTGCAAACCTTTGCTTTCTCCAACATTTGACTGCTAAACATAAACACAGATTAATCATATCATTAATTCATTTCAACTAAAACCGTAAACTTCTTACCAGTCGCAGTCTCAGTGCTGCACTTCCACTTGTAGTCGTAAATGCAGCCGCCATCGTCATGGATTCACTCTACCTCCACTGCCACTCTAACTCTAAGAGGATATATTATCCTTTTCTCACACCCCAAACTCAACCTTGAAATTACTGTCATATCCCTTCCTCCAACTACCATCTTCCTAAATCTTAATTCCTGTAACTACAAATACATATATCCCATTTCTTCACTGATAAAAATCACCCACCACTCAAAAATATCAAACCATTTTATATTTTAATAATTTTATATTTTTTATATTAATTTCTCTTTTAAATCCAAAAACATTATATTAACGTTTTTTAAAGATAATGATTAAAAAAATAAAAGTATATGTATAATTACACTTAAATTTACAAAATGTTATTATAATTTACTTTTAAATTTAATAGCTTAAATTTTTTGTTAATTATATTATCTCTTTTCTAATAAAATTTTTAACCATTTTCTGTCATTTTTATAAGAGATTACTTCGCTTCATATAATTAAATGTCACTCCTTATTTTTTTTATCTCTACATGAAAATTTTCCATTTGAAGAAAACATTAACTTTTTTTATCTTACACTATCGCATCTAAATATTTTATATTGTTATTTTGATATGTTATAATAATTTTAGAGTTTTAATTTAATATGTTTTGTAATAACATGATAGATATAAATAATTCAACGTATCATTTTGTGTACAATAATTTTAGTTTAGTATATTTTTTTGTTTATGTTAACATAATATAAATATGATAAATTATCAACAAATATGTAAGATTTGTAATGATTTGAGAAAATAAAAAGAGAAGAAACTTCAAATAGAATTAAATATATTGTGATGTATGTGTATTTGCATTTCTATTAAAAATATTTATAATCAAAGGTATACATATATTAATTATGATAGAATATAAATAATCTATAGTATATATTGACAGTATATATATATATATATATATATATATATATATATATATATATATATATATATATATTAATTATAATATAATATTATAGATTATATATATAGTAGAATAATTATTTATGTTAGATATAAATATTTTAAAATAAATTTTTTTATTATTAGGTTGATCTAGTGGAAAAGTCATATATGTGAGAGGGAGAGATTAATAGTTCGAATATCTTTTTTAATAAAACAGATTTTTCTTTTTGTATTTTTAAAAAACTGTAGAATAAATATTTTGAAAAGTGGATTTCAAAAGAAAGAATTCCCTTTATTAATTAATAGTGTAGATTATACACATTCTTCAAAATTTTGGCTTTATTTGGCTAGACTATTTTTAATCTTTCTACTTTAAGAGAGAAAGAGTGTAATTGGTATACACAGTTAAAAATTCTTTTACACTGATGTTCAATTATAACTTTTAATTTATATTACTTTTAAAGCACTAATTAATAAAGTCAACAAAATTATCGGCAAGAAAAGGTTGTAATTAAATGTTAGTATAACAAATTTTTTATATTAACTGGATATACCAATT
Organism: Psophocarpus tetragonolobus; assembly: GCA_037954015.1. NCBI lineage: Eukaryota > Viridiplantae > Streptophyta > Magnoliopsida > Fabales > Fabaceae > Psophocarpus > Psophocarpus tetragonolobus. The sequence goes on along the minus strand of CM075692.1, from coordinate 368,273 downwards.
AAATTTAAAGAGAAATTAAATGAAACAACGATATTTATGTAAAAGTATTTATGTAAACATTAGAATTTGCTCTGATAACACACTTTACTTATGAAGCAAATCATGTTGAAAAATAAATACTCATTTTTTTTATGCTTAAGGTCCACAACGAAATTTGGTCTTGTTTTTGAAAATGATTAATCTGTATAAATATCATGATTACAAAAATATATTTATATAAAGTACTTAAATTTTTAAAAAACTTATTTTAAAAGGTAAATATTATGTAAATTATTTTTCATAAATTAATTTCACAAAAAATATTTTACAAATATATTGTTTTATTAGAAATCATTTTACCCATTATTTTATAAATTATTTTTTCATAAATCAAATCATTTTCAATTTAAAAAATTAAAACAAATTTAACAAAGAACTTTTTTTTTTTGTTTTTGGGTAAAATAGCAAGTAGATCCATAAAAGATTCAAGCGTTGAAACTTAATTTCTCCCGTTTACACGTTACCGATGTTGTTTAGGAAGTACATAATTAGTTGTTAAGTGGCAGAATCCCTTTCTCCTAGGTAGTAGTAAAGAAATTTTAAATAATGAGAGAATGATGTAAATTTTTAATATAATTGTACGTATATTTAAAACTTTGAAAAACATAAAACGTATATCTAAAACTTTGAAAAACATAAAAAAAATTGAGATTTAAGAAGAAGAAAATATTGAACAAAGAAATATTATATTATTAAATTAAAACTGCAAATATAATTTAATTTTTCTAAGAAAAAGAGTCATTAAAATAAAAAAAAGCAACAAAAGAAAATAAAAAGAGAAAAAAACATTTATTGGTATAAACTTACCTAAAAAATTTAAAATATTAACTTATTTACATTAAAATAAAATATTAACTTATCTTTTAGCCATTTTAAGTAAAAAATGTAATCATTAAAAAAAAATATTAACTTATTATCTCTCAAATTGATATTAAATAAAAATTATAACTAAATACAAAATAAAATATTATTTTATTTTTTGAAGTATTTTTAAGTACATATCTTCATAAACATTAAAAAAAATTAATTATTATTACATAATGGTTAAATTTATTTATTAATATTATAAAAAATATTTAAATTAATCATTTTTAACAATTTTGGTAGCAAAATAAATATTTTTTATTCATAACTACTTGAAAAAAAAAAGTTTGTTCTTAAATAAAAACTACAACTGTTAAATAAGTTGATTTTAAAAATTATAGATATGGAGATCATTATAATTATCAAAGTTTAATTTGTTAATTTTTTAAATTAATAAATATGTGACTATAAAATTATCACTACTTTAATGTAAAAAAAAAATTGTAACTACCATATATGTTGTTTTTAAAAGTTATTTATAGCATTAATGGGAACATATTTTAAAATTAATTACAAAATTAAGTAGTTATAATACTATAAATTATATTATATATTATTATAAATAAAATAAAAAAGTTAATAGAGACAAAGGCCCCATATACTTGTATTTATACATGCTGAAGTCACACTCACTTTTTTTTTTATTTAAAATTTTAGAATTGAAAACGTTTGCTACTTGAGATCATCCCCAATATGTCTCTTAACGTTTAAATAATTACCCTGAGGTGTATATATTTTCTTAATAATAGTGTAAAAATTAATCACTTGTAAATTAAATTTGTATAATAAATTTGATTCGTGTGCAATTGAGAAAATCAAGGCTTTCTGAGTTTCTAATTAATCATCACGAACCTTCGAAAAAAAAATGAAAGTTAAAAAAAAAAAAACTAACCTTTTCACCGATAAAGGGTTGGAAAATAGAATAATTATCCCAATTTTTTCTCATTTAAGTTCTTGTTTTTCTTTTTTTTATATATAATTAAGAAATTAGTTTTATGATTGCATTTATGCAAATTTTATCTTTATTTCATGTTTTTTATTATTACAGAGACAAGTTTAGTTTTGAGAAGAACTAAAGCAAAGTTAAAGAAAAATTGGATTTTTAGTATGATTCGATCTCTAAGTTTGTGAGCCTCACTGCTCATAAAGCGAACATCAAGCAATGGGATAGGGTGACTTAGTCCCTAAGTTTCGGAGCGATTAGTGCTCACTCTGTGAGTGCCCAACAATAGTAGCCGATTAACAAAGTATAAAAGGCATGTTTTTGCCTGCAAAGGGGTAGACACCTGGGCTGACCAATGACGCATTCTAGAGCCTTCTTCTTCGTCCCTTCTTCCCTTTTTGCTTCCATTTTTTTATTTCCTCCATCCTCGAAATGTTTTCTATCCTCATGGTTGGTTAGTCATGTCATTGGTTGGTGTTTTAATGTAACTAAACCTAAACTTTTGTGTATGTTGTTCTTTAATAGAAGTTTATTATTCAATGTTGTGTTTTTCTTTACGTTATGCTTATCTTCATGGATTTTACTGGTTGAATAAGCTCGATAGAAGATTTTGACTTGTAAAATGTGGAGCTCCCAATGAGATTTATTGGTAGGAATAAAGTAAAACTCATTGGTCTCATTTTCTTAATGCAAATTATTTGACTTTAGGTTATGTAAGGAATTGATAATTTAAATCTCAAATAGTTTAGTCATGCTTTCAAAAAAATTGAAGTTAGAGTATTTTATTAGTAATGAAAACAAGAGTAGTAAACAATGATTTTAAGTTCATGTTTAAACTTGAGCTTCAATGAAATGAAAACCCAACAAAATTTTTATCTATGTGCCCCTTTAATGTTTACTTGCTTATGATTTTATTTCAATTTGTTGTTAGTAAAAACTTTCCTTTTCGTTATTATAAGTAAAAGTAGTGAGATTTCTATAGTATCGTCCAAATCCCAATGGATACAACCTTGCTACTTTCCTAAATTATACTTTACACGACTAGTGCACTTATTGAAAGAATTTCATTAACATCATCACACACGGAACTATCATTAAAATTCTTAGATGGATGCTTCACAATGAACAAGCCAACCACAAAGGCTATGTCATTGCTAAAGGAACAAATTCTAGTGATGGACCACCACTTGAAGAACAAATGATGGTGTAGTTGATGAGCTCCACTTGAGTCAACGATAATGTTGATTTGGGGGTTTTGGGTTAGGGTTTGGAACGAATTTGAGGGATTTGTTTCTCTCTTTCTTTTTCCACCTTCCCTCTGTTTCTGTTTCCCTCTTTAGAAAAACATTATATAAATGAGAGAATAAATGATTATATATTTATTTTTATATTTTTAAGTTAGTAAAATTAGTAACCTGTTTTGTTTGAAGTTTCGTATTTCAAAATCCTAACCCGACTCAATTTTATATTTTATATTTTTAAGTTAGTAAATTTAGTAAATTTATTTTATATTTTAAATTTATACAATTTATTATTTGTATTGTATTATGTTATTTTAATACTTTAATTTGACTAATTTAATATATATGAAACACTTGATATTTTGTTATAAAATTATGAATTTAGTATAATAATGAATTTTGCTAGTTTTAAGTATAAAATTATTTTTTTATGATTTAATGAAAAAATTGATCCAGTTAAGTATAAAATTGGTAAGTTTTAAGTATACTAATGAATTTAATATACTAATTTATTTTTTATGATTTAATAAAAAAATTGGTCCAGTTAAAAATACTAATGAATTTAATATACTAATGAATTTTGCTAGTTTTAAGTATAAAATTGCCAGTTTTAAGTATATAATTTGACTAATGAATTTTGATATTTTGATCTGTATTCCCTAAAACCGAACCAAACTAATCCGATTATCATTATTTTGGGTCAAAGAAAAAAATTCCAAAAAACTAAAACAACTCAACTCAATTAAAATTAGTTAATCCAGTTTTTATATTCCAAAAAACCGAACCAACCTAGTTTGAGATATAATTTTTAACACTATTTACCTAATAAAGAATTATTATTTGTATGAATTTTAAGACAATTATTGTAAAAAGTGTTAATAAACTTATAATAGTATGATTGAATAACAATATAAAATAATTTTTTATATTTATATTTTAAATAATTTAAAAAATAAATTCTTTACCCACCTCCACATAAATTCATCTATCTAGAAAATATTTAACATCGTTTTCCTCTGTTAATGAGAGTTCAAGCGGCTAATATTTTCCTAGTAAGATTTTTTTATTCTTTTAGTCATTATATTTATATATTGAGATTTTGACAAGCATTAGGAAAAAGATAGTTGAGAAGCTAATATTCAAAGATCCAATGGCTCATCATCAACTAGTAGGCGCCTCTCCACTGGCTCCTGCTAGTGGCTGCTATGCAATCAAATGATGTTCAATCTGGTCGGAATTTTTATGTTTGCCCTCTTTAGAAGTTCAACGGAAGCCTGTTTTGCCTTGGTAATAATGTCTTCCTGTTATAGACAATACAATATATACAAATTAAACTTACTGGTCACATTAAAAAGACTAATGTTTTGTGTAGTAGGGAGGTAATACGAGTCGGCCTGTCCCATCAGGGCAAGCTAGACACCAACCTCGCCACACATTTTGGTCATTTAGGTTTTTAATTGTTTTGTTTTAGTCCCTCAAGTTTGTGAATTACTCAAAAGTCAGAAGACGGATAAAATGTGCAGACGTATGCACTTACTCAAATGGCTAGAGCAAAGGAGAAAGGACTAAAAGATTGAACAATACAAAACCAATAAAATACATATAAATATTCAAAACTTCCCTTTAAGTCACAGCATATAAATTGTTATTGCAAGCTTGGAACATATGATTTCAAGGCCCTCTCAAGAGTTGTCAAAATATCTGCAAACTAGTTGTTTGGGCTTACAAATTCAATGCTAATCTATTTAGACAACTACTTCTCCCTTACATAATGACAATCAATGTGTTTAATCCTCTCATAAAAATTGGGAAAGAAGCAATATGAAGAGTTGTTTGATTATCACAATACAACATCATTGGTTGAATTAGTTATTGAAGAAGTTGTTTGATAATATCAGTTCACAAGTAGCAGATGCCAAGGTCCTATATTTCACTTCTACACTAGATCTAGCTACATTATTTTGCTTCTTACTCTTCTAAGAGACCAGATTTCCATGGGATTACCAATGAGCCTAAAAATCACTTTTGTCTCCTCTAGAATATCTAAAGCTATTTTATCTGAAAGATAATGGATTGAGCCACTTTTATACCAAGGAAGTACTTTAGATAATCAAGGCCTTTTGTTTGAAAGGGGACTAAATAAATTGTTTCAACTAAGTGATGTTGACATCAAATCATCATTCCTTGTAATGAACAAACACAACTAGGTAAACCGATTTTCCTCTAGAGGAGTGGCAATAGAAAATAGTTATCCGCTTCACTAGGTTTCATCCCAAAACTTTGTACCACATGGCTAAATTAGTCAAACCAAACTCTTGGTGATTTTTTAAGCCTATAAATAGATCAACAAAGCTTACACACTAGACCAGGCTCTCTTTGAACAACAAACTGGAGAGGTTGTTCATGTAAATATCCTCATCCAAACCATCGGAAGAAAGACATTTTTAATGTTCAATTGATGAAGACATCAATGACAAATAACGGTCATAGCAAAGAAAGAGATGGATTCTAGTAATCTTTGCCAAAAGAAAGGTGTCCCCATGATCTAAGACCATAAATTTCAGTATATTCTTGGGCTAATAAGCAAACCTTAAGACAATCAATCTCACAAGTGGGACCAACTTTAATAGCATATTACTATCTTCACCCATTTGTTCTTTTAGTAGAAGGAATCAAAACCAACTACCAAGCACCATTGTGTTCAAGGACATGCATTTCAACAATCATGACTTGTGATCATCCTAGGTGATCAAATGTTTCATAAATATTTTTAGGAATAATAAGTGAATTAAAAGAGGAAAGAAAACAAAAATATAAGGGAGATATACTATAACTCAAAAAATTATAAATATGACAAGGGTTTTCAATAGATCAAATGCCTTTCAAGAGGACTATGGGTCAACTTGAGTTGACATCATAGAGAACAAATTTTAAGTCTAGAAAAGGAGAGGGTGAACTTTGGCCAATACCTATGGAGGAAACCTAAATGAAATTGGCTTGGCTAAGGGAATCAAGTGAGGAAACGGAGGAGCCCTGTAATTAATCTTTCCATTTTGGGAACATCATACCCTATCAGAACTTGATCACAGAGGTAATTGAATGTTAGATTCATAACATGAAGAATCATAACCATATATAAGTTATCATGTCTCTTCCTTATTTCTTCCAAAGATTCAGAATCTAAAAATAGTTTTAACTCCACAACAAATTGAGCTTTAGCAACATACGCAACCATATGAAGATCAACTTGAGAAGCCAATTTCTGGATAAAGTCAAACAGGTTTTGAACATCCTTGCATAACTATATGGAGCTTTCTTCCAAAAGGCACAAGTTTTGAAGCTCTAAGATTCCTTAAGATATGCAGTTCCGCTGACTACCATAATAAGGTAAAAAGTTGAAAATATTTCTCCCACTAGGCATTATCCTTAACTTAAGTTGATCCTTCACTGTTTTCTTTTTCCAAGTGCTCATGGTATGCTTGTCCAAGAAACCAGAGTCATGATAAATAATTTTTATCATTGAGTTTCTCTATAATTATGGTGGTTGTTCCAATAATAGACAAGACAGGTGTGAATTGGACCCAGTAGATGCAAAGACAAACATTCTCAATATTCGAACCAAAGGAAGAAGAAAATAAAAGGAGAATCCAACTGACAAACCAAAAAATCACTTAAATGATTGACTAAGTATTGAACAAGGAAACTCCAACAAACGTAGCGAAGGTGGCACAATGGTTAACGAACACCATTTGGACGACACATGAGTTACACGCATCTCTTTGGGCTATATATTCAAACAACGTGTAGGTAACTTGTTTGTTAGGTCTTTAGCTGGGTGAGCTTGCGCTCAACGAGGTACACCTACCCCTGAGGATTCTAGTGGTGATAAAGACACTAGTGCGGGATTGTTTCTGCTCTAATACCAACTTAAGACTTATGTTTTGTGTATATTGCTTGAGTTAATCAACTCAACTAATTATATTACATAGATGAATGAAAAATATAAAAACAGTACAAATGACAAACAAAAGGTGTAGACCTATGCAGATGCTCATACGACTACAACAAATGAGAAAAGACTAAAAGAGTGAACAATACAAAAGTAATAAATACATATAAATATTCAACATTAGTTTTTTGGAATTCAATAGAGTCTGGTCCAACCTAACCTTGTTTACCAAGCCTGTTTTATATGAAATTAATTTTTTCACCTAAACTTTAATTCGACTTAAGTTTACAGCTTATTTGATTCAACGTTGTAGCTAGCGAGATGTAAGTCATAAAACATTATTTTACTTTTTTTGCTGCTTTAGGTGAGGTTAAAAACTAAAGTTATTTACTGTTACCATTTTAAGAAGGCTTAAATATGAAAATGGTCCATGTAAGAGGACATTTTTTTCAATTTTGGTCGCTGAAAGTTTTCTTTCCAATTTTAGTCCCCAGCATTTACAAAATTTTTCATTTTTGGTCCCAGCAATTATATTTCATTACAAAAAACGTTAAAGATGACATTATCATGACACCATGGAAGGACTAAAAATGAAAAGAATACAAGGAAGGAATAAAAAGAACTTACAAGGACTAAAAATGAAAAAAAAATTACAATTATAGGGACTAAAATGAACAAAACACAAAACACATGGGGTAAATTGAAAAATATGAAATATTTTTAGATACAAATAAATATTTAAGGCTTAAAAATACTATGTAAATTTAATTTAAAATAAAAATGTTAAATTATAATGGCAAATCATATTTAAGCCTAAAAATGTTGCTCACTTTTTCTTACCAATCATGTTTTTTTCATACACGTTTAGTCAAACTTTAGACAACATACATATCTCACGTATCAATATTTAGATCTTTTGTGATTTGGTTGTAGGCATGACAATGAAATGGGTCAAAGGTAAATTTGATTTTTTGTCTCTGTAAGTTCTTTTTGTTTTTTATTTCTTTTGTCTCTATAAATTCTTTTTATTTTTAGTCTCTATAAAGTTCATTTTTCACTTTTAGACCTTGTAAATTCATTTTTTTCTTCATCCAGTTCCTCTGACGTCGTCTTTAACTTTTTTGTAACAGATGTGTAATGACAGGGATCACAAGTAAACAATTTGAAAATTTTAGAGACTAAAATTGAAAAAAAAAATTCAAGAACAAAATTGAAAAAACACCAACTTACAGGAACTATTTTCATATTTACGCCTTTACATAGTAATGAGTATATGGGTGTGTTACACTGTGTGTGTCTACATATCAAGCTAGTTTATAAACTAAATAGAATAATGTTTTAACTCAAGTTCAACTCTTTTTTGGATGTGTGGAACAAAGGAGAAGAAAATAGGGGAAATGAAAAGGAAAGAAGAAGATAACCTCGTTTGGAAGAGTTTCTTCAATAAGAATTTCTTATTTAGAAACTTATAGTATAAGCTATTAAATTCCATAAGTTATTTGTCTTTGAATATACAAATTTAAAAGCTTTTATGTGAAAATAAAGTGTTTGAATATATATATATATATATAGAGAGAGAGAGAGAGGGAGATGGAGAGGGAGAGAGAGAGGGGGGAGAGAGAAATAGGGAGGGGGAGAGAGAGGGGAGAGGGAGGGGGAGAGAGAGGGGAGAGGGAGAGGGAGAGAGAGAGGGAGGGAGAAAGAGGGAAAAAGAGAGATTCAATAGCAAGTTTTAATAATGGGAGAGACACAAAAGTAAGAAGTAGGAGTCAAATGAAGTGCAAATTTTCAATAAGTTTAAAACAATTTTTTTCAAAAAGTTATTCTAGATAACTTATTTAAATAAGTTTAAAACACTTCTAAACCCTATTTAAGTATTTTTATAAATTTATCCAAATACTTTTATAAGTACTTATAAGATAAAATAAACTCAAATAAGCATTAAATAAGTTTTTTTAAACGGGACTGATATCTTTTGAAAGAAAAAACTAGCATAATAAATTTTTAATGTTCGACCGGAAAAATAATGATATTTTTTTATGAAATCCACAAAATAAAATATTCCTCTTGAGGAATGAAAGTAAGGGATTGAGGAAGCCTTTTTTTATGTTTTTAGTTTTTCTTTAAAAAATATAAGTAAAAAAATGTGAAAATGGAGTAGAGTTTAAACTTTAACAAATTATTTTTGTATACTTTATCTACTTTTCACTCATTCAAGTAAGTGGAGAAATTTTCTCCATTAAGTAAACCATCATTTTGGTCTGAAAATATAAACACTAGCATTTAGAATTTAGATCCTAAATGAATTTTTTTTAGCAAACTAATCCCTTAATTATTATGTTGTTGTGTTGATCCTTAAAATAGAGCACTTACAAACACTTTAAAAGCATTATCTAAAGTGATTTGAGGACTAACATGCATAATGTAACAAAAATTCAAGGACTAAAATGATGAAAAACATTTTTTAGGAACTTGTCAATCATCTCTAACATAATTCAAAGACCAATTTGGGGGTTTACTCTTTTTTCATTGTGATTTATTTATTCAAACAACACATTAATCCTGCTCTTTTTATCTTCTTTTTTATTTTTATTTCTTCTCATTTCTTTTTTCCCTATTTCATTCCTTATTCAGAGAAAGTGCTAGTTCATAAACAAATATCACCGAGCTAATTATTGAATTGAGAATCAATCTAATATAGAATTAGAGCAAATCCTACATGAGAAAAATTCTTTTCAATAAAATACCTCGTCCACATATATAATCTTCTTGTTCTTCATTATCCATAAGCCATTGCACATGACTGAAACCACATTTTCTGATCGCATGCTATACACTATGCTGGAAATGCTGCATATTGTTTAAACAGTAAATATATTAATTAACTCGAAATAGTCTTTGGATGCATGATGGTAAAGAGAGCTGAATGCAGCTCGCCAAGTTTGTAATAGAAAGGGAACTTCCTCTGCTTTGCCTCATAATTGTTTTATATGATGCATATAATTGTCTTGTAAGGAAACAAAAAAAAAATATAATTGTCATATAATTGCATACTCACACAACTAGATCATAGTCATCTAATTAAAAAATGAGTCATTAAAAATGTTGGTATAATGAACCAAAAACAAAGTATCAATTAAGTAATGAGTTCATACCAGTCATGAACTGGAACCATAGACCAAGACGAAGGATTGACTACAACAATGTCAGCCTATTCAAAGTAAGAAAACCGTCAGCTTTAGTCGCAAGCAAAGAAATAGCAAAAAATGTCACATTATCATCAACAGAATAAGTGGTCCATTAACGAAAGATATTGGCATATTGTATAAGTATTGACCATGGAAGCCAGCATGGAATTGATCACATTTATCACCTTTCGGTCCTTAATTCTTATGATGTTGAAAATTGTCCTATTCATTTTCATTGTTTGTTAGATTTCATAAAATGAAATATAGTAATTGTTAACAGATAGTAAAGGTTTGATTGGTTTGGTTTTGTTTTTTCAGTTTTTGAAAAGAATTTTCAAATAGTTTTCAAAAACTGTTTTCTAGAAGAAGAGAAAAAAAAAATCTGTTTGGTAAGTGTTATTCAAAAATTGTTTTTAAAATATAAAAATGAAAAACTTGTTTATATTTATTGAAATATCAATAATAAAAAACAAAAAACAACATATTCTCATTGTATTTTGAGTTTTCAAAACAAAAACAGAAAACTGAAAAACAAAATTGTTTAAAGTTGCTTCTGTTTTTTAGTTTTTAAAAACTAAAAGTAAAACTGTTTTCGAAAACTGTTTTAAGAAAATAATAACCAAATGAGTTTTTTAGTTTTTAAAAACTAAAATACTAAAAACAGTTTTATAAAACTGTTGTCAAACAAGCATTAAGTTTTTCATGTTTCAATTGTGGTTCATGCATGATAAAATATAACAAGGACAATTTTGTATGTTTCTCATGTAAGAAATATGGTCCTAAACAAGCCCAAATTATGAGCATTTGAATGTAGCTGAAAAAGTGTGTGTGGCTCCTCAACAAGGGGCAGTATACATGACAGTGGATGGCTGTGAAAAAGCCAACAAGATCAAAGCTTGGCAATGGAAAAACCTATTAATGATGGATCACTAGTGGCCTAAGGGGGAGTCGATCGGGTATAGAATATTCGATGTTGCCATAATTACTGGCATTGGTCAAGGGAATTAGGTCCCAAGGACCCTTGCAAAAGGGATAGTAAGAAATATTAACAATAATGTGAATAGAAGTTATAAAGTTGGTTTACTGATAAAAATCGTATTAATGGAAATGTCACCATCCAGAAGGAAGATGAACCAATTCCCACGTACCATTGTGATCAAAGGCCTGCATTTCATCAATCATGGCTTGTCGCCATCCAGGGTGATCAAGTGCTTCACAAACATTTTTGGGAATAGTGATGGATTATAAGGAACTTATAAAGGAACAAGAAGAAGGAGACAGACGATGATAACTCAAAAAATTGTAAATAGGATGAAGGTTTCAAAAAGAGCGAATACCTTTTCGAAGGGCAACAGGCCAACATGAGTTGTCATCGGCCATAGAAGGAGAATTAGGAGTTGTTGTACAGGAAGCAGAAGGAGAGGGACATAAGCCACGAGAGTCATCAGGAATGATGAGATTAGCTTCAGGTGTCATGCCATGGGCAGGAGCAAAAGAAGAATGATCAGTTTCAGAGAAGTTAGACGTGGGACTAATATTGCTATGGTCAGATTGATAAAACATGTCTGGAGAAAGGACAATTTCTAGACTCGAAGAGGAAATGGGCAAGACCTCTTGGATGGAAATGAAGTCAGGTGTGGAGGATGAGTAGAAGGGAGAATCTTCAAAGAAGGTAACATTAGCAGACATGTAATACCTCTTGTTATGAGGAGAGTAACATTTGTATCCTTTTTTAAGGCAAGAGTATCCTAGGAAAACACACTTGATCGACTTAATTGAAAATTTATCAAGACCTGGAGACATATCATAAACAAAACAAGTACAACCAAATATATGAGGTAAAACATGATATAGAGGTTCACCTGAAAATAGGATGGAATGAGGAATTTGATTATCAAGAGAAGAAAAGGGCATCCTATTGATAAGATAGCAGGCAGTAAGAATTGCATCTCCCCAATGATGTAATGGAACTTTTGCATTAATCATTAAGGAGCGAGCTGTTTCAACAAGGTGGCGATTCTTCCTTTCAGCTATCCCATTCTGTTGAGGAGTGTGGGGACAAGTGGATTCATATAATATACCTTGAGAGGACAAAAATGAAGAGAGTTCAGAAGAAAAATATTTTTTTGCATTATCACTTCTGAAACATTTAATTGTTTTGCCAAATTGATTTTTTATTTCATGGAAGAAGGACACAAATATGGATAGAAGTTCAGACCTTTCTTTCATTAAATAAAGCCACGTACACCAAGAATATTCATCAATAAAGGTAACAAAATATTTAAATCCAAAAGAAGTAATTCGACTAGGACCCCAAATATCTGAATGAACAGTAGAGAAAGTTGAATTACTTTTTGATTTATCTTTACTTGAAAAAAGAAGACCTAACATGTTTGCCTAATTGACAAGCTTCACATTCTAAAGTTTGGATTTTCTGGATACTAGGAGTCATTATCTTTAATTTGGCAAGACTAGGGTGTCTAAACCGATCATGCAACAATTTAGGAGAAATGGATGCAAGACAAGACATTGAAGAGCTAGATTCCAGGTAATAGAGGTCTCGTGATTCATGTCCTGCGCCAAGCTGCCTACCCATACCACGGTCCTGAATGACAAATGAGTCAGAATTAAATGTAACTAAAAAATTTAAGGATGTAGTTAATTGACTCAAGGAAAGTAAATTAGGACCAGAAGGAATGTAGTAAACAAAAGGTAAATTTAAGGAGGGAGAAATAGATATTGAACCCACTCCTTAAGCTGAAACCTTTGACCCATTGGCTAATATAACAAGATGGGAAATTTTGGGAGGTGATAAAGATGAAAACAAGGAGCTATTACCAGAGATATGGTCTGAAGCACTAGAGTCAACAATCCATGGGTTTTGACCTTCCACAGATTGAGAAATGCAGGCCGTTGAGACATTAGGTCCAGGAGAAGGTCCAACAAAGCTGTTAGACTTCATCCTTAAATACTCTTGGTATCCTTGATATTCTTCTTCGGATAGTTTCCTCTCTTCTGGTTTCTCTGACCTTGATACATAAATAGACTTGTCTGGAAAACCATGCAGGGAGTAGCATGTCTCATGAGTATGACCCATCCTTTTGCAATGAGTACATATTACCTCTTCCACCATGACCTCTGTTTCCACGTACTCCTCTTCCTCTTGAAGATATCATAACAAAAGACTTCATATTACTTTCAAGAGAGGTACCCTCACTGCTTAAGGTAGAACACGGAGGAGACGAGTAGTTAAACACTCCATGGAAGGAATATCTTGTCCGGTCAGAACTTGATCACGAATGTGATTGAATGTCGGGTTCATACCACGAAGATTCATAACCATATAGAGATTATCAAGTCGTTTCCTTATTTCTTCTATAGAATCAGCTTCTAAGAAAAGCTTCAATTCTTCTGCAGCAGCTTGAGCTTTGGAAACATAAGTCACCATATCTAAATCATTTTGTTTTAAGGATGCTAGCTTTTGAACGCAATCAAACAAGCGTTGGATGTCATTAGAGTAGATGTATTGGGATTTCTTCCAAAACGAGTAACAGGTTTTGAATGCTCTGAGGTTCCTCAATATCTTAGGTTCCACTAACTGCCATAGAAGAGCACAAAACTGAAAGTTAAGTTTCTTCCACTGAGCTTTCTGTTCAGTTGATCCTTCAATATCTGCCTTTTCTAGATGCTCATGGTATCCTTGACCAAGGATAAATAATTTTTACCATTGAGCTTTTCTGTTGTGAGAACGGCAGATCCAGAAATAGGGAGAATGGGACCAGAGTTGACTGGGGTAGAAGAAGATATTTTCCATATCTGAGAAAAAGAGAAAACTAGAGACCCGAGAGAGAGATTTGAGTTAAATCCACTAAATCTTGCTCAAATTGAACCACGCAGGTCAGCAATGGCTCCAGCCAGCTCCGATGAGTCAGGCAGCACCGGAACAACGACAAACGAAGCCCGTTTCGCCAGTGCGTGGAGCACACGCGCGTGTTGTTTGGCGGAACTGGGGTGGCGTGTGCAGGCATGTGGAGCACCGTATGGAGGAGCAATTTTCAAGGGTAGAACACACACGTCAAGACGTACCTGGATCTATACTTGTCAAAGAAAAAGTCGCTAGAGAAGGCGGCGGACGACGGCGACAGTGGCGGACAGCTGTATGACTCTAGACTTTAAAAAGTAGGGTCGAACCCGCTTTGATACCAACTTGAATATAGAAAAAGCATGAGATACATACTTAGCTTAGAACCTCTTATTAATAGGGATGCAATACAATCTAGAAAAATTAGAGTAGTGAATACAACTTCCACCAACCTCTGACATACAACCATAAATGAAATAGAATATACTTTAACTAACAACTAACAACCAAATACAATATTAATTTAACATAGATAATGTTCTTGTGTGCTGCCACTAACAACATTTCCCTACGTTGAATTAGAATGGCTATAGTATATGTTGTGTTCAACAAAGAGTAATCTCATTTTTAGTCCTAGTTAACAGGGGAAGAGAAACCACAATAATTACAAGAAGAAGAGAAGGAGAAATGCAAATAATGTGACCTAATACCTACCTTTTTCCCAACCTCAAGAGAACCTAGTTCATCGTCCCATAATACTGACTTTGCACCATTAATCGTAACCATTCTAAGGATAGTTTCAGCAGGTAATGCAGTTGGATCCGTAGTTCCATTAGCATAAACTTCCCGCCCTCTGTTAATTAGAGAAGCTAGGTACATTTCGTCAACTGCAAATATAATTCATTAATTAAAAACTCCACCCATTAAAATGTACTTGGCATTTTATATATGCCCGGTATTTTATATCCGAGCACGAGACTTCCTCCACGGCCTTCACTTTATGGTCAGGTGAGGGTTTAACGTACATAGTCGTACATGAACATATGCCACCTTGGGCAGATAGGTTGTTTCTGTGGTCTATTTAATACTATATTGTAAATAAAAATTCTTCACATAATAAACCAAACTTGCATACATGAGCCAACTAATTAGTAAATACTATTGTCGAATTACTGAATATAGTGAAACTATAAAAACAAATAAGAAAGCATTCAGAAGTTTAGAGTTAAGATGAACCAATGCTCATGCGATTGTTTGATGGGGCCCCATCAGTTCCCAGGGAGACACATATGCCAGCATCAAGCATCTCCCTTACAGGTGCAAATCCAAGCATTCGCATTGCAGCAGCAGGACAGTGAGACACTTTGACCCCTGCTCTTGAAAGAAGAGATATCTGAAAAAAGTGTTATGCAGCAATAATTACTGTTCATCGGCTAACTTGAGGATTACTTACCATTCAAACAAACTTTTTAAACAAAGCATTGGAAAGTTCAAATCCAAATTCCCCAATATTTGGACTCAAATCATGTGTTTCTTCTTTCTGCCTCTTTTGTCTTTCCAATTAGAAGATAACTACGAATAAAAACCTAACATCTAGAAAAGAAAATATTTGTTATAAAGTGACATTTTTCCATTGAAGGATTAAAGGGAAAGAATCAGAAGATAGGATAGGTGATTTCAATCCCAACTATATTATAGGTAGGTGATATGTAGTTCTGCCATAAATCCTCATTAGGGTTGGTGATGTTCTCTAACCTTGTACAGGGTAAGCCTTTCCCTAATCTTAACTTTCCTTTCCTTCCTCTACCAAAGGACTTTCAGTCTCAGTTGTTTACAAAGTTTTAATCAGTTCCATTTTATTGGTTGCTTTGAGAAATCAATGAATTTTTTTCCTGACTTTACCCTTGATATTAGCAGTGATAGTAATATCTTGACTATTTCAAAAAGCATGATTCAAAAAAATAAAATTATTTTTTCTTATAATCTATGCCATTGATAGCTCAGAATATTAACTAACATTTAAAGATCAGAAGAGTCAAAATCACAAATTCAATAGCATGCTGCAGCTTCAGGGAAAACAAAAAGTATGCAACAGAGAAAAAGAAAGGATAATGTTTCAGAGATTGAAATACGTGTTACAACCAACAAGTAGAAAAAGGACTCAGCAGGGGAAAAAATAAAAATATTGAGAAGTGACCTTAGTTTATTCTGGGAAATCAGTCTCTCACCAAAATAAGAGGATCTAAACTCAGCCAAATGAGATTGAGACTTAGGTGTCTAATAAGAAAGTGGGTAATTGTGGAGTGGGGTGCATAGACAGTGATGGGCGTTTGCTTGCATGCCACCATCAGTAACTGAACTAGGTTTTATTGAAAGGGTATAATAACGTTTACCTCGTTATTATCGATCCAAACTGAGTGAGCTGCTAACAGATTGTTTTGAAGGAAATGTATCTTGTCCAAGTATGTAACAGTTCCATGATCTATTTTGTGAACATCCATGACTAGTTGGTTCTCAAACGGTATCTCTGCAACATGCTATCAATTTTGAAAAGTCAAGTCAATGTGAGGTGAACAGTGTTGAAAACAGGAGGGGAGGGGGTACCATGTGTATTCCAGTTTGGAGTAGTGTAGCAGCATGGGTTGTTTCGATAAGCAAGCGAGGAGTAGAGGTCATGATTTGCCTAATTCCAAACCAGATTCTGATGCGGCCTTGGGCTGTATTGTGGTACTTGTGATAATTATCCTTTTGAGACTGCACAGCAGAGTAATTAGTGAAAAGAAATGGAGAGAGAGAGAGAGAGAGAGAGAGAGAGAGTGAGAGAGAGAGAGACCTGAATGCAATCTTGAGTGGTTCGAGAAGCCCAGCATGGTGGCAAACCATGACCAGAGTCCATGGTTGACTGGGTTAAACAAGCACGCAAACCCAGTAAGTTGACTGCTCTGGCCATACCGGAAACATGTTGGCCCCCAGCTTCCGCAAAACAGGTTACACCGGAGTGAATAAGTTCGATCCCACAGAGCAAAGTAGAGAGGTAGGAGTCGTGCTCGGTCATGTTGGATTCGTAAGGCCAAATGCGGTGATGCAACCAAGTCATTAAGTCCACATCGTCTCCTATGCCTCTCGCCAGTTGCTGTGAACTGTGAACGTGGCTGTTAATAAATCCTGTCCAGTGTCCACACCACTCCGTTTACACCAAAATCAAACCAAATCAAACCAAACAGAGAGACAGAGACAACCAACCAGGTAGTAAGATATGGCCCGTGAGATCAACAATTTGGTCGGCCACATCAGAAAATTCTGCAAGAATATCAGCAGATTGTCCAATAGCTATGATTTTATCTTGTTCAACCACTATGGCCCCGTCCCTAAACACTCGCTGCTCCTCGTCCATCGTTATGATGAAACCACCATGCAGCACACTCACCACCTTCCTCTCTTTCTCTCCCTCCATCATCCTCGTCCCTCGTTATGATCAATCTATCTATTCATTTCTGCCCATCCCCCCCTTTGCCCAGTTTTCCATCTAACAGATCAGGACAACTGTTGTTGCTCGAACATTTATAACTGAAACAAAGCACAACATTTTTATTTTTATATTTTATTTCTTATAACAATTTTAAATTTTTATAATAAATTTTGTTTAATATATTTTATAATAATTTTACTATGAGATAACAATTTACTATATTATTTACGTATAATAATTTTAATTTAGTGTATTTTAAAATATAATTCATTAATATATTAAAATAAGGAGAGGTTAAGTAGAATTAAAAAAAATGTGTAATTACTTATATTAGAAAAGTTAAAGCATCTTTAATTATAGTTGTTATAAGAAGTGTTTAATATTAAAGATATATTTGATATATTTTTCTGCATTTCTGTAATGGCAAATCGTTTCCATTTTTAACTACCTAAACATTGTCTTCTGTTTCACTATTTCTTTTCTTTTCTTTTTCATTTTTATATTTTCATTAAATTATTTCCTTATAATCAAATACAATATTAAAAATATTGTTAATATTAACTTTTCTCAAAGATAAAAATACAATATTAACAAAAACAATTGTGTACTGTCGAAATATGTAAAAATAATTCTGTATGTTGTCAAAAGAAAAGGTGACTATGTATTTTATAGTTGACATATATAATTATTTTTAAATGTAAAATAAGAATTGAGTTTATGTTAATTATCTCTTAACTGATTCTTAATTATTTATGGACTGATTATTTTACATTATTGATAAAAAAATTTTAGGGTTTTGATAAAAAATTTTCAATTAAAAATTAATGAATTCTTTTTTATAAAAAATAATAATATTAAATATTAATTTTTTTGCCCATAATTTAAAATTATAAACAACTACTAATGATATTATTTACAATACTCCTCTTTAAGTTGTTGATAAACTTGTTTCTGATTAACATGGTAATTGTTACACGGACTTGTTTAAGGTATTTATTGTAACATGTTGCCCTCGAAATTTCCCATCTAATAAATCATTTGCTCAAACTCTTTTGAGTCTTTTTTTTTTTTTTCCCACAATTGCTTAACCTAGGTAGCTACACTCTTTATTTTTTATAGTTTTGATTTCGTGTAACATGATTGTATTTTATTTTATGCTTACTAGGGTAGAAAAAAAGTCATTCCATGTCTATGTACATCACTAATTACGGAAGTTATGTTTAAATAGAGTTAAAAATTATATAAAATAGTATGAGGTTAAAAATGTCTAAATAAAAAAATACACAAGTGAGTTATATTTTTTATAACAATTAGGGATAAATAAGACACTTTGTACTTGAATAAATCAATTATTTTTTGGGATAGTGACCCATTTGTTTATGACTATATAAGTTTTGAAAGTTTTTTTTAAATTTTTAAATAGGTAATTATTAAAAAAATTAAGTAAGGGTAAAGTTGAAAACTAAAGTATTGTCTGTTTTGGATTTTTTTATTTTTATTTTTAGAGAAAATAAAAATAATAGTAAAAATATGTTTAGTTCCAATTTATAAAACATTTCCAGTGAAAATATTTTTAAAAAATAACTGAAATAGAAAAAAATTATTTTTAATATTTTCAAAAGTTAACACTATATGAAAAATTAATAACAGTGTTGTAATTATAAAAAACAATATATAAATATATTTTAAATTATATATAAATAATTTATAATATTTTTACTAAAATTAATTAAATTTAACAGTATTGTTTTTTGAAAATAGAAAATATCAAGTAAAAACAAATATTTTCAGAATGTTTAAAACTTGGAAATGAAAACAGTTTTCAGAAAATGAAAACAAAATACGTTTTTTCAAACCAAACACCACCTAAGATGAAATTTGTTTTGGGTGTTTTCTGTTTTCATTTTCACAGAAAATAAAAAACAGTAATAAAAATATATTTGGTTACCATTTAGAAAATATTTTCAAAAAACAACAGCAAATAGAAAAAATTTATTTTCAATGTTTTGAAAAATTAAAACTATCTAAAAATTTAATAAAAATATTGTAATTATAACAATAAATATATATATATATATATAAATGTATTTTAAATTATAATTTAAATATTTTATAATATTTTTTTCTAAAATTAGTTAAATTTAATAATAATTTTTTAAAAATAAAAAATATCAAGTAAAAAAAATATATTTTATTAATGTTAAAAAATTAAAAATAAAAATTAAAAACAGAGAACATCACTTAAATATGAATATTAAAAGGATGAATTATCTTTTTTATATATGTTATAGATATTTGTAACAATATATATAAAAGGGATATCCGTGTTTGATGTCCACTTTTTAACATTACTATATCTGTGATTTTATTTTATTTCTTAAGATTTTAAAACTTCTTAATGACAACACTTTTTTCAAACACAATACTTTATGAATTTGTTTAACATTTTCAACCATTTAATTAACTTCACTTTTCCAATTTCTTACAGCATTGTACATTTATTTTATATTTTATATTCTTACACCATTACTCTCCTGTGATATTATTTTGAATTTTTCTATGTAATCACTTGTCTAACTACTGCCCACAATTTTATGTTGTTCTCAGCATTATTTTGATTTTTAACTACCATGCACCATACATAATAACATAAATCACTCATAACTGAAAAATAAAATAAAAATAAACCAATAAATGTTATATTTCTTTTAATTGCACTAGTACCTTTTCAATTTTGTTGTTTTATTAACCTTTTCTCTATTCTTCATAAATTCTCTCTTTTTTTATTCATGTTTCACTCTTATTATTGGCATTTGTCTTTCTTATATTGCATTTTCATGTTTTTATTTTCACTGTATAATTCTCTCTTGTGTTGTAATTTGGTTTACATATTATTTGGAAATTGACTTTGTTTATTAGATTTAAAAGGATAAAAAAAAATATAATGTGTCAATACATTTATCAATGTCATTTTTTTACTATTATTTTTTGGACATTTTAGGTATTATATTGGTGAATGGTAAGAAAGAACTCAAAACATTCAATACAATCTCACTATCTCCATGTAGTTGTTGATTACTATGTGATTCAAATAAGAAAAAAAGGATGGAATCTCAAATTTATGTTTGAATTTCTATCTCTCAACAATTAATAATCATCAAGTCACTATTTAACCTTAATTGTTTGTTTTTTTGAAAAGAAAAACCATTAATAACTCATATGTCACATGTCACAAGAGATCACATTGAAGATAACAAAGTTGCAGGACATAAATGAAACAAGAAAACAATTAAACAGAAATTTTGACCAGTATCATCTGACAAAAACACCCTAGAAAACCATGATAAAAAAACAATTTAACATTAATGTGCTTCTGCCCATTTTCATATTGGGTAAAGAACATGTTGAAAAACATTAAGAATTATATTTTACAAATCTTTCTTTACAATTGTTATATTTATAAACTATTTTTTCACCTAATTTTTAAATCACATTTTTTTATCTTTTACAAATCATTTTGCATATACATTTGTTTTCTTCTTCATTTTTTATTATTTTTTATAAGAATTATTTATTATGATATATTTTAATATTATCATTATCTATCGTTATATTTCTTATCTTTTGTTTTGTCTAATTAATTTTTTGGTTCCTCTTTCTCACCTCCTAATTTTCTCTATTATTTTATTGTGAAGTTCTTAATTTACTCTATTTTTCGTAATTTAAATTCGAAATCCTGAATTACTATATTTGAAATTCACTTTTTTTCTCAAGTAAAATTAATCTTTGACGTCGTTTTTCTTTCTTTGCTTTGTGTCTTTTTTTTATATATTATTTTGCTTCGTCTAATTTTTTTATATCTTTCTTTAGAATCTATCATAATATTTTATCCTTTTCTTGATATTTTAAATAATATATAAAAAATATATTTCAAATAGTGATAATTTCTTATTATTTTTTACATTTTAAATTTTTCTTTGAATATTAATGATGAATAAATGATTATTTAATATGTTATTTTATACGTAATGCACACATTTGGTAACATAAGTGTACACAATTTTTATTATTACTAGTGAAAACACAGGCGCTGTCATGCTTATATATTTACATTTTTGTTTTGATATATTATAATAATTTTAGGTTTTAATTTAATATGTTTTTTAGTAATACGATACAATATAAATAGGGTTTAATTGGTATATACTGTCAATGTAAAAGATTTTTACACTGACATTAAATCATGATTTTTCATTTATATAACTTTTAAAATAGTAATGAGTAAAGTCAACAAATTTACCATGAATGAAGGGTTATGATTGAATGTCAGTGTAAAAATCTTTACACTGACAGTGTATACCAATTAAACTCATATAAATAATTCACAATGTCATTTTGCTTATAATAATTTTAGTTTAATATGTTTTTGGACCGAGTCAAAGTTAAAAATTATCTCGATGCACTATATATTAACGACGTTTTGTATGTTTTGTAATAAGATATATTAACGATGTCTTAAAAAGATTGATTTATGATAAGGTAGAACTTGTAAAGATGTCTATTTATCAATATCAAAACAGTTATATTTGTGAGAGTGATAGAAGTTATATAATGTTTAGAAGGGTAAAATAATCATGAAGGGTAAAGTCGTATTTTCTTTTTGTTTTTTAAAAATGGTAGAATAGCTATTTTGAAAAATGGACATCAAAAGGAAAATTTCCTTTATTAATAGTATATATAATATAATATTATAATTATTGATTATACATATAGATTATAGATAATATGGTGATTATGTATGTTGGATATAAACGTTTTAAAGTAGTTTTTTTCTTAAAGTTATAAAGTTGATCTAGTGGTAAAGTTCATACATGAGAATATGGAGGAGCTATTTTTAAAAGGTTAGAATCTATCTTTTAACGAAATCGTTTTTCTTAAATAATAAAGTTGATATAGTGACAAAGTTCATAGGAAAATGAGGAAGGTATTTTGAAAAAGGTAGAATCTCTCTTTTTAACAAAGTAGTTTTAAAACAATTTTTTTTTTCTTTTGTAAGATTCTAAAGTTGATTTAGTGACAGAGTTCATACATAGGGAAATGGAGGAGATATTTTGAAAAAGATAAAATCTTTCTTTTAACAAAGTAGTTTTTCTTTCTTTTTTAAAAAGAGTAAAATAAATATTTTGAAAAATCAACATAAAAAAAGAGAATTTTTTTTATTAATAGTATAGATAATATAATATTATAAATTATTGATTATACATATAGATAGTAAGACAAAAACCATGTATGGAGAAAGGAGGAAGAAAAAGTGGTGGATTCAAATTTCCTTTTTAACAAAATAGTTTTTTCTTTTTCTTTTTTAAAGATAGTAGAATAAGTATTTTAAAAAGTAGACATCAAAAGAAAATTTCTCTTTATTAATAATATAGATAAAAAACTTAAAAATAAGTTTGATAATTATATATACATGTATAAATATAAAAATACACAACTATAAAAAAGCACACACACACATTTATAGTATTTATATAGAGCAGATACTGATTGTGTATTTTGGAAAACTATTAAGTTTCTCAACCATGTTTTTAAAACAATTAACTATAAGAAATAGTGTATAAAGTAAATGAAATTAGTTGTTGCAGATATTTTGATTTTCTTTAACTAATTATAACCTAATGAGTGCACATATTTTATCTTGCTTGGAGTTTTTAATATGATATTTGATATCTTTTATGTATTTATATTGCACTTTTAAGTTCGCTATAGTTGAGAAAAAGAAACGATAAATATAAAATATTTGAAAAAATCCTAACAATGACACGATACTTTAAAAAAAATGGTAGTTTATTAAGAGATATTTATGATATAGTGATTTTAGATAGTCATATGATTAAATTTAAGAGTATATACTGTTGACAGTTTAATATATATATATATATATATATATATATATATATATATATATATATAAAATATTATTATTATTATTATTATTTGAACTTTCATTTATTAGATAACTCTTAATCTTTAATATTTTTTTAAAAGATAAAACAATAATTCAAAATGAGCTCTCTTTTATTAAAAAATTGAAAAATACATATTAAGTTGAAAATAATTAAGAAATAAGAACGACACAGGTAAAGTATAAATAAACAATCACAAAAAAAATTGATTAAACATGACTAAAAATAAACCATAAAAATATTTTTAGTCAGAAGAATTTAAAATGGTTAGTTTTAATTAAAAAAATATTAAAAATTAATATTTTTAATTAACAAAATGGTAGATCAGTGTAATCAAGCTGTTGGTATTTTGAAATTTAAAATAGTCAATTTTTGTTAACATAATATTTGGCAATTTTTAAATTTTAAAAAATCAATACTTTTAATTAACATTGAAATATATTTTTGGTGATTAAAAATAAAAACAATGGACATTTTTAAATTTTTCTAATAAAACATTAATTAAAAAGATAGACCTGAAATTTGTTATCCATAACACAAAAGTTGTTCAACAAAAAACCGGGTTAAATATAACTTTTGTTCTTAAAAAATTTTCAGAATTAATAAATTTAAACCTCTACCTTCTTTCTGCTGCTCAGGCCGTGAGGAGGTCATTCTATTGAAATCAAAACCCAAAAAAAAATTCGAGAAAAATATTTTGGAGATGTTCTTATTGAAATGTAAGTCTTCATTGACTATTTTTTTGCTCTTTATTCTAGTTTTAGGGTTGAACTATTTTGTAGTCCTTATTTTCTAAAATATTTTTCTTTGGTTTTCAGGAACAAATGAGTTACAACTTTGAGTGGGTTAATGGAGAAATGGTTAACTTGCATCAACCTAGGTTCAAATCCACATATTTTCTCCATTGCACCAACACAAACACCTTGTCCCTTTCAGCAAGCACACGTCATTACTGCACTACTGCCTCATGTGATTATGGTAGGATTACGCCTTTCTTCTTTAATAGCGTGACATATTACTAAAAAGTGTGTGGAATTCCCAAATTGATTTAGGTTTTTTTAATAGCCCCTTTGTGCAAATTGCCCTCACTCGTCACTCACGTTCATCGTTGAACACCTTCCTTTTTAGCTCGGTGCCCATCTATAGAAGCAAGTGACATCTTGTACAACTCAAAGTCTCAACCTCAAAGGTGTCAAATGGTGTGCAATTGTGGGTGGAACCTTTGTTGGTGACATTGTGGATGTAGGAAAATCTAGGTAAAAGATTTTATAGGTCCGAGTCTTACAGGGTGAGGTAGGGAGTCTTACAGGGTGAGGTAGGGATGATATCACTAGAATTGTTTTTAGATTGCATGTTTTCATATTTTATTTGTAACTCATGTTTTGAAATGGAGCAAATTCAGGTCACAAAGACTAGAGGATGCAATTTTTCAATGGTGTGATCCAATGTTGAACATTAGAGAGAAAAGGATCATTCTTGGTTTGTTCAAGATGGTCGAAGATCTGCAACTATCAAAGTATAGAGACGAAAAAAATTTGAAAGAAATAAGGAAAAGAGAAATGTTACTTGGTGTTGAGTTGATTCTTAGTATAGGAATTATGTTTATTCTTGTTGTTACCATTGTTGTTAAGGGGAGTTGTTGATGTTAGGGTTTATTGGTTTAGTTTAGAGGGATTTCATTGTATGAAAACAATGTGATTTGAGTGTATATATTTTCAAATTTTAATGTTATGAGATGTTTAACTCCAATTTCAATGTCATTGTGGATTTTGTTACTAGCTTGTGATTAGAATTAAAAAGTCCAATTTTAATTTAAGTTACATTCTGCCTTGAATTTGAAGTTTAGTTTCAAATTTGAAATACCATACAAACTAGTGAAAGTCCATTTTGGATTTTAATTATGGTTACAATGTACAACTGCCATGTAAAGAAGTTAGACCATATAAGTTGCTATGTTAGACCAAGGGAAAAAAGTTGTCATATCAAATACCATAGAATACCAATGTGCCATATCAAATACCATAACAAATACTATATCAAAACCATTTTGTCATATCAATTAGCCATTTCACTTGTAAAACAATTTTGTCATAGCAAAAACCATCTAAATCAATTAGCTATTTCACTTAAAATACCAATCTGCAATTTGAAAAACCATTCTGGCATATCAGAACCATATTAGAGCAATGAAAATTAAAGTTAATGTTAATTTGAAGTTGAAATACCAATTTTCCATTTCAAAAATCAGCGTATAAACCAATACTAAATAGCCATTTGCATAAACCGACAAGTGAATCAAATTTTCATTCAATCAGTTAACAATGAGTGACCATTACATCAAGTTCCATGGGATAGCAATCTGTGATGACAGTACAAAAAATCTAACCAAACCAACAACAAAAGTCCTATAACTAGAACATAAGAGACAATACAAAAAGCTCCTTCAAGCATATTAGATCCTGCTTTAAACCCTAAAAAAAAAAGCCTAAACCAACAAATTTACAGAATGACCCTACTAATGGCAAAATGTCCATAATTTCACTAAGTTGTTGATTGTTGTGTTAGTGTAGGTGCAAAATTCCTAATAGATGCAGATGTAGTAGCTCTGACATTACTTCTAGTAACCCTAGTACTGACTTGGTGTGTAGGATTTCTAATAGAATCAGCCACCTTCATTTTCTTGTTTGTGTTGTCCCTGACACTGGTGATTGGTGCAGATGATGACTCGACTTTATTTTTCTTTTTGAAAATTTAAATAAAATGTTAGTAAAGTGACTACACAATGAATTATAGTTAACATTATGTTAATACTTTAATACCTTGTTTCCTCCTTTGGGTATTTTTCTTTTGCAATTGTCTTCACTTTACAAGTTCTAATATTGTTTCCAACTTCACCACATATATAACAAACAATTGAGGTGGACCATCTTCCTAACTGTGTCGTACTATTGGGCTCATTATTTGCCTTGTTTCTAACGTTTTTTAGTTTGTTAGGGGCTTTTCTCATTGATGGTGGCAGAATTGACTCACTTGTATCTTTCCCTATAAGTTTGGTTCATTGCATGACAACACAATGTATGAATATGTTGCCATAATGTATTTTTTCTACCAAAGTAGAAACATAAATCATATGGAACATGTTAAATCACTTACATAAATGATTGGAAGTAACTAACTTGTAGAAGTTTTCTACATATTCTTCAACGTTTTTGTTAGTGTACCATATGCACGTTATGACATGGAAGCAGGATATACGACTAATATCCCACTTGATACAACTACAAGTTCTTTGCTTCAAGTCCACCATATACTTAGTACAGTCCCTAGACACCTCAAATAGGAACATGTCATCATCACCATCCCATTTTGGATTCCAGTACTATGATTCTTTCTTATTTTTGTCTACAATTGGCTGTATTTTAGGCCATGTGAGCTATTCATACCTCTGCATTAAATCCCTTAAGTTGACAATCCTCTTTGTGATGTAAAACTTGACCCCTTCTAACAGTGTAATTATTAGCTTGTCCCTATATTCCATAATTGCTCTCTTAAATCCCTCACACATATTATTCACCTGAAGCTCACATTTGGTGTCTACAGAGTAGGCATAGCGTGTCCAAGTTGAATGAATTTGTTTTCTTCAAATCCTCCCAAGCATCATGATTGAAATTTTTGAGATTCTACATTGCTTTATCAAAATCAAGAAAGATGGTTGCTCTTGCAGTTGCCTATAACAATTCCTTCAACTGTCTACCTAGAAACTTTTTCCTCTAGTTCCAATACAGATGCCTAATTCACTCGATGTTGGACATTATCTCCATATAATTCCCCCAATGTTTGTAATAAACCATGCAACATAGCCAAAACATGTAAAAAGTTGTTATTGAACATCTGTACAAATGAATTAAGAAGATTTAAGGTACCTTTTGCTGGTCTGAAATGTATGCCCATGATGCATCTTTCACTCCATCCAAATTAGATGATAGCAACTCCAAAAATCATCTCCAAGAATCTTCACATTCAGCCTCTACAACAACATAAAAAATGGTATCATTTGATTATTCCCATCTGATGCATACCTCCCTTGATCTTTTTCCTTGAGGTTCCAAGCACCATGAAATGGATGATGGAGGGGAAAGAAAATGGAGGTGGGGCGCCACTCTCAAAGAGAGATAAGCCAAACTGTTTAGGTTTGCCACAAGGGAAGGAACCCTTGATAAAAACCAACTAGGAAGAGGTTCCTCAAGAGAGAGGATCCTCAAGACCTTTTACTAAGAATGTGCTCACAAAGAGACTATTTTCATTCAACTTCAAAGGTGAAATTTTACAATGAGGGGGAATGAGTATATATAGCCCAATGGGAGAGCTTGGGCACACTTTTCTAGGCAATGTGGGACTTGGGCTTAATTAGGATTAAAACTAATTAACCCAAGTCTTAGGCCTTAAGTGAGACACCTAAGTTCACCCCCTATGGGTGCAATTAGCATATCTTAATGTGAATGGGCTAGCCCAAAATCATGTCTTAACTTATGCACCCATTATAAGCTTACTCCTCCTTTTTAACTAAAGACACCTATACCTTATAAACTAAGAAGATGGCCGGAAATACATGACCTTAAGGGAATTAAAAATACTTTCCTATTTATCTAATTAAAATAAAATATTTACAAGCTAAAAATAATGAAGACTATGGCTTCAAATCTTCAATGAGCTTTCGTCCATGCCATGCCTTCCTTGAGTCCTCCTAGCCATGATGCATGCTAGGTGAGATTGCATCATCTCCTCTCCCTTAGAGAGGATTTGACCTCAAATCCTGAGGTCTTTCTTTCGTTTTTTCAAAGTCTGCAAAAAAATAAGGAAAGCAGTAAGTATATGCAGACAAGTGATTTTGGGGGAAGTGAGAGGTCTATAAGGAGGCCTCTTAAGAATCGGGTAGTGGAGGTTGGCACTAAAGTTTGAAAATATTTTAGTGTGCATATGCCTCCACACAACAGCTCCCCATCCTCCTCCAATTGCACTAGATACTAGCCTCAAAGGTTTTGAAATAGTTGGCGAGACTAGTCTAAGTGGAATGGAGCACTCATCATGTTGGATTTGAGAGTGTGGATCAAGGTGCTCAAAAGATATAGGCACATCCTCAAATTCAACTTATTCTTTTTGTAAGAGTTGGCAGGAAAATTTTTCTATGTAGAGAACCTCCTTTGAAGGCAAAGGCGGATCTTCCTTAGACTCGTTCTTCCTATTAACAACCTTATTTTCATTTTTATCCCTTTCTCTCTTAAGCTTCATGATCCTTCTATCCTCCATAACCTCGGTAGGGGTAAGAGGAAGTAAGGTGATCTTTTTCCCTTTATGAGAGAGAGTGATTTTATTAGTGAGGCCATTGTGCAAAGTTTCCTTATCATGTTGCCATGGCCTTCCCAGCAACATGTGACTAGCTTCCATAGGGACTACATCACATAACACTTTGTCGTGATATTTCCCTATGAAGAAGCTAATCTCCACTTGCTCTCTTACTACTACACCATCTTCATAATTAAGTCCATGCAAAGAATAAGGTGAAGGATGAGGAGTAGTAGCAAGTGATAGCTTTTCCACCACCCTCGTGCTACAAAAATTACAACATGATCCACCATCCACAATAAGAGAACAAGTTTTGCCCAAAATTTTGCATCTTGTTTGAAAAACATTCTCTCTTTGTGTTTGGGTTTCCTTACAAGGATGGCTTCCAAGAAGTTGTTTCACTTTGAAGAGATCATCACATGAATGAGTACCCTTTTCATTTGATGTTCCCTTTAAAGTCCTTTTTCTTTTGGGGCAAAACAAAGCAATATGCCCTTTTTCTAAACACTTAAAACATTTAGGACTTCGAAAACGAGTGATCGAACTAGTGGTAGGGGTGTCACTCATACTCAAGGGTTTTCTCTCAATATGCTTTCTTTTGGATGACTCTCTTTTGGGTTTAATTATAGAAGGGTTTGTCTTTTTCTTAGGATGCCTCTTAGGGTTTTCCTTCTTACTAGAAGAAGCATGAATGTCATGGGTTATTTTAGGCTCCTCTAAGTCTCTATAATGTGTGTAAATGTTACCACAAGAGCTCTTATAGGCATCTCTCTCTTTTTGTATCTTCATTTCCTCCCTTCTTTCTAACTTATTTTGTTCCTTTTCTCTCTTTTCCAATTCTTTCTTCTCTTTTTCTCTCCTTTCTCTTCTCTCTTTTCTCTCTAACTCTTTTCTTTTGTTTTCTTCTTTTTCTCTTTCTTTTTCTCTTTTCTCTTTTTCTCTTCTCTCTTCTCTTTCTTTTTCTCTTGCTTCTCTTTCTTTCTTTTCATTTTCCCTACTCTCTATTTGTCTCTGTTTTTCTCTTCTTTCTTTTCTTTCTTGTCTCTCCTTTTCGTTTTGTTCTTTCTCTCTTCTCTCCTCTCTATCTAGTTCCTCTTGTTCTCTTTTCCTCATCTCTCTTTGTTTTCTCTCATTTTTCCAAAATTCCCTACGTTGTTTTTCTATTATTTCCCAATCAATAGAGTATGGATATGTGGGCAAGGTTGGTTTATCACTTTTCTCATTCTTTTCTTTTATTCTATTCTCACATTCTTCTCCTTTATTTTCCCTAGTTTCATTACTACTCCTAACACTCCTAGAAGTGTGTGAAAACATGTCAAAGTGTAAGGCCTAGGGAACTAATATGCAAAACACTCCTCTCTTTTTTGTTTTCTCCTAAAGTGTTAAGAGTCTTTGGAACTCTAACACTTTCTAAAACGTTGAAAACAAATAAAGAAATTTAAAGCAAAGTTAAAGGATTCTAACGTGCTCCTAAGTATGAATAAGGGGTACCAATTCCTTATCCATACTAAAATGAGAAACTAAGGTTTATTACACACAAAAGAGGTGACCCTTATGGGCATCCAATACGTCTAATTAAAATGTCCTTTGAAAATACACCCAAATTAAACAAAGAAAATTAAAAGTAGTTGAATGTAGCTCCTTTCTTCAAGTACTCCTCACCAAGTGTATCACTCTAGTCTTGGCCTCCTTTTCAAGTCTCCTCTTCATTGGTTTTAAATCAACACTTCCTAAGGATGCTACCAATGTGAAAATTTCAATATTTTGGCTACCTACCAAGAGAAAACAAGCGCCCAAGCAAGAGACCAAGGGAAGTAGAATTTGAAAGCAAAAAGCAATAAAAAGCACTTAACAAGAATAGGAACACATCCAAGTGGAAAGAATTTATTTGACAAACACAAAGAAAGCCAATAAGGACAAGCAAGAAATAAAAGGTGTAGAAAGAAAGGTGGCACACAAAAAAAAATTCCTAGAATGGGCCTCAAATAGAATTGGACTTAAAACAAAAAAGACTCAACAAATTCAATGATTTGCACAATTGTAAAGCAAGGTGGCTAAATCATAGTCAAATAAATTCAAGCAAATTTCAATAAAATTTAACACTCCTTTGAATTTTTTAATAATTTTGAGGTGCACTAATTTTTATTTTATTTTTTTGTACTCTTTTTACTTGTTTTTAGCACTTTTTACTAACTCTTTTTTTTTTTTTTACTTATTTTACACTTTTGATTTCTTTTCTTCTTCTTTTTTTTTTTGAAACAATTTTGCTACACCTCTTAACACATTTTGTAGCAAATATAGTGAGGAGTCAAAGAATCATAAATGCTTGAACAAAGGATAGGAAATGGCCACCATAATTGATATACAAAAGTGCAAAATTAAGAAACAAAGCAACCTAATATGAACTAGTAATTTTACGTGATAAAAAATAAATGGCACAAGGAGAGTTTTATGGAAGTTGAGGACAACTTGATTACTCAATAATCAGCCCAATCATACCCAACATGCCTCTCAAAGCCAATCAACAAAAATCACCACAAAAACTAGCACAAAATTAAGATACTAAAATTATTGAACAAGTGAATGAAATTTAGAAGAAATTGAGCATTAATTTTTTTGAAGATTTTTTTTTTAAGAACATGCTAAGATCTAAATAGCATGTGAGACTTTAAGGACATGAGATCAGGACTAAGCCTCTTTGATGCTCAATTTCCAATAGAGAAATAACACACTTTTATGGTAAAAATAAAAAGGCAAAACTATGTAGAATTAAGAGACAATAAAAGGGCTACAACATGACCAACTAAGACACAACTTGGAAGATTAAAAACTGAAATTAAATGACTCAAAATAACCAGAAATATATGCCCAAACAGAGAACAAAGGGCTGAAAAAATAGAAAAATAGGTGCAGGAAAATAGAATTAAAAATTCAAATAAGAAGAACAACGTGCATCCAAAGATCAAGACCACAATGTGTGGCTTCCTTCACAAATTTTGTGAAGTCATTACAATGATCTTCTTAGGATTTGCACAAGAATAAGGAAAAAATAAAAAGCTGGGCAGAAAATTAAAGAAACAATCCTAAAGGAAACATATAAAGATTCAATGGAAAAGAACAAGATAAATTGAATCTAAAAAGCAATAAAAACTAGAAAATAAATTGCATAAAATGAAAACTACAAAAAAAAACATAAACTAACAATACATAAAAGGAATTAAATGACAAGAATCAAAGGCTGGAAAAAATAAAGGAAAAAGCAAGAACTCTAAGAAGAAAAGATGAAAAAAATTAAAGAAAATTAAGACTAGAAAAAAACCTCATGGAGTTGGCTCTGATACCAAATGATGCATACCTCCCTTGATCTTTTTCCTTGAGGTTCCAAGCACCATGAAATGGATGATGGAGGGGAAAGAAAATGGAGGTGGGGCGCCACTCTCAAAGAGAGATAAGCCAAAGTGTTTAGGTTTGCCACAAGGGAAGGAACCCTTGATAAAAACCAACCAGGAAGAGGTTCCTCAAGAGAGAGGATCCTCAAGACCTTTTACTAAGAATGTGCTCACAAAGAGACTATTTTCATTCAACTTCAAAGGTGAAATTTTACAATGAGGGGGAATGAGTATATATAGCCCAATGGGAGAGCTTGGGCACACTTTTCTAGGCAATGTGGGACTTGGGCTTAATTAGGATTAAAACTAATTAACCCAAGTCTTAGGCCTTAAGTGAGGCACCTAAGTTCACCCCCTATGGGTGCAATTAGCATATCTTAATGTGAATGGGCTAGCCCAAAATCATGTCTTAACTTATGCACCCATTATAAGCTTACTCCTCCTTTTTAACTAAAGACACCTATACCTTATAAACTAAGAAGATGGCCGGAAATACATGACCTTAAGGGAATTAAAAATACTTTCCTATTTATCTAATTAAAATAAAATATTTACAAGCTAAAAATAATGAAGACTATGGCTTCGAATCTTCAATGAGCTTTCATCCATGCCATGCCTTCCTTGAGTCCTCCTAGCCATGATGCATGCTAGGTGAGATTGCATCATCTGTACAAATGAATTAAGAAGATTTAAGGTACCTTTTGCTGGTCTGAAATGTATGCCCATAATGCATCTTTCACTCCATCCAAATTAGATGATAGCAACTCCAAAAATCATCTCCAAGAATCTTCACATTCAGCCTCTACAACAACATAAAAAATGGTATCATTTGATTATTCCCATCCTTCCAAACTGCACTCACCAAATGGCTTCCATACTTACCCTTTAGGAAACACCCATTAAGCCTAATTGAGGGTCCACTTTTCTTGTGTAAGTGTCACAAAAGCACTTGTCTTTATGTCAAGAGTGCCCCTCTAGAAAGGAACAAATCTTTTTGCTAACTATTCTCTTTTTGCTTGTGTGTTGCATGGAGTCCTAAACAAATGTGGTCATTCAAAAAACTCACCATTTGTGAATACTGACTTTGGTTGGACTGACATACTTTTAGATGAAATAGGCAGCCCTTAACACAATTAATAACTACCCCTTTTTGAAAACTTTTCTTAAACCTTAGATTTTTGTTAGTGACCATGGTAAATATCTTCACAACCTCTATTATGTCTTTTTTGCTTCTGAACAAGAAGCCAAGTTCAAAGTGAGTATCATTATCATCTCGAGATTTTCTAAATTTTGGATATTTAAATTTTTATGTACCCTTCTCATTACTCCTAACAGGTGTATCAAACTCATCTAAAAAACCATCCTTATCTACAAATTCTAGAATTAATGGTTCATCTTCACTGTTACCATCTTCATCATCATCAAGGTTTGCAAAAGTTTTACTTGGCAGAACTTAAGTCTAATCCCAATCCTCCTCATGTTCGCAGTCTTTAATAGGTGAATCATCATTGTTCCCCTATTCATATTCATCTATTACTGATACATTTTCCATTGCAGGACCAATTTATTGTGCACCAACATTTTTAGCACTACTTTGTTGTGCAACAAAATTATGTTGACCTTTTTCTTATGCACCCAAATTTTCAGGCCAACATTTTGCTTTACAAAACTTAAATCATGTGCAACCAAATTTTGATCACCAGTTCTCTTTGCATCTACATGTGGATAACTACTTTCCCTTACAACAGGTTCACTTACACATACAGATAAATTTTCTCATTCAATGCTACTACTTTCAGCCAAATTCTCATCTATAGTAGCATCATCATCATCCAAATCAACCACACTATAGGCATTTATTGTCTATAAGAGGGAGGTCAATAATATGCTCAACAAATAAATCAATTATTTCATGACCTTTGGCATCCTCTAATAACTTCAATACATCTTTGTCAAACTTTATGGAAGTAGTCCACAGGTAATACTTAAGTCAGAGTGTCTATACCATAAAGCTATGAGATTAGCATAGGCAAAACCTCTTATCAGTTAGCAGATATCCATGTAGGACATCACGTCCACATCTCATTCCCATTCTTTTAGACTTGACATCTCATTTAGATATTCGGTTTTGGGATTATCAACCATGGTACCATCATGATGTATGTTAAACTTGATTCTATGAACATCAGTTGACCTGTAAATAAATTAGCCTAAATTAATATATAATAATGTTTAAACATAGAACAAAACAACTTCAATGGCCACTATTTAATTTCCATCTAGCTGACCCTATTTTACACCAATCAATAGTAAAATAAATGACAAATCAAGTAAAGTGTCAACACGTGAAACTTTCCCTTAACCCTAGACACTTTTATTATTCTACAACAAGTACAAAAAATCTCCTCTAGGACTAAGTTTGGACTTTTTCTGAGTAAGAAAACGATCTTGTCTCAGGTGAAGCCACACCTAGTCCCTTTCATTGAAGATAAAATTCTTCCTTCCTCGATTAGTTGAGGCAGCATACCCTTTAGATTACTGTTCAATATTAGCTTTGACCCTTTCATGTAATTTTTTTTATAAAATCTTCTCTTGCCTCCTCATCTTTATGAAAATGAGAAAGGAAGAAAGGTAAGAGATCCAAAGGAGTAAAAGGGTTGAAGCCATAGACAATTTCAAAAGGGGAGTGCTTGGTAGTCCTTTGAACCACCCAATTATATGAAAACTCTGTGGGGAAGTTATTCATCACAAGACTTATGGTTGCCTTAAAGGAGTGCCTGCAAATTTTGTTGGTGGTAATTATGATGGCGGATCTTCTGGAGCTCTAGCACACTTTGCAGCTGAAGAGGCATTAGGGGCACAATTTCAAAGTGAAGATTTTGACACAAACTTGGATAGAGTCATGAGAAGGGATTGATATCCCTTTCTTCTAAGCTTCTCGAAAACACGATTTTATTATTTTATGTTATTTATAGCATTCTGCTTTTATTTTATGCTAGTTTGATTATTTTACTTTGTTTGGTTATTTTTAGTATTTTAGTTTGATATTTCATTGTAGTTGTTTTTGCTAATTATTGATAATGATTTAACTGCAGACTTGTTGAGGAATTATTAAAAAAAAAACCTTTAACAATGAAAACTTTTTGGGTGTACATAGATAGTTGACGAATTTTTTATAATCATTGAAGAATTTTTCTTGATGTTAGTTGAAAAGAAATTAGATTCTAATAAGTGTTTTAAGTTTAGAACAACATGAATAAATTGAGCAAGGATTTGAAAATGAAAGACTGGGGTTTAATCCATAATTCAAATAGATTTAAGATGTTGGTGCATGACAATGAAAAAAGACAAACAATTGGGTCAATGACTGATAGAATTAAGGAATTAAACCCACAAAACCTAGTGAGTGTGTGAAGCCTTATACAGTTAGAGAGTTCTACTGATTATTTGATAGTTGATTTTGCTTGAATTTCTGTCTGTTTCCATCACTTAAGAAAACATGAAAATGACTAAGGCATATTTTTATAGTTTTAATATTTTGAAAAACATAGTGCCAAATAGCCAACCTATACATAATATGTCAACTTTCTTTTGGTAACCCATTTGAGCTGGATTTTTTTTATTGCACTGTAGGCTTAAAATGCAGTATATATACTCCTACCTTGATTACATACTTAGGGAAAGAGAGTATAGATGCATTTTATTCAAATGATATAGGAGTTGGTTGATTTTTGTGCTACTGTAAAAGTTGTGAAAAGACTATATAATTCATTCTTCTAGAAATATGTACATATAAAAAAAAAGAAAGAAAGAAAAAAAGAAAAGAAATGAATTAAAGAAAAAGAAAAGTTGTAAATTGAGGAATCCAAGAGTTAGCAGATGGAGAGTACAAATAAATATATGTCTAAAATGTAGATATGCTCTCTTTATTTTTAAATGTGTATTTAATATCTAGAAAAACCAATATTCTTGGAGCCCAACCTCGTTACAACCTGAAAAAGACCTTAGGCTTCATGTTTACTATGTGTTTGTAATTTGATTGGAAATGAAAGGTAATTTTGATTTGTTCAAAATCAGTGGAAATTGAAAGAAACACTCACCTGTGAGAGATTAAGAGAGAAATTCCTTGATCAGAATATCAGTTCATTTTTACAGTTGTGTCTTTTGGAAATTGATTGCACTGATATCCTGTTTTAGTTGAGTTTAGAGGCACAATGTATTTCTGCTTTGATCTATTGTTCTAAGTGAAGGTTGTCTTGATGATTGAACAATAGGATTGTCTTGCGTTTCAAACAATCATTTTTAATAATTGAGACTAGAATACTTGATTTTGGATTCAATTACTTTGCTTGAGGACAAACAAGATTCTAGGTTGGGGGAAGTTGATAAGTGTCAACTGTTATTAAATTTTCATATAGAATTTTGACAGTTTTTTATTCTAATTGTATTCATTAGATGTCAATTGTCCCTAATTGAAGAATTATTGATCCCATTTTTGTATCATTTTTTAGGTAATAAAAGATGGAAGAAGGAAAAGATTGAAAGAATTATAAAGAAATGAAAAAGAAATAGAATCTGCCACATTCTCGCTCAAGCTAATGATTTCTCACTTGAGCGAGGTTTATCCAGAGAAGGGAGGTTCATCAGGGCATTCTCGCTCAAGCGAGATAATTTTAGCTTGAGCGAAATTCTCGCTTAAGCAAGATCATTTTCGCTTAAGCGAGAATTGTCCCGAGAGCAATGTAGTTTCAGGGGCATTCTAGCTCAAGCGAAAAATATCTCACTTGAGTGAGATAACCTTTCTTCAAGTTGAAGTACTCTTCTCACTTGAGCGAGAATCAGCTAGCTCAAGCGAAAAATCACTTATAAAAGGTCCAAAAGGAGAAATGAAGGGGGGAGCACAAGTTTACGGGAAGAAAAACAGAGGACCTCGAGTAGAGAGTTAGAACGAAGAGCTGCGAAAGCCATTTTCTTCAATTCTTCTCCATTCCTGATTGTGTAATGGCTACCATGAATAGCTAATCTCCTTTTTGGGATTGAGTATAATTGATTCGAACTCAGATGTATTCTGGTGATATTTATATATAGTAATTCTGTTTTCATTTGATATTGATATTTTGTTCTGTTTTTAATGCTTGATTCTTTGTGATTAATAGATTTTTTAATTTGATTTTTAGAATTAACTGGAAAGTATTTCTGGAAATCTACTCTAAATGAAATTACTCGATATGTTGCATTACTAGGAATAGATTTCAATATATCGATTGCTTTATAACATCTGATCGTAATGTTGGTTAATTTGTTAAATATTTGAGGAATTAATATTTAAGAGATTTTTCTTATGCATTTTATAATTGAGGGATCAATATAAATTATTTTTGCATGTTGCATCAATATCAATTGTTTTGAATGCTATATCTATTTATTAATCCAGAATACAAATGAGTGAGATAGATGAAATTCAATCCTAGTTTCTCCCAGTGAATTATCTTTATCACATTTATCCTGTTACTCTTATTATATGCTTTAATTTATCTTACTACATTCCAGCATGACTAAATCCATTACTATGTATATATACTTAGTGAGCATTATAACTTTAAATTTTAATTGAAATCGTTCCTTGTGGGATCGACACTTTTACTTATAAAACTATTATACTACAATTGATTTTAGTATGCTTGCTAGAGATTAACAAGCCCACCTTCATGACTCTCTTTTGTGAGAAATTTCTTAATAGATCCTTAGGGTACACAAAGCTTGCTACCTTTGTATTGATACCCTTCACTGATGAAGAATCTATCAAGTGTCTTAGATGCATAGGCTGCAAAAACATGGCATGTACGTCATCAAACCCCAAAATGTTAGCATTGAGGGTGGTATAAAGAGATTGACGCCTAGACAAAGCATCTGCCATCACATTATGTTTTCCTTTTTTGTATTTAATGACATAAGTAAAGAATTCAAAGTATTCCACCCATTTTGCATGCCTTTTATTCAACTTGCCTTGACACTTAGATATTTAAGTGACTCATGATCACTGTGAATGACAAACTCTTTAGGAGCAAGATAATGCTCCCAAGTCTAAAAGGTTCTTATTATGGTATAAAACTCCTTGTCATAGGTAGGGTAATTGCTAGGGACACCATTGAGTTTTTCACTTAAGTAGGCAATAGGATGCCAACCTTACAACAGAACAACTCCCACACCCATACTAGAGGCATCATATTTAAGTCAAAAGTCTTTGTGAAGTCATCTAATGTTAGGACTAGTGCATTAGTGAGTTTTTGCTTGATAAGAAAAAATGCTTACTCTTGTTTATCACCCCAAAGGAATGGAACTTCCTTCTTCATCAACTCATTTATTGGTGCAAAACTATGGAGAAGTTAGGCACAAAGAACCTATAGAATCCACGGAGACCATGAAAGCTCTTGATCTCTGTCATACTTTTTGGGGTGGGTTATTCTTGGATGGCCTTGACTTTTTCGGGATCCACATGGACCCTTGTTTGCTAATTACAAATCCTAAAAATACCATACTCTATACACAAAAGAAAATTTTTCAAGATTTCCAAATAGGTGGTTTGCCCTAAGAATGCAAAAAACTTGTCTAAGATGTCCTAAATGATCATCTAGACTCCTATTGTAAACTAAGATGTCATCAAAATAAACTACACAAAACCTACTTAAACAATCCCTCAGAACATGGTTCATAAGTTGCATGAAAGTGCTAGGGGCATTGGTAAGCCAAAAGGCATAACCCATCATTGATAAAGACCAAATTTAATCTTAAAAACGGTTTTCCACTCATCACTCTCTTTAATCCTAATTTGGTGATAACCACTTCTAAGATCTATTTTTTGAAAAAATTTTAGCCTCATGCAGTTCATCTAATATATCATCCAGTCTATGGATTGGGTGCTTGTATTTAATAGTGATGTTATTGATTGCACAATAATCCATACACATCCTCCATTGGACATTCTTCTTGGGAGCCAACAAGACATGCACAATACAAGGGCTAAGGCTCTTTTGAATCCAACCTTTCTCCAATAGTTCTTGGACTTGAGATTTTATCTCTTTAGTTTCCATGGGGTTGGTCCTACAGGCAGGTTTATTGGGTAGGCTAGCCCTATGAACCAAATCAATTTGGTGCTCTATACTGATGCAATCCCACCTAGTATGCATCATGGCTAGGAGGATTCAAGGAAGGCATGACATGGATGAAAGCTCATTGAAGATTCGAAGCCATAGTTTTCATTATTTTTAGCTTGTAAATATTTTATTTTAATTAGCTAAATAGGAGAGTATTTTTAATTCCCTTAAGGCCATGTATTTTCAGCTATCTTCTTAGTTTATAAGGTATAGGTGTCTTTAGTTAACAAGGAGGAGTAAGCTTAGAATGGGTGCATAAATCAAGACATGATTTTGGGCTAGCCCATTCACATTAGGAGATGCCAATTGCACCCATGAGGGGTGAACTTAGGTGCCTCACTTAAGGCCTAAGACTTGGGTTAATTAGTCTTAATCCTAATTAAGTCCAAGTCCCACATTGCCTAGAAAAGTGTGTCCAAGCTCTCCTATTGGGCTATATATACTCATTCCCCTTCATTGTAAAATTTCACCTTTGAAGTTGAATGAAAATAGTCTCTTTGTGAGCACATTCTTAGTAAAAGATTTTGAGAATCTTGTCTTTTGAGGAACCTCTTCTTAGTTGGTTTTTATCAAGGGTTCATTCCCTTGTGGTAAACCTAAACACTTTGGCTTATCTCTCTTTGAGACTGGCGTCCCACCTCCATTTTCTTTCCCCTCCATCATCCATTTTATAGTGCTTGGAACCTCAAGGAGAAAGATCAAGGGGAGTGCAAAAGCTTTTTGCATCATATACCCCTAACAAGAGGAAGTCCTTTGGGAACTTCACTAGGGAATACATCACTAAATTCAGTCAAAAGTGTTTTAACCCCTCAGATAGAATCTTTACCCCAATCTCTATGGCAGTGCTAGAGAAAGATGTAGACTCTATATCAGAAATGGAAGATGTCTCTTTATAAAGGAAGAGATAGAAAGGTTTGTTAGTTAGAAGAACCTCTTTTAAACCCAATTTAGTAACAAATAGACTTTCCTTACTAACAACCTTCTTGGAAGGGGCATCACCTTCCAACTCCCTCTCCTTACCTCTTTCAAGCTTTAGGGGTGAAACTTTTTTTTTATGATGTTTTTTTCCTCTTATGTTCTTCATCTCTCTTGTTTTTCATGATGAGTTGATCTTCAGCCACTTGGGTAGGGGTTAGAGGATACAACTTAATCCTTTTATCCAAATGAGTGAAGACAATTTGATTGGTATGACCATTATGGATGACTTTCTTATCATATTGTCATAGTCTACCCAACAAGATATGGCTAGCGTTCATGAGGACGATATCACATAGAATTTCGTCAGAATAAGTTCTTATGGTGATTGGAACCTTAAGTTGCTCATTGACTACCATTTCCCCTTGCTCATTGAGCCACTAAAGTTTGTAAGGTTTTGAATGGGGAAATGGAGTCAAAGCCAACTTGTCAATCAACCAGGAGCTATAGTAGTTACAACATGATCCACTGTCTATAATGAGAGAACATAATTTTTTGTTGACTTTACATATAGTATGGAATATGTTCTCCCTTTGAAATTGTGTCAGCTCCAAAGGTTGGTTCCAAGAAGCCTTTTGATCATCAAGAGGTCACCGTCATATGCATAAACATCCTCACAGTCAGATGATTTATGATCCCCTTCTTCCCATTCTCACTAGAGGAGGAAGGTGAACTACTCTCATTACTATAAATATCTAGGCCCCTCATAATCATGGTCTTTTTATTGGGGCACTGAGAAGCAATGTTTCCTCTCCCTAAACACATAAAGCATTTTATACTGCTATGTCTTTCTTGAGAGCTATTAGTAGGGGGTTTCTTTTCTATATGTGATGCTTTATACTTTTTGTTATACTTGGGTTGGGTCTCTCTTTAGGGAAACTCTTGGAAGAATTTCCCTTGAGTGGGTCCCTCTTGGTATAGGGTTGAGAATCTTTTTTCATTCCTTTTCTTTTAATTTGATTTTCATCCCTTATACAAAGTTGGGCGAACTCATCCAGACTTAAGTATGAGAAGAGTTCCACTTTGTCTCTTATTTCTGGATTCAACCCACACAAGAACCTAGCCATGGTGGCATTGGGTTCTTCTTTAATATTCACCCTATAATAAGAGGAGTTCCATTTTTTTTCTATACTCCTTGATGCTTAGGTTTTGTTGTCTTTAGCCTTTGAAGTTTATCCAAAAGATCTCTCTCGAAATAAGAGGGAATATGTCTTCTCCTAATAACACTAATTAATTCATTCCAATATTTTATTTCATGCATATGAGTTCGGGCTTTTTCTTTGCATAATTTATGCCACTAATGAAGGGCATGCCCTTAGAAGCCAAGGGAAGCCAAAAGAACCTTACGCTCTTCCCTATCTTATAACATTAGAAGAGTTATTCAACCTTGACTTCTCAGTCAAGGAATACTTCCATATCTTCCCTCCCATGGAAAAGGGGAAGGTCCACTTTTGGATCCTTAGGAGGGGGCATGTTGTCATGCATGGAGGTATGGGAATGATGGCTTCTTCTATGCCTCTCTTCATAGTAATCTTCTTCATTCTCAGATCTCACTCTAGAAGAAGACCCTATAACTACTCCCTTCATCTTTTTATCCCATGTTCCTCCGTCTTCTCTTTTTCTTCTGTCTTACTCATCCCTCCTTTTCTCCTTTTCTTTTTCTTCTTTTCTCTCTCTTTTCTTCCTCTTTTTGTTTTTTTCTTTCTCTCCTATCTTCCTATATGTCTCTTATTCTTATTCATGCTTTTTCTTTCTCTCTTTTTCTTTCTTCTCTCCTTGCTTCCTCTCCCTTCATCCACTCTTTAAATTCCATAGTCAAGTTTTCAAGAGAGTTATTCTTAGAATTTATTCTTTGGTTAACGCTCTTGTTAGAAGATATGCTAGTGTGTGAATGTTGAGACATAGTAGGAACTCCTAAAATTCCTAGGGTTAGGCTGAACAACAAAAACCCTCCTCTCTTTTAGTTTTCTCTTCCTAATAAGCCAAATGAGTCTTTGGAACTCAAGCCTAACTACACGAATTAAGCAAGTAAAAGAATCAAAAGTTTTAAAGAGTGTAGGGATTCTAAAACATGCTCTTAGAAATAATGGATGTTGAGGTACCAATTCCTCTTTTCCACCTTATTTTCGAGAATCCAAAAGTAATTAATGAGCTATTACAATCAAATGAAGTGATCCCTTAAGGTATCAACACACCTAAAAGGAATATAATTCAAATAATAAAAGAAATTGCTTAGGTCTTGAAGTCTACTTGCTCAAGCAATCTCACGCCCTATCTATCCTCCCTTGATCCTATTCTTGTGCCTTTGTTCAACTCTTCCTAAGACACCACCGTTGTAGTAAGCTTCATTTCAAGCTCTTCACTCTAAGGGAACCTTTTTCCTCAAGCAAATTCCAAAGAAAGATGTGAATAGAAGCAATAAGAAAAGCAAGAAAAGGATCACATTCAAAGGGCACTTATCCAAGTGGATAGAAGAATTTTGTTGACAAGACTAGAAAGATTAAGAAACAAGACAAACTAAAATTAAAGTATAGAAAGAAGTAGACACACAAAAGGGTCCTGGAATGGCACTAGAAGAAAGTACAACTACCAAAATTCAAATCACTTCAGGGAATGCATTTTGAACACAAAATAGCGTAAGCAATTTTAAGATAACACACCTTACTACTTTCTTGTTTTTTATGGACCAAGTTAAGCACATCTGACTTTTTTTTTATAATTTTGCCTTTGAATATTTTTATTGTTCTTTGTTTTTTTTTTAATTTTTAACTTATTTTTCTTTTCATTTTTTTATACTAAACTTTAGATGCACTTAACTACTAAAAATTTTTTTACAACTTGATTTATAAACAAGCTAGTAGGCATGTTATACTAGGTTAAATGCACCAAAACAACTTACAATTTATGCAAACCAAGAAGTGTTAGTAACCTTTCAAAATGGCCTAAAATTTAGAAGTGATCAAGAGTGCTTTTAGGATAATGTTTTATGTCAAATTTTGGATCAATTTGATGACTCAAAAATGGTCCAATATTTACACCAAAACTCAAAATAATAGCACACACTTCACTTAATAGGCACAATACAAAAGGATACTAAAAATTGAAAACAAATTCAAGAAAGTAAGAAGAGGAAATTGAGCTAAAATTTGAAAAAATATTTTGAGATTATGCTTGATCTAAAAGCACAACAAATCTTAAGAGATTTAGACTAGAGGTTAACCTCTAAGAAGCTCAATTCCAAGAGTGTTTTAGAAGCTTTTTGTGAAAGATCAAAGAGGTTAAACCTAAGAGAATTTTAACATGACATTATAAGGAATGAACATGACTAACTTTTGAAAAATACACAAGATTATAAACCTCAAAAATTACCTACAAACAAGACAAATAACAGAGTAAGGTCATGCACTTGGATTAGCCAAAATTGAGCACCACTAGGCTGTGGTTTTGCACACAACGATGTGGGTTTTGAATGACTCAATTTCTTAGGCACCTAACCCATCACAAAAAACACAAAATAGGCTATAAATTCAAGATGAACGAGATCCTAAACGCAACAATGATGCAATGACAAGAACTATAAAATTGCATCGAACAAAACAAGATTGGAAGTGCAAGAAATTTAGCACCAAACTACTAAACAACATACAATCAAGACATGAAGGAAAATTGCTAAACAACTCAATCCAACCGAACAAAAGCTAGTATGAAGGTAGAACAAGATGAAGAACACAAAATTAGAGCAAAGGAAAGTAGGAACCATGACCTTAGAAGGAGTGTGCTCTAATCACCACATGATGCATCCTCTCTTAGGTGTTATGCTTCCCAAGATCTCCTCCTTTAAAAACCAAAGAAGAAGTGGTTCCGTGGAAGAGGATTGGA
Organism: Psophocarpus tetragonolobus; assembly: GCA_037954015.1. NCBI lineage: Eukaryota > Viridiplantae > Streptophyta > Magnoliopsida > Fabales > Fabaceae > Psophocarpus > Psophocarpus tetragonolobus. The sequence goes on along the minus strand of CM075692.1, from coordinate 324,012 downwards.
ATGGAAATGGAGGCGCCACAAATAGTTTGATAAGCTTTGAAGTGAAAGTGTTTGCCACAAAGGAAGAAACCCCTGATAAAAACATAATAATACTCTCAAAAAGAAGAGAAAGTAAGAACCATAACCTTATATATACATTGTTCATTATTCAATTAGAAAATAACACTAAACATAGAATATATGCACTTCTACCGAGTTTTGTCATGCTTATTATTTAATTAAACAAAGAATTAAAATTGATATATAATTTATATTATTTATTATTATGTATATTTTAATTAAAAATAAATAAACTGAACTAAAAATTAGAGGGAAAAAGAACAAATAAAACAAACAGTAAAATTAAGATGTACATAAATACATCTAATAAGATAGAATGTAAAAATATATAAAATTTTAACATGTGAAAATGTGATAAAGATGTATGATGTGGATTTTAATATATTACAAAATGTTTGATATATTTTAAAGACAATAAATTATTAATATCTTTATTTTTTTAAAATTTTAGACTTTGGTCATCATAAATGTTTTTTATTAGATCCTTTTATTAGTATTTTAAATTTTAAAATTATTAACAATACATTCCTCAAGAAAATAAAAGTTCATTAACATCAAGTAAGAATGCAGTTTTAAATCATAAACCAAGTTGCAATGTGGCAAAATCTAAACCAAGGTGCGACAGGAAAAGGGTGAAGACAAAATCATAAAATTTACAAAGAAGTTTTAAATTTTAAATGTCTTGATTAATAAAGAAGTTTGTATATTAAAATAAAAAAATTAGAATTTATCCAATAAAATAATTATAAATACAATCACGAGGCATAATTTACACCTAAATTAAAAGGAAAGACGAAAATGTGAATAAATATTTTTTTTAAATACGTTGTAAAAAATTTGTATATCAAAATCATAAATTTAAAGGTATTTATGTAGAAAAATATAATTTATCCAATGAATTATTTTGTTGGATCTCTAACATGTAGAATCGTTTCCATTTCCAAACATTTTTAACCACCTAGACATCGTCTTCTATTTCAGTCTTTCCATTATTTTTTTTATTTTTTTTAATTTTTATATTTTTATTAAATTCTTTCCTTATAATCAAATACAATATTAAAAATATTATTAATATTAAATTTCTTAAAGATAAAAAATATAATATTAACAAAAACAATTGTATACTGTTGAAATATGTAAAAGTAATTATATATGTTGTCAAAAGAAAAGGTGACTATGTATTTTACAGTTGACACATATATAAAATTATATACTGTATTTTTTTAGCATCTACCACGTTTAATAACTTTTACAAAATTTTAAAATACTCACATGTGTATTTTACTCAAAATCCATTTCATTGTTCTAAACAGAATTATTTAAAATACTATAATTATAAGTTGCAGATGAATTGATTAGAAATGAATAAAAAAGTTATTCAATTTTTAGTATTTTAGGCAACTTGATATAAATTACCAGAACACATTGGTTAGATGTTATTGAACAATTTATCTAAAATGTAAAAAGAAAATTTATTTCATTTCTAGATTACTTAGTACAAAATACATTCAACTATTTTTTAAAAAGTTTATCCATAACACAGTATGTTTTGGACCAATTAATCTAAAATGTTAAAAAATAATTTTTCTCTCTAAATCATATGATTTATAACATATTAGTGGTATGTTTCAGATTAATTAATCTAGAATATAATAAATATTTAAGAGATAAATTTCTTTTCAAAAATGTGAATTTTATTCAAATTTAAAATCTAAAAGGAAACATTTGCATAATCACAAAGGTATATCAAACCTAAATTTAGAGTTTGAGAGAAATTCCTTTTTACAAAATTTCTAAAGTTCTTCCTTAGCTAAATGAAGTACTAGGGATAGACATTAAAAAATTGTGGTTAAATCATAAGAAAATGTTACTAATATGTTTTAATAAAATTTGATCAAATGTTGTGTATACCCTATGTTACTAATGACATTTAGTAACATTTTTACATATTAAAGGTAATATTTACAAAAAATGTTACTAAAAACTTTTAGTAACATTTTTTTAAATAGAAATTCAACATTTTATAAATTTTACTAAAAAGTTTTAGTAACATTTTTTAAATAGAAAAGTTATATTATAAAAATGTTACTAAAAACTTTTAGTAACATTTTTTAATAAAAAAGCAACATTCTAAAGATGTTACTAAAAGCTTTTAGTAATATTTTTTTCCATAAAAAGTAACATTATTAGAATGTTACTCAAAGTTTTTAGTAATATTTTTTTAATATAGACAACATTTTAAAAATGTCACTAAAAATAATTAGTAATATTTTTAAAATAAAAAAAGCAACATTATAAAAATGTTACTAAAGACTACATTCTAAAAATGTTACCAAATTTTTAGTAATATTTTTTTCATGAAAAATAACATTATTAAAATATCACTAAAAAATTTTAGTAATATTTTTTAGTGATGGTTTTGACTTGGCAACATCTTCTTTTCCTTTTATTACCAAATTTCTATTTCAACCCTTTTAATGTTTGTGAAACCATCTTCTCACCTTGTCAAATTTTAATATAGGAAACAAAAGCAATAATCATTCACTTTCTTCCCATTATTTTGCTACTTGATTCTATATATTAATTTGACAAGTCAGAAGACGATTGGTATCATGCAAATCCAAAAATGAATTCTTCATGGACACTTGTCACTCGAAAACAATACGGGGGCAGAACACTTGGAACAAATTACTCAGTTCCCTTAGCCATGACCATTAAGCAGGTTTAAGAGTACTTCAATTTTCTACTCTGAAAGTGAATAACAAAACTAATCACTACTACATTGATAGTAAAGAATGACCATAAGCAAAATATTATTTGTAAATTTCACCTCATGGAGAAAAAAACAAATTCTACAAATATAAATACCACAAGCATGATACCATTATGGTTTCAAGGCAAAATGAGAAGAGATAATGTGTATAGATTCATATGAAACAAAAAGGTGTGCTGTTCCTTTTGTCTAAATCCATTGCTCTACAAGAATAACATCAACAATTCTATCTACCAAGTAAATTAGGCCAATGCTATGGTAAGAATTAAGATTTACAAGAGATATTATTGAAGAAAATATAACTAATAGAAGATGGTCAAGGATCGATGTTACATGAAAGAAATATAGCATGATTGCATGAGCCATTGAAATGTTTCTCAGTAGATTTTACAAGAGAAATGGTTATTGATAAATTTATCTTGTCCAATGAAAACATATTGTTACTCCAACATCTTTAAAAGGGACTACACTGTCTTCAGAGTTCAGACCGCGATTAATGAATCTACAAGAGTGTGATTATGTTAATATGTTTTATAAGCAGTGAGCTAAATCTTTGTAAGAGATTTGATAAACAATGATGTTTTCTTCAAATCAACACTATGTGATGACAATGACAACACTGAAATGTACAGTTAGAGAGATATTGTTAACTATAGTTTGAGTACTCAACATTAGACTTTTCCATCTGATGTATGAAGACCATTATTTTCTGTGGTTGAGGAAGATGGTCTCTGACCAACATTAGAGTCATAAGTTTCAGAATATTCTCTGACTAGCATGATTCAGAATTTCCTACTAAATTAAAAAAACAATAAAAAGAATAAGGGAATTAAACATTAGAGAAAGAAAAAAAACTAGCAAAGCAAGGAAATATAAAAATGGCTTGTATACCTTTTGACTTAATTGGAATGCAATCATCCCAAAAATTCAAGGGAGGTCAGAGACACCAGAATTTAACTCGTGATGATAAAACTCCTGCATGAAATTAAATCATACAAAGGTATGAAACTATCTCGACAACACAAACTATAACCTAATGATGCAGTGGATGCATAGCAAGGAAACAACATCTTACATACATGATATAATTATCTTCAAACAAAAAGTTACAACTCTTTCAAAACAAAATAGAATTAGAAAAAGCACAAAAATACTGAAAGAAGTCATCGATTCAAATTATAACCTCATGTCGGAAAGTAAGTTCAATGTACAATAAATTTTCAGAAGCTATGCATCAATGATCACACCAACTTATTACATCCATGGAATTCATGTTCAACATCAAGTATATTTTCATATTATCTTTATTTAAAAGCATTCAGAGTCCAGATCAATTATTAACATCATGTTTACTTCAATTTATATGACAATGTATTGTAACCATTGGGACATTTAGGAAAATAGTTTAATTAAATGATTTATTCAGTAAGAGTTTATCAATTAAGCTTATTTGATCAGATTCACTGTGAAAATTATTCAAATAAGCTAAATATATACATATACATACATACATATATATATATATATATATATATATATATATATATATATATATATATATATATATATATATATATATATATATATATATATAATATAAAGTCATAAGCCATTTTCATAGAATCAACCAAACACCTGCGTAAGTGCTTGTGTTAATGTTAAGACAAACCCATGTTATGTAAAAACTCTTTCAAATGCCCTGCAAGTCTATGAAATGAAAGAACCTAAATGTCTTTTTTAGGAGTTTCTAGAGATGAGTCGCACTGCATATATAATTGTAACAAAGTTCTTATAAGAGGAGTCGCACTGCATATATGATTGGAAACATTATAATATTAGACACTAGCTCGTCTTTTTTATATGCATATCATAGAAGAAGGAAAATATTTTAATGTTTCCAATCAACCACAGCTCAGATATCATCCCACCCAGTCTGTACACTAGCCTGGGGGCAGAGGGCGTAATCCTCCCCCCCATCAACATATTTTTGGCCCTCACTTTATTACCAAATAAAAATTGTATCCTAAGGAAAATAACTTAGAAAGGTTAAAGGTATACAACATATTAATGGAGAAGCCATACTCAAATATATTATCAAAATAATAATTAGTAAGAAATTCAAAGACATGGAAAAATTACTAGTGAATCAATAGATAGGATATAACACTTACAGTCATGATGCAAGCATAAGGGTGTTTACCCCTAACATGACAACATTCATCCATTATTAAAAACTTAATCAAATTCAGTTTGAAGAAGCTATGCCTCAAGCAATTCAACAATATTGCAGGAGTCATGACAAACACCTATACATTCAAAAGCATACTGACAATAGTTACCAACTATCCATGCAACATACAAAAAATAAATTTCAAAATCGTAATGCTGAAAGTAACAACTGATAAAATTAGTTTCATATTCTAGTCAATTGAATAATTGAAAATTAAAGCTTACAAAAAAAAAATAGAAAATTAAAATAATAAAACATTTGTCTTCTATTCTATTTTATTCAAATATAAAGATAGAAGCCAAAAATTGTGTTTAAGTACTCTATAAGCTTAACAAAAACCTTAAGTTTTGAACTATCAACTCAAGGTTTGTGACTTGTGAATTCATTATCTGAAGTAGGCCTTTAATTTGAGAACACATGCTTATGTTGGATGAAAACTTAGATACTTACATCATAGAGTTTCTTGTAGTCGACAACTTTACACTTCGTACAACCTCATGCTATTTACCTAGATTCATCAAAATCTACGCAACTATTAATAAAATAATAATCATGACTAACACCTCATCTACTATAGGACATTTGCCATTCAAAGAGCACAAAGTGGAAGAACTAGTTGAATCATTGGATTCATTTTCATCAACTCTTGTTGTGTCCATGTCGCAACTGTCCTTTTTCATCTTCAATTGTAATCAAAATCTCCAGGATCATCTTATGGCCATTCTTCTTTTGTATTTAGTAGTGTAATTTCACATATCACTAACTGAAAATTGTTGAGGATTTGAGAGAATGAGAAATGTTAGTCCTAAAACTTCCAGAATAGTGAGAATTGAAACACAAATAAGGAGAATATCAATTTGAAAAGATGCAAATGCGAAATTAGGAGGAAACACAAATTAGAGAATTCAATAACCCCTAGATAAAAAAGGAAATCAATACATTAAACCCCAAACACAAATTCAATAACTAAAATTGTCATAAGATATTCAGTGAATTCATCCATCAATGATTTTGAAGAATTAGAATTAAGTTGGCTAAGGATGAAACATAATCGGAGAAAATACTTGTTATTTGGATGATTGATGTTATGCTTTTCCTTACCTCAATTTTGTGGAGCTTCACCTCGAGATTTTGCTTCGTTCCTCATCTTTCTTCAAGACGTAGAGGAAGTTTTAGGACCTTGATGCTAAGATCTACAATATGCACAAAATTCCCGAACTCAACGGTGGAAGGTGCATTCTCAAAGCGGAAATGAATATGTAGGAAGGTGGAGAGCGAAAACATAGAAAACAAAGAGAACAAAGGTGCAGTCAAAAAACGGGAAAAAGGATGGTGCAGAGGCGGAAAACAAGAGACTGGGTGCAGAGAGTAAGTATAAGGGAGAGAAGCAAGGTGCAGCTGTAAAGTTACCAAATGGGAGTTATTAAATGAATTATTGGTATATTAGTTTTAAATTAACCAGAAAATTTATTAATTTTAAAATATAATAAAAAAATTAATTATTATTTATTAAAGTATAAATTAATAAAATTATAATAATAAAAATAAAAGTTAAAATTAAATTTATATAAGATAAATAATAACAAAAAATATTTTTCATGAAAAAGATAATGTCATTTATGAAAAATTATTAATATTGTATTTTTTTAAAAATGATAATCTTTAGTAACATTTTCAAAAAATAATACTATAAGATGAGTTAGCTTCTTCTATAGTGATATTTATTTTTAAAATGTTACAATATTAACTTAAAATTATCTATAGTGACATTTATTTTAGAAAATGTTACTGTATTATATAAAATTTATCTATAGTAACATTTTTAATAAATGTAATTAAAAAATCTCACTAAAAATATAAAATGTTGTAGTGGTTGGGAAGCAGACAACTTATCACTATTGGGTTGGATTCCAATGCCTAAGTTGTTGCAATCCAACATGTGTTCTTGGTGTCTAAATAAATAAAGGATTATGATCTTCATCAAGCTCATGAGAAAACAATATCAGTGTGTTTCCTACAAGCTGATATGTTGGAATGTTCTGATGCCTTTGTACCAGTGTCAAAATGAGCTAAAAGTTATAGCATGATGCAAGTCCAAGAACTTTTTCAATTAACACATGACCACTTTTCTTCAATGCATGTGGCGAAAAAAAAATTAGCATTATATTATGTGTTTGTGTGCATTAATATGGTCTTAGTATCAAACATGTGGGATTCATTCCAAAATTATTGATGGACTTCCTTCGCGGGTTATTTTGTGCTCTACATATACGATGCAATGATAGTCACTCTTGCATAATTATATGGGTAAAGTTCCAGCTAAGGGAGAACAAAGAAGAGATAATCGCTTTCAGACTAGCATTCACTTTAGTTGTCGAGTGGTAATTTGGTGGACCATGCTCAAAGCTACATCTCAATAAGTTTAGTCATGAAGCAAGTGCTTCATGTCGAAAAGTCTTGATTATGTTGCCTTTTCCTTGACACATAAAGGACTTTTGGATACCCCCTTCAAAAATCGTTGTCAAAATTTTGACCAAATACCTCTAAAATACGTCGAGGTGTGAAAGGACTATTACACAACATCAACATCATAAATTGGTAATTGCTTTTGGTATTTGAATTGTATGTATTGCTTAGCACGGTTCCTTTGAATGAATTATAAACTGAGAACACTATACATATCTATAGTTTCACATATCTATAGTTTCAATAGTGGTTATATGTATTCTCAATTCTAGGATGCGTATTTACAAATCTGAAAAGTGATAAATTGTGGAAACATGTCCAATGCGCAAATACATTTTTCAGTTGACCCTTTGGATTGAAAGGGAAATTGTAAATTGAATCCTCCTAAACTTATCTAAATAGATCTCTTGGTATTTGTAGTCAGGACAAGTTTTATTGGCCATAGAATAAACATTATAATGTAGCTACAAAGAAGTGGAGGGTACAAATATTATTCAACATCCTTCCAAATGTCTTATACATTGTAGTGCTCCTTGTTAAGATAAGATTCTTCAAACCAAGAGTAGAGAGCTTGCAAAAATCACTTTAATGCTAAAGTCAAAGAGGGTCTTAATTCATAATTATAATGACATAATTAATGCAAATAAAAAAATGAATAATTAGTTAAAGCTAATTAATTACTCCTTATTTATAAATATAGAAATGAGTTTGAATGCTTTTTAGGCTTTCTTAAATAAATACTAATTAATTTAAGATTATTTTTAATTATTAAAATTAGTCTAATATTTCTCAAGTGTATGTTTATAGTTAAATTGACTAAGTTAAACATGGTTGACCTCTTGTCGAGACCTTGTCAAAGCCTTTTATACTTTCGATAGTATGATGCCTTCAATTCTTATATATGAACCAAACTCTAATGTAGATTTGTATATGTGTTATTCTTAACGTTATTCAACCGAGAGCATTCTTTGTCGTGTTATGGTTTTGCCTTAATGTCCTTTATATGTCCTAATCAATTTGAAGGGCATCCAAAAGGTTGATGATTTCAATTTAATATCTTTTTTGTATCCTTTAATTAATCTGAAAGAGTACTCAAAAGATTTATTCGGTATAAATCTCAAATGAAAACTAAAAATAGTCTCATATCATAAACATTTACATGGGGAAATCACAATTTTCTTGGTTACTCCTTCCCATTAAATATAATATTTTTTGCAATGTAAAATAATAAACGAAAGCAAAACATTAATGAATTACGAAAGAAACTTATGTGAGCCTTATAACCAATCATAGGAAAATTACATTACAAAGTATAAGATGACAAAGTGTACCTAAATGCTATAGACACCTAAAAAACTAGATCCACAAACACCTGAAAAAATATGTGTTTGTGAGTATATTGAATTATTTTATATTAACTTTGCTCACCAAAGTTTAAATAACTTAATATTTATAGTTATATAATTATGTATTTCAATATTTATTACTTATGTATAAAAGATGTTGATTTATTATTCTATATATGTGTATATATAGCTAGTGGGTACCTGGATTGAATTAAAATTGCTGCCTGCATATGCATGTATGATGTCAAGTATGAATACATTTTTAAATTTGGATACGGGAACACATTCTATCCATTGCCCTCCTAATTTAAGTAGGTACTATAGAACACATTCTCATGCTTGTGTTTGAAATTGACTTGTGTATCCAATTACATACCATGCAGGTAAAAAAAAAGAATATTATTATTATTATTGTTATTATTAACTATTTAAGTTATATATATATATATATATATATATATATATATATATGACATTTCATAATAATGTGTAATCAACTTTAATTTTCGGTTATAGATATACTGAAACTAAAAATATGTATTCTTAATTACTTATTTCCCATGATTTACATAAAGAAATACATATTTTGATTGTAAAATGGAGATATATATGTGAAATGTAAGAAAGAAAATTAGTGCATGGATGAATTAATCTAGTAGAGAATCATGTCCTCCTTCGGGGCATAGATGTAGCATTACCCCCAAACAAATCATCAATTAAAAGCTCAATGTCCTCGGGATGATACTTGATGTACTTGTCAATATGTCTAGTTGATTCTAGATAGTGCTTGAATCTTCCAACAAAGGAGCGGTATGCTGGGATCACCAAAGCTGATATTGAAACCCTGAGTTCGGACTGGAGTTGCTCATCACTCACCATCCAAGTAGACTGAGTTTTGTGTATATCTTCAAACATGGCATTGAAGCACTTAAACCTTTCCTTAACAAGTTGTTTAGACACCTTGTTCCCAGTCCCATGCAAACCCTCCGGCCTAAGGCACTGCAACACCTTACTCCAAGTTTCTCTTTGATAACACTTATGGTACAACCTCAAACCCGATTGCCTCCTCCTACACCAATTGTCACCCATCAATTCATGAAGCTCTGCACACCCTTTCACCTTCTGCACTATGTACCTCCCATTGTTCATTAGAAAAAAATAACGCAAAGCAAGATCTCTATACAACTTTGACTTATTTTCCACATTTGCATCTAAAAGGTCCATGATGGCCATCAATTGAAGTGCAAAAGGTGAATTCTTGGGTGTTCTTGCATCTTCAACTTCTTCTTCCTCTTGGATGGATTTGTGATTTTGAATCTCAATCCCCATCACACCATGACCTTGCTCAAACACTTGCTCTAAGGTATCTTTGTACTCGCATGCATATTTAAGATAGTTCATAACATAACGAATCAAGGGATGAACTGCACCATTGGGGACAGGAATCCTTTCATTATCGTTCTTGATGGAGTTTTTCAAATCACAAAACATGGCCACAATAGCCTCTATTATCCTGTCCTTTACGATGGTAGTCTCATATGCAAGCTCCTTTGCACAAGGCTCCAAATAAGAACCCCCAACAATGTCTTCCCTCAGAGTTTCATACATATCAAGGAATTTGAATAGTTTCTCTGCTGACCATTTTGTTAAAACAGCACCTTGGGCAAAGTTAAGTAAATGAATGATGACGTATCGAGCAAGATCACAGAAGAGGTTTTGAGATATGAAGGGTTGATTGGGGAAGATGGAGTCATAAAGCCTTCGTTCAGCATTGAAAAGCACAGTGGTGCAATGCCAAACAACTTGGTTCCAGGTTGCAATTTCTCCTTCAAGTGATTCCCAAGGCATTCTGTAGACATCTTCCATTTTCATGTAACCATATCCAAACCTTTGCAAGGCAGTTTTGAAAGCAGTTCGGCGGAAATTGGAAAAGGCCATATGGCACTCGATTTGGTAGCCAGCAGAAATCATGGCAGAGGCAATCTTGTTTAGAAGGGAAATCTTTTGAGAAGAGAAATTAAAAGGGAAGTCTTGATTATCCAGATGATTGTGTGGTGGTCTGGAGGAGTCAATTTCAATAACAGCACTTAAGTCGGAACGGGAATCAAAGGAAGAGGATTTCTTGGGTGTTTTGGATTGAGGCTGCTCTAGAAGAAGAGAACAAAGGTCTTTCTCTAACAAGGACATTGCTTTTTCAAGGACAGAGGTAGTTTGGTCCAAGGCAATACCGCTACCGCATGTGGAGATCTTAGAGATGCGATCCACCACATCTAGGAAGGATTTGTCATCTTCTGCTTCCTCCCAAAACTTGCTTCCCTCACTGTTGTATCTATCCACCATACGCTCAAGCACCTGAATGCAATCTGGAACATCTTCTGCACCACCACCCTCCTCCTCCTTTTCGCCTTCTCTTCTCCCCTCATCATTGTTTCTTGACCACATATCCATCCCTTCTTCGCATTAGCATTAATATTAATTTTTGTTTATATTATCCATTAATATTTGAAATACACCTACCAATACCATTACCCACCCACCTCAATTCCTTTCTCAATTTTTTCATTTCGTTACTGATCCCCTCTCCTCATCCAAGGACCAAATTCTCGATTGAAATGCCACACCCCACACATGCACCTTCATCTTTTTTTCTTTTCTATTCTTTATTTTGCTATCCAGCTATTTTCGTGCACCTGCCCGCGCTGTCTTCACCGCTAACCGATTCCGTTCTTTCTAGCCATGTATATTTCTCTTCATTCAAACTTTTAGTTTTACCCTTCTATAAATTCCACTTTTACTTTTACTACATCCTTTATATGGATACTTCAAATTATTTATTATTTATTATATGCTTACTAACATAAAATAACTCTCAAAAACTTTTATATCTTTATACTTCCCCCACTAAAATTTCAAAACAATCTCATTGTTTCACTTTAGTATTAGTTATAAAGGATATAATACTTAAATTATAAAATTTATTTTATATATATATATATATATATATATATATATATATATATATATATTACTTTTTGTCCATCTAAAGAATCTAGAAAGACAGAATAAATTCTTTTTAAAAATCATATCTAATTAATTAAAAGTCAACCCATGCATCAAGATTTTTTCAATTGAATAACAGAGTAGGCAACGGATTAATAAAGACAAATGAAAGAAAAAATTAGAATTAGAATTTTTAACACGAGAAAAGTGGATTTAACAATTTAAGTTGATAAAAAACAAACACTTAATAAATTTTCAGACTAATAATTCAATAAAAGTAGGAAGAACAATACACCAAGATTTATACTAGTTTAAGAATCCTTATGGCCTACATTCAATATTAGTTTGACAATTCTAGTTAAATCCTTTTTCGTTGTAAAAATTGTTTACAAACACTATGCAGACATAACCTTATCTATCATTCCCTTGAACCTTACTTGAGATAACTCAAATGAAACCCTATCACATGAATAACATTAGAAAACCCTATTCTAATTTGTAAATAATATGAAAAGTACGAAGAATTAGAGCAAATACACCTTGAATTTCAAATGAGAAAAAAATTGTGAAGACTTTTATGCAATTATTCAATACAAAAACTCCCAGGATTTCAAAGCATTAATCAAGAGGAACATTTTTTATGCAATAGACTTAGTGACTCTTGATAATTGCTAAATATTTGTATTTTACTGTGCAAATATTTGTAATTATTTCTACTTCTTATGTTTATAAACCTTGAAATTGTCTCTTATTTTTTAAAAAAACTTATTTGGTCTAGGATTTAAGTAAGAATTTATTTTTTTGGAATAATATGCTTTATTTTAAAATACTTGTATAGGAATAAGTTAAGTTGGATGATGAGAACAAAGAATGAAGGATGCAAAGGAACATACTTGACGATGCACACTTAAGCAAGAATTCTAAGCGCACTTAAGCAAATTAATTAAAAATTTAACTTTTTTTTTAAGCACTCAAGTGAGTAATTATAATGTTTGAGCGAGCCTAAGCCCAACTTATCCTAGCACGTCACTTATTGTTTAAATAGAAATTTAATTTAGGTGTATCATATTCGAGTTAAGGCATTCTTTCATGGTTTTCATCAGGACCTTTACATGTAATGATTTTTTTTTAGTTTGCATTTTCTATGGTTCCTTTCTATTTTTATTATTTATTTTTGGGATTAATCACCCTATTATATGAATATGTGAATTTAACAATGGATTGAAAGACACAATTAAATTCAATACTATTAGGAATAACTAATGGGTTGTTTGCTTAAGAATGAGGTGTAATTTATTAGTCACTTTTGAGTTTGTACTTGTGAGCAATGCGATTCTTTCAATTTTATGAGTGAAGAAATTGAGAGTAAAATTTGAAGAATTAGCTCTTTTGTTATAGTGATAGACTTAAATGTACAAATTATTCTCGTGGTATAAATTAATCAAATTATTTGTTTGACATTTTATGAAACATGGTATTGAAAATTGGTAAAATTAAACTCGGTAACGCTCTCAACTATTTGTTAATTTTTTTTAGCATATCAATTGTTTGATTAATTATTCTTTCAATTATCATTTAATTTTCTACACACTTTTGCACCAAAATTTGTAGTCTAGGAAATTTATTGAAATTAATTTGATTATTGCATGATTTCTTATAGAGACAACTCAGTTGTACTCACTTGATAAAAATGATTTTTGTTACAATATTTCCTTCAACAACTCTTTGTAAAAAAAATATTTGAAAAAATATTTAAGTTTAATTTTGTTGAGGGTCAAGTGAAAGTCTTTTTTTAATAGAAAAGTTTGTTATAATTGATATAATCGATTACACTAAGATGTAATTACTAGTTTTTAAGGAAAACTAATGGGTGAGAATAAGTGTAATGGATTAACTTAAATTCCGATGAACAAGAACCCGTACTCTAGAATGGTGTATATAATTTATTTATTTTTTTTGTAAGCCATTGAATTTTATTAAAATTGAATAGTTAAGTAGAAGTACGAGATGTGGCTGCCAAACAAATTACACAATTTTAAAGTAAAATAAAAATGCATCCATAGAAAATGAACTAACCCATACAAAATATAGGATTCATAACTCATTCAGCATAAAAGTGTGATGTCAGTCTTTGTGCATGACACCAATCCTAGTTTTCATTTGAACTGCCTGAACTATACTTTTAAAAATTCATTCAATTTCAAAAAAACATTAAATAGACCATACATCTCAAGCAATTATTGTTTTCTCAAAGGACATACAGCCTATAATTTCTTAAAATTAGAAAAATTAGAGTTCAAGTGGGAAATACATATGGATTCCCAAAGGTTCTAAGATTCTTACTAATCCAAATGAACTCAATTTTATTTTGGTACCAAAATGAGCAATAATTTTGTTTTTTAGGTGTGCCTTAAAGCGAAGAAGTCTTTATGGTACCTGAACAGTGGATGCTCAACCTACATGATGGGCGACAGAAGCAAGTTCGTCTCTCTACAAGCAAAAATAGGTGGTTTCATCACTTACGGAGACAGTAATAAAGTTCGAATTCTCGGTATCAAAAGAACTAGTAACGAAAATTCTATCCAAATTGATGATGTATTGTTGGTTGATGATCTGAAATTCAATTTGCTTAGCATAATCCAACTGTGTGAAAAAAACTATAAGATTGCATTTGATAATGAGTGCTGCACAATTTGTGATGCACCAAATCATGTTTTGTTTGTGGGTAAGAGAATGGATAACATATATGTTCTTGATATTGATAATTCTGCATCAAACATTACATGTTTATCATTTATGGATGATTTATCATCACTTTGGCATAGACGCATTGCACACATCAATCTAGGACAATTGAATAGACTCTGATAGAAATCCAAAGGGGTTGAATTCGTTTTGCAGATCTATCTAGGTTGGAAGGTAATAAGTTAAAAAAACAATGAGAATTGGGTAAACAAGAAAATGGAAAGGATGAAAATGGTTTAACGAAGGGATAAATGACACCACTTCCAAGGATGGAAGATAAGTCATATGACGCCATAAGGGTAGTGATTTACCTTGATAAGTCTAGCAGAACGCCACAAGGAAAAATTTCTTGATAAGTTCTAAAGAGAAATTCATCTCTCACAAAAGGGTAAAACCCAAATATAATTTCACTAATTCAATGGTTGTCCTTTGAGTACAATTCAACCCCTATTTATAGAACTAGGTGACTGTTCAAAATCATAACTCCCAAAAGAAAAATTAAATACTCCATTATCACGCAATTATCACATATGATTAATTGCATGTTACATTAATTCCTAAATTAATGAAACGTTACAAAAATGAAAAGTCATTGTCTTCGGCATTCACATCATTCCCTCCTTCTTCGAAAAGATTCGTCCTCGAATCTATGACTTTATTTTCCTATCAATTTTATTCACTTATAATTTAAAATAAACAAAATCAACCTCCAGGATCAAATGTAACTTGTAAAAATTCATGCATCAAAGAAGTTTTCCTTTTTGGTTTCCAAACCCAAACATTGGAATCAAGAGAAATTCGTCTTTTAAAATAGACTTGTGCATTTTCTTCAGGAGTTTTAACTTCAACAATGTACTGAATATACAATGACTCTGGAAAAGGGATATCCACATTTTTCTTCCTCAAATATGGCAATTTGTGGGTTGTATTGTCATCATCCTGTGCATTCAAAATACCAATAAAAGAAGAAAAATCATTAGCAGTTTTTATTTTAACGTTCTTTTTCTCTATTTATCTTTCCTTTTCTGTCTCTTCCTCTTCACTCTTTTCTTTTTCTATTTTTCTCTTTTCTTCTCTTTCTTTTTCTATTTTCTCCTTCAACTTATGTTGATTATCAGAAACTTCACTTGGTGTCAGAAATTTCAAATTAAGTTTGCGTCCTTCATGCACCAAAGAAACTGAAAGTCTTTCAGAATTTATCCTTTTACCCTGCAACCAAGGTCTCCCTAAAAGAAAATGACATGAGTCCATGGGAGCAATATCGCATGTCACTTCCTCCACATATTTTCCAATAGTGAATCTAAACTTAGTTTGCCTAAGATGAAGACTCGTTGGTAAGTTAAGTTTATTCACCAATCTTTCGCTCACCACGTTGCTATAACTTTCTTCATCAACTGCAAATAAACACAAATGACCTTCGATTAAACACCTTGTATAAAAAATATCCACCATAGTTCCAAACCTAGAGCCGAAGCTCTAATACCAACTGATAGAAATTCAGAGGGGTTGGATTCGTTTTGCAGATCTATCTAGGTTGGAAGGTAATAAGTTAAAAAAACAATGAGAATTGGGTAAACAAGAAAATGGAAAGGATGAAAATGGTTTAACGAAGGGATAAATGACACCACTTCCAAGGATGGAAGATAAGTCATATGACGCCACAAGGGTTGTGATTTACCTTGATAAGTCTAGCAGAATGCCACAAAGAAAAATTCATTGATAAGTTCTAAAGAGAAATTCATCTCTCACAAAAGGGTAAAACCCAAATATAATTTCACTAATTCAATGGTTGTCCTTTGAGTACAATTCAACCCCTATTTATAGAACTAGGTGACTGTTCAAAATCATAACTCCCAAAAGAAAAATTAAACACTCCATTATCATGCAATTACCACATATGATTAATTGCATGTTACATTAATTTCTAAATTAATGAAACGTTACAAAAAATGAAAAGTCATTGTCTTCGGCATTTTGTTAGTGGTCTACGTGATCTAAAGTTCTCAAAGGATGGAATTTGTGATGCATGTAAAAAGGGAAAATAGTCTAGAGTTTCTTTTAAATTTGATAATTTGGTTTCTACTTCTAGATCTCTTAAAATTTTTCATATGGATCTATTTGGTCCTTTTAGAACTGGAAGTTTAGGTGGAAAATTATATGCTTTAGTAATAATTGATGATTATTGATGCATCCTTGGAATTCATTATCACTTATTGTAAGGTTCCTTGAAGAAGATGAAGCTAGAGAAGATTGAGGTGAAAGGTGGAGGCACCACTCACTAATGGAGATAAGCCTAGAGTAGAAGCTTGCCACAAAGGAAGGAGTCCTTAATAAAAGTCATAAGAGAACTCTCAAAGAGGAGAGAACAATACACTCAAGAATTTGGCTCACAAAGAGTAAGTGTATTCAATCAAGTGTAAAAAAGCTATGTTGGTCCGAGGGGAGAATCTAGGACGGGGGGTTGAATAGATTCTAAAATATTTTCACAAACTTTTCTATTCAAAAAGTAATATCAAAGTTTTCAAAAATCTCCCCTAGAAAGAAATTTCCAAAATCTACCTTTAGTGTATTCGAAATGAGTTTCAAATAAAGCTTAATGTGTGAGATTTAACTCTTTCTAAGATTTGTGCAACAAACTTGACCTATATTAACTCCTTTAATAATAGTTTCCAATTGCACTTAGTTAAAACACAATATGAATTCTAATTGTTAATCTTTTTCAGCAAAGAGTATGGGTAATGAAAGTTGTAACGTCCGTCGTTACAATAATAACCCATAATAAAAATAATGAATAATTTTTAAAAAATAATAAATTTTGTATTTAAATACATGAATTCTTACATAATAAACAAAATATAATCCTTAAATTTGAGCCTCTAGAAAACAAAAACAATTACAAAGACATTATATTCTAAAATTGTTACAAATAAATACTACAAGAAAATTTTGATTAATAGCAAACTAGGTCTTTAAGTCTCCTTTGATTTCCAAAACTTTCCTCTGGGGCTCTGAAAACAACATTTTTAATGAGATAATAATCTCAGTGAATAAAACAAGTTTTTAAAAGAGGTTTGCAAATAGGGATGTTCTCAGCCGGCATGGAATCTGAAAAAATAATCATGGTACCCACAGCAATAAAAAGTATCTTTATTTATATATAAATAATGATTTAATCCAAATAATTTATAGCAATAATTATAAATACAATAATAATAATTTTTTATGCAAACACAATCCACAAATTATAGTGATACTCATGATCATTCACTCGCACTCTATGATTCCCAGAATTAGGTTTTTAGTAGATTATTCAAAAAGGTCTATGAGCTCATATTCCATACAATGGCGTCCCACTGCCTTCCCCACGCTATTGTGAGGTATCCAAAATCTCTTTTCCATCCCGAATGGAGTTATCTAAAACCTCTTTCCCATATTAAACGGAGGTATCTCATACATCCATCCCATATGGATATATCTCAAATTTCACCCCTCATTCAAAATGGAGGTATGTCAAATAATTATTAAAATAATTTTGAAACACTACACACACAAAAAACAACTAATCAAATCATACCATGGAGGGTTAAAAGAAAGGTGTTTAACTCACCTCTTGAAGTATAACTCCATAACTTTGGTTTACTCTTCTCTCCTCTTTCTCAACCCTTGAATAGCCCATCTAGTTTATAATATTTTTTCTCTCAAGAGAACTACTTAACCCTATATAATAGCTTAAGATTGACCTCTTCTCTCTATCCTTTCTTTTGATAAGAGTAGTTTATGGTTCAAATTTAAAATAAAATATTCTTTTATGTTATCTTACTATTATTTTAAAAAGTAATATTATCTTTAATTTTGTCATTCAAAATTTTTTATATTTAATCTTTTAGTTATTTGATTGATTCTCATCTAATTATCTTTTTTTTAATCAGATAACAACTTAATATTATTATTTACTAAGTGACCAAATATTATTTTATATCTAGACAATTATTATTTATTAATTTATTTTATGAGGTAATTTTTTATTTTAAAATTTTGAGGATGTCACATATCTCCCCCGTTTTAAGAATTTCATCCCTGAAATTACCCAAGTCAATGTAAAAGAAATAAATTATAACATTAAAAAGGGTTATTGTTGAGTTTTGTTAAGAGAAAAGATTAGTCATCTCATTTCAATCAACCGATAACAATCAATTGACAAACATAAATAAGTCAATCATGAAATAAATAGTAATTCAATTAAAATAAGAATCAGGATTCATAAAGTCTGCTACATTACAACCCCAATTATAAGAGAATTAGCTATTGATGTTATTTGGGAAACCAATAAACATGAAAGAGTACATAAAAGACATTAGAGAACTTAAACATTTGTAGAAATCCACTTCTAAGGCCCTCATAATCTCTTCCCAAGTCTCAAATCTTCTCAAGTGATTCACAATCCTTTTAAAATATGAAGGATAAAACTAAAATATGACAAAAAATGTTTTTGGAGAAAATCATACCTCTATTTATAGACTTGGTCTAGGAAATGGATATGCTAGACCATGCTTAATTATGCATGGTCATGCTTCTTATTGCAACAAATATGCACGGACCGTGCATAATTAAACACAACTCATGCTTTTCTCACAAGCGGAGCATGTCTTCAAATGCACAATGCTTCATAAGTGAAGTGCTATTTGCAAAGCATGACCATGCATAGTGAAACATGACACTGCTAACCATGTGTTAAATATGCATGGTTGTGCATAATTAGAATTTGAGCCAACTAGTTCATTTTCTTACTATTTTTGTTCTTTCTCCCTTCGAGAGGCTTCCTACATAAAACTAATCAATAATTAGTATATAATTTAATAAAAACAAAGTGCGAAAAACATTAGGTATAAATATTTGCATAAAATACATGCATGAAAAAAGTTTATTAATAAACACTTATGTTACCGAAGTATCCTCCTAGATTTTTTTTGTTTCTCCTCTTATAAATACACCTTAAAATAATGGTAAAGTTAGACATAATATCATTATTCACAAAATCTAGGAATTTAAAAACCATGCTTACTACACCCTCCTTAATAATTCTCCAAATGTCAGCTTGCTACCAAATTTGAATTGCATGCTCACAACTAAAAACTATTGTCATTGATTATGAATATTAGAGTGGTAAACGAACAAAAAGGTGATGCAATTTTGCCTCCTAACAAGCCCATCACAAGAGCAATGGCTAAAACAATGGAAATAGATTGGGTAAGAGATGAGCATATATGGCACAAACTCTTCTTTCTTTAAATTTGTAAATATTAGTATAGTTAACTTTTTGTATTGACCCCTCAATTATAGGGCCAACCTTGTTTTGTAAGGGTTTTAGGACTTTGGATTAAGGATAAAATAAATCATTTATTCTAATTGGGTTCAAGTTGGGTTGTGAAGCTCAAGAAGGGTGAGTGAAACTCCTTTTTAAGTTCCTCACTTCCTCCTTATTATTCATACCCTTTACATGGAAAACATGTCCCCTGTGTCATTTTTTAAAATTGGTTCCTACAATCCAAGTTTGCTAAATGTCTTGAAAAAAAGTGAAAGATGAATAGAATTTGTCCTTCTATTCCAACATGTAAAAATGTAATAATTATTTAATCCACTAACTATTTTTATTTATCTATTTTGAGGATAACAACAAAATTTTATCCCCTCCTATCTGCCAATTTACTTTCCTTATAAGGAGAGTGGACACAACACAACTGAAAATGCATTACCTGCGAACATACTTCTTGCATATTTTTTTATTATTTCCTTCCTTCCTCAATAAGTCAGCTTTATATTTCTTTGTGTAGATATTAATTTGCATATGAATTTCGAAGAAGGAAGATCCTAGTTTTAAGTTTGAAATTTCACTGTAAAAGTTGAACTCGAATTGTTTTACCTGCTATTGCAGATTTTGAATTTTGAATCCTGGAGCCCAAATTGTTGAATGTAGAGTGATGTGTTTTCATTTGCTAAAATGCAACGCAATTAAATGTGGCATAGATTATATATCACAAACAGGTATACAATTGATTGTTTTCCCTTGACGATTATTTGAAAGTAGCTATTTTGTTGTGCTTGCTGTATAGGCACGATCAATATAAGAACTAGCAAGAAAAAAGTTTGAAAATTAAGGATTGGCTTTTGAATGTTCTCAGAGTGAGTTGAAGTCTGAACAAAAGACAAGATCTGATTTCCTGGTTAAGAAACAAGCAACGAAGTCGTTGGATTATGCTTCGAAAATGTAGGCTTTGATTTTTCTTCGGGAGCAACTCTTGCTACTATTGAATATATATTGCCTACATCTCATCCGATGAAAGATGATGTATACGAAAGACCCAACAATATTTTGAAGCCTTATGGAGAAGGGAAATGTTTTCTTGATTGATACAAGTCAAGAGAAAGCAAAAGACTGTATCTAGGATTGGTAAATGGATTAATCCACTTTCCTCAAACTCGACCCATGAAATTCATATTTTAAATATATTTGATAAGTTTAGTTTATCAAAATAAATAATTTTTTTAAAAGTCCGTATTCAACCGGGTAAGTTTGTGCATATATTTTAAAAACAATTAAAAAATTGCTATTTTTTAAACTAACTAAACTATATATATCATACTATAAATTATATCATCAATTATAGTAATCTAAAACTCTAAATATTTTTAATACTAAAATTGTAAATAATCAAAATATCACAATTTACAATAAAAAAGTCACAATATTAGCACAAACTAATAGTTTAAATGACAAATTTGTCTCTTTAAACGGGCTATGGGCCAAACCTGGGAGTTTAAGAACTTAGCCAATGAAATTCACAGGTTTCGCGGACCGAACTTAAAGTTTTTCAACAATTATGATTCAGGAATTTGAATTAACACCCTATATTTTGAATTCACACCTACTACCATAGAAAAAGACTTATATATCCTTTACTTTTTCTCTCCTATAAAAGTAACTTTTTCTCTTCCGTTTGTGTTGTGTCGCCTCTCTTCCTTATTCTTCCAGGTAAGTGTTTTTTTTAACCTATTTCATATATTTATTTCATGGCTTCTTAGAGTAGAAATAGAGTAAAGGCCTCCTGCGTCAATGGTTTATGGGCATGGGTGTTTTTACTCTCCCTAAATACTTTGTTGTAGAGCATGCATATTTATTACTCTCCGAAAAATTATTTACAGAGATTAAAAAATTTTCATGCTCTCCAGCAAAGTGTTTATAGAGAGATGAAAGTTTTGTTCTTTAGGTTGATCAAATGTTTGGTGTTTAATAAAAATTAATTAAATGCTTATTAGTTAATTAATTTTAATTAAATGTTTATTATTTAATTAAGTTTTATTAAATGAGTTTAATTGGTATACACCGTCAGTGTAAATATTTTTACACTGACATTCAATGACAACCCTTCATTCATGGTAAATTTGTTGACTTTACTCATTATTACTTTAAAAGTCATATAAATGAGTAATGATTGAATGTCAGTATACATTGACAGTGTATATCAATTAAACTCTTATAAAATATCCAAATAATATTTAGCGATAATTTTATTTTCTTAATACAATTGTTTGAATTAACGAAATTATTTATTATTAAATTGTTATTATTTTCTTTTGTCATTTTATAATTATTTTAGATTAAAATTTTTTTAGTTAAATTTTTTTATTAACTTATTTGAAATTATAAACTTGAATGGATTTTTTAAATTATTGGTGCAGATTTTAATGGATTTTTTCAAAAATATTTTTAACAAAATAAATATGGAAGATAATGAAGTAAACTTGAATGATGTTATTGTTGGACAACTCTACATGGATTTCTTTTTGTAGCGACAAATGGATGACTTTACCTGACATGGGATATATCATTATCACTCGATATAATATTGTGTTGATTTTTTATCTCTAAAGCAATGAATGACATTTTTTCCCCTTAAGAAGTGCTCCCCCTACTAAAAAAATAAGAAATTAAAAAACTATACTAAAAAAACAATAAATTAAATACAAGGATATATACTACATGTAATTAACTACACTAATCAAATAATTAATTACATAACTATACTAAATGCGTAATTAATTAAATAAATCAATATACTAAACATATAATTATTATACAAAAAAATAAATTAAATAACTACATTAAAAATAATTAATTAACTACACTAAAAATTAATTAAATTACTTTACTAAAAAAATAAAAAATTAAAAACCTATAATATACTACATGTAATTAACTATACTAAAAAAATAATTAATTAAATAATTATACTAAACAGCAATTAATTAAATAAGTTAATATACTAAACATGTAATTATTATACAAAAAATAATAAATTAAATAACTATACTAAAAATAATTAATTAACTACACTTAACATTAATTAAATTACTATATTAAAAAAAACTAATAAATTAAATACATAAACATACTACATATAATTAACTACACTAATCAAATAATTAATTAAATAACTATACTAAACACGTAATTCATTAAATACATTAATATACTAAATATGTAATTATTATAGTAAAAAAATAATTAACCATAACATACACTTACTTTATCATTTCATATGGCATGTGCTACATGATCATCATATGATACTAAAAGTGTAGTATCTTATGGTCCTCCTATAAAATTCATTGTCATGGGTTCTTCATGCACATCAAGTTGGTCTTCAACAATGTTATGTTGTGTCAACATTCAGCTTCTATGTGCAAATGTAGTCAAAATCGTAGACAGTTTTACGTGTCCAAGGCATATCTGTAAAAGTGTTGTAAACAATATTAAAAAATAAATAAAATAATATTTTTTTTACTTAATAAACATCTTAAATAATAAATTTAAAAAATTAGAAACACTAAAAATATTAATAATAACTTTATGCCTAAAACAACTTTAGTCATTATAAACTAAATATAATTAAAATTTGAAATAACTTTATGTATAAAATGTAAAACAATTTTACTAATAATTTTTTTTAACTCTCTGTAGAAAGCTCGTCAGGGAGTTAAACAATTTTCTAACACAGCAAAATCAACTAAGAAAAACGAAGAGACAATGGAGGAGCTTCAAGAAAAGCTTAATTGTACTCATGTATTATATCGTCAACTTCCAACACCCGACCTTTGAAAATTGCTGCATTCATCTCCTTTCATATAAAGATGCAAAGGCCATTATGAAGCACTCTCGCTATCCCCCACCAGTCACATAACTTGACCCATACTCATGAAGACATCCTGCAATTTTAAAACAAATGTTGAGCTATTTCAATTGTATCTCCACATAGAGCACACTTGACTTCATCTGCCAAGATGACACCTCTCCTACTCAAATTGTCTCATGTTGCCAACCAATTTGCAGCCACTTGCCACATGAAGCATTGGACATTTGGTGGGATGCCTTTGGCCATAATGTGAGTAGTGTCATGTCCTACAATTGAGAAGAATTGGGGGCTAATATATCGTAAGTCGATGCTACTGAGTACACCTCTTTGTCTCCTGCTATCCATCACCACCCATCTTCCATCTTCTCTGAAAATGTAACCCAACCAAGTTGTTCATTAATAAAACCACTTGTTCCTCCTCCCAAGCAATTAGTGTTCGCCTCTATCTCCATGTGTTTCCTCCTACATATATCTCCTTTACATCGACATTTTTTTGAGTCGCAAGCCCAAAAATTTTCTAATTTTCTCGCGTAACTGCTGTATCACCTATCCTTCCATAACAGGATTTGATTGTCGTCCCCCAACTTCCGTTTTGCACTTTGAGTCCACCATCCCACTCCCCCCTAACCTGAGTTTTCTATGGCTTGCAAGTCTGACCATCACTTGGACCAATTACTACTCTTTCCTGCAACAATCGTCTGCTTACAAATACTTAGACCACAACATCTTAACCCTAAATTGATTGATTTCCACATGAAGTCTCCATTTCCATTTCCCTAATAAGGCCAAACTGAATATCTTGCAATGCCAACCATTTTCCTCCTTCCTTTTAGTTCTTGAAATTGGAGCTTTGTCATTGTTATTTTGTTAATTAATTAGCAATTTGTACTTAGTATTAATAGTTAATATTGTATTAATTGTATTTTTCTATTCAAATATGGCAGCACGTTGCTAATAACTACATGCAAATGATAAATTGATTAAGCTTTCAAATTGATTTAATTATTTTACCTAGATATAAATAAATAAAGTAAATGGTTAGAAATTTTGATAGACACTTCACATCTTTCTAGAGTTAGATTCTAAATGCGAAAATTTGTTAAACTTATTGCATCTACAAATTTGAATCCTTTTCATTTGTTTTCTATTTTTTTGTTACTAAACTTTTATAAATGGTACATTTATAAAATTTATATTATTTTTATTTAATTGGTTTTTTTAAGAATAGATAAAAAGACATAAAAAAAATAGAGTTGGATTTCCTAAATCAACCTCCACAGTTTAGTTTGTCATCCTTAGTTATGTTAATAATAAATCATTAAATATATCTGACTTAATATATATATATATATATATATATATATATATATATATATTTAAAGTTTAATTAATATAAAATGAAAAACATGTCATAGTGTCATTACATGCTAATTAACTCATATATTTAATAATTTAAAGTATAAAGTTTTGATTTAGATTAAGAATGGGATCTAGTCCTCTTGAACGGAAACGCGGTGCTTCGGACTGGGTGTGGTTGAAGAAGTGATAGTGTGAAAGAAAGTGGGAAGACAAAGTTGTACGCGGAACAGAGATAGTATTTTATTTTCTGCCATCAAGAAAACTAAGAGAAAATTGTAAGATGAGGAGGCTTTGATCGATTGCGTGTGATTTGGAATGGGTTGTTTTTCGTGTTTCGATTCGCGGGAGGACGAGAAGCTGAATACGAATCCTGAGCAGGAAAACCATCATGAACATGAACATGAACATGAGCATGATGATGATCTTAAGCCCCCAGTCCCCTCTCGTATTTCCAGATTGCCCTCTGCCTCTGGTTAGTCTAATCCGACTCTGCTCGATCTGATCTGATTGAAATCAGATCCCTTGTAACTTGTGAGTTGTTATTCACTGACAGACATAGTGTTTTTGCAGGAAGGTCAACATTAACAAGTAATGGTGATTCCAAGAGGGAGTTGGGTAATCTCAAGGACGGAGCCGCTGTCCAAATTGCCGCTCAAATATTCACTTTCCGTGAGCTTGCAGCCGCTACAAAAAACTTCAGGCCCCAGTCCTTTTTGGGGGAAGGTGGTTTCGGAAGGGTCTACAAGGGCCGCCTTGAAACCACCGGTCAGGTAATTCTTTCTACTCCGCACTCTGTAGGAAATCCAAACATTTTTTTCTTCTTCTTATTAACTGCTGTGGTTGCAAAGCATAGTTTACAATTTTCCTATTGTGTCTCTTTGGGAAATATTCCTTCATTTGTTTTAATACGCTCAACTAGATATCCATAACATTGGTCCAACATACCACTTTCTGTCTCTCTCTCAATTTGCCAACTTTTAGTCGTAATCACACTTTGCTTTTACACCATTTCATTCTGCTTTCCTTGCAAATGAATTAATTGTATGCACAAAGCCCCACATGCAGCAGGTCCCATTCCCACGTGCAAAGATTGAAATTGGATCAATCCAGAATTCAAATAGGGTTTTTGTTTTTGAAATAAGATTAAACTACGCTACAATGAATAACGACACTTTCTCAATGAAAGAAGATAAACTTTAATCTCCATGCTCAAAGAGAGTTTTTGTTTTTGGTTGAGGCCCCTAGTGAAAGAGTTGTGAGTCCTTATATATTTGTTCACTTACCTTTACAGGTTGTGGCTGTTAAACAGTTGGACAGAAATGGTCTTCAGGGTAATCGGGAATTCCTTGTGGAGGTTCTCATGCTCAGTCTTCTACACCACCCTAATCTTGTGAATCTCATTGGATACTGTGCGGATGGGGACCAACGCCTCTTAGTTTATGAATTTATGCCATTGGGATCTTTGGAAGACCACCTTCATGGTATGGCTGTTTTCTACTCTGTCTAAATTTCTCTTTTGGGGTATTTTTTCATATATTAAGAAATTAATAATTAGTATTCTTTTTTGGGGTCCATTTGGTAGGGAGGAGAGGAATATATTCAATGGAAATAGAAAAGATGAATGGAAATAGGTGAGAAATAAAGTGGAAGCTAAATGTGCTTGGTTAACGAGAAATAGAGATAAAATAAGGAGAAATCTAGAGAAGAATGGAAATAGGTGAGAAATAGAGTGAAAAACAACTAATGGTCCTCACTCTATTTTCACTCAATCAAAAAATGAATATTATTTTCGTTCTTCCCTTCCTATTTCTCATCATTATCAACATAGTCTATATGCAGTACTAATACAAGGGATTAGATCATATGAGGTTTAAAATTTCTTACCAAACAATTACAATCAGATATTACATTGTTGGAGATTACACATCGACTAGTGATATGGCCAAACAAGAGTATATAATGAGGTGTAAACCTCACTTTACAAACCAGTTTTGTGAGGTTAAAATAGGTTATTTTTCACTATTTCTAATATGGTATCAGAGTTTATTCTAATGGTTTGTTGTTATTGGGCCTATCATGTCACTTGCTATCGAGTTGCTATCAGACCACCCATAAATGTTAAATTTCATGCTCAAAATATTCAATCCTCGTCGTGAGGGGGCCGTGTTGGAGGGGTTGAGTTAGCCCCAATTTCACTATTTTTAATATGGTATCAGAGTCTATCCTACTAATTTGTTAATGTTGGGTCTATTGTGTCACTCGCTATCGGGCCACCTACAAATGTTAAACTTCACGCTCAAAATGTCCCGTCCTCGGCGTGAGGAAAGTGTGTTAGAGATTTTATATCGACCAATGATATGACCAAACAAGAGTATATAATAAAGTGCAAACCTCACTTTACAAACTAGTTTTGTAGGGTTGAGTGAGTTAGGTTCAGTTTCACTATTTCTATTATGGTATCAGAATTTATCCTAATGGTTTGTTGTTATTGGGCCTATCATGGCCCACTATTGGACCATGCACAAATATTAAACTTCACGCTCAAGATGTTCAGTTCTCAGCATGAGGGATGTATGTTGGAGATCCTACATCGACTAGTGATATGTCAAACAAGAGTATATAATTGAGGTGCAAATCTCACCTTATAAACCGATTTTGCGGGATTGAGTTAGGGCTAATTTCACCATTTCTAATATGCATAATCTAACATCTCTAATGAAAATATGGTTACTATTGTATATTTTGCAATACTGAAAAATATAGTAAAATTTAAAACAAATAACTACATATTGAAATTTAATCCTGTTGTATAAGAGTATTCTAGGACATGATTTTCTATTTTAGAATCTCATTTCTTGTTAATGAGTGCCAACCTTATCTAGTGAGATAAGGTTTTGTTGTCGTTGTATTTCTTGTCAATAAATGGTATGCTCTTGCAAGGTAAAGTTGGATAACTTGTGCATTTGTTCTCTAGACTTTATGTTGTTTGTTTTTCTTGCATATCTACGTAAAAAAGGAAATTTCCCTTTTGGTGATTTTAACTATTCCAAAATTTTGTCTTGAATTTTTTATGGTGATAAAAATTGTTTGAAGGGTTTTGCCCTCTCTCGGGAACACCAAACACCTATGCAGTTATCCTTATCATCTTATGTGTTGTTGGCTATTATTTTCCACGATTTGCCTCAAGTATATGAGAAAGTTTCTTCAGTCTCAAGGAAGCTATAAAGTTCTGGACAACTAGGTGGTACGATCTTGATTTGAGCAGGCTTCTTGCTCAAGAAATCATCTTCAGCTTGCTCAATAAATTTTCTTGTGCTTTTTCTCATAAATCAGTGTCTGTCAGGGCATTTCCAATGGTTAAATTTTTTATGGTCCTTACAATGCCGGCTAAACTTTAAGATGCTTACGCACAATTTTGCTCTAATAGTTGAAAAAAGTTAAGAAACTCACCTTTTCATATTTTTCAGTTTTAATTGATTAAGTTTGAAATAAAATTATTAATACAATTAATTGGTTGTTGCTGAAAAATAAATTTGTAATTCTAAGAAATCATATATTAATATTGCAGAAGATACTCATCTTGTTTTTAAGAAACCTAACTTTCCACGAAGATTGGTCTACAATAAAAACTTTTTTAAGATACGGTATCTTGGTCTTACACAATTCATAAGAAACTTCCACCCGGGACGACCTTAGTGACAAGTGCAGCACCAGTTTAAGAGGCTACTATAAAGTAAAATTGAGATGTACTTTTAAGCTTTTTATATAACTTGGGAGCTTTTGTTTCACATTTTTTTACTGTCTCTTGATTTTTTTCCATCAGGTTGTGCATCAAGTGAAGTAGGAGGTCTGTATAAAATTAAAACTTACTTAATTTCTTGTGCTTTCAGAACCAGGCTTTTTCAAAGAGAAAACTAAATATCAGCTCAGTCTGAAAAAATGTAGGAGGGCTTAACGTTCCTTCTATAATACCATCTAAAAAACAAAATTTAAGTTAATAAAACTTTTAAACAAAAAGAGAGACATTTTCCAAACTACGAGTTTAAACATAGGGAGCTAAACCTGTTGAAATTATGAAATAAGGAATTTTCTTCTTGAAAAGTGATAATTCTCCATTTAGTTTTACTAGAGATGTACACAATATGTGAATTTTTTTTGAAGGGAGACTCTTGATAAAACCTTGGGAGAACCATACCACCATAGTTAGTTGTTGTTGGAGAATCAATTATAAACCTCGTATTAGAATTCCATACACCATACTGGCAGTGTGGGATTTGAGTCTCATAGATCCTAACTTCCCACCATGCTCCACAGCCCCAGTGCCTCTGCGGGCTAGTTGTGCATTAGTCCTTTTGACTCCAGTGTCACTATTCGTCAAATACCTAATTCTTCTTGCTATCCAGTAGTGCTTTCTTTTATAGAAAAGGCAGCCTAGATCAGGAAACCTAAATCTTGTCTAAAATAAGGAAATAGGATAAGTAAATAATCCTTTCTAGAATAAGGAAATCCTAAAAAAATATTATTTAAGTCACCCACTCATTCAATGCATGTACTCTAATTTTCTGTTTAATTGGTTTGTATCAATTCTTCTAAAATAAAGACTTTCCAAACGTAGATATAACTAATAATCTGTTTATAAGACTTCTTTTAAGTTGTTTTTATCTATTTCAAATTTAAATTTTTTAAACTTAACACTATATCATTTATGATATATTTGAATTTTGAATTAATTTTTCATCATCTCTGAATCTTACAATATGGTATAAATTATGATTCGCGATTCAAAAATTAGGTTAGAGATTTGCAATATGATAACCATGTTTAAATGCATCAAATAGCAGAACCTATCAACTTCTCCCTAAGTATTAGCTGCTGTGTCCATTCTTTTCTGGTTTGGTCCTCCTTTATGTGCAACTTACAGTGGATCTAACAACGCATTGACAGTGTAGGATCTGGAACCCAAAAATTTAACCGGATTTCTTGGTTGAAAGAAAATAATATAGTGGAGAGGTAATATATTCATTATGGTCTTCAAATTGCAAGAGATATAGAATAGCGGACTTTGTGTGTAACAACTAATGAAACATCCACACCATAGTTTAACGAGAAGGATGGAGCAAACGATCTTCTACCCTTTCATGGTGCTGCTTTGGCTCCTCCAAATTAGCTTTCCATGTTATTTCATGTAATGGAAAGGAATGAGATACATATGGTAACCATTCAATTGTCTGCTAGAAATGTTTCCATTTTGCCTTGTTATCATATCTGTCTTCTGGTGATTAACTAACATCTCTAAACTTTGGGTAGAGTGGAGAATAAATGCTGTCTTTCACATTATTGCCTCCTTAAACATAATGTGCTTATGCTGATGATAACTAATGTTTAATCATTATTTATGAACTTGAGTGCAGATCTTCCCCCTGATAAAGAACCATTAGATTGGAACACCAGGATGAAAATAGCTGCTGGGGCAGCAAAAGGATTGGAATACCTTCATGACAAAGCAAATCCTCCAGTCATTTATAGAGACTTCAAATCGTCCAATATATTACTTGATGAAGGTTATCATCCAAAGCTTTCAGACTTTGGTCTTGCAAAGCTTGGTCCAGTTGGTGACAAATCACATGTTTCCACCCGTGTCATGGGAACCTATGGTTACTGTGCCCCAGAATATGCTATGACTGGACAGCTGACTGTGAAGTCTGATGTATATAGTTTTGGAGTAGTCTTCTTGGAGCTGATTACTGGCCGTAAAGCCATTGACAGCACCCGACCTCAAGGAGAACAAAACCTTGTCACATGGGTAATCCTCTAATCTTTGCTCTTCTTTATTAGTTTTGGAATGCATTAGCCAATTCATACATAACAATTGGGGTGGTAATGGTGGTTTTATATGTTTGAGCAGGCACGTCCACTGTTCAATGACCGCAGGAAGTTTCCAAAGTTAGCAGATCCACAGTTACAGGGAAGGTATCCCATGCGTGGTCTTTACCAAGCTCTAGCTGTGGCATCAATGTGCATTCAAGAACAGGCTGCAGCACGACCTCTCATTGGGGACGTGGTGACAGCCCTTTCCTTTCTAGCCAACCAGGCATATGACCAGAGGGGAGCTGGTGATGATAAAAGGAACAGAGATGATAAAGGTGGAAGAATATTGAAAAATGATGAAGGTGGAGGATCTGGACGCAGATGGGATTTGGAAGGTTCTGAGAAAGATGACTCCCCACGTGAAACTGCGAGGATGTTACACAACAGGGATCTTGATAGAGAACGTGCCGTGGCTGAAGCCAAGATGTGGGGAGAGAACTGGAGAGAAAAGAGACGACAGAATGCTCAGGGCAGTTTTGATGGTTCTAACGCCTAATCTGCGTAGTACACAATTCCCATCACCATCTTCTAATGCGAGGTGGAACTATGTGGGAGGTCATCTTATATAAAGCTGGTTTAGAACAAGTCTGAAAGGCCGTTTTGGCCATTGACCCGGTTTTACTTTGCTTTGAATATGTTTTGCGGCCATTTCGTGCACTGGCTGCAAGCAAACATAATGAACCGGGTACCAAAATCTTTTATAAATCAGCCTTGTTATGCACTTAGTTTTCTTTCATGTATTTTCATTTACCTCTTGCACGAGCGTATTGGAGTTGGAGAATGTACATCATTTGTTAGAACTAGGAGATCAAGGTTATTTAAGGACCAACACTTCTTGAAAATGCTGCAAGGACAAAAATGCTTGTTCCAACTCATTTAGGTTTTTTCTAGTTAAAATGCTAAAATCCAAGATTCTTTGTAATGTCTTCCTGGTAATCTCAGCTAAGGCAATAAATTAACGTAACTAAACTGCAATTGTATTTAATTCGACCTCCTTTTAACAGGATTTTTTTTCCACCTAAAAACCTCTAGGGAAGTTAATAGTAATATAAGCTATATAATTTTTCAAAATGCTTTAAGTGACTTAAAGATGAAATCACGAGGAATTTGTGAGAATTTCTCCCTGGACTCCAATATGTTTTCCATGTATTTCCATAATTTTTCAAAATGCCAAAAAAAACCTTTAATGAAAATAATAAAAATTTAATTATCACATTTTTTTTCTCTTTCATCTATACCTCTCTCTCATTTCACATGTATCTTGTTTTGCATATTTCTTTAACTTGTCTTGCACGACTATGTTTTTTTCTTACTGAATCAGTGATTTTCTCTTATTCTTCGTGCGTTGTTGTTAATTCCCTTTGTGTTTGCTTTGTTCTTCGTAGTTCAGTTTTGTGTTTGCTTTGTTCTTCATGGTTCACCTTTATGTTTATCTTCTCTCGGTACATTAGTTTTTTTTACAAGTCCGGACACCCTTATTCGGACTTGTAAAAAATTTGCAAATTTTTTTTACAAGTTCAAACACCCCTGTCTGGACTTGTAAAAAATATTTGGCAAATTTTATTTTACAAGTCCGGATACCCCTTTCCGGACTTGTAAAATATTTTGCAATTTTTTTTTACAAGTTTCGAT
This sequence comes from Psophocarpus tetragonolobus, assembly GCA_037954015.1. Classification (NCBI taxonomy): domain Eukaryota; kingdom Viridiplantae; phylum Streptophyta; class Magnoliopsida; order Fabales; family Fabaceae; genus Psophocarpus; species Psophocarpus tetragonolobus. Next base: position 291,342 of record CM075692.1, on the reverse strand, counting down.
ATACCTGTTCCGACTTGTAAAAAATTTTACAAATTTTTTTCACAAGAATGGATACCCCTATCTGGACATGTAAAAAAATTTTTTTTTACAAGTTCGGACTGAATCTGGAAACCCTTTGTCCGGACTTGTAAAAAAATTTGTCCGGACTAGTAAAAAAAAATTGCAATTTGTTTTTACAAATCTGGACACCCATATCCGGACTTGTAAAAAAATTTTCAATTTTTTTTTACAAATCCAGACACGCCCATCCGGACTTGTAAAAAAAAATTGCAAATTTTTTACTAAGATTAAATTTTTTTTACCTAAGGTATTTGAGACTTTTCCTACCTTTATAGAGGTATAGAGAGAAATTATGAAGGTGCAGGGAGAAATTCTCATAATTTCCATGGTATGAAAATTCCTAGACATTCCAAGCCCATGCTTTTGCTAAACTTGTGTGGGCATTTTTCTTTTTGCGCCCACATTTTTTCTCCAACTCGCTTCAAAAGTTCAATCGATAGTTTCCAATCTTCTTGGCCAATGAAAGAAGAAATATCTCTTCCTTGCAATAACCTTGCGGCAGCTTCAAAGGCAAGAGCGGCCATTTTGATTTGGTTACTCATTCTTCTTCCCTAACTTCTGTTTTCTCTTCGCATAGCTGTAGAAAGTCATGGAGGTTGCAATCTAGATTAATGTAGGTGTCGAACCACATTTAGTAATTTTGTAGCTCTGGACAGTAATCCAGATTGCTTATTTCTTACTGTTGGTCTGAATTGTTAGTTCAAGATATGCATGCCTTATTTAGTTTTAATAAGTCCAAATAGGTAAGCTCGGTTGAATAATTTGAGTATTAGAAGTGTCTGGATTCACAAATCACAACATTACTCCGGAACACTAACCTGGAATGGAACTTTTTTCTCTTTAGTTTTCGTATGTGGAATTAATCTTGTAACAAAACAACATCTATATTACACATTCCAGATTCATTAAAAATTAAAAATAGCATGGATGCTCCGAAATAGTTAAACTTGTAAAAAATACAAAATCTAGTTTACCAACTTCGCTCATTAATTGTGGGTAAGGGTGATCCAACATTCTTAATTTAGACTTGTCAAAACATAACATTCAGCTAGCATATTATAGATGCTTTTGATATCGTATAAGGGTGCTTCGAAGTTAGTAATTTTGACTCGTTGAAATATAAGATTCAGCTTATGATTTTCGAATCATTTAAAATTACCAATTTGGATTGGCTCTTCTAGGCTTTATGAAATCTTTTTGAAAACACTTTTAATGAAAGTCTTAAGAAGATAAACAATCTACTGCTTAAAAACAAATTTAGAAAAACCTTTTTATATAACATTTTTTTAAACAAAATTAGGTAGAAAAGAAAAACATTATAATAGAAGGTATAATAAGAGAATTGTTTTTATATTGGACTCTTAATTGAGCTATGTCCAATTCTCTTCTAACTAACCCTTGGAAGGTTCTACTATTTCAATACAAATACAACAATATTTTTAATACCACTTCTAGCTTACAATGAGTATTCTCAACCACTCCTTATTTTATCCTTAAACTCTCTAGAATTTAACAAAATAGTATTCTTTAACACTAAGTCACTTGTAGCTTTCTAAATAAAGGGTTATAAAAATGTTATAAAGATAAACTTTCATAAGAGGTGATGCAATCTTTGATTGTCTTTTCCCATGATCACTTCAAGAAGTTCTTCAAAGGTAAAAGGTGAAGGTGATGAGGTAGAAAATGGAAGGATGATGCACTCCTCCCTTGGAGTGCTTGTTCCCTTGAATCAACCTCTATGATCACCTTAAAAAAATGACTAGGATGAAAAGGCAAGAAAGGGGAAGTGAATTGGCGCCACTTAGGAAGATAAGCCAAGAGGGAGTGGTGTTTGCCACAAGGTAAGGAACCCTTGATAAAAGCACATGGATACTCTCTAAGAAGAGGGTTTAGGACACTCAAAGATGTAGCAAAGGTCTAAATTTCTCATCAATTCAAGTGTAAAAAATGCAAAGGAGTAGGGAGGTCTATATATAGGGTGGGGGGAGTGCCTTGGCCATGTGAAATGGAGGGAAATTCAAAGATGAGTCAAATTCAAATAATCAGCACATGCTCTTAAAATCATGGATCTTAGATCTAACTAAGTGCCATGTAAGATGTCATGTGGCAATTATTGAAAAATGACTCCTACTAGAGGGAACACGAGCTCCACCTTGTCTCCTCCATGTTTCATGTACTAACTAATTGAGGTTTAATTAGAAAAGAGAGGTGTGGCTAATAAAACAATCTACCAACACCCCGAAATGGCCCAATTAGCTAATACACTCCACATTAAGACTAAGAACACCTCTTAGCTTATAATCTACAAAAAAATGCCTAAATACTAGGCCAAAGAGAAAGCTTTAGATCACTCCACTTAAGGAAAAAATATATAAGGAAAAATACAAGAGACTATGGCACAATAACTATGCACATGAGGAGGTGAGGTATTCCTCCATCTACTCTAACCATATCCTCCTCTATCCTCCTAACCATGACCTTAATGATAGGTCCCTTGCTAGGGAGGATCACATCAAAGGATGATGGCAGCACTTCTAGGAAGATAAGCCAAGGTTAGGAAGCTTGCAACAATGGAAGGAACCCTTGATAAAAGCCATGGAAGGTTTCTCACTTAAGGAGAAGAAGACACTCAAGACAAGCTTTCACAAAAGGAGGTTTTTATTATCAATTAAGTGTAAAATGAAACAAAAAGTGAAGGAGTGAATTTATAGAAAATTCTAACCCTATGAGCTTGGACTTGCACGTCCAAGACTAGGGAGGATGATTAGTTAATTTAATTAAGCGTTAGTTGAGCTTAAGGCAAAATGAAATTTAGTTAAATCAACTAGATCTAAACATGGCCCTATGATTAAGGATCTATTTTCCCTCTTAAATTTGAATTTGAATTTTGGAGTGTCATGTCATCTCCCTTCAAAATTCGAATTCAAACAAGAAGCAACAAGAAAGGCTGTGTAGGAAAGAGAGAATGATTTGGCACAACTACTAGGGAACAAGGGGGTCTCACTTGTCTCTCATGATTCATGTGTGAGTTAGAAGGATGTGGGACAATCTTAGAGGGGTGTGGTTATCAAACCACACGTCCATGATCCTCCCAAAAAGGCCTAACTACTTAACACATTCCACATTAAAGACTAACTACACTTCCCTTCTAAAAAAATGGAAAAAAGGGGCCAAAAACACAAGGCCAAAAAATACATTAAATACTCTTCCATGATCACAAAAATAAGGTGCAAAATACAAGGCTAAAAAGGAGACTATGGCCTAAATTCTAATGATCTTGACATCTATGAGGAGTTGAGGTATTCTACCCTACTCTTTAGTCATTTCTTCCTCGATCCTCCTAGCTATGGCCCTTGTGATGGGGATGATGCATCCCTCCCTAAGCCATGTTTGAAGAATTGTTGGAGAAAGAATACCACCTGGGATCTTCTCATAGAGGTCTTTTGGAGAGCCTTGAAATAGAGGTGGAAGACTACAAGATGTTGATGGAGGAGGGGCCACTTCTTAAGGAAGAAGATAAGCTAAGAGTGAAGCTAGCCACAAGGAGTATGAAAAATTCTCCCTCAAGGAAAGAACAATGAACACTCAAGAAGAAGAACTTTCAAATTTAGAGAAGTGTATTTTCATTCAAATAAGTGTTAAACAGTACATGTAGGAGGGAATGTTCTATATATAGAGCAAAACAAGGATTTATGGGCCAAGGCACTAATTAGAACGTCCAACTAGGCTAATGAGGGTTTAATTGGCTTAATCTAGTGTTAATGATGTGACCATGCCTAGCCAAGGACCTATCACTAGGGCCATGGTTAGAAGGATTGAAGAAGACCTAGCCCTTGCAGACAAAGGAAGACTTCACCTCCTAAGGAGAGTGAAGATATTAGGCTAGGGACTTTAGTTAATAAAATGTAATTTTCCTTTATTTTAATTTTTAGGAACATTAGGAATTTAATTTGGGACATGTATTTAGTCCATTTTTTATTTTAGGAAGTGTCTTAGGAATTTAGAGGGTGGATTTAGCTTTTTGGGTCTTTATGAAGGAAATAAGGGGTAATCTTGATATCTACACCCCTCTTTTCCTACATAAACCCCCTAAGCTAATAAGAAGGAATCTTGGCCCTTGGTTTGAGAAACTTGGGCACCAAGTTTGATGATCTAAGGAGGGAATTGTTTCTCAATCCTCCTCCCTTAGATCTCTCCTTTTAATCCTAACCTTTCTTTTTTAGGTTATCTTGTTCAAGAGGTTAGCTACCTCTATAAATAGGAGCTCCTCCCCTCACTTGTATTTTTTACACTTGAATTTAATCCTAGAGACCATATTGGTTGTGAGGTTCTTACCTTTGAGTGTCCCCCTTCTCCTTTGTGAGAGCTTCTAAGAGTTATCAAGGGACCCCTCCCTTGTGGCCTCTCCCCTTTGGCTTATCAAACCTAGTATTTGTGGCGCTTCACCCCATTCCTTTCCTCTCCATAAATCCATTTCCCTTCCAAGTGAACTTAGAAAGGATCCTTTGGGCACGTGATCATCAAAGATCACATAAAGTGGTATCTAGAGCCACTTTCTGAAGGTCACGTTGTTTCTCAATTTTTTTTGCTTTGTTGTTTATCTCTTTAATCTCTTTATTTTAAAGTCCTTCATTTTTTGTCATCTTTATTTCCTTTATTGTCTAGTAGTATAGCTTTTTATTCTTGCTATTATATGCACTTTTGTTTCCTATCTATGCACATATGTTTCATTTAATTTGATGCAATTTTAATTGTCCCTTTCTTTGCATCTTATTTCCGTATTCAAATTGCTTAGTTTCCCCTTGTTTTTTATGTTAAAGTGTGCCTAATAAGTTGTGACCATTAAACCCACATGGTTGATGATTTTTGCACACCATTGTGGTGATCAACTTTGGCCACTTTGTTACGCCTTGTGTTTTGAGTCTCTTGCTGAAATTTTTGCTCTATTTTTAGGTGTGTTATTTTTTTTCTTAATCTTGTGTTTTGTCAAATACTAGTCATGTTAGTTTTCTATTTTGTCTCATTTAAATTCCTTAGGTTTTAGCCTCTTAAAATTTTTACAAAAATCCTTCAAAAACATTTTGAATTGAGCTCCTAAGAGGTGAACCTCTTGTTGAGTCTCTTAAGTCTTTTATGCTTTTACTTCAAGCATAGTAATATCTTTGTTGTTCTTAAATATTTGCTCAATTCAATCTTTATATGCTTCTTTTTTTATGTTGAATTATTAGTAGTTTTTCACTTGGTTTACCTTCACTATTGGTGCCTTTTTATGGAATTTTAGCTTGGGTGAATTGTGTTAGTAATTTGAACAATCAATTTACTTCAAAATCAACCCTAAATCATTCCTTAAGCACCATTAGTTCAGTGGTATTTGAAACTAATAAGTTGTTTTGCCTTTAGTTGCATGCATTGCTTGAAAATTGTGTGACCTTACTTTGTGCTTATTCACTCAAGCGTTATTATTTCAAGCATCCTCATTAAAATTTCAATTAAACAAGCTATTAGGTGCAGAAAAAATGATTAGAAAAAGTTAAAAAAATATATATTAGAAAAAATTTCAAGTTAAAAAAAAAATGAAGATAAAGAATTCAAAAGAAAAACAATTTTGAAGTTGTGTACCTAATAGTAGAAACATTTGATATGAGGAACCACTTGCGATTAAAAAAAAAACATTACTTGAGTAAGCTTCTTAGCTTTTGGTCACTTAAATTTTATTAAGTGTGCAACTATTGGTTTCATTTTTTTTTGTTTGAGTCTTTTTCATCTTCACTCTTACAGCTAATCTAGGAAAGTTATTTGTATGTTACCTTCCTTTGTGGGCCTTATGTTTTTTTGCTTATCTTATTTACTTCTTTGAGTTTGTCATTCTTTAATCTATCCACTTGGATTTGTGAACCTTGTTTTGTTATTCACCTTTATTTTTTGTCTTGTGTTGTATTCGGCCTTGGTAAGTAAAGCTTGGGAAAGATGTCATACATAAGATTTTGGCAAGTCCAAAAAAGAGGAAACAAAGGTAGCATTCTTGGGGTGGGTTGATGCAACTCAAAGGGGCTTGATAAAAAGGAGCTAAACACCAACAAGCTTGGAGTGAAGACTTTGTTTTATTTTTTTTATTCTTTATATTGTGTAAACTTAATCTTAGATTAGGAGTTTGAGTGCCCTTAAGGCCCTCCCTTGGTTTGTAATAATTTTGGTTAATTTTAGTGTAGTTCCTCGTTAATTAGGTGAAGAAGGGAGAAGTGGTACATTTCCTTCAACACCTTAGGAGCACGATTAGAACCCTTTATCTTTTACATTCTTGCATTTTTATTTTATTTTATGTTATTTTGAAAAAATGTGTAGAGGCTAAGAGTTCCAAAGACTCATCAAGCCACCTTAGGTGAGAAAAAAAAGAGAGGAGTGTTGTTTGAAAAAAAAAATTTTTGGCCTACCCTTTAGTTTTTACCATCCAAGCACCATGACTTCCCACACACATTCTACTGCACATAGTTGTTCATCAAGTAAGAGTGTCAACCAAAGAAAATTATGCATGCCTCCCTTGATCTTTTTCTAGAGGTTTCTTTCTTTGGTGAAATGGTTTATGGAAAGGTAAGAAGTGAGGTGGTTTTAGGCGCCACTTAAGGTAAGATAAGCCTAAGAGGGAAAGTTTGCCACAAGGGATTGAACCCTTGATAAAAACCTAAGGAACTCTCGAAGAGAGAAGGGTGGACACTAAGAGAATTTTAGCCAACTCAAGGTTTTTCCATTCAATAAAGTGTAAAAAATACAAGAGTGTGAAGGAGCACCTTTTTATAGAGGGAGCTAACCTCTTGGACAAGTCAAGAAGGAAAGGAAGAGCTAGGATTAAAAGGAGTCATCCAAGGGAGGAGGATTGAAGCCCAAAGTCTAATCAATCCCTTCCTTTAGATGAGAATTGGTGCCCAAGCTACCTCATCCAAGGGCCAAGATTACTCCTTTATTAGTTTTGGGTTTTATTTAGGAAAAGAGGGTGTAGTTATCAAACTACCCCCTTATTTCCTAAATAAAGGCCCAAAAGCTAATCTTAACCCTTCTTATTACTAAGACACCTCCTAAAAAATTAAATGGACTAATACATGTCCAAAATAAAATCCTAGGTTCCTAAAATAAAAATTACAAGTAAATAAGTCATGACTTGCATAACTTAATGGTCATATGGAGGTGAGATCTTCCTCCTTCTACTCTAGCCATGTCTTCTTCTATTCTCCTAGCCATGGCCCTAGTGATAGGGCCTTTGCTTGGGGAGAATGCATCATCTCCTCCCCCTTGGGAAGGATTTGACCTCAAATCTGATAGGTCCTCTTCTTCTTCATCAGTACCTACAAAAGGGATCAAATCACAAACATTAAAGGTAGTACTGACACCGTAGTCCTCAGGGAGATCTAATATGTATGCATTGTTGTTCACTCTCTTGACGACTTGAAAGGGACCATCTCCTCAGGGGCTAAGCTTGGACTTCCTTTGAGTAGGGAAGCGATCCTTCCTCAAATGAAGCCATACCCAATCCCCTTAATTGAAGATAATTTCTTTCTCTCCTTTCTTCATCTTCTCTCTTTTCTCTTATTCTTCTCTCTTCCTTCTCTCTTTTTTCTCTTTTTTCTTCCTCTCTTTCTTTTATTTTTCTTTTCTCCTTGGACTCTTTTTCTCTCCTTTTTTCTTCTCTTCTCTCTTTTTCTTTTTCCATCCACTCCCTAAAGTCCATGTTTAAGTTTTCTAAAGTGTAATCTTTAGAAATATTTCTTTGGTTTACACTCTTGTTTGATGAATAACTATGAACACTAGAGTGGGTGTGTGATGTCATTGTGCTTGAATTTCTAAGAGGAAAAAGGTGGCTAAAAACTTTTCATAAACAAACACTCCTCTCTTTTTGTGTTTTCTTGCCTAAAATGGATTGATGAGTCTTTGGAACTCTTTAGCCTTCTAAGTGCTTTGAATAAGAAAAATAAAGCAAAAATTCAAAAGAGAAGGGATCTAAATCGAGCTCCTAAGGTGTTGAAGGAAGTGTACCACTTCTTCCTTCTTCACCTAATTTTCGAGAAACTAAACAATTAACTAAATCTTATTACAACCAAAGGGAGGGCCTTAAGGGCACTCAAACTCCCAACTACAAAATTAATACACCCAAATTAAAGAAAAAGTAAAGTCTTCAAAAAATGATTCTCCAAATGCTCCCTCAAATCAAAGTCCTCACGGTTAGGTGTGTTTTCTTTTGAGGTGATCCCTTAGGCTCTTAGCCCAACCTTCCAAAATATGCTACCCTTGTGGTAAGATCCTTTTTCAAGCTTTCTCCCAAAAGTGGCACTAACACACAAACCAAAGAAACCAAAAGTAGCAAGGGGAGGTGCAAATAGAAACTCAAAAAGAAATAAAAGATAACACAATCAAAAGGACACTTAACCAAATGGTAAGAGTATATAAGACAAACTAGAAAGATGATTTAAAAGACAAGCAACAACTAAAAGGTAAACAAAAGAAAGAGAGCACACGATGGAATACCTAAGAATGACACTAGATTAAAGAGTAGAAAGACACAAATATCAAGTTCTAGTGTACTAAAAGTAATAAAATTTCTTTTAAGGTTCCAAGTTCAAAGTTGAAGCACTTGCTAATTTTAGGTTAGGTACATCAAATGATTTTTTTTTCAAACTTTCTTTTCTTTTGTTTGTTCTCTTTTTTTTTTGAATCCTTCGTAGTTTTTTTTATTTTATTTTAGACTTTGTTCTCTTGTTTTTTTTTTGAATATTTACTAGATGCACCTAAATTGATTGTGAATTTAGTGCTTAATAACAAAGAGTTATGCGCTTGAAACAATAAAGAAAATTAAAAGAAACAATTTAGGTATGACTAGAAATGACTTCAAAATGCAAAATAGCTATAGATGTGTTCATGGTTTAGTAGTTTGGTGTGCCACTGGACTCAAGCTTTGTTAAGTTTTTAGTAATTTGTTGAATACAAATACCAAACTTATAGCTTAAGTGAAAGCACCCACAAACAAGAACTACCTTTACCACACAAATGAGCTACTAATTATACGTATAAGGAAAATAAAGACAAAGGGAATTGAGCAACTATTTTGGAATTTTTTTTTTAAGAATATGCTTGAAACTAAAAACACATGAACCTCTAAAGAGACTTAGACATGAGGTATGACCCTCTATGTTGCTCAATTTAAGAAGTTTCAAAAGCTTTTTGTAAAAACAAAAGAGGCTAAACTTAAAAGGAATTAATAGACAAAATAGGAAACTATAAACATGACTTATAGACAACTACACAAGAGTATAAAAGTGAAAAATAAAAGCTAAAAATAAGGCAAAAACAAGGCAACTAGGTGCAAGGAAATACAAGAATTTGGTCTAAATTTCTTGACCACAAGGTTGTGGAATTCACCACAACGACATGGATTTTTAGTAAGAAATTCTCAAAACCAAAATTCAAGCAAGAAAGCACCCAACTCAAAGCTTAAGCGCAAATTAATGAATATGGGAGAGACGTAGATGCAAAGAAAAGAACAATATAAATTGCATCAAGCAAAAAATAAATGGCGCAAATAAACTATAACTCAAAACAATAAACTCAAGACATAAATGGAAATGATAAACAACAATGGAAAGCTAGAAAAAATTGCGGAAATTAAATATAAAATAAAATAGGAAAATGGAAAGAAAAAATAAATGAGGTAGGAAGAGAGTTTAGACCTCTAGAACCAATGCTCTGATACCAAATGATGCATGCCTCCCTTGATCTTTTTCTAGAGGTTTTCTTCTTTGGTGAAATGGTTTATGGAATGGTAAGAAGTGAGGTGGTTTTAGATGCCACTTAAGGTAAGATAAGCCTGAGAGGGAAAGTTTGCCACAAGGGATGGAACCCTTGATAAAAACCTAAGGAATTCTCAAAGAGAGAAGGGTGGACACTAAGAGAATTTTAGTCAACTTAAGGTTTTCCCATTCAATAAAGTGTTAAAAATAAAAGAATGTGAAGGAGCACCTTTTTATAGAGGGAGCTAACCTCTTAGACAAGTCAAGAAGGAAAGGAAGGGCTAGGATTAAAAGGAGTCATCCAAGGGAGGAGAATTGAAGCCCAAAGTCCAATCAATCCCCTCCTTTAGATGAGAATTGGTGCCCAAGCTACCTCATCCAAGGGCCAAGATTACTCCTTTATTAGTTTTGGGTTTTATTTAGGAAAAGAGGGTGTAGTTATCAAACTACCCCCTTATTTCCTAAATAAAGGCCTAAAAGTTAATCTTACCCCTTCTTATTACTAAGACACCTCCTAGAAAATTAAATTGACTAATACATGTCCAAAATAAAATACTAGGTTCCTAAAATAAAAATTACAAGTAAATAAGTCATGACTTGCATAACTTGATGGTCATATGGAGGTGAGATCTTCCTCCTTCTACTCTAGCCATGTCTTCTTCTATTCTCCTAGCCATGGCCCTAGTGATAGGGCCTTTGCTTGGGGAGAATGCATCAGAAAACCTTCTAAGGGAGACACTCTTGAAAACCTTAACTTAGAATTGATGGCTAAAGAACAATAAAGGAGAGAAGAAAAAGAGAGAAAAAAAGAAATAAAAGAAAAGGAAAACCAAAAAGAGAAGGAAGAGTTGAAAAAAGATATGTTGGAAACGAGAAAAGAGAAAAAAGAGCGAGAAGAGAGAAGGCAAAGAGAGAGAAGAGAGGATGAAGAAAGGAGAAGAAGGAAAGAACTAGAAAGAAAAAGAGAAAAAGAGGAAGAAGGGAGAAGGAGGGGAGAAGAGAGTAAGAGGAGAGATGGGAGGGAGAGTGATAGAAAAAAGAAAGGAATTCTCATAAGATCCCCATCTAGGCATTTTAGCTCTAGCAAAGAAGAATACTATAGAAATCAACATAAGCATCAATCACATTCATCATACAATCATAATTCTCCTTAAGAGAACACAAATCATGCTAGGGAGCCAAAGGTAGACCTACCCTATTTTCATGGTAGGGAAGATATTGAGACTTACCTAGATTGGGAAGTCAAAGTGGAACAACTCTTCCGATGCTATGAAATAAGGGAAGAAAGGAAAGTACCATTGGCCTCCCTTAGTTTTCAAGGTTCTGTTTTGCATTGGTGGGATGAGTTAGTCAAGGATAGGGCCCGTAAACAAATGCCTGACATTTGCTACTAGAATGATTTAAAAACTTGCTTGCGAAGAAGGCACATTCCTTCATATTATGAGAGGGATCTTTTGGATAGGTCCAAAGACTTAGGCAACATAAGCTAAGTATTGAGGAGTATAGACAAAAGATGGAGGTTCTCATACTAAGGGCCAATATCATTGAGGAACCCAATGTCACCCTTGCTAGGTTTATGTGTGGATTAAGCTCTAACATTAGAGATAAGGTAGAGCTTCTTTCATACTCAAACCTTGATGAGTTGGTAGAACTTTGTGTAAGAGTTGAGAATCAACTCACGAGAAAAAAGCTTTAAAAAAGATTCTCCCTCTTACTCAAAGAGAGACCAACTTAAGGGAAACTCTTTCAAGGGTTTTCCCAAAGAGGAACCCAAGCATTTTCAAGATACAAAAGGACCTCATGTAAAGAGAAAACCCCTTACTACTAAGCCTACTGAGAGGCAAAGTAGTATCAAATGCTTCAAATGTCTTGGGAGAGGCCACATTGCCTCTCAATGCCCCAACAAGAAAACTATGATCATGAGGGGACAAGACATTTGTAGTGAGAATAGTTCATCTTCCTCCTCTAGTGAGAGTGAGGAAGAAGGGGGACATACTTTTGAACAAGAGTGTGAGGAAGCTTTTCCTTATGAGGGGAATCTCCTTATGGTTCAAAGGCTTCTTGGAAGCCAACCTCTAGAGCTTGGCCAGTCACAAAGAGAGAGCATCTTCCATACAAGATGTAAAGTAAATGACAAAGTATGTTCTCTCCTTATTGATAGTGGCTCCTGTTGTAGTTCTAGGTTTGTTGAAAAGCTAGCCTTGACTACCATGCGTCATCCCAAACCTTACAAATTGCAATGGCTCAATGAGCAAGGGGAGATGGTAGTCAATGAACAAGTTATGGTTCCAATTTCCATAGGATCTTATAATGATGAGATTCTTTGTGACATAGTTCCTATGGAGGCTGGTCATATCCTGTTGGGGAGACCATGACAATTTAACAAGAAAGCTATTCACCATGGACACTCCAACCAAATAATTCTCACCCATAATGAAAAGCGCTTCAAATTGTATCCTTTGTCACCTTCTCAAGTGGCTGAGGATCAATTTGCGATGAAAAAGAAAAGAGTTGAGGAAAAAAAAAAAAACAAGCGTTACCCTTAAAGCTTGAAAAGGGTAAAGAGAGAGAGTCAGAAGGTGATGCCCCTTCAAAAGGGAATATTAGTAAAAGGAGCCTATTTGCTACTAAACGTGATTTAAAAGAAGCTCCTTTGACTAACAAGCCCTTTTATCTCCTCTTTTGCAAAGAGGCATCAAATCCTTCTCCCATTTTTCATTCTTCTGCTGAGAGCACTGCCACAACCCATGCACATGAGCACCTTCCTCAAGGGGTTCAAGATATTTTAAAAGAATTTGATGATATATTCCCTAATGAGGTTCCGAAAGGACTTCCTCCCATTAGGGGTATAGAACATCAAATTGATTTTGTGCCTGGCGCAAGTCTACCTAATAGACCTGCCTATAGGACCAACCCCATGGAGACCCAAGAGATTGAGTCTCAAGTGAATGAGCTGTTGGAGAAGGGTTGGGTTCAAAACAGCCTAAGCCCTTGCGCTGTGCTAGTCTTGTTGGTGCCCAAGAAGAATGACCAATGGAGTATGTGTGTTGATTGTCATGCAATCAACAACATCACCATCAAATATAGGCACCCAATCCCCCATCTTGATGACATGTTGGATGAATTGCATGGGGCAAAAATATTTTCAAAAATAGATCTTAGAAGTGGTTACCACCAAATAAGGATCAAAGAGGGTGATGAGTGGAAAACTATTTTTAAGACTAAATTTGGTCTTTATGAGTGGTTGGTTATTCCTTTTGGGCTAACCAATGCCCCAAGCACATTCATGCGCTTAATGAATCATGTACTGAGGGATTACCTTGGTAAATTTTGTGTAGTTTACTTTGACGACATTTTAGCTTACTCTAGGAACCTAGATGATCATTTAGGACATCTAAGGCATGTTTTTTATCTTCTTAGGAGTAATCATCTTTTTGGTAACTTAGAAAATGCACCTTTTTGTGTAGATAGTGTAGTTTTCCTAGGTTTTAGTTAGCACAAAAGGGGTCCATGTTGACCCCGAAAAGATAGAAGCTATTCAAGAATGGCCCACCCTAAAGAGTGTGACAGAGATAAAAAGCTTTCATGGTATCGCTAGATTTTATAGGTGCTTTGTGCCCTAATTTCTCCACGCTCTTCGCACCAATAAATGATTTGGTGAAAAAGGAAATTCCTTTCCTTTGGGGTAAGAAACAACAGAAAGTCTTTCAGCTAATTAAGCATAAACTGACCCATGCACCAGTCTTGACATTACCTGACTTTTCTAAAACATTTAAGCTTGAATATGATGCCTCTGGTGTAGGTGTCGGAGCTTTCTTTTTGCAAGGAGGACACCCCATTGCGTATTTTAGTGAAAAACTCAATGGTGCCCCCCTCAACTACCCCACCTATGATAAGGAGTTTTATGCTCTAATTAGGGCCCTTCAAACTTGGGAGCATTACCTTGCTCCTAAGGAGTTTTTCATTCATAGTGACCATGAGTCACTAAAATATTTGAGGGGTCAAGGTAAATTGAACAAAAGGCATGCAACGTGGGTGGAATATCTTGAATCCTTCCCTTATGTCATCAAGTACAAGAAAGGAAAACAAAATGTGGTGGCTGATGCTCTTTCTAGGCGTCATGCCCTTTATTCATCCTTGAGTGCAAAAATCTTGGGATTTGATGACATTTGGGCTATATATCCTTTTGACAAGGATTTTGGCCCCATCTTTGCTGCCTCTGCATCTGCATTCACATTAAAGGCCCATGATGGGTACTTCATTACTGAGGGGTATCTCTACAAAAGGAGTAAGCTTTGTATACCCCAAGGATCAATTAGGAACTTACTCACAAAAGAGAGGCATGAAGGTGGGCTCATGGGGCATTTTGGGATTTCAAAAACCCTCCTGCTTTTACAAGAGAAATTCTTTTGGCCCCATATGCGTAGAAATGTCCATAGACATTGCTCTAGATGTATAGCTTGCTTGCAAGCAAAGTCTAAAGCAATGCCTTATGGACTATACACACCTTTACCTGCTCCTTCTGTACCTTGGAAGGATGCTAGCATGGATTTCATCCTTGGGCTCCCAAGAACCCAACGAGGTGCAGACTCCATATTTGTGGTGGTGGATCGATTTTCAAAAATTGCCCATTTTATTCCCTGCCAAAAAGTGAATGATGCGAGCAACATCGCAAGACTTTTCTTTAAAGAGGTTGTCATATTGCATGGCATACCCTCTTCAATAGTGTCAGATAGGGATGTGAAGTTCCTTAGCCATTTTTGGAAAACTCTTTGGACTAAGCTGGGAACTAAACTTCTTTTTTCCACTACCTGTCACCCTCAAACTGATGGGCAAACAGAAGTCGTGAATAGATCTTTATACACTATGTTGAGGGCTCTCCTTAAAGGCAACCATAAGTCTTGGGATAAGTACCTTCCCCACATTGAATTTGCTTATAATCGGGTGGTTTATAGAACCACCAAACATTCTCCATTTGAGGTGGTCTATGGCTTTAATCCTCGTACTCCTCTAAATCTTTTACCTCTTCCTCTTTCTGTTGTTGTTCATAAAGAAGGAGAGGCAAAAACCATTTTTGTAAAACAATTACATGAGAGGGTTAAAGCTAACGTAGAGCGTCAATCCTTGAGAGATACTACTTTTGCCAATAGGGGGAGGAAATAGGTCATCTTTGAAAAGGGCGACTGGGTATGGCTTCACTTGAGAAAGGATAGATTTGCTTCTCAAAGGAAGTCCAAACTTAGCCCTAGAGGAGATGGACCTTTCCAAATCCTTGAGTGGATCGGTAATAATGCCTATGTTTTAGATCTGCCTGAGGATTATGGGGTAAGCACCAGTTTTAATGTTTCTAATTTGTCTCCATTTGTAGGTGCTGAAAATGACGAAGACCCCATGGATTTGAGGTCAAATCCTCTCCAAGAGGGAGGAGATGATGTGGCCATGCCTAACAAAGGACCTATCACTAGGGCCATGGCTATAAGGATTGAAGAAGACCTAGCCCTTGCAAACAAAGGAAGACTTCACCTCCTATGGAGAGTGAAGATAGTAGGCTAGGGACTTTAGTTAATAAAATGTAATTTTACTTTATTTTAATTTTGAGGAGCATTAGGAATTTAATTTGGGACATGTATTTAGTCCATTTTTTATTTTAGGAGGTGTCTTAGGAATTTAGAGGGTGGATTTAGCCTTTTGGGTCTTTATGAAGGAAATAAGGGGTAGCCTTGATATCTACACCCCTCTTTTCCTACATAAACCCCTTAAGCTAATAGAAAGGAATCTTGGCCCTTGGTTTGAGAAACTTGGGCACCAAGTTTGATGATCTAAGGAGAGAATTGTTTCTCAATCCTCCTTCCTTAGATCTCTCCTTTTAATCCTAGCCCTTCTTTTTTAGGTTATCTTGTTCAAGAGGTTAGCTATCTCTATAAATAGGAGCTTCACCCTTCACTTGTATTTTTTACACTTGAATTTAATCCTAGATACCATATTGGTTGTGAGGTTCTTACCTTTGAGTATCCCCCATTCTCCTTTGTGAGAGCTTCTAAGATTTATCAAGGGACCCCTCCCTTGTGGCTTCTCCCCTTTGGCTTATCAAACCTAGTATTTGTGGCACCTCACCCTATTCCTTTCCTTTCCATAAATCCATTTCCCTTCCAAGTGACCTTAGAAAGGATCCTTTGGGCACGTGATCATCAAAGATCACATCAGTTAATTTAGCATGTGCTCAATTAACACTAAGTTAATCCAACTAAAGATTCAAACATGGCCCTAAAAATATGGATCTAGATCCTAAAAATGTGGATCTATGTTCCTTTGAATTTCATTTAGAGGGAAATGACATGGAACCTCTAAAATTCAAATTAAAATAAGAAGCAACTAGAATCAACCATATAGGAGAGAGAATAACCTAGGTGGTGTCAAACGAGGGGACAAGAAGAGGGCCCACATGTCTCATACATGTTTCATGTGTTAGTTAGAAGGGTGGGAAGAGGAATTAGGAGTGTAGAAATAAGATCCCACACATCTAAACCCTCCAAGACCAAGCCCAACTAATTAACACACTCCACAAAGAGACTAAACACACCTCCTAAGGTAAAATGAACCTAAAGACCAAAATACAAGGCTGGAAATAAAACTAATCTCACCCCTAAAATCCTAATGACTTAAGGATGCCTATACACGCCTAAAAATGGTCAAATTAAAACAATAAAATGGAACATGTCCTAAACTAAGATCCTTGAAGCTTCTTCCAAGTCATGCTCTTTTCTTATTGGTCCTAGCTCAAGCCCATGCTAGGGAGGAATACATCAGGGGCCCTTGTGATGCAATCCCACCTAGCATGCATCATAACTAGGAGGATTCAAGGAAGGCATGGCATGAATGAAAGCTCGTTGAAGATTTAAAGTCATAGTCTTCATTATTTTAGCTTTTAAATATTTTATTTTAATTAGCTAAATAGGAGCATATTTTTTAATTCCCTTAAGGCCATGTATTTTCGACCATCTTTATTTTAGTTTAGAAGGTATAGGTGTCTTTAGTTAAAAAAGGAGGAGTAAGCTTAGAATAGGTACATAAGTCAAGACATGATTTTGGGCAAGCCCATTCACTTTAGGAGTTGCTAATTGCACCCATGGGGGTAAACTTAGGTGCCTCACTTAAGGCCTAAGACTTGGGTTAATTAGTCTTAATCCTAATTAAGCCCAAGTTCCACATTGCCTAGAAAAGTATACCTAAGCTCACCCATTGGGCTATATATACTCATTCCCCCTCATTGTAAATCTCACCTTTGAAGTTGAATGAAAATAGTCTCTTTGTCAGCACATTCTTAGTAAAAGGACATAAGGATCCTCTCTCTTGAGAAACCTCTTCCTAGTTGGTTTTTATCAAGGGTTCCTCCCCTTGTGGTAAACCTAAACACTTTGACTTATTTCTCTTTGAGAGTGACACCCCACCTCCATTTTCTTTCCCCTTCATCATCCATTTCATGGTGCTTGGAACCTCAAGAAGAAAGATCAAGGGGAGTGAAAAATCATATTGCATCATCTGGTATCAAGACCAACTCCATAAGGTTCTTTTCTAGTCTTAATTTTCTTTAATTTTTTCCAATTTATGCTTTAGTATTTTTCCTTTTATGCAATTTATTTCCTAGTCTTTATTGATTTCAAGATTCAATTTATCTTTTATTTTCCATTGAATCTTTATCTTTTCATTTTATGCAATTTATTGCCTAGCTTTTTATTTTTTTCCTTATTCTTGTGAAAATCCTAAGAAGTTCATTATAATGACTTCACAATATTTGTGAAGGAAGCCATACAATTGTGGTCTTGATTTTTGGATGCACATTGTTCTTCTTGTTTCAGTTTTTAATTCTGTTTTCCTACACCTGTTATTCTGTTTTTCCAGCCCCTTGTTCTCTGTTTTGGGTGCATATTTTTGCTTATTTTGAGTCATTTAATTTCAGTTTTAATCTTCCAAGTTGTGTCTTAGTTGGTCATGTTGTAGTCCTTTTATTGTCTCTTAATTCTACATAGTTTTGCCTTTTATTTTTACTATAAAAAATATGTTTCTCTCTTGGAATTAAGCATCAAAGGGGTCATTCCTCTTGATCTTGTGTCCTTGAGTTCCACATGCTTTAGATCATAGTCTATTTCCAAAAAAAAATCCAAAAATTGCTCAATTCTTTCTTAGAGTTATTTGGTTCAATTTGTGTTAGTTGCTTAATTTTTATGCTAGTTTATTGGGTGCAGTATCATTGCTGGCTATTGAGACCAATTTGGGAATTTAATTGGGCTGTAAACCTTGAGCAATCAAGCTGGCCTAAGCTCCATAACACTCTCCTTTGATGCCTTCTTTGTGCACCTAAATTTACTAGTGCATTTTAAGCTACTTTGCTTTCTTTGGTTTGCACTTTTTGATTCAATTTTGTGGTTGTCCATCTATTTTAATTCAAGTGCCTATCCTCATTAAATTCCTTATCATATTTGTGTTAGAATTTTGTTAAGGGGTGTAGCAAAATTATTTTAAAAAATGGAAATCAAAAGAGTAAAATAAGTCAAAAAAAGAGTTAGCAAAAAGTGCTAAAAAAAAGTAAAAAGAGTAAAAAAAAAATGCAGTCCACCTCAAAATTATTAAACCATTCAAAGGAGTATTAAATTTTATTAAAATTTGCTTGAATTTCTTGCATATAATTCATCCACCTTGCTTTAAAATTGTGCAAATCATTTAATTTGTTGAGTCTTTTTGTTTTAAGTCCAATTCTATTTTACGCTCATTTTATAAATTTCTTTTGTGTGCCAACTTTCTTTCTACACCTTTTATTTTTTGCTTGTCCTTATTGGCTTTCTTTGTGTTTTTCAAATAAATTCTTTTCAGTTGAATGTGTGCCTATACTTTTTAAGTTCCTTTTTATTGCTTTTTGCTTTCAAATTCTACTTCCCTTTGTCTCTTGCTTGGGTGTTTGTTTTCTCTTGGTAGATAGCCAAATTGTTGAAATTTCCACAAGGGTAACATGTTTAGGAAGTGTTGATTTAAAGCCTAGGAAGAGGAGACTTGAAAAGGAGGCCAAGACTAGAGCGATACACTAGGGGAGGAGCACTTGAAGAAATAAGATACATTCAATTTCTTTTAGTTTGATTTTTTTTAGTTTGGGTATATTTTTAAAGGACATTTTAATTAGAGGTGTTAAATGCCCATTTAGAGTCACCTCTTTTATGTGTAATAAATCTTAGTTTCTCATTTTAGTATGGATAAGGAATTGTTACCCCTTATTCATACTTAGGAGCACGTTAGAATCCTTTAGTTTTGCTTTAAATTTCTTTATTTGCTTTCAACGTTTAGGAAACAGCTTAAGTTCCAAAGGCTTAAGTCACTTTTAGTTGAGAAAACTTCAAAAAGAGAAGAGTGTTTCTTGCATTTTACTTAGTTCCCTAGGCCTTTCACTTTTAAATGTCATCACACACATCTAAAAGTGATATGAGTGTTAATAAAAGTAGGGAAGATAAAAGAGAAAAAAAATGGGAGGAATATATGAAAAGATTAAAAAGAGAAAAATAAGAGTATGAAAAAGAGAGAAAAGAAAGAGAGGATAAAAGACAAAACGAAAGAGAAAAATATAGGAGACAAAGAAAAGAGAGGGAACAAATAAGACAAGAGAGAAAAGAGCAAGAGAAAATAGAAAGAGAAGACAGGGACCAAAGAGAAAGAGAAGAAAAAGAGAAAAAAGAAAAATAGAGACAAAAGAAAAGGGAAAATGAAAAGAGAGTCAAGATAGAAGAGAAAATGAAAAGAGAGAAAAAGAAGGAGAAGAGAGAAGAGAAAAACAGAAAAGAGAAAAAGAAGAAAACAAAAGAAAAGAGTTAGAGAGAAAAGAGAGAAAAAAGAATTGGAAAAGAGAGAAAATGAGCAAAAAGAGTTAGAAAGAAGAGAAGAAGAGAAGATACAAAAAGAAAGAGACACCTATAAAAGCCCTTATGGTAACCTTTACACACTTTATAAGGACCTAGAAGATCCTATAATAACCCATGACATTTATGCTTCTTCTAGTAACAAGGAAAACCCTAAGAGGCATCCTAAGAAAAAGGCAAACCCTTCTAGAATTAAACCCAAAAGGGAGTCATCCAAAAGAAAGTGTATTGAGAGAAAACCCTCAAGTGAGAGTGACACCCCTACGACTAGTTCGAGTACTCGTTCTAGAAGTACTAAATGTTTTAAGTGTTTAGAAAAGGGCACATTGCTTCTTTTTTTTTTTTTGCCCCAAAAGAAAAAGGACTTTAAGGGGAACATCAAATGAAGAGGGTACTCATTCAAGTGATGATCTCTTCTAAGTGAAATGGATTCTTGGAAGCCATCCTTGTAAGGACACCCAAACCCAAAGAGAGAATGTTTCTCAAACAAGATGCAAAATTTTGGGCAAAATTTACTCTCTCATTGTGGATGGTGGATCATGCTATAATTGTTGTAGCACAAGGGTGGTGGAAAAGCTAGCACTTGATACTACTCCTCATCCTTCACCTTATTCTTTGCATGGAATAAATTATGAAAAGGGTGTAGTAGTAAGACAATAAGTGGAGATTACCTTACTAATAAAATCACTCTCTCTCATAAAAGGAAAAAGATTACCTTACTTCTTCTTACCCTACTGAGGTTATGGAGGATAGAAGGATCATGAAGCTTAAGAGAGATAGGGATAAAAATGAAAATAAGGTTGTTGGTAGGAAGACCGAGTTTAAGGAAGATCCACCTTTTCCTTCAAAGGACGTTCTCTACATAGGAAAATCTTTCCACCAACCCTTACTAAAAGAACAAGTTGAATTTGAGGATGTTCCTATACCATTTCAGAACCTTGATCCACACCCTCAAATCCAACTTGATGAGTACTCCATTACGCCTAGACTAGTCCTACCTACTATTTTAAAACCTTTGAGGCTAGTATCTAGTGCGATAAGAGAAGGATAGGGAGCTGCTGTATGGAGGCACATGCACACTAAAATCTTTTCAAACCTTAGTGCCAAACTCCACTACTGCATTCCTAATAGTCTCCTTATAAACCTCTCTTCCCCTAAAATCACTTGTCTGCGTATAGTTACTGTTTTCTTTATTTTCTTGCAGACTTTGAAAAAGAAGAAGAAAAGCCTCAGGATTTGAGGTCAAATCCTCTTCAAGGGGGAGGAGATGATGAAATCGCACCTAGCATGCATCATGGTTAGGAGGATTCAAGGAAGTCATGGCATGGATGAAAGCTTATTGAAGATTTGAAGTCATAGTCTTCATTATTTTTAGCTTGTAAATATTTTATTTTAATTAGCTAAATAAGAGCGTATTTTTAATTCCCTTAAGGCCATGTATTTTCGGCCATCTTCATTTTAATTTAGAAGGTACATGTGTCTTTAGTTAAAAAGGAGGAGTAAGCTTAGAATGGGTGCATAAGTCAAGACATGATTTTGGGCTAGCCCATTCACTTTAGGTATTGCTAATTGCACCCATGGGGGTGAACATAGGTGCCTTACTTAAGGCCTAAGACTTAGGTTAATTAGTCTTAATCCTAATTAAGCTCAAGTCCCATATTTCCTAGAAAAGTGTGCCCAAGCTCTCCCATTGGGCTATATATACTCATTCCCCTTCATTGTAAATCTCACCTTTTAAGTTGAATTAAAATAGTCTCTTTGTGAGCACATTCTTAGTAAAAGGTCTTGAAGATCCTTTCTCTTGAGGAACATCTTCCTAGTTGATTTTTATCAAGGGTTCCTTCCCTTGTGGTAAACCTAAACAATTTGGCTTATCTCTCTTTGAGAGTGACTGATGCATTCTCCCCAAGCAAGGGCCCTATCACTAGGGCCATGGCTAGGAGAATAGAAGAAGACATGGCTAGAGTAGAGGGAGGAAGATCTCACCTCCATATGACCATCAAGTTATGCAAGCCGTGACTTATTTACTTGTAATTTTTATTTTAGGAACCTAGGATTTTATTCTAGACATGTATTAGTCCATTTAATTTTCTAGGAGGTGTCTTAGTAATAAGAAGGGGTAAGATTAGCTTTTGGGCCTTTATTTAGGAAATAAGGGGGTAGTTTGATAACTACACCCTCTTTTGCTAAATAAAACCCAAAACTAATAAAGGAGTAATCTTGGCCCTTGGATGAGGTAGCTTGGGCACCAATTCTCATCTAAAGGAGGGTATTGATTGGACTTTAGGATTCAATCCTCCTCCCTTGGATGACTCCTTTTAATCGTAGCCCTTCATTTCCTTCATGACTTGTCCAAGAGGTTAGCTCCCTCTATAAAAAGGTGCTCCTTCACACTCTTGTATTTTTTACACTTGATTGAATGGAAAAACCTTGAGTTGGCCAAAATTCTCTTAGTGTCCACCCTTCTCTCTTTGAGAATTCCTTAGGTTTTTATCAAGGGTTCCATCCCTTGTGGCAAACTTTCCCTCTTAGGCTTATCTTACCTTAAGTGGCGCCTAAACCCACCTCACTTGTTACCTCTCCACAAACCATTTCACCAAAGAAGAAAACCTCTAGAAAAAGATCAAGGGAGGCATGCATCATTTGGTATCTAGAGCATTGATTCTAGAGGTCTAAACTCTCTTCCTATCTCATTTATTTTTTCTTTCCGTTTTCCTATTTTATTTTATCTTTAATTTCCTCAATTTTTTCTAGCTTTCCATTGTTGTTTATCATTTCCATTTATGTCTTGAGTTTATTGTTTTGAGTTATAGTTTATTTGCACCATTTATTTTTTGCTTGATGCAATTTATATTGTTCTTTTATTTGCATCTACGTCTCTCCCATATTCATTAATTTCCGCTTAAGCTTTGAGTTGGGTGCTTTCTTGCTTGAATTTTGGTTTTGAGAATTTCTTGCTAAAAATCCATGCCGTTGTGGTGAATTCCACAACCTTGTGGTCAAGAAATTTAGACCAAATTCTTGTGTTTCCTTGCACCTATTTGCCTTGTTTTTGCTTTGTTTTTAGCTTTTATTTGTCACTTTTATACTCTTGTGTAGTTGTCTATAAGTCATGTTTATAGTTTCCCATTTTGTCTATTAATTCCTTTTAAGTTTAGCCTCTTTTGTTTTTACAAAAAAAAATTTGAAACTTCTTAAATTGAGCAACATAGAGGGTCATACCTCATGTCTAAGTCTCTTTAGAAGTTCATGTGCTTTTAGTTTCAAGCATATTCTTAAAAAAAAATTCAAAAATAGTTGCTCAATTTTCTTTGTCTTTATTTTCCTTATACGTATAATTAGTAGCTAATTTGTGTGGTAAAGGTAGTTCTTTTTTGTGGGTGCTTTCACTTAAGCTATAAGTTTGGTATTTATGTTCAACAAATTACTAAAAACTTAACAAAGCTTGAGTCCAGTGGCACACCAAACTACTAAACCATTAACACATCTATAACTACTTTACATTTTGAAGTCATTTCTAGTAGTACCTAAATTTTTGCTTTTAATTTTCTTTATTGTTCCAAGCGCATAACTCTTTGTTATCAAGCACTAAATTCACAATCAATTTAGGTGCATCTAGTAAATATTAAAAAAAAAAAAACAAGAAAACAAAGTCTAAAATAAAATACAAAAAAAAACAACGAAGGATTAAAAAAAAGAAGAGAACAAACAAAAGAAAAGAAAGTTTGAAAAAAAATTCATTTGATGTACCTAACCTAAAATTAGCAAGTGCTTCAACTTTGAACTTGAAACCTTAAAAGAAATTTTATTACTTTTGGTACACTAGAACTTGATATTTGTGTTCTTCTACTCTTTAATCTAGTGCCATTCTTAGGTATTCCATTGTGTGCTCTCTTTCTTTTGTTTACCTTTTAGTTGTTGCTTGTCTTTTAAATCATCTTTCTAGTTTGTCTTATATACTCTTACCATTTGGTTAAGTGTCCTTTTGATTGTGTTATCTTTTATTGCTTTTTGAGTTTCTATTCGCACCTCCCCTTGCTACTTTTGGTTTCTTTGGTTTGTGTGTTAGTGTCACTTTTGGGAGAAAGCTTGAAAAAGGAGCTTACCACAAGGGTAGCATATTTTGGAAGGTTGGACTAAGAGCCTAAGGGATCACCTCAAAAGGAAATACATCTAGCCGTGAGGACTTTGATTTGAGGGAGCATTTGGAGAATCATTTTTTGAAGACTTTACTTTTTCTTTAATTTGGGTGTATTAATTTTGTAGTTGAGAGTTTGAGTGCCCTTAAGGCCCTCCCTTTGGTTGTAATAAAATTTAATCAATTTTTTAGTTTCTCAAAAATTAGGTGAAGAAGGAAGAAGTGGTACACTTCCTTCAACACCTTAGGAGCTCGCTTTAGATCCCTTCTCTTTTGAATTTTTGCTTTAAAATTCTTGCTTTATTTTTCTTATTCTAAGCTCTTAGAAGGCTAAAGAGTTCCAAAGACTCATCAAGCCATTTTAGGAAAGAAAACACAAAAAAAGAGGAGTGTTTGTTTGTGAAAATTTTTTAGCCACCTTTTTCCTCTTAGAAATTCAAGCACAATGACATCACACACCCACTTTAGTGCTCATAGTTATTCATCAAACAAGAGTGTAAACCAAAGAAATATTTCTAAATATTACACTCTAGAAAACTTAAACATGGACTTTAGGGAGTGGATGGCAAAAGAACAAGAGAGAAGAGAAGAAAAAAGGAGAGAAAAAGAGTCCAAGGAGAAAAGAAAAATAAAAGAAAGAGAGGAAGAAAAGAGAGAAAAAAGAGAGAAGGAAGAGATAAGAATAAGAGAAAGGAGAGAAGATGAAGAAAGGAGAGAAAGAAAAGAAAGAGAAAGAAGAAAAGAGAAAGAAGAAGAAAAAAGAAAGCATGAGAATGGTGAGAATTACAAAATGAAAGGGATAGTCTTAGGTTCCCCATCTAGACATACCCATAGGAGTGAAAGTGAGGAAGAATACTACAATCATCCTAGAAGAAACTCCCATTCATCCATGCATAATAATGGGGCCCCTCCAAGGAAGCCCAAAATTGATCTCCCCCCATTTCATGGGAGGGAAGATGTGGAAGCCTACCTTGATTGGGAAATCAAGGTAGAACAACTCTTCACTTGCCATGAGGTAAGAGAATAAAGAAAGGTTCCAATGGCAACCCTTAGCTTCCAAGGGGATGCAATGCATTGGTGGGTTGGGTTAACCAATGAGAGAATTCGCACCAATATGCCTTCCATAAGATATTGGAATGATCTTAGAAGTGCTCTAAGAAGAAGGCATATTCCTTCTTGGTATGAAAGAGATCTTTTGGATAGATTCAAAGGCTAAGGAAAACCAACCTTAGTATAGAAGAGTATAGACAAAAGATGGAACTTCTTATCTTGAGGGTGGGTATCATTGAGGAACCCAAGGCCACTATGGCAAGGTTTTGGTGTGGGTTGAGCCCCGAAATTCGTGATAAGGTGGAACTTTTCTCATACAATTCCTTTGATGAGTTAGGTCAACTTTCCATCAAGGTGGAAAATCAACTTAGAAGAAAAACTTTTAAAAAGGATAACCCACCTTATGTAAAGAGGGACCAACCTAAGGGGAACTCTTTCAAGAGTTACCCTAAAGAGGAACATCCCAAGCACTTCAAAGAGCATAAAACATTACATGTAGAGAGAAAAACCCCTACTATTAACTCTCACGAGAAAGTTAGTAGTATAAAATACTTTAAATGTCTTGGTAGAGGCCACATTGCCTCTCAATGCCCTACTAAGAGAAACATCATCATGAGGGCCCAAGATGTTTATAGTAGTGAGTCTAGCTCACACTCCTCTAGTGAGAGCGAAGGAGAAGGGGTTCATGCATACCAATCTGATTGTGATGAAACCGCTTATGCATGTGAGGGAGACCTCTTAATGATAAGAAGGCTTCTTGGAAGCCAACCTTTGAAAGTGTCCTCATCTCAAAGGGAGAACATATTCCACACTTGCTGTAAGGTGAATGACAAAATATGTTCTCTCATTGTGGATAGTGGGCCATGCTGCAATTGTTGTAGCTCAAGGTTGGTGGAAAAGCTAACCTTGACCCCACTTCCCCACCCTAAGCCTTACAAGCTTCAATGGCTCAATGAGCAAGGGGAAATGGAGGTCAATGAGCAAGTCAAGGTTCCAATTTCCATTGGGTCTTATAAAGATGAGATCCTGTGTGACATAGTCCCAATGGAAGCTAGCCATATCTTGCTAGGAAGACCATAGAAATTTGATAAGAAATTCATACACCATGGTCATTCCAATAACATCATCCTCACTCATAAGGATAAGAGCATTAAGTTGTGTCCTCCAACACCTTCACAAGTGGCAGATGACCAATTCATCATGAAACATAAGAGAGATGAGGAGAAAAAAAAAAGCAAAGCTTTACCCCTAAAGCTTGAAAGGGGTAAGGAGGTTGAGTTAGAAGTTGGTGCCCCTTCCAAGAAAGTCATTAGTAAAGGGAGTTTATTTGTGACAAAATTGGATTTAAAGGAAGCCCCCTTAACTAACAGACCTTTCTATCTCCTCCTTTGCAAAGTGGCATCCCCATTTCTCCCCCCTCTATTTTTTTCCCTTCTAGTTCTAGCACTACCATAGAACTTCGACATGAGAACCTACCTCAAGAGGTTCAAGAGCTTTTAAAGGAGTTTGGTGATATATTCCCTGATGAAGTTCCCAAAGGACATCCTCCAATTAGGGGTATAGAACACCAAATAGACTTGGTACCTGGGGCTAGCCTGCCTAATAGGCCTGCTTATAGGACTAATCCCATGGAGACCAAGGAGATTGAATCTCAAGTCCAAGAACTATTGGAGAAGGGTTGGGTTCAAGAGAGCCTAAGCCCTTGTGTTGTGCCAGTCTTGTTGGTGCCTAAGAAGAATGACCAATGGAGGATGTGCATTGATTCTCGAGCAATCAATAACATCACCATCAAATATAGGAACCCTATCCCTAGGCTTGATGACATGCTTGATGAATTGCATGGGGCCCAATTATTTTCGAAAATTGATCTTAAGAGTGGTTATCACCAAATCCGCATCAAGGAAGATGATGAGTGGAAAACCGCTTTTAAGACCAAGTTTGGGCTTTATGAGTGGTTGGTAATGCCCTTTGGGCTTACCAATGCCCCAAGCACCTTCGTGAGGCTTATGAATCATGTCCTTAGGGATTGCTTAGGAAAATTTTGTGTAGTTTACTTTGATGACATCTTAGTGTATAGCAAGAGCCTAGATGAACATGTAGGTCATCTTAGGCGCGTCTTTTGTATTCTTAGGTCACACCAACTCTATGGAAATCTTGAAAAATGTAATTTTTGTGTGAAGAGTGTGGTGTTCTTAGGTTTTATAGTTAATAAAAATGGGGTTCAAGTGGACCCCACAAAATTAAAGCCATCCAAGAATGGCCCACCCCAAAAAGTGTGACTGAGATCAAGAGTTTTCATGGTCTCGCAAGCTTTTACAGGCACTTTATGCCTAACTTCTCCACACTTTTCTCACCAATCAATGATTTGGTGAAGAAGGATACTCCTTTCCTTTGGGGTGAAAAACAACAAAAAGCCTTTGAACTTATCAAAGAGAAACTAACCCATGAACCAGTTTTAGCTCTTCCTGACTTTTCTAAAACTTTTGAGCTAGAGTGTGATGCATCGGGAGTGGGTGTGGGAGCTGTGTTGTTACAAGGTGGTCATCCCATGTCTTATTTTAGTGAAAAACTAAATGGAGTCGCCTTAAACTACCCCACATAAGATAAAGAGTTTTACTCTTTGATAAGGGCCCTTCAAACTTGGGAACATTATCTTGTACCCAGGGAGTTCATCATTCATAGTGACCATGAGTCACTTAAGTATTTGAAGGGTCAAGGCAAGCTTAATAAAAGGCATCCTAAATGGGTACAATTTCTTGAGACTTTCCCTTATATC
Organism: Psophocarpus tetragonolobus; assembly: GCA_037954015.1. Taxonomy (NCBI): domain Eukaryota; kingdom Viridiplantae; phylum Streptophyta; class Magnoliopsida; order Fabales; family Fabaceae; genus Psophocarpus; species Psophocarpus tetragonolobus. The sequence continues at coordinate 263,646 of CM075692.1, read as the reverse complement.
ATCAAATACAAGAAAGGAAAACATAATGTGGTGGCTGATGCTTTGTCTCGTAGACATACCCTTTACACCACCTTAAGTGCAAAGATTCTTGGATTTGATAATATTAGATAAATGTATCTTTCTGATAAGGATTTTGAATCCATTTATGCTGCCTCTACATTTGCATGCAAAACCCAAAATGGGTTCTTTGTGAGTGAGGGGTACCTTTTCAAAGGTAGCAGACTTTGTGTACCCCAAGGATCTATGAGAAATCTGTTGACAAAAGAGAGCCATGAGGGTGGGCTCATGGGGCATTTTGGAATTAACAAAACTCTTCTGCTTTTACAAGAAAAAATCTTTTGGCCCTATATGAAGAAAGACATCTATAAACATTGTCGTAGATGCATTGCTTGCTTGCAAGCTAAGTCTAAGACATTGGCTCATGGATTCTACACACCCTTACCTTCTCCTTCTGCACCTTGGCTGGATATTAGTATGGATTTTATCCTTGGCCTGCCTCGAACCCAACGAGGTGCAGACTCTATCTTTGTGGTGGTAGATAGATTTTCAAAAATGGCTCACTTTATACCATGCCACAAGATAGATGATGCGAGCAACATCACGAGACTTTTCTTTAAAGAAGTTTTCCGTTTACATGGAATTCCCCAATCCATAGTCTCTGATAGAGATGTGAAGTTCCTTAGCCACTTTTGGAAAACATTGCGGGCAAGGCTAAGAACTAAACTCTTATTTTCTACTACATGTCACCCCCAAACTGATGGGCAGACTGAGGTAGTAAATAGATCTCTATCTACTATGCTTAGGACACTTCTTCGTGGAAATCACAAGTCTTGGGATGAATACTACCCCATATTGAGTTTGCATACAACCGAGTGGTTCAAAGGACCACCAAGCATTCTCTCTTTGAAGTTGTTTATGGCTTCAAACCCCTCACTCCTCTTTATATCTTGCCCTTACCATTCCCTTCTTCTGTTCACAAAGAAGGAATAGTAAGAGCGGATTTTGTTAAAAAATTACATGAAAGGGTAAAGGCCAACATTGAACATCATTCAAAGGAGTATGCTAGCAAAGCCAATAGGGGTAGGAAAGAAATTATCTTCAATGAAGGGATTGGGTATGGCTTCATTTGAGGAAGGATCGCTTCCCTACTCAAAGGAAGTCCAAGCTTAGCCCCGGAGGAGATGGTCCCTTTCAAGTCCTCAAGAGAGTGAACAATAATGCATACATATTAGATCTCCCTGAGGACTACGGTGTCAGTACTGCCTTCAATGTTTGTGATTTGATCCCTTTTGTAGGTACTGATGAAGAAGAGGAGGACCTATCAGATTTGAGGTCAAATCCTTCCCAAGGGGGAGGAGATGATGCATTCTCCCCAAGCAAGGGCCCTATCATTAGGGCCATGGCTAGGAGAATAGAAGAAGACATAGCTAGAGTATAAGGAGGAAGATTTCACCTCCATATGACCATCAAGTTATGTAAGTCATGACTTATTTACTTGTAATTTTTATTTTAGGAACCTAGGATTTTATTTTGGACATGTATTAGTCCATTTAATTTTCTAGGAGGTGTCTTAGTAATAAAAAGGGGTAAGATTAGCTTTTGGGCCTTTATTTAGGAAATAAGGGGGTAGTTTGATAACTACACCCTCTTTTCCTAAATAAAACCCAAAACTAATAAAGGAGTAATCTTGGCCCTTGGATGAGGTAGCTTGGACACCAATTCTCATCTAAAGGAGGGGATTGATTGGACTTTGGGCTTCAATCCTCCTCTCTTGGATGACTCCTTTTAATCCTAGCCCTTCCTTTCCTTCTTAACATGTCCAAGAGGTTAGCTCCCTCTATAAAAAGGTGCTCCTTCACACTCTTGTATTTTTTACACTTTATTGAATGGAAAAACCTTGAGTTGGCCAAAATTCTCTTAGTGTCCACCCTTCTCTCTTTGAGAATTCCTTAGGTTTTTATCAAGGGTTCCATCCCTTGTGGAAAACTTTCTAATGTGATCTTTGATGATCATGTGCCCAAAGGATCCTTTATAAAGTCACTTGGAAGGAAAATGGATTTATGGAGAGGAAAGGAATGGGGTGAGGCGCCACAAATACTAGGTTTGATAAGCCAAAGGGGAGAGGCCACAAGGGAGGGGTCCCTTGATAACTCTTAGAAGCTCTCACAAAGGAGAAAGGGGGACACTCAAAGGTAAGAACCTCAACCAATATGGTCTCTAGGATTAAATTCAAGTGTAAAAAATACAAGTGAGAGAGAAGCTCCTATTTATAGAGGTAGCTAACCTCTTGAACAAGATAACCTAAAAAAGAAGGGCTAGGATTAAAAGAAGAGATCTAAGGGAGGAGAATTGAGAAACAATTCCCTCCTTAGATCATCAAACTTGGTGCCCAAGTTTCTCAAACTAAGGGCCAAGATTCCTTCTTATTAGCTTAGGGGGTTTATGTAGAAAAGAGGGGTGTAGATATCAAGGCTACCCCTTATTTCCTTCATAAAGACCCAAAAAACTAAATCCACCCTCTAAATTCCTAAGACACCTCCTAAAAATAAAAAATGGACTAAATACATGTCCCAAATTAAATTCTTAATGCTCCTCAAAATTAAAATAAAGGAAAATTATATTTTATTAACTAAAGTCCCTAGCCTAATATCTTCACTCTCCATAGGAGGTGAAGTCTTCCTTTGTCTGCAAGGGCTAGGTCTTCTTCAATCCTTCTAGCCATGGCCCTAGTGATAGGTCCTTGGCTAGGCATGGTCACATCATCTCCTCCCCCTTGAAGAGGATTTGACCTCAAATCCATGGGGTCTTCGTCATTTTCAGCACCTACAAATGGAGACAAATCAGAAACATTAAAACTGGTGCTTACCCCATAATCATCAAGGATTGGCGCTCTATGTTAACTTTAACCCTCTCATGTAATTGTTTTACAAAAATGGCTTTTGCCTCTCCTTCTTTATGCACAGCAACAGAAAGAGGAAAAGGTAAAAGATCTAGAGGAGTACGAGGATTAAAGCCATAGACCACCTCAAAAGGAGAATGCTTGGTTGGTCTATGAACCACCCGGTTATAAGAAAATTCAATGTGGGGAAGGTACTCATCCCAAGACTTATGGTTGCCTTTAAGGAGAGCCCTCAGCATAGTGGATAAAGATCTATTCACCACTTCTGTTTGCCCATCAGTTTGAGGGTGACAGGTAGTGGAAAAAAGAAGTTTAGTTCCCAGCTTAGCCCAAAGAGTTTTCCAAAAATGGCTAAGGAACTTCACATCCCTATCTGACACTATTGAAGAGGGTATACCATGCAATCGGACAACCTCTTTAAAGAAAAGTCTTGCGATGTTGCTTGCATCATCCACTTTGTGGCAGGGAATAAAATGGGCCATTTTTGAAAATCGGTCCACCACCACAAATATGGAGTCTGCACCTCGTTGGGTTCTTGGGAGCCCAAGGATGAAATCCATGCTAATATCCTCCCAAGGTGCAGAAGGAGCAGGTAAAGGTGTGTATAGTCCATGAGGCATTGCTTTAGACTTTGCTTGCAAGCAAGCTATACATTTAGAGCAATGTCTATGGACATCTCTACGCATATGGGGCCAAAAGAGTTTCTCTTGTAAAAGCATGAGGGTTTTTGAAATCCCAAAATGCCCCATGAGCCCACCTTCATGACTCTCTTTTGTAAGTAAGTTCCTAATTGACCCTTGGGGTATACAAAGCTTACTCCCTTTGTAAAGATACCCCTCACTGATGAAGTACCCATCATGGGCCTTTAATGCAAATGCAGATGCAGAGGTAGCAAATATGGGGCCGAAATCCTTATCAGACAGATACATAGCCCGAATGTCATCAAATCCCAAGATTTTTGCACTCAAGGATGAATAAATGGCATGACGCCTAGAAAGAGCATCAACCATTACATTTTGTTTTCCTTTCTTGTACTTGATGACATAAGGGAAGGATTCAAGATATTCCACCCACGTTGCATGCCTTTTGTTCAATTTACCTTGATCCCTCAAATATTTTAGTGACTCATGGTCACTATGAATGACAAACTCCTTGGGAGCAAGGTAATGCTCCCAAGTTTGAAGGGCCCTAATTAGAGCATAAAACTCCTTATCATAGGTGGGGTAGTTGAGGGGGGCACCATTGAGTTTTTCACTAAAATACGGAATAGGGTGCCCTCCTTGCAAAAAGACAGCCCCCACACCTACACCAGAGGCATCACATTCAAGTTCAAATGTTTTAGAAAAGTCAGGTAATGCCAAGACTGGTGCATGGGTCAGTTTATGCTTAATTAGCTGGAAGGCTTTCTCTTGTTTCTCACCCCAAAGGAAAGGAACTTCCTTTTTCACCAAATCATTTATTGGTGTGAAGAGCGTGGAGAAATTAGGCACAAAGCGCCTATAAAATCCAGCGAGACCATGAAAGCTTTTGATCTCTGTCACACTCTTTGGGGTCGGCCATTCTTGAATAGCTTTTATCTTTTCGGGGTCAACATGAACCCCTTTTGTGCTAACTACAAAACCTAGGAAAACTACACTATCTACACAAAAAGTGCATTTTTCTAAGTTACCAAAAAGATGATTACTCCTAAGAAGAGAAAAAAAATGCCTTAGATGTCCTAAATGATCATCTAGGTTCCTAGAGTAAACTAAAATGTCATCAAAGTAAACTACACAAAATTTACCAAGGCAATCCCTTAGTACATGATTCATTAAGCGCATGAATGTGCTTGGGGCATTAGTTAGCCCAAAAGGCATAACCAACCACTCATAAAGACCAAATTTAGTCCTAAAAGCAGTTTTCCACTCATCACCCTCTTTGATCCTTATTTGGTGGTAACCACTTCTAAGATCTATTTTTGAAAATATTTTTGCCCCATGCAATTCATCCAACATGTCATCAAGATGGGGGATTGGGTGCCTATATTTGATGGTGATGTTGTTGATTGCACGAAAATCAACACACATCCTCCATTGGCCATTCTTCTTGGGCACCAACAAGACTGGCACAGCACAAGGGCTTAGGCTCTTTTGAACCCAACCCTTCTCCAACAGCTCATTCACTTGAGACTCAATCTCTTGGGTCTCCATGGGGTTGGTCCTATAAGCAGGTCTATTAGGTAGACTTGCGCCAGGCACCAAATCAATTTGATGTTCTATACCCCTAATGGGAGGAAGTCCTTTCGGAACCTCATTAGGGAATATGTCATCAAATTCTTTTAAAATATCTTGAACCCCTTGAGGAAGGTGCTCATGTGCATGGGCTGTGGCAGTGCTCTCAGCAGAAGAATGCAAAATAGGAGAAGGATTTGATGCTTCTTTGCAAAAGAGGAGATAAAAGGGCTTGTTAGTCAAAGGAGCTTCTTTTAAATCACGTTTAGTAGCAAATAGGCTCCTTTTACTAATATTCCCTTTTGAAGGGGCATCACCTTCTGACTCTCTCTCTTTACCCTTTTCAAGCTTTAAGGGTAAAGCTTGTTGTATTTTTTTTTGTTTTTGTTTTTCCTCAACTCTTTTCTTTTTCATCGCAAATTGATCTTCAGCCACTTGAGAAGGTGACAAAGGATACACTTTGAAGCGCTTTTCATTATGGGTGAGAATTATTTGGTTGGAGTGACCATGGTGAATAGTTTTTTTGGCAAATTGCCATGGTCTTCCCAACATGATATGACCAGCCTCCATAGGAACTATGTCACAAAGAATCTCATCATTATAAGATCCTATGGAAATTGGAACCATAACTTGTTCATTGACTACCATCTCCCCTTGCTCATTGAGCCATTACAATTTGTAACGTTTGGGATGGGGCATGGTAGTCAAGGCTAGCCTTTCAACCAACCTAGAGCTACAACAGTTACAACAGGAGCCACTATCAACAAGGAGAGAACATACTTTGTCATTTACTTTACATCTTGTATGGAAGATGTTCTCTCTTTGTGACTGGCCAAGCTCTAGAGGTTGGCTTCCAAGATGGCTTTGAACCATAAGGAGGTCCCCCTCATAAGGAAAAGCTTCCTCACACTGTTGTTCAAAAGTATGTCCCCCTTCTTCCTCACTCTCACTAGAGGAGGAAGATGAGCTATTCTCACTACAAATGTCTTGTCCCCTTATGATCATGGTTTTCTTGTTAGGGCATTGAGAGGCAATGTGGCCTCTCTCAAGACATTTGAAGCATTTGATACTACTTTGCCTCTCAGTAGGCTTAGTAATAGGGGTTCTTCTCTCTACATGAGGTGCTTTTGTGATGTGATCTTTGATGATCACGTGCCCAAAGGATCCTTTCTAAGGTCACTTGGAAGGGAAATGGATTTATGGAGAGGAAAGGAATGGGGTGAGGCGCCATAAATACTAGGTTTGATAAGCCAAAGGGGAGAGGCCACAAGGGAGGGGTCCCTTGATAACTCTTAGAAGCTCTCACAAAGGAGAAAGGGGGACACTCAAAGGTAAGAACCTCAACCAATATGGTCTCTAGGATTAAATTCAAGTGTAAAAAATACAAGTGAGGGAGGAGCTCCTATTTATAGAGGTAGCTAACCTCTTGAACAAGATAACCTAAAAAAGAAGGGCTAGGATTAAAAGGAGAGATCTAAGGGTGGAGAATTGAGAAACAATTCCCTCCTTAGATCATCAAACTTGGTGCCCAAGTTTCTCAAACCAAGGGCCAAGATTCCTTCTTATTAGCTTAGGGGGTTTATGTAGAAAAGAGGGGTGTAGATATCAATGCTACCCCTTATTTCCTTCATAAAGACCCAAAAAGCTAAATCCACCCTCTAAATTCCTAAGACACCTCCTAAAAATAAAAAATGGACTAAATACATGTCCCAAATTAAATTCTTAATGCTCCTCAAAATTAAAATAAAGGAAAATTACATTTTATTAACTAAAGTCCCTAGCCTAATATCTTCACTCTCCATGGGAGGTGAAGTCTTCCTTTGTCTGCAAGGGCTAGGTCTTCTTCAATCCTTCTAGCCATGGCCCTAGTGATAGGTCCTTGGCTAGGCATGGTCACATCATCTACCTTCATCTCCCAATCAAGGAAGGTTTTCATATCATCTTTTCCATAAAATTGTGGGAGATCAATTTTTTGTTGATTTTGATTTTTGTGAGGTTGAATGACTCTCATCACCCTAGGTTTAGACCTTCCCTCATAATGGTCACTTTCACTCATCTTATTATAACTAGAGGGGCTAGAATTATACCCTCTTCTTTTTCTTTTCTCTTCTTATCTCTCTCTTCTTTATCTTTCTTTTACTTCTCTCTTTTCTCTTTCTTTTTTTTCTTGTCTTCTCCTGTCTTTCTTCTCTCTCTCTTCTTCCCTCTCTTTTTCATTCCTCCTCTTTATTTTCTCTTTTTCGTTTTCTTCTCTTTCCTTGGTTTCTTTTTTTTCTTTCCTTGTCATCTCTTTGCTTTTTCTCTTTCTCTTTTTCCTCTCTCTTCCTTTCTTCCTTATCCTCTCTTTCTTTCCTTATGTTGATCTCCTCAACCATATACTCTATAAATTCATGCACAAACCTATCAAAAGTGTCTAACTTAGGTGAACCCCTTTAGTTTACGCTCTTGTTACTACCTGTGTGTGATTCCACTGTTATGTGCAAGGATGTTGAGAACTAAGGTTTGGCCGAAAACAACACAAGACATTCCTCCCTCTTTTTGAGTTTTCTCACCTAAGAAGACAAGAGCCTTTGAAACTCAAGTCCTCTACTAAAAATTTAAGCAAGTAAAGGCAATACAAAAAATAAAATAAAATAAAAGAGTAGGGTTCCTAAAATGTGCACCTAAGGTATAAAGGGGTGTACCACTTCCTCCTTCACACCTAAAACCAAGAGGCTACTAATTATTACATGCAAAAGGAGGTGACCCCTTGGGGGCATCTAACACCTCTTAGCAAAGGCCATTTTTTATAGGAAATGAGAACAAAAAAATTAAAAAAAAAGTCTTCAAGTCTTCACTCCAATGCTCCTTAAAAATGTCTCACTCTATGCCTTGCTCCTCCTCTTGATCAAGTCTTTCCTTGGCTTGTCAACACTTCCTAATGTGATACCCTTGTGGAAAGCCTACAATCCAAGCTTTTCTACAAAAGTGGCACAAAAAACACAAAGCAACCAAGGAATGCAAGGAGTAGAAGAAAATAAAGTAACAAATGCACAATTAAGAAAGGACACTATCCAATTAGAAAGAGCATTTAGAATAAGACTAGAAAGAGTAAAAAGATGACAAATTAGAATTAAAGGCAAGAAAGAAGTAGACATACTAGAGTCAAATCCTTCCGAAGATGGAGAAGATGATGCAATCTTACCTACCAAGGGCCCTATCACTAGGGTTATGGCTAGGAGGATAAAGGAGAACTTGACCCGAAAAGAGTTATCAAGACCTCAACTATCATAGGTCATAGTTCTTAGCTTGTTTCTCGTAAATATTAATTAGCTTGTAATTTCCTTTTAGACCATGTATTTTGGCTATGTTTCTTTTAATTAGGAAGAAGAAATGACATTAGTTAGTGTAAGGAGGTAAGCCTAGTAAGGGGTCTCTAGGCCTAGGTGTGATTGACCTCCTCTCCCTCACCATAGGTTTAATTTTTGCACTATCCTTGATTTAGAAGTAGGTACTACTTTATAGGCTTAATTATGGGTTAATTAATTTTAATCCTAATTATAATTAAGTCTATCATCCCATATTGCCTAGATCTTTGTGCCTAGCTTTCTCATTGGGCTATTTAGACTCCTCCCACTCTTTTGCAACTACACACTTGAATGAATGAAGTCAGACTCTTTGAGCAAATATTCCTAAGTTTCATTGAGAATCCTTTCTATTGAGGAATCTCTTCCTAAAAGCTTTTATTAAGGGTCATCTCCCTTGTGACAAACATCAAAGTCAATTTTTGACTTATCTTTTTCTAAAAGTGGTGTAAAAAACCCACCTCTATTTCTTGCCTATTCCATCCTTCATCTTCTTCAAAGAATGACCTTAGTTGAAGAGATCAAAGGAGTGCATCATTGTGTCTTTTTTTCTCAACCATGAACTTTGTCTTAATCTTCATCTAGAGATACTCAGTAGGCTACCCCTTGATGAGTTGGTAGAACTTTGTGTAAGAGCTGAGAATCAACTCAAGAGAAAAAGCTTTAAAAAAGATTCTCCCTCTTACTCAAAGAGAGACCAACTTAAGGGAAACTCTTTCAAGGGTTTTCCCAAATAGGAACCCAAGCATTTTCAAGATACAAAAGCACCTCATGTAGAGAGAAAAACCCCTACTACTAAGCCTACTGAGAGACAAAGTAGTATCAAATGCTTCAAATGTCTTGGGAGAGGCCACATTGCCTCTCAATGCCCTAACAAGAAAACCATGATCATAAGGGGACAAGACATTTGTAGTGAGAATAGCTCATCTTCCTCCTCTAGTGAGAGTGAGGAAGAAGGGGGACATACTTTTGAACAACAGTGTGAGGAAGCTTTTCCTTATGAGGGGGACCTCCTTATGGTTCAAAGGCTTCTTGGAAGCCAACCTCTAGAGCTTGGCCAGTCACAAATAGAGAACATCTTCCATACAAGATGTAAAGTAAATGACAAAGTATGTTCTCTCCTTGTTGATAGTGGCTCCTGTTGTAACTGTTGTAGCTCTAGGTTGGTTGAAAAGCTAGCCTTGACTACCATGCCCCATCCCAAACCTTACAAATTGCAATGGCTCAATGAGCAAGGGGAGATGGTAGTCAATGAACAAGTTATGGTTCCAATTTCCATAGGATCTTATAATGATGAGATTCTTTGTGACATAGTTCCTATGGAGGCTGGTCATATCCTGTTGGGAAGACCATGGCAATTTGACAAAAAAGCTATTCACCATGGTCACTCCAACCAAATAATTCTCACCCATAATGAAAAGCGCTTCAAATTGTATCCTTTGTCACCTTCTCAAGTGGCTGAAGATCAATTTGTGATGAAAAAGAAAAGAGTTGAGGAAAAACAAAAACAAAAAAAAATAGAACAAGCTTTACCCTTAAAACTTGAAAAGGGTAAAGAGAGAGAGTTGGAAGGTGATGCCCTTTCAAAAGGGAATATTAGTAAAAGGAGCCTATTTGCTACTAAACGTGATTTAAAAGAAGCTCCTTTGACTAACAAGCCCTTTTATCTCCTCTTTTGCAAAGAAGCATCAAATCCTTCTCCCATTTTGCATTCTTCTGCTGAGAGCACTGCCACAGCCCATGCACATAAGCACCTTCCTCAAGGGGTTCAAGATATTTTAAAAGAATTTGATGACATATTCCCTAATGAGGTTCCGAAAGGACTTCCTCCCATTAGGGGTATAGAACATCAAATTGATTTGGTGCCTGGCGCAAGTCTACCTAATAGACCTGCCTATAGGACCAACCCCATGGAGACCCAAGAGATTAAGTCTCAAGTGAATGAGCTTTTGGAGAAGGGTTGGGTTCAAAAGAGCCTAAGCCCTTGTGCTGTGCCAGTCTTGTTGGTGCCCAAGAAGAATGCCCAATAGAGGATGTGTGTTGATTATCGTGCAATCAACAACATCACCATCAAATATAGGCACCCAATCCCCCGTCTTGATGACATGTTGGATGAATTGCATGGGGCAAAAATATTTTCAAAAATAGATCTTAGAAGTGGTTACCACCAAATAAGGATCAAAGAGGGTGATGAGTGGAAAACTGCTTTTAAGACTAAATTTGGTCTTTATGAGTGGTTGGTTATGCCTTTTGGGCTAACTAATGCCCCAAGAACATTCATGCGCTTAATGAATCATGTACTAAGGGATTGCCTTGGTAAATTTTGTATAGTTTACTTTGATGACATTTTAGTTTACTCTAGGAACCTAGATGATCATTTAGGACATCTAAGGCATGTTTTTTCTCTTCTTAGGAGTAATCATCTTTTTGGTAACTTAGAAAAATGCACTTTTTGTGTAGATAGTGTAGTTTTCCTAGGTTTTGTAGTTAGCACAAAAGGGGTTCATGTTGACCCCGAAAAGATAAAAGCTATTCAAGAATGGCCGACCCCAAAGAGTGTGACAGAGATCAAAAGCTTTCATGGTCTCGCTGGATTTTATAGGTGCTTTGTGCCTAATTTCTCCACGCTCTTCGCACCAATAAATGATTTGGTGAAAAAGGAAGTTCCTTTCCTTTGGGGTGAGAAACAAGAGAAAGCCTTCCAGCTAATTAAGCATAAACTGACCCATGCACCAGTCTTGGCATTACCTGACTTTTCTAAAACATTTGAACTTGAATGTGATGCCTCTGGTGTAGGTGTGGGGGTTGTCTTGTTGCAAGGAGGGCACCCCATTGCGTATTTCAGTGAAAAACTCAATGGTGCCCCCCTCAACTACCCCACCTATGATAAGGAGTTTTATGCTCTAATTAGAGCCCTTCAAACTTGGGAGCATTACCTTGCTCCCAAGGAGTTTGTCATTCATAGTGACCATGAGTCACTAAAATATTTGAGGGGTCAAGGTAAATTGAACAAAAGGCATGCAACGTGGGTGGAATATCTTGAATCCTTCCGTTATGTCATCAAGTACAAGAAAGGAAAACTAAATGTGGTGGCTGATGCTCTTTCTAGGCGTCATGCCCTTTATTCATCCTTGAGTGAAAAAATCTTGGGATTTGATGACATTCGGGCTATGTATCCGTCTGATAAGCATTTCGGCCCAATATTTGCTACCTCTGCATGTGCATTTGCATTAAAGGCCCATGATAGGTACTTCATCAGTGAGGGCTATCTTTACAAAGGGAGTAAGCTTTGTATACCCCAAGGATCAATTAGGAACTTACTTACAAAAGAGAGTCATGAAGGTGGGCTCATAGGGCATTTTGGGATTTCAAAAACCCTTATGCTTTTACAAGAGAAATTCTTTTGGCCCCATATGCGTAGAGATGTCCGTAGACATTGCTCTAAATGTATAGCTTGCTTGCAAGCAAAGTCTAAAGCAATGCCTCATAGACTATACACACCTTTACCTGCTCCTTCTGCACCTTGGGAGGATATTAGCATGGATTTCATCCTTGGGCTCCCAAGAACCCAACGAGGTGCAGACTCCATATTTGTGGTGGTGGACCGATTTTCAAAAATGGCCCATTTTATTCCCTGCCACAAAGTGGATGATGCGAGCAACATCGCAAGACTTTTCTTTAAAGAGGTTGTCCGATTGCATAGTATACCCTCTTCAATAATGTCAGATAGGGATGTGAAGTTCCTTACCCATTTTTGGAAAACTCTTTGGGCTAAGCTGGGAACTAAACTTCTTTTTTCCACTACCTATCACCCTCAAACTGATGGGCAAACAGAACTGGTGAATAGATCTTTATCCACTATGCTGAGGGCTTTCCTTAAAGGCAACCATAAGTCTTGGGATGAGTACCTTCCCCACATTGAATTTGCTTATAACCGGGTGGTTCATAGAACCACCAAGCATTCTCCTTTTGAGGTGGTCTATGGCTTTAATCCTCGTACTCCTCTACATCTTTTACCTCTTCCTCTTTCTATTGCTGTGCATAAAGAAGGAGAGGCAAAAGCCATTTTTGTAAAACAATTACATGAGAGGGTTAAAGTTAACATAGAGCGCCAATCCTTGAGAGATGCTACTTTCGCCAATAGGGGGAGGAAAGAAGTCATCTTTGAAAAGGGCGACTGGGTATGGCTTCACTTGAGAAAGGATAGATTTCCTTCTCAAAGGAAGTCCAAAATTAGCCCTAGAGGAGATGGACCTTTCCAAATCCTTGAGCGGATCGGTAATAATGCCTATGTTTTAGATCTGCCTGAGGATTATGGGGTAAGCACCAGTTTTAATGTTTCTGATTTGTCTCCATTTGTAGGTGCTGAAAATGACAAAGACCCCATGGATTTGAGGTCAAATCCTCTTCAAGGGGGAGGAGATGATGTGACCATGCCTAGCCAAGGACCTATCACTAGGGCCATGGCTAGAAGGATTGAAGAAGACCTAGCCCTTGCAGACAAAGGAAGACTTCACCTCTTATGGAGAGTGAAGATACTAGGCTAGGGACTTTAGTTAATAAAATGTAATTTTCCTTTATTTTAATTTTGAGGAGCATTAAGAATTTAATTTGGGACATGTATTTAGTCCATTTTTTATTTTTAGGAGGTGTCTTAGGAATTTAGAGGGTGGATTTAGCTTTTTGGGTCTTTATGAAGGAAATAAGGGGTAGCCTTGATATCTACACCCCTCTTTTCTACATAAACCCCCTAAGCTAATAAGAAGGAATCTTGGCCCTTGGTTTCAGAAACTTGGGCACCAAGTTTGATGATCTAAGGAGGGAATTGTTTCTCAATTCTCCTCCCTTAGATCTCTCCTTTTAATGCTAGCCCTTTTTTTTTAGGTTATCTTGTTCAAGAGGTTAGCTACCTCTATAAATAGGAGCTCCTCCCTCACATGTATTTTTTACACTTGAATTTAATCCTAGAGATCATATTGGTTGAGGTTCTTACCTTTGAGTGTCCCTCTTTCTCCTTTGTGAGAGCTTCTAAGAGTTATCAAGGGACCCCTCCCTTGTGGCTTATCAAACCTAGTATTTGTGGCGCCTCACCCCATTCCTTTCCTCTCCATAAATCCATTTCCCTTCCAAGTGACTTTGGAAAGGATCCTTTGGGCACGTGATCATCAAAGATCACATCAGTAGAGCAACTCTTCACTTGCTTTCAAGTGAGTGAAGAGAGAAAAGTTTCCATGGACACCCTTAGCTTCGAAGGGCATGGAATGCATTGATAGTCACTTGTTAATGACAAGTTTCTCCATCATAACCCTCATATTGAGTATTGGAATTATCTTAAGGGGGTTTTGAGGAGAAGACATACTCCCTCTTATTATAAGAGAGAACTCCTTGACAAGCTGCAAAGGCTAAGGTAATAAAACTCAAGTGTTGAGGAGTATTGGGAAAGCCTGGAGCTTCTCATAATGAGAATAGGCATTAATAAGGAGTTAAGGGCCACTATTGTTAGTTCCTTAGTGGTTTGACCATAGAGATAAGAGATAAAGTTGAGTTTTTACCATATAAGGACCTAGATGACTTGGTCCAAATTTGTATCAAGGTTGAACAATAATTAAAGAGAAAATGTTCAAAGAAAGATTACTCAACCTGTACAAAAGGGGATTAAGCCAAATGGAGCTCTTCCAAGAGCCTCCCTAAAGAGGAATCACCCATCACAAGCATGCATAAAAAGAATAACATTTGTATAATAGATAAATCCCCTTACTAGCTCTTCATCTAAGACAAGTAGTATTAAGTGTTTTAAATTTCTTGGGATAAGCCATATTTCCTTCCAATGCCCCAACAAAAAAACCATGATTTTATGAGGGGTCAAGATATTGAAAGTGAATCTTCTTCTTTTTCTAGTGAGAGTGAGGAAGAAGGGGATAATATACACATTGAGGATACATATCCTTGTGAAGAGGACTTGCTGATGATAAGAAGGCTCCTTGGAAGCCAACATTGTAACATTAGCCAATCTCAAAGAGAGAACATCTTCCATACAAGATGTGAAGGTTTTTTATAAAATATGTTCTCTCATTGTAGATAGTGGCTCTTCCTGTAATTGTTGTAGTACAAGGTTGGTAGAGAAATTAGCCTTGACTACCATTCCTCACCCTAAGCCTTATAAGCTTACATGGTTGGATGAGAGTAAGGAAATGGAAGTTAAGCAACAAGTAGAGGTGTGTTTCTCCATTGGTTCTTGCGAGGATGTAATTCTTTGTGATGTTGTACCAGTAAAGGTGGGCCCATATCTTGTTAGAGAGGTCATGGAAATATGATAAAAAGGTTATTCATTATGGTTGCTCTAATGAGATTATCCTCACCCACCTAAATAACAAAATCAAGTTGTACCGCTTTTCATCTTCACAAGTGAGAGAGGAACAACTTATTTTGAAAAGAAAAAGGATGAGTGAGAGAAATAAAAAAAAACAAAAATAATCAAGCATTGATAGTTGATGGGATGGAAGGAAATGCCCCTTCCAACAAGGTTGAATAAAAGAAGAGCCATTTTTCAACCAAAATGGACCTTAAACATAGTATCCTTCTTGAACAACCTTTCTACCTTCAACTCATGGAGGCACCCAAAAACATTTTCCTAAGTGTTGAGCTTGATTCATTCATCATTAAGCTTGACCATGCATCTCAAGTTAAAGATTTGGGAGAAGTGGAAAGGGAGGATGACCTTCGAAAAGATTGCCCTTTGGACTTTAAGGAGGATCTTATTGAAGTCACTTCTTCCCTTGAAAAAGTGGAAGTTGAGGTTGTCCCCAAAACCTTTGAGCATAGCGCACCACAACCTCAAGTTCTACTTAATGATGAGGCCACCTTTGAGCATGAGATTGAACAACAACTTTTACTAACCATAGCCAACCTCAAGTTCAAACTAAAGAGACCATGCAAGTATGTCCATCCCTATCACTCTTTCTTGGGGTGAACAACAAGAAAAGGTTTACTTGGCCTTCTTGAATGAGTGCTCTAATGCACTAAGAATAATCTCACCTCTTATTTCCAATTACATGAGACTAGTACTTAGTGCATTAGGAGTAGGTTAGGGGGTTGTTAGGAAGAGGAATATGCACTATGAGCATTTTTCAAAACTTAGTGCATACCTTCACTACCCCAACCATAAGGGGTTACACCATAAACCTCATACCTTTATTATACTTATGAGTCTCTATATGGTGATTACTTTGCTGATCTTTTTGCACGATTGGAAGAAGAGGAAGAAAGGGCATCTGGATTTGAGGTCAAATCCTTTCCAAGGGGGAGAAGTTGATGCAATCCCACCTAGCATGGACTATCAACTAAGAGGATTGGGAGTGAACATGGCTTGTATGGAGCATCAAGAGATTTTTTAGGTCATAGTCTATGTGTTTGTAAATATTTTAGCTTGTATGTTGCGCCTATTTTGCTTGTATGTTCGCATAGTATTTGGTGGTGCAATTAGCTTCCATTGAGGCCTTGTAATTTGGCCTATTTCTTTTATTTTCGGATAAGAGGTGTCATTAGTCTTTTATGTGGAGTGTGTGCATGAGTGTGGGCTTTTTTGAAGCCTTGGGACCTGTGGTTTTTTTCTTCCTACACCCCTAGTGATGTGATCTTTGATGATCACGTGCCCAAAGGATCCTTTCTAAAGTCACTTGGAAGGGAAATGGATTTATGGAGAGGAAAGGAATGGGGTGAGGTGCCACAAATACTAGGTTTGATAAGCCAAAGGGGAGAGGCCACAAGGGAGGGGTCCCTTGATAACTCTTAGAAGCTCTCACAAAGGAGAAAGAGGGACACTCAAAGGTAAGAACCTCAACCAATATGGTCTCTAGGATTAAATTCAAGTGTAAAAAATACAAGTGAGGGAGGAGCTCCTATTTATAGAGGTAGCTAACCTCTTGAACAAGATAACCTAAAAAGAAGGGCTAGGATTAAAAGGAGAGATCTAAGGGAAGAGAATTGAGAAACAATTCCCTACTTAGATCATCAAACTTGGTGCCCAAGTTTCTCAAACCAAGGGCCAAGATTCCTTCTTATTAGCTTAGGGGGTTTATGTAGAAAAGAGGGGTGTAGATATCAAGGCTACCCCTTATTTCCTTCATAAAGACCCAAAAAGCTAAATCCACCCTTTAAATTCCTAAGACACCTCCTAAAAATAAAAAAATGGACTAAATACATGTCCCAAATTAAATTCTTAATGCTCCTCAAAATTAAAATAAAGGAAAATTACATTTTATTAACTAAAGTCCCTAGCCTAATATCTTCACTCTCCACAGGAGGTGAAGTCTTCCTTTGTCTGCAAGGGCTAGGTCTTCTTCAATCCTTCTAGCCATGGCCCTAGTGATAGGTCCTTGGCTAGGCATGGTCACATCATCTCCTCCCCCTTGAAGAGGATTTGACCTCAAATCCATGGGGTCTTTGTCATTTTCAGCACCTACAAATGGAGACAAATCAGAAACATTAAAACTGGTGCTTACCCCATAATCCTCAGGCAGATCTAAAACATAGGCATTATTACCGATCCGCTCAAGGATTTGGAAAGGTCCATCTCCTCTAGGGCTAAGTTTGGACTTCCTTTGAGAAGGAAATCTATCCTTTCTCAAGTGAAGCCATACCCAGTCGCCCTTTTAAAAGATGACTTCTTTCCTCTCCCTATTGGCGAAAGTAGCATCTCTCAAGGATTGGCGCTCTATGTTAACTTTAACCCTCTCATGTAATTGTTTTACAAAAATGGCTTTTGCCTCTCCTTCTTTATGCACAGCAACAGAAAGAGGAAGAGGTAAAAGATGTAGAGGAGTACGAGGATTAAAGCCATAGACCACCTCAAAAGGAGAATGCTTGGTGGTTCTATGAACCACCCGGTTATAAGCAAATTCAATGTGGGGAAGGTACTCATCCCAAGACTTATGGTTGCCTTTAAGGAGAGCCCTCAGCATAGTGGATAAAGATCTATTCACCACTTCTGTTTGCCCATCAGTTTGAGGGTGACAGATAGTGGAAAAAAGAAGTTTAGTTCCCAGCTTAGCCCAAAGAGTTTTCCAAAAATGGCTAAGGAACTTCACATCCCTATCTGACACTATTGAAGAGGGTATACCATGCAATCGGACAACCTCTTTAAAGAAAAGTCTTGCGACGTTGCTCGCATCATCCACTTTGTGGCAGGGAATAAAATGGGCCATTTTTGAAAATCGGTCCACCACCACAAATATGGAGTTTGCACCTCGTTGGGTTCTTGGGAGCCCAAGGATGAAATCCATGCTAATATCCTCCCAAGGTGCAGAAGGAGCAGGTAAAGGTGTGTATAGTCCATGAGGCATTGCTTTAGACTTTGCTTGCAAGCAAGCTATACATTTAGAGCAATGTCTATGGACATCTCTACGCATATGGGGCCAAAAGAATTTCTCTTGTAAAAGCATGAGGGTTTTTGAAATCCCAAAATGCCCCATGAGCCCACCTTTATGACTCTCTTTTGTAAGTAAGCTCCTAATTGATCCTTGGGGTATACAAAGCTTACTCCCTTTGTAAAGATACCCCTCACTGATGAAGTACCTATCATGGGCCTTTAATGCAAATGCAGATGCAGAGGTAGCAAATATGGGGCCGAAATCCTTATAAGATGGATACATAGCCCGAATGTTATCAAATCCCAAGATTTTTGCACTCAAGGATGAATAAAGGGCATGACGCCTAGAAAGAGCATCAGCCACCACATTTTGTTTTCCTTTCTTGTACTTGATGACATAAGGGAAGGATTCAAGATATTCCACCCACGTTGCATGCCTTTTGTTCAATTTACCTTGACCCCTCAAATATTTTAGTGACTCATGGTCACTATGAATGACAAACTCCTTGGGAGCAAGGTAATGCTCCCAAGTTTGAAGGGCCCTAATTAGAGCATAAAACTCCTTATCATAGGTGGGGTAGTTGAGGGGGGCACCATTGAGTTTTTCACTGAAATACGCAATGGGGTGCCCTCCTTGCAACAAGACAACCCCCACACCTACACCAGAGGCATCATATTCAAGTTCAAATGTTTTAGAAAAGTCAGGTAATGCCAAGACTGGTGCATGGGTCAGTTTATGCTTAATTAGCTGGAAGACTTTCTCTTGTTTCTCACCCCAAAGGAAAGGAACTTCCTTTTTCACCAAATCATTTATTGGTGCGAAGAGCGTGGAGAAATTAGGCACAAAGCACCTATAAAATCCAGCGAGACCATGAAAGCTTTTGATCTCTGTCACACTCTTTGGGGTGGGCCATTCTTGAATAGCTTTTATCTTTTCGTGGTCAACATGAACCCCTTTTGTGCTAACTACAAAACCTAGGAAAACTACACTATCTACACAAAAAGTGCATTTTTCTAAGTTACCAAAAAGATGATTACTCCTAAGAAGAGAAAAAACATGCCTTAGATGTCCTAAATGATCATCTAGGTTCCTAGAGTAAACTAAAATGTCATCAAAGTAAACGACACAAAATTTACCAAGGCAATCCCTTAGTACATGATTCATTAAGCGCATGTATGTGCTTGGGGCATTAGTTAGCCCAGAAGGCATAACCAACCACTCATAAAGACCAAATTTAGTCTTAAAATCAGTTTTCCACTCATCACCCTCTTTGATCCTTATTTGGTGGTAACCACTTCTAAGATCTATTTTTGAAAATATTTTTGCCCCATGCAATTCATCCAACATGTCATCAAGACGGGGGATTGGGTGCCTATATTTGATGGTGATGTTGTTGATTGCACGACAATCAACACACATCCTCCATTGGCCATTCTTCTTGGGCACCAACAAGACTGGCACAGCACAAGGGCTTAGGCTCTTTTGAACCAACCCTTCTCCAACAGCTCATTCACTTGAGACTCAATCTCTTGGGTCTCCATGGGGTTGGTCCTATAGGCAGGTCTATTAGGTAGACTTGCGCCAGGCACCAAATCAATTTGATGTTCTATACCCCTAATGGGAGGAAGTCCTTTCGGAACCTCATTAGGGAATATGTCATCAAATTCTTTTAAAATATCTTGAACCCCTTGAGGAAGGTGCTCATGTGCATGGGCTGTGGCAGTGCGCTCAGCAGAAGAATGCAAAATGGAAGAAGGATTTGATGCTTCTTTGCAAAAGAGGAGATAAAAGGGCTTGTTAGTCAAAGGAGCTTCTTTTAAATCACGTTTAGTAGCAAATAGGGTCCTTTTACTAATATTCCCTTTTGAAGGGGCATCACCTTCCGACTCTCTCTCTTTACCCTTTTCAAGCTTTAAGGGTAACGCTTGTTGTATTTTTTTTTTGTTTTTGTTTTTCCTCAAATCTTTTCTTTTTCATCGCAAATTGATCTTCAGCCACTTGAGAAGGTGACAAAGGATACAATTTGAAGCGCTTTTCATTATGGGTGAGAATTATTTGGTTGGAGTGACCATGGTGAATAGCTTTTTTGTCAAATTGCCATGGTCTTCCCAACAGGATATGACCAGCCTCCATAGGAACTATGTCACAAAGAATCTCATCATTATAAGATCCTATGGAAATTGGAACCATAACTTGTTCATTGACTACCATCTCCCCTTGCTCATTGAGCCATTGCAATTTGTAAGGTTTGGGATGGGGCAAGGTAGTCAAGGCTAGCTTTTCAACCAACCTAGAGCTACAACAGTTACAACAGGAGCCACTATCAACAAGGAGAGAACATACTTTGTCATTTACTTTACATCTTGTATGGAAGATGTTCTCTCTTTGTAACTGGCCAAGCTCTAGAGGTTGGCTTCCAAGAAGCCTTTGAACTATAAGGAGGTCCCCCTCATAAGGAAAAGCTTCCTCACACTGTTGTTCAAAAGTATGTCCCCCTTCTTCCTCACTCTCACTAGAGGAGGAAGATGAGCTATTCTCACTACAAATGTCTTGTCCCCTTATGATCATGGTTTTCTTGTTAGGGCATTGAGAGGCAATGTGGCCTTTCCCAAGACATTTGAAGCATTTGATACTACTTTGCCTCTCAGTAGGCTTAGTAGTAGGGGTTTTTCTCTCTACATGAGGTGCTTTTGTATCTTGAAAATGCTTGGGTTACTCTTTGGGAAAACCCTTGAAAGAGTTTCCCTTAAGTTGGTCTCTCTTTGAGTAAGAGGGAGAATCTTTTTTAAAGCTTTTTCTCTTGAGTTGATTCTCAGCTCTTACACAAAGTTCTACCAACTCATCAAGGTTTGAGTATGAAAGAAGCTCTACCTTATCTCTAATGTCAGAGCTTAATCCACACAAAAACCTAGCAAGGGTGGCATTGGGTTCCTCAATGATATTGGCCCTTAGTATGAGAAGCTCCATCTTTTGTCTATACTCCTCAATACTTAGGTTATGTTGCCTAAGTCTTTGGAGCCTATCCAAAAGATCCCTCTCATAATATGAAGGAATGTGCCTTCTTCGTAAACAAGTTTTTAAATCATTCCAGTAGCGAATGTCAGGCATTTGTTTACGGGCCCTATCCTTGACTAACCCATCCCACCAATGCAAAGCAGAACCTTGAAAACTAAGGGAGGCCAAAGGTACTTTCCTTTCTTCCCTAATTTCATAGCATCGAAAGAGTTGTTCCACTTTGACTTCCCAATCTAGGTAAGTCTCAACATCTTCCCTACCATGAAAATGGGGTAGGTCTACCTTTGGTTCCCTAGCATGATTTATGTTCTCTTGAGGAGAATGATGATTGTATGATGAATGAGAGTGATGCTTATGTTGATTTCTATAGTATTCTTCTTCACTAGAGCTAAAATGCCTAGATGGGGATCTTATGAGAATTTCTTTATTTTTTCTATCACTCTCCCTCCCATCTCTCCTCTTACTCTCTTCTCCTCTCCTTCTCTGTTCTTCCTCTTTTTCTCTTTTTCTTTCTAGTTCTTTCCTTCTTCTCCTTTCTTCATCCTCTCTTCTCTCTCTTTGCCTTCTCTCTTCTCGCTCTTTTTTCTCTTTTCTCATTTCCAACATCTCTTTTTTTAACTCTTCCTTCTCTTTTTGTTTTTCCTTTTCTTTTATTTCTTTTTTTCTCTCTTTTTCTTCTCTCCTTTCTTGTTCTTTAGCCATCCATTACCTAAATTCTAAGTTAAGGTTTTCAAGAGTGTCTCCCTTAGAAGGTTTTCTTTGGTTGACACTCTTACTTGATGAACAACTATGTGCACTAGAATGTGCGTGGGAAGTCATGGTGCTTGGATGCTAAAAACTAAAGGGTAGGCCAAAAACTTTTTTTTTTTTTTGTTTTCTCACCTAAGGTGGCTTGATGAGTCTTTGGAACTCTTAGCCTCTACACGTTTTTTCAAAATAACATAAAATAAAATAAAAGTGCAAGAATGTAAAAGAGAAAGGGCTCTAATCGTGCTCCTAAGGTGTTGAAGGAAGTGTACCACTTCTCCCTTCTTCACCTAATTAACGAGGAACTACGCTAAAATTAACCAAAATTATTACAAACCAAGGGAGGGCCTTAAAGGCACTCAAACTCCCAATCTAAAATTAAGTATACATAATACAAAGAATAAAAAAAATAAAACAAAGTCTTCACTCCAAGCCTTTTGGTGTTTGTCTCCTTTTGATCAAGCCCCTTTGAGTTGCATCAACTCACCCCAAGAATGCTACCCTTGTTTCCTCTTGTTTGGACTTGCCAAAATTTTATATATGGAACCTTTCCCAACCTTTCCTTACCAAGGCCGAATACAACACAAGACAACAAACAAAGGTGAATAACAAAACAAGGTTCACAAATCAAAGTGGATAGATTAAACAATTACAAACTCAAAGAAGTAAAAAAGACAAGCAAGAAAACATAAGGCTCACAAAGGAAGGTAGCACACAAATAACTTTCCTAGATTAGCTCTAAGAGTAGAGATGAAAAAAGACTCAAACAAAAAAAATGAAACCAATAGTTGCACACTTAATAAAATTTAAGTGACCAAAACTAAAAAGCTTACTCAAGTAATTTTTTTTTTGAATCACAATTGATTCCTCATATCAAATGTTTCTACTATTAGGTACACAACTTCAAATTTGTCTTTCCTTTGAGTTCTTTATCTTCTTCTTTTTTTTTTAACTTGAGCTTTTTCTATTTTTTTTTAACTTTTTCTAATCTTTTTGCTACACCTAATAGCTTGTTGAATTGAAATTTTAATGAGGATGCTCGAAATTATAACGCTTGAGTGAATAAGCACAAAGTAAGGTCACACAATGTTCAAGCAATGCATGCAACTAAAGGCAAAACAACTTAGTAGTTCCAAATACCACTGAACTAATGGTGCTTAAGGAATGATTTAGGGCTGATTTTGAAGTAAATTGATTGCTCAAATTACTAACACAATTCACCCAAGCTAAAATTCCATAAAGAGGCACCAATAGTGAAGGTAAACCAAGTGGAAAGCTACTAATAATTCAACATAAAACAAGAAACATATAAAGATTGAACTGAGCAAATATTTAAGAACAACAAAGAGATTAATATGCTTGAACTAAAAGCATGAAAGACTTAAGAGACTCAATAAGAGGTTCACCTCTTAGGAGCTCAATTCAAAATGTTTTTGAAAGCTTTTTTGTAAAAATTTTAAGAGGCTAAAACCTATGGAATTTAAATGAGACAAAATAGGAAACTAACATGACTAGTATTTGACAAAACACAAGATTAAGAAAAAATAACACACCTAAAAATAGAGCAAAAATTTCAGCAAGAGACTCAAAACAAAACGCACAACAAAGTGGCCAAAGTTGATTACCACAATGGTGTGGAAAAATCCTCAACCATGTGGGTTTAATAGTCACAACTTCTTAGGCACACTTTAACATAAAAAACCAAGGGAAAATTATGCAACTTGAACACGAAAATAAGATGCAAAGAAAGGGACAAATAAAATCGCATCAAATTAAATGGAAAATAGGCGCGTAGATAGAAAACAAAAGCGCATATAATAGCAAGAATAAAAAACTATACTACTAGACAATAAAGGAAACAGAGATGACAAAAAATGAAGGACTTTAAAATAAAGAGATCAAAGAAATAAACAACAAAGCGAAAAAAAATTGAGAAAGAACGTGACCTTTAGAAAGTGGCTCTGATACCACTTGATGTGATCTTTGATGATCACGTGGCCAAAGGATCCTTTCTAAAGTCACTTGGAAGGGAAATGGATTTATGGAGAGGAAAGGAATGGGGTGAGGCGCCACAAATACTAGGTTTGATAAGCCAAAGGGGAGAGGCCACAAGGGAGGGGTCCCTTGATAACTCTTAGAAGCTCTCACAAAGGAGAAAGAGGGACACTCAAAGGTAAGAACCTCAACCAATATGCTCTCTAGGATTAAATTCAAGTGTAAAAAATACAAGTGAGGGAGGAGCTCCTATTTATAGAGGTAGCTAACCTCTTGAACAAGATAACCTAAAAAGAAGGGCTAGGATTAAAAGGAGAGATCTAAGGGAAGAGAATTGAGAAACAATTCCCTCCTTAGATCATCAAACTTGGTGCCCAAGTTTCTCAAACCAAGGGCCAAGATTCCTTCTTATTAGCTTAGGGGGTTTATGTAGAAAAGAGGGGTGTAGATATCAAGGCTACCCCTTATTTCCTTCATAAAGACCTAAAAAGCTAAATCCACCCTTTAAATTCCTAAGACACCTCCTAAAAATAAAAAATGGACTAAATACATGTCCCAAATAAAATTCTTAATGCTCCTCAAAATTAAAATAAAGGAAAATTACATTTTATTAACTAAAGTCCCTAGCCTAATATCTTCACTCTCCACAGGAGGTGAAGTCTTCCTTTGTCTGCAAGGGCTAGGTCTTCTTCAATCCTTCTAGCCATGGCCCTAGTGATAGGTCCTTGGCTAGGCATGGTCACATCATCTCCTCCCCCTTGAAGAGGATTTGACCTCAAATCCATGGGGTCTTCGTCATTTTCAGCACCTACAAATGAAGACAAATCAGAAACATTAAAACTGGTGCTTACCCCAAGCTACCTCATCCAAGGGCCAAGATTACTCCTTTATTAGTTTTGGGTTTTATTTAGCAAAAGAGGGTGTATTTATCAAACTACCCCCTTATTTCGTAAATAAAGGCCCAAAAGCTAATCTTACCCCTTCTTATTACTAAGACACCTCCTAGAAAATTAAATGGACTAATACATGTCCAAAATAAAATCCTAGGTTCCTAAAATAAAAATTACAAGTAAATAAGTCATGGCTTGCATAACTTGATGGTCATATGGAGGTGAGATCTTCCTCCCTCTACTCTAACCATGTCTTCTTCTATTCTCATACCCATGGCCCTAGTGATAGGGCCTTTGCTTGGGGAGAATGCATCATCCCTTCCCCCTTGGGAAGGATTTGACCTCAAATCTGATAGGTCCTCATCTTCTTCATCAGTACCTCGTTGGGTTCGAGGCAGGCCAAGGATGAAATCCATACTAATATCCAGCCAAGGTGCAGAAGGAGCAGGTAAGGGCGTGTACAATCCATGAGCCATTGTCTTAGACTTAGCTTGCAAGCAAGCAATGCATCTACGACAATGTCTATAGACGTCTTTCTTCATATGGGGCCAAAAGAATTTTTCTTGTAAAAGAAGAAGAGTTTTGTTAATTCCAAAATGCCCCATGAGCCCGCCCTCATGGCTTTCTTTTGTCAACAGATTTCTCATAGATCCTTGGGGTACACAAAGTCTGCTACCTTGGAAAAGGTATCCCTCACTCACAAAGAACCCATTTTGGGTTTTACATGCAAATGTAGAGGCAGTATAAATGGATCCAAAATCCTTATCAGAAAGATACATTTCTCTAATATTATCAAATCCAAGAATCTTTTCACTTAAGGTGGTGTAAAGGGTATGTCTACGAGACAAAGCATCAGCCACCATATTATGTTTTCCTTTCTTGTATTTGATGATATAAGGGAAAGTCTCAAGAAATTCTACCCATTTAGCATGCCTTTTATTAAGCTTCCCTTGACCCTTCAAATACTTAAGTGACTCATGGTCACTATGAATGATGAACTCCTTGGGTACAAGATAATGTTCTCAAGTTTGAAGGGCCCTTATCAAAGAGTAAAACTCTTTATCTTAGGTGGGGTAGTTTAAGGCGGCTCCATTTAGTTTTTCACTAAAATAAGCCACAGGATGACCACCTTGTAACAACACAGCTCCCACACCCACTCCCGATGCATCACACTCTAGCTCAAAAGTTTTAGAAAAGTCAGGAAGAGCTAAAACTGGTGCATGGGTCAGTTTCTCTTAGATAAGTTCAAAGGCTTTTTGTTGTTTTTCACCCCAAAGGAAAGGAGTATCCTTCTTCACCAAATCATTGATTGGTGAGAAAAGTGTGGAGAAGTTAGGCACAAAGCGCCTGTAAAAGCTCGCGAGATCATGAAAACTCTTGATCTCAGTCACACTTTTTGGGGTGGGCCATTCTTGGATGGCTTTGATTTTGTCGGGGTCTACTTGAACCCCATTTTTATTAACTATAAAACCTAAGAACACCACACTCTCCACACAAAAATTACATTTTTCAAGATTTCCATAGAGTTGGTGTGACCTAAGAATGCAAAAGACGCGCCTAAGATGACCTATATGTTCATCTAGGCTTTTGCTATACACTAAGATGTCATCAAAATAAACAACACAAAATTTTCCTAAGCAATCCCTAAGGACATGATTCATAAGCCTCATGAAGGTGCTTGGGGCATTGGTAAGCCCAAAGGGCATTACCAACCACTCATACAGCCCAAACTTGGTCTTAAAAGCCGTTTTCCACTCATCACCTTCCTTGATGCGGATTTGGTGATAACCACTCTTAAGATCAATTTTTGAAAATAATTGGGCCCCATGAAATTCATCAAGCATGTCATCAAGCCTAGGGATAAGGTGCCTATATTTGATGGTGATGTTATTGATTGCTCGACAATCAATGCACATCCTCCATTGGCCATTCTTCTTAGGCACCAACAAAACTGGCACAGCACAAGGGCTTAGGCTCTCTTGAACCCAACCCTTCTCCAATAGTTCTTGGACTTGAGATTCAATCTCCTTAGTCTCCATGGGATTAGTCCTATAAGCAGGCCTATTAGGCAGGCTAGCCCCAGGTACCAAGTCTATTTGGTGTTCTATACCCCTAATTGGAGGAAGTCCTTTGGGAACTTCATTAGGGAATATATCACCAAATTGCTTTAAAAGCTCTGGAACCTCTTGAGGTAGGTTCTCAGGTCCAAGTTCTATGGCAGTGCTAGAACTAGAAGGGAAAAAAGTGGAGGGGGAAGAAATGGGGGATGCCTCTTTGCAAAGGAGGAGATAGAAAGGTCTGTTAGTTAAGGGGGCTTCCTTTAAATCCAATTTTGTCGCAAATAAACTCCCTTTACTAATGACTTTCTTGGAAGGGGCACCAACTTCCAACTCAACCTCTTTACCCCTTTCAAGCTTTAGGGGTAAAGCTTTGCTTTTTTTTTCTCCTCATCTCTCTTATGTTTCATGATGAGTTGGTCCTCCGCCACTTGTGAAGGTGTTAGAGGACACAACTTAATGCGCTTATCCTTATGAGTGAGGATGATGTTATTAGAATGACCATGGTGTATGGCTTTCTTATCAAATTGTCATGGTCTTCCTAGCAAGATATGGCCAGCTTCCATTGGGACTATGTCACAAAGGATCTCATCTTTATAAGACCCAATGGAAATTGGAACCTTGACTTGATCATTGACCTCCATTTCCCCTTGCTCATTGAGCCATTGAAGCTTGTAAGGCTTAGGGTGGGGAAGTGGGGTCAAGGCTAGCTTTTCCACCAACCTTGAGCTACAACAATTGTAGCATGACCCACTATCCACAATGAGAGAACATATTTTGCCATTCACCTTACAGCGAGTGTGGAATATGTTCTCCCTTTGAGATGAGGACACTTTCAAAGGTTGCCTTCCAAGAAGTCTTCTTATCATTAAGAGGTCTCCCTCACATGCATAAGTAGTTTCATCACAATCAGATTGGTATGCATGAACCCCTTCTCCTTCGCTCTCACTAGAGGAGTGTGGGCTAGACTCACTACTATAAACATCTTGGGCCCTCATGATGATGTTTCTCTTAGTAGGGCATTGAGATGAAATGTGGCCTCTCTCAAGACATTTAAAGCATTTGATACTACTAAATTTCTCGTGAGAGTTAGTAGTAGGGGTTTTTCTGATGCATGCCTCCCTTGATCGTTTTCCTTGAGGTTCCAAGCACCATGAAATGGATGATGGAGGGGAAAGAAAATGGAGGTGGGGCGCCACTCTCAAAGAGAGATAAGCTAAAGTGTTTAGGTTTGCCACAAGGGAAGGAAACCTTGATAAAAACCAACTAGGAAGAGGTTCCTCAAGAGAGAGGATCCTCAAGACCTTTTACTAAGAATGTGCTCACAAAGAGACTATTTTCATTCAACTTCAAAGGTGAAATTTTACAATGAGGGGGAATGAGTATATATAGCCCAATGGGAGAGCTTGGGCACACTTTTCTAGGCAATGTAGGACTTGGGCTTAATTAGGATTAAAACTAATTAACCCAAGTCTTAGGCCTTAAGTGAGGCACCTAAGTTCACCCCCTATGGGTGCAATTAGCATATCTTAATGTGAATGGGCTAGCCCAAAATCTTGTCTTAACTTATGCACCCATTATAAGCTTACTCTTCCTTTTTAACTAAAGACACCTATACCTTATAAACTAAGAAGATGGCTGGAAATACATGGCCTTAAGGGAATTAAAAATACTTTCCTATTTATTTAATTAAAATAAAGTATTTACAAGCTAAAAATAACGAAGACTATGGCTTCGAATCTTCAATGAGCTTTTGTTCATGTCACGCCTTCCTTGAGTCCTCCTAGCCATGATGCATGCTAGGTGAGATTGCATCATCTCAAGGTGCTCAAAAGATATAGGCATATCCTAGGAGGACTAGCATGCATCATGGATAAGAGGTCTCAAGGAAGGCATGGCATGGACAAAAGCTCATTGAAGATTCGAAGCCATAGTCTTCGTTATTTTTAGCTTGTAAATACTTTATTTTAATTAGATAAATAGGAAAGTATTTTTAATTCCCTTAAGGCCATGTATTTCCGGCCATCTTCTTAGTTTATAAGGTATAGGTGTCTTTAGTTAAAAAGGAGGAGTAAGCTTATAATGGGTGCATAAGTTAAGACATGATTTTGGGCTAGCCCATTCACATTAAGATATGCTAATTGCACCCATAGGGGGTGAACTTAGGTGCCTCACTTAAGGCCTAAGACTTGGGTTAATTAGTTTTAATCCTAATTAAGCCCAAGTCCCACATTACCTACAAAAGTGTGCCCAAGCTCTCCCATTGGGCTATATATACTCATTCCCCCTCATTGTAAAATTTCACCTTTGAAGTTGAATGAAAATAGTCTCTTTGTGAGCACATTCTTAGTAAAAGGTCTTGAGGATCCTCTCTCTTAAGGAACCTCTTCCTAGTTGGTTTTTATCAAGGGTTCCTTCCCTTGTGGCAAACCTAAACACTTTGGCTTATCTCTCTTTGAGAGTGGCGCCCCACCTCCATTTTCTTTCCCCTCCATCATCCATTTCATGGTGCTTGGAACCTCAAGGAAAAAGATCAAGGGAGGCATGCATCATTTTCTCTCTATATGTGATGTTTTATGCTCTTTGAAGTGCTTGGGATGTTCCTCTTTGGGGTAACTCTTGAAAGAGTTCCCCGTAGGTTGGTCCCTCTTTACATAAGGTGGGTTATCCTTTTTAAAAGTTTTCCTTCTAAGTTGATTGTCCACTTTGATGCAAATTTGAACTAACTCATCAAGGGAATTGTATGAGAAGAGCTCCACTTTATCACGAATTTCGGGGCTCAACCCACACAAAAACCTTGCCATAGTGGCCTTGGGTTCCTCAATGATACCCGCCCTCAAGATAAGAAGTTCCATCTTTTGTCTATACTCTTCTATACTAAGGTTGGTTTGCCTTAGCCTTTGGAGTCTATCCAAAAGATCTCTTTCATACCAAGAGGGAATATGCCTTCTTCTTAGAGCACTTCTAAGATCATTCCAATATCTTATGGAAGGCATATTGGTGCGGATTCTCTCATTGGTTAACCCAACCCACCAGTGCATGGCATGCCCTTGGAAGCTAAGGGTTGCCATTGGAACCTTTCTTTCTTCTCTTACCTCATGGCAAGTGAAGATTTGTTCTACCTTGATTTCCCAATCAAGGTAGGCTTCCACATCTTCCCTCCCATGAAATGGGGGGAGATCAATTTTGGGCTCCCTTGGAGGGGCCCCATTATTATGCATGGATGAATGGGAGTTTCTCCTAGGATGATTGTAGTATTCTTCCTCACTTTCACTCCTATGGGTATGTCTAGATGGGGAACCTAAGACTATCCCTTTCATTTTGTAATTCTCACCATTCCCATGCTTTCTTTTTTCTTCTTCTTTCTCTTTTCTTCTTTCTCTTTCTTTTCTTTCTCTCCTTTCTTCATCTTCTCTCCTTTCTCTTATTCTTCTCTCTTCTTTCTCTCTTTTTTCTCTATTTTCTTCCTCTCTTTCTTTTATTTTTCTTTTCTCCTTGGACTCTTTTTCTCTCCTTTTTTCTTCTCTTCTCTCTTGTTCTTTTGCCATCCACTCCCTAAAGTCCATGTTTAAGTTTTCTAGAGTGTAATCTTTAGAAATATTTCTTTGGTTTACACTCTTGTTTGATGAATAACTATGAGCACTAGAGTGGGTGTGTGATGTCATTGTGCTTGAATTTCTAAGAGGAAAAAGGTGGCTAAAAAATTTTCACAAACAAACACTCCTCTCTTTTTGTGTTTTCTTGCCTAAAGTGGCTTGATGAGTCTTTGGAACTCTTTAGCCTTCTAAGCGCTTTGAATAAGAAAAATAAAGCAAGAATTTTAAAGCAAAAATTCAAAAGGGAAGGGATCTAAAGCGAGCTCCTGAGGTGTTGAAGGAAGTGTACCACTTCTTCCTTCTTCACCTAATTTTTGAGAAACTAAAAAATTGATTAAATTTTATTATAACCAAAGGGAGGGCCTTAAGGGCACTCAAACTCCCAACTACAAAATTAATACACCCAAATTAAAGAAAAAGTAAAGTCTTCAAAAAATGATTCTCCAAATGCTCCCTCAAATCAAAGTCCTCACGGCTAGGTGTATTTCCTTTTGAGGTGATCCCTTAGGCTCTTAGTCCAACCTTCCAAAATATGCTACCCTTGTGGTAAGCTCCTTTTTCAAGCTTTCTCCCAAAAGTGACACTAACACACAAACCAAAGAAACCAAAAGTAGCAAGGGGAGGTGCGAATAGAAACTCAAAAAGCAATAAAAGATAACACAATCAAAAGGACGCTTAACCAAATGGTAAGAGTATATAAGACAAACTAGAAAGATGATTTAAAAGACAAGCAACAACTAAAAGGTAAACAAAAGAAAGAGAGCACACAATGGAATACCTAAGAATGGCACTAGATTAAAGAGTAGAAGAACACAAATATCAAGTTCTAGTGTACCAAAAGTAATAAAATTTCTTTTAAGGTTCCAAGTTCAAAGTTGAAGCACTTGCTAATTTTAGGTTAGGTACATCAAATGAATTTTTTTCAAACTTTCTTTTCTTTTGTTTGTTCTTTTTTTTTTTGAATCCTGCGTTGTTTTTTTTGTATTTTATTTTAGACTTTGTTTTCTTGTTTTTTTTTTTGAATATTTACTAGATGCACCTAAATTGATTGTGAATTTAGTGCTTGATAAAAAAGAGTTATGCGCTTGGAACAATAACGAAAATTAAAAGCAACAATTTAGGTACTACTAGAAATGACTTCAAAATGCAAAGTAGCTATAGATGTGTTAATGGTTTAGTAGTTTGGTGTGCCACTGGACTCAAGCTTTGTTAAGTTTTTAGTAATTTGTTGAACATAAATACCAAGCTTATAGCTTAAGTGAAAGCACCCACAAACAAGAACTACCTGTACCACACAAATGAGCTACAAATTATACGTATAAGGAAAATAAAGACAAAGGAAATTGAGTAACTATTTTTGAATTTTTTTTTAAGAATATGCTTGAAACTAAAAGCACACGAACTTCTAAAGAGACTTAGACATGAGGTATGACCCTCTATGTTGCTCAATTTAAGAAGTTTCAAATTTTTTTTTTAAAAACAAAAGAGGCTAAACTTAAAAGGAATTAATAGACAAAATGGGAAACTATAAACATGACTTATAGACAACTACACAAGAGTATAAAAGTGAAAAATAAAAGCTAAAAATAAAGCAAAAACAAGGCAACTAGGTGCAAGGAAACACAAGAATTTGGTCTAAATTTCTTGACCACAAGGTTGTGGAATTCACCACAACGGCATGGATTTTTAGCAAGAAATTCTCAAAACCAAAATTCAAGCAAGAAAGCACCCAACTCAAAGCTTAAGCGGAAATTAATGAATATGGGAGAGACGTAGATGCAAAGAAAAGAACAATATAAATTGCATCAAGCAAAAAATAAATGGTGCAAATAAACTATAACTCAAAACAATAAACTCAAGACATAAATGGAAATGATAAACAACAATGGAAAGCTAGAAAAAATTGCGAAAATTAAAGATAAAATAAAATAGGAAAACGGAAAGAAAAAATAAATGAGATAGGAAGAGAGTTTAGACCTCTAGAACCAATGCTCTAGATACCAAATGATGCATGCCTCCCTTGATCTTTTTCTAGAGGTTTTCTTCTTTGGTGAAATGGTTTGTGGAGAGGTAAGAAGTGAGGTGGTTTTAGGCGCCACTTAAGGTAAGATAAGCCTAAGAGGGAAAGTTTGCCATAAGGGATGGAACCCTTGATAAAAACCTAAGGAATTCTCAAAGAGAGAAGGGTGGACACTAAGAGAATTTTGGCCAACTCAAGGTTTTTCTATTCAATCAAGTGTAAAAAAACAAGAGTGTGAAATAGCACCTTTTTATAGAGGGAGCTAACCTCTTGGACAAGTCATGAAGGAAATGAAGGGCTAGGATTAAAAGGAGTCATCCAAGGGAGGAGGATTGAAGCCCAAAGTCCAATCAATACCCTCCTTTAGATGAGAATTGGTGCCCAAGCTACCTCATCCAAGGGCCAAGATTACTCCTTTATTAGTTTTGGGTTTTATTTAGCAAAAGAGGGTGTATTTATCAAACTACCCCCTTATTTCGTAAATAAAGGCCCAAAAGCTAATCTTACCCCTTTTTATTACTAAAACACCTCCTAGAAAATTAAATGGACTAATACATGTCCAAAATAAAATCCTAGGTTCCTAAAATAAAAATTACAAGTAAATAAGTCATGGCTTGCATAACTTGATGGTCATATGGAGGTGAGATCTTCCTCCCTCTACTCTAGCCATGTCTTCTTCTATTCTCCTAGCCATGGCCCTAGTGATAGGGCCCTTGCTTGGGGACAATGCATCAGGTGGTCAATTTGAATTAAAAAATTAATGAAGCTAAAGCAAAATAGAAAAAAAGGCTGCAATAAATCGAGCTCCCAAATTCAAGTAGTTTGTAGAAAAAAAATGACAATGGAGATATCCAACCTAAAAAAATTGTTGAAAGATATTTTTAAACTCCAATAGTAAAAGGGAAAGGATTAGGGATATGAAGTCGCCACAAAATCAAGTGCACATTGATAAGAAAGTCATTACCGTTATTAATAATATCAGCACTTTACCAATTGTTAATGGTAATACCTTAGGAGGAGGATATTTAGTTATGGGAGCAGGTTATAATATTGAGATGAAGGTAGAAGTAGACATTGAGTTCCCTAACCATGTGCAATTGTCATCATGGATATCATAAGCTAAAATTTAAAAATTATTTTAAAATTTAAAAACATTTCAAGAAATATAAAAAATAACCAAGCATACTTTTAAATTTACTCAAACATAATATTTTTATTTTTATTATTCCTAAAAATGAGATTCTTGGGATGATAATACCTTAACTTAAAACAAATGCCCCTTAAGAATGAAAAAGGAAAAGTGGAGTTCCTTCACCGATAAAATGTTAAAATTGTAGTAGGCTATATATGCATGCTTACATAGTTGTGCTTATCAATTATAGTAATATTTTACTACAATTTCTTAACAAGAAAAAAACTATAATATAAACAAAATAAATTTATGATAGATATTGTGCTAAATAGTACACATAGAAATATTAGATTAGTTTAGTTGGTTATAGGAAATAAAAGGCATAGAATTTTAAATTTTATTACAAAAGTTTTAATTTACATTTTTGAGCGATGAAGTTGATTTAGACATAATGTAACACCTTATAAAATAAAATGAACACATTAGTTATAATAATATAAATTAGAGAAGATTACAGGTACACTCACGCTCTTATCTAATGTTACTTTTTTTTATTTTCTTACAATAATCTCTCTTTAAATTTAAAAATATATAAAAGTAATAGTTAAAAATATCAAGAAATATATGTGTAATTATACTAAAATTTCAAAATATTACTATAATTTATTTTATAAATTATGTAAACACCAAACTTCTCATGAACCATTTTTTTTTGTAAACATTAAATAAAATTGGTACAAGTTGGATCCATGATGGATAAAATAAGATTTTGCAAAACTTTGAACTACAAAACGAAAAATATTTACTTATAAAAATATTTTAAATTACATTAACGATGTTGAGTAGATTTTTTTTTTCTTGTACGTAATATTTGTAGTCTCTGCCATAAATAAAAATATTTAATGCATGATATTATTATTTAAATATATTTAAATTTTTTTTATTATAAATATTTCAATAAAAAATTATAAATTAATTACATTAAATTATGAAAGTTTATATTAAATTATTTTTACTAGAAATATTTAAAAAAATTATAAAGTAATATAAAAATTTGATAATCTTGAGTAAAATTTTGTTTTCTACAAATGATAGATTAAGGGATATGGTGGATAGTCAGGTAGATAACGGTCCTTTATCTTAACTAAGTTACATTTCACTTGACTTACATGAACATAATAGTTATAGAATTTATTGTGACTAGAATTATTTAAATTCATAATGCTATTAAATAATCATATTTAAATTTTAATTATATTATTACAAAAATTTATAATTATTTTTAATATAAATATTATATTATTTAATATAAATATTTTAATAAAAAATTATAAGTTAATTATATTAAATTATAAAAATTAATAATCATAAGTGAGATTTTGTCTCCTAAAACTAATATTATAGTTTTTATTATAACTAAAACTATTTTTCATTTATCATATTATTAAATAATTACATTTAATTTTTTAATAATTTCCTCATCTTTTGCTAATTTTAGTGATAAAGAGATATTTTTAGGGGTGACAAAATGGGTTAGCCCGATCCATTTAGGTCCAGCCTGTCAAAAACAGAGTGGGTGGGCTGACCCATCATACCTCAAGCCTGTCTCACATATAGGTGGGTTGACCTATCAGTTTTGGTCAAATTTTCTAATTTAAAATTTTGATTTTTTATTTTTTTCCTAAACCAAAGCTATTTTTGTTCATCAAAATATTAAAATAAATATATCTTAATCAAACTAGTCTAAAAATGAAACTAGTAAATTAGATAATATAATAAGACCAAACATATAATTTACCAATTCTATTTTATAAAATACAATTTGCCAATTTTAGAAATTCAGAAATTCATATTTCCATTTCTTCGTTTCTTAATTTA
Source organism: Psophocarpus tetragonolobus (assembly GCA_037954015.1). NCBI lineage: Eukaryota > Viridiplantae > Streptophyta > Magnoliopsida > Fabales > Fabaceae > Psophocarpus > Psophocarpus tetragonolobus. The sequence goes on along the minus strand of CM075692.1, from coordinate 228,495 downwards.
ATTTTCCAATTTTGACACTTTTAACAGTTTTAAGTTTTAATTCACCAAACAGAATTCTCAATTCTCAAACTTTCTATTTTCTAACAAGAGGGGTGTGTAAATTAATATTTACACATCCTTTTACTCTAAAAAGGCCCACATTCTATCTTACACCCTACACAAATAACTAATGGCACCCCTATTCTAAAAATAAGAGAAAATAAGGTGCGAAAACTGAAATACAAAGGCCTAAAAATTATTAACAACATTTATTCAAAATACTATACCATTTACACAATATTTACAAGTAATTTTAAGACTATGACCCTAAAGTCTTCATGAAGCTCATTCCTAGCCATGTCCTCTTTATAATCTTCCTAGTCAAGTGACCTTGCTAGGGAAGTTTTCACCAATCTCTCCTTCTGTAGAAGGATTTGACCTCAAATCTGGAGGTCCTTCTTCCTTTTCTTTTAGTCCTGCAATGAGATAAGCAAAATAATCAACAAGAGTAAACTCTAGAGGGTTGGGAGAGTAAGGGATCCATGAGATAACCCCTCAAGGTTAGGGTAATGGAGGTAGTGCAGGGGCTTCCACATAACATCTCCCCAACCTAGGCCCAATGCACTAAGTATGAGTCTCACTTGATTAGAAGTAGATGAGACTATACTAAGTGCACTAGAGCACTCATCAAGAAAGTCTAAGTAAGCCTTATCCTTTTGTTCACCCCAAGAAAGTATGATGGGCCTAGGGATGGACCATTCTTGCATAGTCTCTTGAGGTTGAACTTGAGATTGGCTTTGAGTCTCCAATATCATGGACCCAATCTCATGTTCAACTGAAGTGGCCTCATCTACTTAAAGTTTGAGGTTGTGATGTTTGTGCTCAATGATAATGAGCACAACCCTAACTTATACTTCCTTATAGGAAGAGGTACCTTCAATAAGATCTTCCTTTGAATCCAAGGGGTAATTTGCTTGAAGGTTATCCTCCCATTTCATGTCTCCCAAATCTTGAACTTGATATGCATGATCAAGCTCAAAAGGTGAAGATTCAAGCTCAACACTTGGGAGTGTATGCAATGGTGTCATCTCAAGTTGAAGGTAGAAAGGTTGTTGCATAAAGAAGTTTTGTTTTAAGTCCATTTTTGTAGAAAAATGGTTCTTCTTTATCACAACCTTCTTGGAAGTGACACTTTCTTCCATCCTATCAACTAGCAATGCTTGCTTTTTTTTTTCTCTTCCTTTCCCTTTTTCTTTTTCATGCTAAGTTGAGACTCAACTATATGTGCATGTGTTAAAGTATATAACTTTATATGCTTATCCATATGGATGAGAACTATGTGGTTGGAATGACCATGTTGAATGACTTTCTTGTCAAATTGCCATTGTCTTCCAAGCAAGATATGACCAACCTCCATAGAAACAATATAAAAAAGTATTTCATCATTGTATGTTCCTATTGAGATTGGTACCTTTACTTACTCATTGACCACCATTTCCCCATGTTCATTGAGCCATTCAAGTTTGAAAGGTTTTGGATGGGGAAACGGGGTTAAGGCTAGTTTTTATACCAACCTTGAGCTATAACAATTGCAACAAGAACCACTATCTACAATGAGAGAACACACCTTATCTTTTACTTTACATCTAGTATGAAAGATGTTCTCTCTTTGAGACTATGTTAGCTCAGTAGGTTGGCTTCCAAGAAGCCTTCTGATTATTAAGAGGTCCCCCTCACATGCATAAACATCTTTAATGTCAAAATTGGATGTATGGTCCTCGTCTTCCTCACTCTCACTAGAGGAGGAAGGTGAACTACTTCACTACTATACATGTCTAGGTTCCTCATGATCATGTTCTTTTTAGTGGGGCATTAAGACATTATGTGGCCTCTCCCTAGACATTTAAAGTATTTAATACTACTAGTTCTTTAATGGGAGCTAGTAGTAGAGGGTTTCTTCTCTACATGTGATACTTTATGCTCTTTATGTTCATGATGTCTATGAGGTTCCTCTTTAGGGAAGCTCTTAGAAGAACTCCCCTCGAGTTGACCCTTCTTTGCATAAAGTTGAGAATCTCTTTTAAACCTTTTTCTTTTAATTTGGTTCTCAACCTTAATACATAATTGAACCAACTCATCTAAGTTTGTGTATAAGAAAAGCTCCATTTTGTCTGTTATTTCAGAGCTTAGTCCACACAAGAACCTAGCCATGGTGGCTTTAGGTTCTTCAATGACATTGCCCCTTAGAATGAGGAGTTTCATCTTTTGTCTATACTCCCCAATCCTTAGGTTTTGTTGCCTAAGCCTTTAGAGTTTATCCAAAAGATCCCTCTCATAATAGCATGGGATATGCCTCCTTCTCATTACACTTCTCAAATCATTCCAATATTTAACTAAAGTCATTTCCCTTTGGGCCTTTTCCTTGAATAACCCATTCCACCAATGCAGGGCATGCCCTTGGAAGCTAAGGGTAGCTAGCTAATGTGACTTTTATTTCCTTCTTAATGTTATAATATTTGAAAAGTTGTTCTACCTTGACTTCCCAGTCAAGGTAGGCTTCCACATATTCTCTCCTACGGAAGGGAGGGAGGTCTACCTTTTGCTCCCTTGGAGGGAGCACATGCTCATGATTGTTATTATGATTATGGTTGGATCTCATTAGTCTTTCATAAAAATCCTCTTGTTCTTCTTTGTAAGTGTATGAGGGAGATCCATGCTCATACATTTTTTATTTACTTTATTTCTTTTTTCTTCCTTCTCTCTCTTTTTTCTCTCTTCCTCTCTCTTTTTTCTCTCCTCCTTTTCTTTTTGTTTTCCTCTCTCTTCTTTTTCTTTCCCCTCTCTTTTTCTCTCTTTATCCCTATCCTCTTTTCTTTGTTTATCTGCCATCATCTACTCCCTAAATTTTAAACCAAAACTCTCAAGAGAGTTAACCTTAGGTGAGTGCCTTTGCTTAACACTCTTGTTACTTGAGGCACTAGTGTGTGAATGTGAAGGTATAGTGTGAAAGAGATACTAGGCATGGCAAAAACATGTAAAACACTCCTCCCTTTCTTGTTTTCTCTCATAAGTAGGCAAATGAGTCTTTGGAACTCAAGCCTTTCTAAACGGATTATTGCAAGAAAACTTAAAAGACAACAAATATAAAAGTGTAGGGTTCTAGCCATGATCCTAAAGGTAAAGGAGATGGTGTACCAATTCTTTCTCCCTACCTTATACCACGAGAAACTAAGGACTAAAAGAATATTACAAACCAAAAGGAGTAACCTTTAGAAGGTATCAACACTCCTAAAGCTAGCTATAGTACATCCTAAAGAAAAAGAATTAATCCTAAGTCAAAATCACTAAAATTACAATTTCAAAAAAAAAGGTCTTCAACTCTTTGCTCTCTCACGTGTTTACACTTAACAGTGCCTTGTTCTTCCCTTAGAGAGGTTCATCCAAGCTCCTCAATACCTCCTAAGATGTTACCTTTGAGGAGAAAGTCTCCCACAAGACTCACCTACAAGAAGCAAAACCAAAACCACCAAGCCAAAAAACAAGCACCAAAGTTGCAATAGTAGAAGCTCAAAGCAATTAAAACGATCTCACAAAAACAAGGAGACTATCCAAATAGAAAGAATAGTGTGACAATTGGAAAGGGTATTTAGAAATAAAAATTAGAATTAAGGCAATGAAAGAAGGGAAGCACAACAAAAGAATTACATAAAAATGGAACTAGAACAAGATTACGGACTAAAAAGTAAAATAGCAAAAATTTTCACAAATTGCACAAAGGTCCAACTCAGTTTGGCTGTCAGCTATTTAGGTCATTCTCAAGCAATTAAAACTAAATTTAAGCACTCCCTTTGCAATTTTGAATTTGCTACTACGTATACCTACTTTGCACTATTTTTTTTCTTTTAGTTCTTTGTATTTTTGCTCTTTTCTTTTCACTTTGTTTTGATTACTTTTTTTTTATTCTGGTCTAGGTGTACCTAAACATGTCTTTAGATTGCAAATTTTATGAGTGGATTGGAGGTGGTAAACACTTAGAGAAAGAAGTAGCTAAGGCACTACAATTTCAAACACATGTGCAATTCATGAAAATTAGTAACTTAAAGTGCACTAAAATTTTGGCTGATATTTAGGTGTTGTGTTAAGAGTTTTGTTTGTGAATTAAATCCTGTTGTTTGCACAAGATTGGGGCTCAAGGTTCCACAATTTGTTCCAATAATCAATTCACACAAACACTTCAAAATAATGCACAAAGAGCTACTAAATTTAGGAGACAAGAATGAAGACTCTAAGATGAAATTGAGCCATAAAATTTGAGAAGATTTTTCAATGAATTATGCTTGATCTAAAAGCATGTACATTAATCAAGAGACTCCAAAAATCTACAACTCAAATTCAAGAAGATTCAATCATAAAATTATATGAAGTAAAAGCTCAAAATAAAGAGGTAAAACCTAGAGAATTTAGTGTGACAAAATAAGGACTAAACAAGACTCTATTTGACAATTACTTTCAGATTTCAAAACTAGAAATAATTCCTAAACAGTAGCAGTAATATTAAAGAATCAAAAATAGCCAAAGAAACACAGAAATAGCACTAAATTGCACAACCACAGTGTTGTCTCAAACACCACAGAGGTGTGGACAGTTTGGCTATATCACAAATGAACTCAAAAATAAAAGCTAAAGGTAAGAACAACTTCTTAATATACTAGGTAATGGTTCGATGGAAGAAAAAAAGGATTTGAACCAAACAAAATCAATAAAAGAGTAAAGGAATCAATCAACATGAAATTCAATACAAACCTTGCAACACAACCAATCAAAATATGAACAACATGGAAGCTACTTTAAACAATGAATATAGTGGAGTAGAGGAAGAATTGAAACTGAAAATTAAACACAAAACACAAGAAAAAAATTGGATTAAGGTAAGAAGAAAACCTAGAAGAGTAGGCTTTGATTACCATTTGGTGTAACCTTGAAGGTGCTCGTCCATGGATCCTCTTCAAGTTTCTTCAATCCTTGAGAAATGGAGGTAAAAAGATGAGAGAATGAAAGGTGGATGGCGCCACTTCTAAAGAAGATAAGCTATTGAAGAAATTTTGCCACAAAGAAAAGAGCCTTTGATAAAAGATTGAGAAGAACTAACTCTAGAGAAGAGAGAATTTGGACACTAGAAGAAAGAATCACTCACAAAGAATTTTATTCTAAAATCAAGTGTAAATTCTACAATGAGGGGGTGAGGTTGTATTTATAGAGTTGGAGAGATTTTAGGATATCCAAGCACTTAATTAGGGTGTTTAAATGATTAAGCATGTGTTATTTATGCTAAGCATAATTAGCACATGACTAGGAGAGGTAATCATCCAAACAAGGCCCTAAATAAGTGGATCGTGTTCCCCACGTGCCACCTAGATCCTAAATAAATGGATTTTGTTCCCCATGTGCCACCTAGGATGGAGAAGTTATGTGGGGCCTACTACAGGGGACATGTGGGTCCCATATGTCTCTCATGCACATGTGTATGTCTAGGAGGTGTGGAAAATCAAACAAGGGGTGTGTAAATTAATATTTACACATCCTTTTGCTCCAAAAAGACTCACCTTTTATCACACACCCCGCACAAATAATTAATGACTCCCCTATGCCAAAAATAAGAGAAAATAAGGTGCAATGACCGAAATACAAAGGCCCAAAAATGCCTAACAACATCAACTCAAAATACTATACCGTTTACACAATATTTACAAGTAATTTTAAGACTATGACCCTACAGTATTCATGAAGCTCCTTCCTACCCATGTCCTCTTTCTAATCTTCCTAGCCAAGGGACCTTGCTAGGTAAGATTGCATTAGACTCAAAGTGAATTTCATAAAAGTTACCTTATAGATGTGAATGTGCAATAGGCTTGGATAAAATTTAAGGAAATTTTTTTGAATTGTAAGTTGGGGTCACTACCTTTTAAATACTTTGGTCTATCGGTTGGTGGTGCTCCCTCAAAATTGGCGATGTCAAAGCCCATGGTTGATTTAGTGAAGCGAAAACTATTATCATAGGAAAATAAGTATGTGTCTATGGTAGGTCATGTGGTACTTTTAAAAGTTGTTCTGTCCATGCTTCCAACCTATTTTCTATCCTTTTCAAGGCCTCAAAAGTATCATTTCTTGCTTTCATTCTCTTTTTAAACAATTTTTTTGGGATGGTAAGGAAGGGAGTAAGAAAGTCAACTGGGTTTCATGGATACAGTGTGTAGCACAAAAAAGGAAGAGGGCTTAGGCATTTGTGATATAAGCATTTTCAATTTAACCCTATTAGGGAAGTGAAAGTGGCGTTTGATGGTGAAAAGTGAGAGTTTATAGACGAGGGTTCTGCAATGTAGATATAGATATAAGCTAGCCGATGGAAGTTAGGTAGTGAGTGGAATTTGTGTTCTACTTGGTGGTCAAATCTAAATTCAATTAAGACACCATAGTAGGGTATAAGGATTGGTAGATTTTGAATGTTTATTACAAACTTGGTGATGCATGCCTTCCCTTGATTTTTTTCTAGAGCTTTTCTTCTTTGGTTAAATGGTTTATGGGGAGGTAAGAAGTGAGGATGTTAGGCGCCACTTAAGGGTAAGATAAGCCTAATAGGAGAAGGTTTGCCACAAGGGATGGAGCCCTTGATAAAAACATAAGGAATTCTCAAACAGAGGGGGAGGGACACTAAGAGAAAAATTCGGCCAGGTGTTTTCATTCAACAAAGTTTGAAAAATACTAGAATGTGAAGGAGCACCTTTTTTATAAAGGGAGCTAACCTCTTAGACAAGTCATGAAGAAAAGGAAAGGTTACGATTAAAAGGAGTCATCTAAGGAAGGAGGATTGAAGCCCAAAGTCCAATCAATCCCTTCCTTTAGATGAGAATTGGTGCCCAAGCTACCTCATCCAAGAGCCAAGATAACTCCTTATAAGTTTGGGGTTTTATTAGGAAAAGAGGGTGTAGTTATCAAACTACCCCCTTATTTCATAAATAAAGGCCCAAAAGCTAATCTTACCCCTTCTTATTACTAAGACACCTCCTAGAAAAATAAATGGACTAATACATGTCCAAAATAAAATCCTAGGTTCCTAAAGGAAAAATTACAAGTAAATAAGTCATCGCTTGCACAACTTGATGGTCATATGGAGGTGAGATCTTCCTCCATCTACTCTAGCCATGTCTTCTTCTATTCTCCTAGCCATGACCCTATTGATAGGGCCCTTGCTTGGGGAGCATGCATCATCTCCTTCTCCTTGGGAAGGATTTGACCTCAAATCTGATAGGTACTCCTCTTCTTCATTGGTACCTACAAAAGGGATCAAATCACCAATATTAAAGGTAGTATTGACACCATCGTCCTCATGGAGATCTAATATGTATGCATTGTTGTTCACTCTCTTGAGGACTTGAAAGGGACGGGGCTAATCTTGGACTTCCTATGAGTAGGGAAGCAATCCTTCCTCAAATGAAGCCATACCCAATCCCCTTCATTTTGAAGATAATTTCTTTCCTGCCCCTATTGGCTTTACTAGCATACTCCTTTGAAAGATGTTCAATTTTGGCCATTACCCTCTCATGTAATTTTTTAACAAGATCCACTCTTGCTATTCCTTCTTTGTGAACAGAAGAAGGGAATGGTAAGGGTAAGATATCAAGAGGAGTGAAGGGGTTGAAGTCATAAACAACTTCAAAGGGAGAATACTTGGTAGTCCTTTGAACCACCCGGTTGTATACAAACTCAATATGGGGTAGGTATTCATCCCAAGACTTGTGCTTTCCTCGAAGAAGTGTCCTAAGCATAGTAGATAGAGATCTATTTACTACCTCAGTCTGCCTATCAATTTGGGGGTGACATGTGGTAGAAAATAAGAGTTTAGTTCCTAGCCTTGCCCACAATATTTTCTAGAAGTGGCTAAGGAACTTCACATCTCTGTCAGAGACTATGGACTGGGGAATTCCATGTAAACGGACAACTTCTTTAAAGAAAAGTCTGGCGATGTTGCTCGCATCATCTATCTTGTGACATGGTATAAAGTGGGCCATTTTTGAAAATCTATCTACCACCACAAAGATAGAGTTTGCACCTCGTTGGGTTTGAGGCAGTCAAGGATGAAATCCCTACTAATATTCAGCCAAGGTGTAGAAGGAGCAGGTAAAGGTGTGTACAATCCATGAGCCATTGTCTTAGACTTAGCTTGCAAGCAAGCAATGCATCTACGACAATGTCTATAGACATCTTTCTTCATATGGGGCCAAAAGAATTTTTCTTGTAAAACCAAAAGAGTTTTGTTAATTCTAAAATGCCCCATTAGCCCATCCTCATAGCTCTCTTTTGTCAGCAGATTTCTCATAGATCCTTGGGGTACACAAAGTCTGCTACCTTTGAAAAGGTACCCTTCACTCACAAAGAACCCATTTTAGGTTTTACATGCAAATGCAGAGGCAGCATAAATGGATCCAAAATCCTTATCAGAAAGGTAAATTTCTCTAATATTATCAAATCTAAGAATGTTTGCACTCAAGGTGGTGTAAAAGGTATGTCCACGAGACAAAGCATCAACCACCACATTATGTTTTCCTTTCTTGTATTTGATGATATAAGGGAAAGTCTCAAGAAATTCTAGCCATTTAGCATGTCTTTTATTAAGCTTTCCATGACCCTTCAAATACTTAAGTGACTCATGGTCACTATGAATGACAAACTCCTTGGCTACAAGATAATGTTCCCAAGTTTGAAGGGCCCTTATCAAAGAGTAAAACTTTTTATCATAAGTGGGGTAGTTCAAGGTGGCTCCATTTAGTTTTTCACTAAAATAAGTCACGGGATGACCACCTTGTAATAACACAGCTCCCACACCTACTCCCGATGCATCACATTCTAGCTCAAAAGTTTTAGAAAAGTCGGGAAGAGCTAAAACTAGTGCATGGGTCAGTTTCTCTTTGATAAGTTCAAAGGCTTTTTGTTGTTTTTCATCCCAAAGGAAAGGAGTATCTTTTTTCACAGATCATTGATTAGTAAGAAAAGTGTGGAGAAGTCAGGCACAAAGCACCTGTAAAAGCTTGCGAGACCATGAAAACTCTTGATCTCAGTCACACTTTTTGGGGTGGGCCATTCTTGGATGGCTTTGATTTTGTCGGGGTCAACTTGAACCCCATTTTTATTAACTATAAAACCTAAGAACACCACACTCTCCACACAAAAATTACATTTTTCAAGATTTCTATAGAGTTGGTGTGACCTAAGAATGCAAAAGACGCGCCTAAGATGGCCTACATGTTCATCTAGGCTCTTGCTTTACACTAAGATATCATCAAAATAAACAACACAAAACCTACCTAAGCAATCCCTAAGGACATGATTCATAAGCCTCATGAAGGTGTTTGGGGCATTAGTAAGCCCAAATGATGTGATCTTTGATGATCACGTGCCCAAAGGATCCTTTCTAGGGTCACTTGGAAGGGAAATGGATTTATGGAGAGGAAAGGAATGGGGTGAGGCGCCACAAATACTAGGTTTGTGATGCATGCCTCCCTTGATCTTTTTCTAGAGGTTTTCTTCTTTGGTGAAATGGTTTATGGAGAGGTAAGAAGTGAGGTGGTTTTAGGCGCCACTTAAAGTAAGATAAGCCTAAGAGGGAAAGTTTGCCACAAGGGATGGAACCCTTGATAAAAACCTAAGGAATTCTCAAAGAGAGAAGGGTGGACACTAAGAGAATTTTGGCCAACTCAAGGTTTTTCCATTCAATCAAGTGTAAAAAATACAAGAGTGTGAAGGAGCACCTTTTTATAGAGGGAGCTAACCTCTTGGACAAGTCATGAAGGAAATGAAGGGCTAGGATTAAAAGGAGTCATCCAAGGGAGGAGGATTGAAGCCCAAAGTCCAATCAATACCCTCCTTTAGATGAGAATTGGTGCCCAAGCTACCTCATCCAAGGGCCAACATTACTCCTTTATTAGTTTTGGGTTTTATTTAGCAAAAGAGGGTGTAGTTATCAAACTACCCCCTTATTTCCTAAATAAAGGCCCAAAAGCTACTCTTACCCCTTCTTATTACTAAAACACCTCCTAGAAAATTAAATGGACGAATACATGTCCAAAATAAAATCCTAGGTTCCTAAAATAAAAATTACAAGTAAATAAGTCATGGCTTGCATAACTTGATGGTCATATAGAGGTGAGATCTTCCTCCCTCTACTCTCGCCATGTCTTCTTCTATTCTCCTAGCCATGACCCAAGTGATAGGGCCCTTGCTTGGGGAGAATGCATCATCCCTTCCCCCTTGGGAAGGATTTGACCTCAAATCTGATAGGTCTTCCTCTTCTTCATCAGTACCTACAAAAGGGATCAAATCACAAACATTAAAGGTAGTACTAACACCATAGTCCTCAGGGAGATCTAATATGTATGCATTGTTGTTCACTCTCTTGAGGACTTGAAAGGGACCATCTCCTCGGGGGCTAAGCTTGGACTTCCTTTGAGTAGGGAAGCGATCCTTCCTCAAATGAAGCCATACCCAATCCCCTTCATTGAAGATAATTTCTTTCCTGCCCCTATTGGCTTTACTAGCATACTCCTTTGAATGATGTTCAATGTTGGCCTTTACCCTTTCATGTAATTTTTTAACAAAATCCGCTCTTACTATTCCTTCTTTGTGAACAGAAGAAGGGAAGGGTAAGGGCAAGATATCAAGAGGAGTAAGGGGGTTGAAGCCATAAACAACTTCAAAGGGAGAATGCTTGGTGGTCCTTTGAACCACCCGGTTGTATGCAAACTCAATATGGGGTAGGTATTCATCCCAAGACTTGTGATTTCCTCGAAGAAGTGTCCTAAGCATAGTAGATAGAGATCTATTTACTACCTCAGTCTGCCCATCAGTTTGGGGGTGACATGTGGTAGAAAATAAGAGTTTAGTTCCTAGCCTTGCCCACAATGTTTTCCAAAAGTGGCTAAGGAACTTCACATCTCTATCAGAGACTATGGATTGGGGAATTCCATGTAAACGGACAACTTCTTTAAAGAAAAGTCTCGCAATGTTGCTCGCATCATCTATCTTGTGGCATGGTATAAAGTGAGCCATTTTTGAAAATCTATCTACCACTACAAAGATAGAGTCTGCACCTCGTTGGGTTCAAGGCAGGCCAAGGATGAAATCCATACTAATATCCAGCCAAGGTGCAGAAGGAGCAGGTAAGGGTGTGTACAATCCATGAGCCATTGTCTTAGACTTAGCTTGCAAGCAAGCAATGCATCTACGACAATGTCTATAGACGTCTTTCTTCATATGGGGCCAAAAGAATTTTTCTTGTAAAAACAGAAGAGTTTTGTTAATTCCAAAATGCCCCATGAGCCCACCCTCATGGCTCTCTTTTGTCAACAGATTTCTCATAGATCCTTGGGGTACACAAAGTCTGCTACCTTTGAAAAGGTACCCCTCACTCACAAAGAACCCATTTTGGGTTTTACATGCAAATGTAGAGGCAGCATAAATGGATCCAAAATCCTTATCAGAAAGATACATTTCTCTAATATTATGAAATCCAAGAATCTTTGCACTTAAGGTGGTGTAAAGGGTATGTCTACGAGACAAAGCATCAGCCACCACATTATGTTTTCCTTTCTTGTATTTGATGATATAAGGGAAAGTCTCAAGAAATTCTACCCATTTAGCATGCCTTTTATTAAGCTTGCCTTGACCCTTCAAATACTTAAGTGACTCATGGTCACTATGAATGATGAACTCCTTGGGTACAAGATAATGTTCCCAAGTTTGAAGGGCCCTTATCAAAGAGTAAAACTCTTTATCATAGGTGGGGTAGTTTAAGGCAGCTCCATTTAGTTTTTCACTAAAATAAGCCACGGGATGACCACCTTGTAACAACACAGCTCCCACACCCACTCCCGATGCATCACACTCTAGCTCAAAAGTTTTAGAAAAGTCAGGAAGAGCTAAAACTGGTGCATGGGTCAGTTTCTCTTTGGTAAGTTCAAAGGCTTTTTGTTGTTTTTCACCCCAAAGGAAAGAAGTATCCTTCTTCACCAAGTCATTGATTAGTGAGAAAAGTGTGGAGAAGTTAGGCACAAAGCGCCTGTAAAAGCTCGCGAGACCATGAAAACTCTTGATCTCAGTCACACTTTTTAGGGTGGGCCATTCTTGGATGGCTTTGATTTTGTCGGGGTCTACTTGAACCCCATTTTTATTAACTATAAAACCTAAGAACACCACACTCTCCATACAAAAATTACATTTTTCAAGATTTCCATAGAGTTGGTGTGACCTAAGAATGCGAAAGACGTGCCTAAGATGGCCAACATGTTCATCTAGGCTCTTGTTATACACTAAGATGTCATCAAAATAAACAACACAAAATTTTCCTAAGCAATCCCTAAGGACATGATTCATAAGCCTCATGAAGGTGCTTGGGGCATTGGTAAGCCCAAAGGGCATTACCAACCACTCATACAGCCCAAACTTGGTCTTAAAAGCGGTTTTCCACTCATCACCTTCCTTGATGCGGATTTGGTGATAACCACTCTTAAGATCAATTTTTGAAAATAATTGGGCCCCATGCAATTCATCAAGCATGTCATCAAGCCTAGGGATAGGGTGCCTATATTTGATGGTGATGTTATTGATTGCTCGACAATCAATGCACATCCTCCATTGGCCATTCTTCTTAGGCACCAACAAAACTGGCACAGCACAAGGGCTTAGGCTCTCTTGAACCCAACCCTTCTCCAATAGTTCTTGGACTTGAGATTCAATCTCCTTGGTCTCCATGGGATTAGTCCTATAAGCAGGCCTATTAGGCAGGCTAGCCCCAGGTACCAAGTCTATTTGGTGTTCTATACCCCTAATTGGAGGAAGTCCTTTGGGAACTTCATTAGGGAATATATCACCAAACTCCTTTAAAAGCTCTTGAACCTCTTGAGGTAGGTTCTCAGGTCCAAATTCTATGGCAGTGCTAGAACTAGAAGGGAAAAAAGTGGAGGGGGAAGAAATGGGGGATGCCTCTTTGCAAAGGAGGAGATAGAAAGGTCTGTTAGTTAAGGGGGCTTCCTTTAATTCCAATTTTGTCGCAAATAAACTCCCTTTACTAATGACTTTCTTGGAAGGGGCACCAACTTCCAACTCAACCTCTTTACCCCTTTCAAGCTTTAGGGGTAAAGCTTTGCTTTTTTTTTCTCCTCATCTCTCTTATGTTTCATGATGAGTTGGTCCTCCGCCACTTGTGAAGGTGTTAGAGGACACAACTTAATGCGCTTATCCTTATGAGTGAGGATGATGTTATTGGAATGACCATGGTGTATGGCTTTCTTATCAAATTGCCATGGTCTTCCTAGCAAGATATGGCCAGCTTCCATTGGGACTATGTCACACAGGATCTTATCTTTATAAGACCCAATGGAAATTGGAACCTTGACTTGCTCATTGACCTCCATTTCCCCTTGCTCATTGAGCCATTGAAGCTTGTAAGGCTTAGGGTGGGGAAGTGGGGTCAAGGCTAGCTTTTCCACCAACCTTGAGCTACAACAATTGCAGCATGACCCACTATCCACAATGAGAGAACATATTTTGTCATTCACCTTACAACGAGTGTGGAATATGTTCTCCCTTTGAGATGAGGACACTTTCAAAGGTTGGCTTCCAAGAAGTCTTCTTATCATTAAGAGGTCTCCCTCACATGCATAAGCGGTTTCATCACAATCAGATTGGTATGCATGAACCCCTTCTCCTTCGCTCTCACTAGAGGAATGTCAGCTAGACTCACTACTATAAACATCTTGGGCCCTCGTGATGATGTTTCTCTTAGTAGGGCATTGAGAGGCAATATGGCCTCTCCTAAGACATTTAAAGCATTTGATACTACTAACTTTCTCGTGAGAGTTAGTAGTAGGGGTTTTTCTCTCTATATGTGATGTTTTATGCTCTTTGAAGTGCTTGGGATGTTCCTCTTTGGGGCAACTCTTGAAAGAGTTCCCCGTAGGTTGGTCCCTCTTTACATAAGGTGGGTTATCCTTTTAAAAAGTTTTCCTTCTAAGTTGATTTTCCACCTTGATGCAAAGTTGAACTAACTCATCAAGGGAATTGTATGAGAAGAGCTCCACCTTATCACGAATTTCGGGGCTCAACCCACACAAAAAACTTGCCATAGTGGCCTTGGGTTCCTCAATGATACCCGCCCTCAAGATAAGAAGTTCCATCTTTTGTCTATACTCTTGTATACTAAGGTTGGTTTGCCTTAGCCTTTGGAGTCTATCCAAAAGATCTCTTTCATACCAAGAGGGAATATGCCTTCTTCTTAGAGCACTTCTAAGATCATTCCAGTATCTTATGGAAGGCATATTGGTGCGGATTCTCTCATTGGTTAACCCAACCCACCAATGCATGGCATGCCCTTGGAAGCTAAGGGTTGCCATTGGAACCTTTCTTTCTTCTCTTACCTCATGGCAAGTGAAGATTTGTTCTACCTTGATTTCCCAATCAAGGTAGGCTTCCACATCTTCCCTCCCATGAAATGGGGGAGATCAATTTTGGGCTCCCTTGGAGGGGCCCCATTATTATGCATGGATGAATGGGAGTTTCTCCTAGGATGATTGTAGTATTCTTCCTCACTTTCACTCCTATGGGTATGTCTAGATGGGGAACCTAAGACTATCCCTTTCATTTTGTAATTCTCAGCATTCCCATGCTTTCTTTTTTCTTCTTCTTTCTCTTTTCTTCTTTCTCTTTCTTTTCTTTCTCTCCTTTCTTCATCTTCTCTCCTTTCTCTTATTCTTCTCTCTTCCTTCTCTCTTTTTTCTCTCTTTTCTTCCTCTCTTTCTTTTATTTTTCTTTTCTCCTTGGACTCTTTTTCTCTCCTTTTTTCTTCTCTTCTCTCTTGTTCTTTTGTCATCCACTCCCTAAAGTCCATGTTTAAGTTTTCTAGAGTGTAATCTTTAGAAATATTTCTTTGGTTTACACTCTTGTTTGATGAATAACTATGAGCACTAGAGTGGGTGTGTGATGTCATTGTGCTTGAATTTCTAAGAGGAAAAAGGTGGCTAAAAAATTTTCACAAACAAACACTCCTCTCTTTTTGTGTTTTCTTGCCTAAAATGGCTTGATGAGTCTTTGGAACTCTTTAGCCTTCTAAGCGCTTTGAATAAGAAAAATAAAGCAAGAATTTTAAAGCAAAAATTCAAAAGAAAAGGGATCTAAAGCGAGCTCCTAAGGTGTTGAAAGAAGTGTACCACTTCTTCCTTCTTCACCTAATTTTCGAGAAACTAAAAAATTGATTAAATTTTATTACAACCAAAGGGAGGGCCTTAAGGGCACTCAAACTCCCAACTAAAAAATTAATACACCCAAATTAAAGAAAAAGTAAAGTCTTCAAAAAATGATTCTCCAAATGCTCCCTCAAATCAAAGTCTTCACGGCTAGGTGTATTTCCTTTTGAGGTGATCCCTTAGGCTCTTAGTCCAACCTTCCAAAATATGCTACCCTTGTGGTAAGCTCCTTTTTCAAGCTTTCTCCCAAAAGTGACACTAACACACAAACCAAAGAAACCAAAAGTAGCAACGGGAGGTGCGAATAGAAACTCAAAAAACAATAAAAGATAACACAATCAAAAAGACACTTAACCAAATGGTAAGAGTATATAAGACAAACTAGAAAGATGATTTAAAAGACAAGCAACAACTAAAAGGTAAACAAAAGAAAGAGAGCACACAATGGAATACCTAAGAATGGCACTAGATTAAAGAGTAGAAGAACACAAATATCAAGTTCTAGTGTACCAAAAGTAATAAAATTTCTTTTAAGGTTCCAAGTTCAAAGTTGAAGCACTTGCTAATTTTAGGTTAGGTACATCAAATGAATTTTTTTCAAACTTTCTTTTCTTTTGTTTGTTCTCTTTTTTTTTTTTTTTTTTTGAATCCTTCGTTGTTTTTTTTTTATATTTTATTTTAGATTTTGTTTTCTTGTTTTTTTTTTTGAATATTTACTAGATGCACCTAAATTGATTGTGAATTTAGTGCTTGATAAAAAAGAGTTATGTGCTTGGAACAATAAAGAAAATTAAAAGCAACAATTTAGGTACTACTAGAAATGACTTCAAAATTCAAAGTAGCTATAGATGTGTTAATGGTTTAGTAGTTTGGTGTGCCACTGGACTCAAGCTTTGTTAAGATTTTAGTAATTTGTTGAACACAAATACCAAACTTATAGCTTAAGTGAAAGCACCCACAAACAAGAACTACCTTTACCACACAAATGAGCTACAAATTATACGTATAAGGAAAATAAAGACAAAGGAAATTGAGCAACTATTTTTGAATTTTTTTTTTTTAAGAATATGCTTGAAACTAAAAGCACATGAACTTCTAAAGAGACTTAGACATGAGGTATAACCCTCTATGTTGCTCAATTTAAGAAGTTTCAAATTTTTTTTTGTAAAAACAAAAGAGGCTAAACTTAAAAGGAATTAATAGACAAAATGGGAAACTATAAACATGACTTATAGACAACTACACAAGAGTATAAAAGTGAAAAATAAAAGCTAAAAATAAAGCAAAAACAAGGCAACTAGGTGCAAGGAAACACAAGAATTTGGTCTAAATTTCTTGACCACAAGGTTGTGGAATTCACCACAACGGCATGGATTTTTAGCAAGAAATTCTCAAAACCAAAATTCAAGCAAGAAAGCACCCAACTCAAAGCTTCAGCGGAAATTAATGAATATGGGAGAGACGTAGATGCAAAGAAAAGAACAATATAAATTGCATCAAGTAAAAAATAAATGGTGTAAATAAACTATAACTCAAAACAATAAACTCAAGACATAAATGGAAATGATAAACAATAATGGAAAGCTAGAAAAAATTGCGGAAATTAAAGATAAAATAAAATAGGAAAACGGAAAGAAAAAATAAATGAGATAGGAAGAGAGTTTAGACCTCTAGAACCAATGCTCTGATACCAAATGATGCATGCCTCCCTTGATCTTTTTCTAGAGGTTTTCTTCTTTGGTGAAATGGTTTGTGGAGAGGTAAGAAGTGAGGTGGTTTTAGGCGCCACTTAAGGTAAGATAAGCCTAAGAGGGAAAGTTTGCCACAAGGGATGGAACCCTTGATAAAA
This sequence comes from Psophocarpus tetragonolobus, assembly GCA_037954015.1. Lineage (NCBI taxonomy): Eukaryota > Viridiplantae > Streptophyta > Magnoliopsida > Fabales > Fabaceae > Psophocarpus > Psophocarpus tetragonolobus. The sequence goes on along the minus strand of CM075692.1, from coordinate 211,377 downwards.
ACCTAAGGAATTCTCAAAGAGAGAAGGGTGGACACTAAGAGAATTTTGGCCAACTCAAGGTTTTTCCAATCAATCAAGTGTAAAAAATACAAGAGTGTGAAGGAGCACCTTTTTATAGAGGGGGCTAACCTCTTGGACAAGTCATGAAGGAAATGAAGGGCTAGGATTAAAAGGAGTCATCCAAGGGAGGAGGATTGAAGCCCAAAGTCCAATCAATACCCTCCTTTAGATGAGAATTGGTGCCCAAGCTACCTCATCCAAGGGCCAAGATTACTCCTTTATTAGTTTTGGGTTTTATTTAGCAAAAGAGGGTGTAGTTATCAAACTACCCCCTTATTTCCTAAATAAAGGCCCAAAAGCTAATCTTACCCCTTCTTATTACTAAGACACCTCCTAGAAAATTAAATGGACTAATACATGTCCAAAATAAAATCCTAGGTTCCTAAAATAAAAATTACAAGTAAATAAGTCATGGCTTGCATAACTTGATGGTCATATGGAGGTGAGATCTTCCTCCCTCTACTCTAGCCATGTCTTCTTCTATTCTTCTAGCCATGGCCCTAGTGATAGGGCCCTTGGTTGGGGAGAATTCATCAAAGTCCTTTCGGAACCTTATTAGGGAATATGTCATCAAATTATTTTAAAATATCTTGAACCCCTTGAGGAAGGTGCTCATGTGCATGGGCTGTGGCAGTGCTTTCAGCAGAAGAATGCAAAATGGGAGAAGGATTTGATGCTTCTTTTCAAAAGAGGAGATAAAAGGGCTTGTTAGTCAAAGGAGCTTATTTTAAATCATGTTTAGTAGCAAATAGGCTCCTTTTACTAATATTCCCTTTCGAAGGGGCATCACCTTCCGACTCTCTCTTTACCCTTTTCAAGCTTTAAGGGTAAATGATGCATGCCTCCCTTGATCTTTTTCTAGAGGTTTTCTTCTTTGGTGAAATGGTTTATGGAAAGGTAAGAAGTGAGGTGGTTTTAGGTGCCACTTAAGGTAAGATAAGCCTAAGAGGGAAAGTTTTCCACAAGGGATGGAACCCTTGATAAAAACCTAAGGAATTCTCAAAGAGAGAAGGGTGGACACTAAGAGAATTTTGGCCAACTCAAGGTTTTTCCATTTAATAAAGTGTAAAAAATACAAGAGTGTAAAGGAGCACCTTTTTATAGAGGGAGCTAACCTCTTGGACAAGTCAAGAAGGAAAGGAAAGGCTAGGATTAAAAGGAGTCATCCAAGGGAGGAGGATTGAAGCCCAAAGTCCAATCAATCCCCTCCTTTAGATGAGAATTGGTGCCTAAGCTACCTCATCCAAGGGCCAAGATTATTCCTTTATTAGTTTTGGGTTTTATTTAGGAAAAGAGGGTGTATTTGTCAAACTACCTCCTTATTTCCTAAATAAAGGCCCAAAAGCTAATCTTACCCCTTCTTATTACTAAGACACCTCCTAGAAAATTTAAATGGACTAATGCATGTCCAAAATAAAATCCTAGGTTCCTAAAATAAAAATTACAAGTAAATAAGTCATGACTTGCATAACTTGATGGTCATATGGAGGTGAGATCTTCCTCCTTCTACTCTAGCCATGTCTTCTTCTATTCTCCTAGCCATGGCCCTAGTGATAGGGCCCTTGCTTAGGGAGAATGCATCATCTCCTCCCCCTTGGGAAGGATATGACCTCAAATCTTATAGGTCCTCCTCTTCTTCATCAGTACCTGCAAAAGGGATCAAATCACAAACATTAAAGGTAGTACTGACACCATAGTCCTCAGGGAGATCTAATATGTATGCATTGTTGTTCACTCTCTTGAGGACTTGAAAGGGACCATCTCCTAGGGGGCTAAGCTTGGACTTCCTTTTAGTAGGGAAGCGATCCTTCCTCAAATGAAGCCATACCCAATCCCCTTTATTGAAGATAATTTCTTTCCTGCCCCTATTGGCTTTACTAGCATACTCCTTTGAATGATGTTCAATGTTGGCCTCTACCCTTTCATTTAATTTTTTAACAAAATCTGCTCTTACTATTCCTTCTTTGTGAACAGAATAAAGCAATGGTAAGGGCAAGATATCAAGAAAAGTGAGGGGGTTGAAGCCATAAACAACTTCAAAGGGAGAATGCTTGCTGATCCTTTGAACCACCCGGTTGTATGCAAACTCAATATGAGATAGGTATTCATCCCAAGGCTTGTGATTTCCTCGAAGAAGTGTCCTAAGAATAGTAGATAGAGATCTATTTACCACCTCAGTCTGCCCATCAGTTTGGGGGTGACATGTGGTAGAAAATAAGAGTTTAGTTCCTAGCGTTGCCCACAATGTTTTCCAAAAGTGGCTAAGGAACTTCACATCTCTATCAGAGACTATGGATTGGGGAATTCCATGTAAACGGAAAACTTCTTTAAAGAAATGTCTCGCGATGTTGCTTGCATCATCTATTTTGTGGCATGGTATAAAGTGAGCCATTTTTGAAAATCTATCTACCACCACAAAGATAGAGTCTACACCTCGTTGGGTTCGAGGCAGGCCAAGGATGAAATCCATACTAATATCCAGCCAAGGTGCAGAAGGAGCAGGTAAGGGTGTGTACAATCCATGAGCCATTGTCTTAGACTTAGCTTGCAAGCAAGCAATGCATCTACGACAATGTCTATATACGTCTTTCTTCATATAGGGCCAAAGGAATTTTTCTTGTAAAATCAGAAGAGTTTTGTTAATTCCAAAAAGCCCCATGAGCTCACCCTCATGGCTTTCTTTTGTCAACAGATTTCTCGTAGATCCTTGGGGTACACAAAGTTTGCTACCTTTGAAAAGGTACCCCTCACTCACAAAAAACCCATTTTGGTTTTTACATGCAAATGTAGAGGCAGCATAAATGGATCCAAAATCCTTATCAGAAAGATACATTTCTCTAATATTATCAAATCCAAGAATCTTTGCACTTAAGGTGGTGTAAAGGGTATGTCTACGAGACAAAGCATCAGCCACCACATTATGTTTTCCTTTCTTGTATTTGATGATATAAGGCGAAGTCTCAAGAAATTCTACCCATTTAGCATACCTTTTATTAAGCTTGCCTTGACCCTTCAAATACTTAAGTGACTCATGGTCACTATGAATGATGAACTCCCTGGGTACAAGATAATGTTCCCAAGTTTGAAGGGCCCTTATCAAAGAGTAAAACTCTTTATCATAGGTGGGGTAGTTTAAGGCGGCTCCATTTAGTTTTTCATTAAAATAAGCCACGGGATGACCACCTTGTAACAACACAGCTCCCACACCCACTCCCGATGCATCACACTCTAGCTCAAAAATTTTAGAAAAGTCAGGAAGAGCTAAAACTGGTGCATGGGTTAGTTTCTCTTTGATAAGTTAAAAGGCTTTTTGTTGTTTTTCAACCAAAAGAAAAGGAGTATCCTTCTTCACCAAATCATTGATTGGTGAGAAAAGTGTGTAGAAGTTAGGCACAAAGCGCCTGTAAAAGCTCGCGAGACCATGAAAACTCTTGATCTAAGTCACACTTTTTGGTGTGGGCCATTCTTGGATGGCTTTGATTTTGTCGGGGTCCACTTGAACCCCATTTTTATTAACTATAAAACCTAAGAACACCACACTCTCCACACAAAAATTACATTTTTCAAGATTTCCATAGAGTTGGTGTGACCTAAGAATGCAAATGACGCACCTAAGATGACCTACATGTTCATCTAGGCTCTTGCTATACACTAAGATGTCATCAAAGTAAACTACACAAAATTTTCCTAATCAATCCCTAAGGACATGATTCATAAGCCTCATGAAGGTGCTTGGGGCATTGGTAATCCCAAAGGGCATTACTGACCACTCATAAAGCCCAAACTTGGTCTTAAAAGCGGTTTTCCACTCATCACCTTCCTTGATGCGGATTTGGTGATAACCACTCTTAAGATCAATTTTTGAAAATAATTGGGCCCCATGCAATTCATCAAGCATGTCATCAAGCCTAGGGATAGGGTGCCTATATTTTATGGTGATGTTATTGATTGCTCGACAATCAATGCACATCCTCCATTGGCCATTCTTCTTAGGCACCAACAAGACTGGCACAACACAAGAGCTTAGGCTCTCTTGAACCCAACCCTTCTCCAATAGTTCTTGGACTTGAGATTCAATCTCCTTGGTCTCCATGGGATTAGCCCTATAAGCAGGCCTATTAGGCAGGCTAGCCCTAGGTACCAAGTCTATTTGGTGTTCTATACCCCTAATTGGAGGAAGTCCTTTGGGAACTTCATCAGGGAATATATCACCAAACTTCTTTAAAAGCTCTTGAATCTCTTGAGGTAGGTTCTCATGTCCAAGTTCTATGGCAGTGCTAGTACTAGAAGGGAAAAAAGTGGAGGGGGAAGAAATGGGGGATGCCTCTTTGCAAAGGAGGAGATAGAAAGGTCTGTTAGTTAAGGGGGCTTCCTTTAAATCCAATTTTGTCGCAAATAAACTCCCTTTACTAATGAATTTTTTGGAAGGGGCACTAACTTCCAACTCAACCTCCTTACCCCTTTCAAGCTTTAGGGGTAAAGCTTTGCTTTTTTTTCTCCTCATCTCTCTTATGTTTCATGATGAGTTGGTCCTCCGCCACTTGTGAAGGTGTTAGAGGACACAACTTAATGCGCTTATCCTTATGAGTAAGGATGATGTTATTGGAATGACCATGGTGTATGGCTTTCTTATCAAATTGCCATGGTATTCCTAGCAAGATATGGCCAGCTTCCATTGGGACTATGTCACACAGGATCTCATCTTTATAAGACCCAATGGAAATTGGAACCTTGACTTGCTCATTGACCTCCATATCCCCTTGCTCATTGAGCCATTGAAGCTTGTAAGGCTTAGGGTGGGGAAGTGGGGTCAAGGCTAGCTTTTCCACCAACCTTGAGGTACAACAATTGCAGCATGACCCACTATCCACAATGAGAGAACATATTTTGTCATTCACCTTACAGCGAGTGTGGAATATGTTCTACCTTTGAGATGAGGACACTTTCAAAGGTTGGCTTCCAAGAAGCCTTCTTATCATTAAGAGGTCTCCCTCACATGCATAAGCGATTTTATCACAATCAGATTGGTATGCATGAACCCCTTCTCCTTCGCTCTCACTAGAGGAGTGTGAGCTAGACTCACTACTATAAACATCTTGGGCCCTCATGATGATGTTTCTCTTAGTAGGTGATGTGATCTTTGATGATCACGTGCCCAAAGGATCCTTTCTAAGGTCACTTGGAAGGGAAATGGATTTATGGAGAGGAAAGGAATGGGGCGAGGCGCCACAAATACTAGGTTTGATAAGCCAAAGGGGAGAGGCCTCAAGGGAGGGGTCCCTTGATAACTCTTAGAAGCTCTCACAAAGGAGAAAGGGGGACACTCAAAGGTAAAAACCTCAACCAATATGGTCTCTTGGATTAAATTCAAGTGTAAAAAATACAAGTGAGGGAGGAGCTCCTATTTATAGAGGTAGCTAACTTCTTGAACAAGATAACCTAAAAAAGAAGGGCTAGGATTAAAAGGAGAGATCTAAGGGAGGAGAATTGAGAAACAATTCCCTCCTTAGATCATCAAACTTGGTGCCCAAGTTTCTCAAACCAAGGGCCAAGATTCCTTCTTATTAGCTTAGGGGGTTTATGTAGAAAAGAGGGGTGTAGATATCAAGGCTACCCCTTATTTCCTTCATAAAGACCCAAAAAGCTAAATCCACCCTCTAAATTCCTAAGACACCTAAAAATAAAAAATGGACTAAATACATGTCCCAAATTAAATTCTTAATGCTCCTCAAAATTAAAATAAAGGAAAATTACATTTTATTAACTAAAGTCCCTAGCCTAATATCTTCACTCTCCATAGGAGTTGAAGTCTTCCTTTGTCTGCAAGGGCTAGGTCTTCTTCAATCCTTCTAGCCATGGCCCTAGTGATAGGTCCTTGGCTAGGCATGGTCACATCATCTCCTCCCCCTTGAAGAGGATTTGACCTTAAATCCATAGGGTCTTCGTCATTTTCAGCACCTACAAATGGAGACAAATCAGAAAGATTAAAACTGGTGCTTACCCCATAATCCTCTGGCAGATCTAAAACATACGCATTATTACCGATCCGCTCAAGGATTTGGAAAGGTCCATCTCCTCTAGGGCTAATTTTGGACTTCCTTTGAGAAGGAAATCTATCCTTTCTCAAGTGAAGCCATACCCAGCCGCCCTTTTCAAAGATGACTTCTTTCCTCCCCCCATTGGCGAAAGTAGCATCTCTCAAGGATTGGCGCTCTATGTTAACTTTAACCCTCTCATGTAATTGTTTTACAAAAATGGATTTTGCCTCTCCTTCTTTATGCACAGCAACAGAAAGAGGAAGAGGTAAAAGATCTAGAGGAGTACGAGGATTAAAGCCATAGACCACCTCAAAAGGAGAATGCTTGGTGGTTCTATGAACCACCCGGTTATAAGCAAATTCAATGTGGGGAAGGTACTCATCCCAAGACTTATGGTTGCCTTTAAGGAAAGCCCTCAGCATAGTGGATAAAGATCTATTCACCACTTCTGTTTGCCCATCAGTTTGAGGGTGATAGGTAGTGGAAAAAAGAAGTTTAGTTCCCAGCTTAGCCCAAAGAGTTTTCCAAAAATGGCTAAGGAACTTCACATCCCTATCTGACACTATTGAAGAGGGTATACCATGCAATCGGACAACCTCTTTAAAGAAAAGTCTTGCGATGTTGCTCGCATCATCCACTTTGTGGCAGGGAATAAAATGGGCCATTTTTGAAAATCGGTCCACCACAAAAAATATGGAGTATGCACCTCGTTGGGTTCTTGGGAGGCCAAGGATGAAATCCATGCTAATATCCTCCCAAGGTGCAGAAGGAGCAGGTAAAGGTGTGTATAGTCCATGAGGCATTGCTTTAGACTTTGCTTGCAATCAAGCCATACATTTAGAGCAATGTCTATGGACATCTCTACGCATATGGGGCCAAAAGAATTTCTCTTGTAAAAGCATGAGGGTTTTTTAAATCCCAAAATGCCCCATGAGCCCACCTTCATGACTCTCTTTTGTAAGTAAGTTCCTAATTGATCTTTGGGGTATACAAAGCTTACTCCCTTTGTAAAGATACCTCTCACTGATGAAGTACCCATCATGGTCCTTTAATGCAAATGCAGATGCAGAGGTAGCAAATATGGGGCCGAAATCCTTATCAGACGGATACATAGCCCGAATGTCATCAAATCCCAAGATTTTTTTACTCAAGGATGAATAAAGGGCATGACGCCTAGAAAGAGCATCAGCCACCACATTTTGTTTTCCTTTCTTGTACTTGGTGACATAAGGGAAGGATTCAAGATATTCCACCCACGTTGTATGCCTTTTGTTCAATTTACCTTGACCCCTCAAATATTTTAGTGACTCGTGGTCACTATGAATGACAAACTCCTTGGGAGCAAGGGAATGCTCCCAAGTTTGAAGGGCCCTAATTAGAGCATAAAACTCCTTATCATAGGTGGGGTAGTTGAGGGGGGCACCATTGAGTTTTTCACTGAAATACGCAATGGGTGCCCTCCTTGCAACAAGACAGCTCCCACACCTACACCAGAGGCATCACATTCAAGTTCAAATGTTTTATAAAAGTCAGGTAATGCCAAGACTGGTGCATGGGTCAGTTTATGCTTAATTAGCTGGAAGGCTTTCTCTTGTTTCTCACCCCAAAGGAAAGGAACTTCCTTTTTCACCAAATCATTTATTGGTGCGAAGAGCATGGAGAAATTAGGCACAAAGCACCTATAAAATCCAGCGAGACCATGAAAGCTTTTGATCTCTGTCACACGCTTTGGGGTGGGCCATTCTTGAATAGCTTTTATCTTTTCGGGGTCAACATGAACCCCTTTTGTGCTAACTACAAAACCTAGGAAAACTACACTATCTACACAAAAAGTGCATTTTTCTAAGTTACCAAAAAGATGATTACTCCTAAGAAGAGAAAAAACATGCCTTAGATGTCCTAAATGATCATCTAGGTTCCTAGACTAAACTAAAATGTCATCAAAGTAAACTACACAAAATTTACCAAGGCAATCCCTTAGTACATGATTCATTAAGCGCATGAATGTGCTTGGGGCATTAGTTAGCCCAAAAGGCATAACCAACCACTCATAAAGACCAAATTTAGTCTTAAAAGCAGTTTTCCACTCATCACCCTCTTTGATCCTTATTTGGTGGTAACCACTTCTAAGATCTATTTTTGAAAATATTTTTGCCCCATGCAATTCATCCAACATGTCATCAAGACGGGGGATTGGGTGCCTATATTTGATGGTGATGTTGTTGATTGCACGACAATCAACACACATCCTCCATTGGCCATTGTTCTTGGGCACCAACAAGACTGGCACAGCACAAGAGCTTAGGCTCTTTTGAACCCAACCCTTCTCCAACAGCTCATTCACTTGAGACTCAATCTCTTGGGTCTCCATGGGGTTGGTCCTATAGGCAGGTCTATTAGGTAGACTTGCGCAGGCACCAAATCAATTTGATGTTCTATACCCCTAATAGGAGGAAGTCCTTTCGGAACCTCATTAGGGAATATGTCAACAAATTCTTTTAAAATATCTTGAACCCCTTGAGGAAGGTGCTCATGTGCATGGGATGTGGCAGTGCTCTCAGCAGAAGAATGCAAAATGGGAGAAGGATTTTATGCTTCTTTGCAAAAGAGAAGATAAAAGGGCTTGTTAGCCAAAGGAACTTCTTTTAAATCACGTTTAGTAGCAAATAGGCTCCTTTTACTAATATTCCCTTTCGAAGGGGCATCACCTTCCGACTCTCTTTCTTTACCCTTTTCAAGCTTTAAGGGTAAAGCTTGTTGTATTTTTTTTTTGGTTTTGTTTTTCCTCAACTCTTTTCTTTTTCATCGCAAATTGATCTTCAGCCACTTGAGAAGGTGACAAAGGATACAATTTGAAGCGCTTTTCATTATGGGTGAGAATTATTTGGTTGGAGTGACCATGGTGAATAGCTTTTTTGTCAAATTGCCATGGTCTTCCCAACAGGATATGACCAGCCTCCATAGGAACTATGTCACAAAGAATCTCATCATTATAAGATCCTATGGAAATTGGAACCATAACTTGTTCATTTACTACCATCTCCCCTTGCTCATTGAGCCATTGCAATTTGTAAGGTTTGGGATGGGGCATGGTAGTCAAGGCTAGTTTTTCAACCAACCTAGAGCTACAACAGTTACAACAAGAGCCACTATCAACAAGGAGAGAACATACTTTGTCATTTACTTTACATCTTGTATGGAAGATGTTCTCTCTTTGTGACTGGCCAAGCTCTAGAGGTTGGCTTCAAAGAAGCCTTTGAACCATAAGGAGGCCCCCCTCATAAGGAAAAGCTTCCTCACACTCTTGTTCAAAAGTATGTCCCCCTTCTTCCTCACTCTTACTAGAGGAGGAAGATGAGCTATTCTCACTACAAATGTCTTGTCCCCTTATGATCATGGTTTTCTTGTTAGGGCATTGAGAGGCAATATGGCCTCTCCCAAGACATTTGAAGCATTTGATACTACTTTGCCTCTCAGTAGGCTTAGTAGTAGGGGGTTTTCTCTCTACATGAGGTGCTTTTGTATCTTGAAAATGCTTGGGTTCCTCTTTGGGAAAACCCTTGAAAGAGTTTCCCTTAAGTTGGTCTCTCTTTGAGTAAGAGGGAAAATCTTTTTAAAGCTTTTTCTCTTGAGTTGATTCTCAGCTCTTACACAAAGTTCTACCAACTCATCAAGGTTTGAGTATGAAATAAGCTCTACCTTATCTCTAATGTCAGAGCTTAATCCACACAAAAACCTAGGTTATGTTGCGTAAGTCTTTGGAGCCTATCCAAAAGATCCCTTTCATAATATGAAGGAATGTGCCTTCTTCGCAAACAAGTTTTTAAATCATTCCAGTAGCGAATGTCAGGCATTTGTTTACGAGCCCTATCCTTGACTAACCCATCCCACCAATGCAAACCAGAACCTTGAAAACTAAGGAAGGCCAAAGGTACTTTTCTTTCTTCCCTAATTTCATAGCATCGAAAGAGTTGTTCCACTTTGACTTCCTAATCTAGGTAAGTCTCAACATCTTCCCTACCATGAAAATGGGGTAGGTCTACCTTTGGTTCCCTAGCATGATTTATGTTCTCTTGAGGAGAATGATGATTGTATGATGAATGTGAGTGATGCTTATGTTGATTTCTATAGTATTCTTCTTCACTAGAGCTAAAATGCCTAGATGGGGATCTTATGAGAATTCCTTTATTTTTTCTATCACTCTCCCTCCCATATCTCCTCTTACTCTCTTCTCCTCTCCTTCTCTCTTCTTCCTCTTTTTCTCTTTTTCTTTCTAGTTCTTTCCTTATTCTCCTTTCTTCATCCTCTCTTCTCTCTCTTTGACTTCTCTCTTCTCGCTCTTTTTTCTGTTTTCTCGTTTCCAACATCTCTTTTTTTAAATCTTCCTTCTCCTTTGGTTTTTTCTTTTCTTTTATTTCTTTTTTTCTCTCTTTTTCTTCTCTGCTTTCTTGTTCTTTAGCCATCCATTCCCTAAATTCTAAGTTAAGGTTTTCAAGAGTGTCTCCCTTAGAAGGTTTTCTTTGGTTGACACTCTTACTTGATGAACAACTATGTGCACTAGAATATGTGTGGGAAGCCATGGTGCTTGGATGCTAAAAACTAAAGGGTAGGCCAAAAACTTTTTTTTTTTCAAGCAGCACTCCTCTCTTCTTTTTTTTTCTCACCTAAGGTGGCTTGATGAGTCTTTGGAACTCTTAGCCTCTACACGTTTTTTCAAAATAACATTAAATAAAATAAAAGTGCTAGAATGTAAAAGAGAAAGGGCTCTAATCGTGCTCCTAAGGTGTTGAAGGAAGTGTACCACTTCTCCCTTCTTCACCTAATTAACGAGGAACTACGCTAAAATTAACAAAAATTATTACAAACCAAGGGAGGGCCTTAAGGGTACTCAAACTCCCAATCTAAAATTATGTATACACAATACAAAGAATAAAAAAAAAATAAAACAAAGTCTTGACTCCAAGCTTTTTGGTGTTTGTCTCCTTTTGATCAAGCCCTTTTGAGTTGCGTCAACTCACCCCAAGAATGCTACCCTTGTTTCCTTTTGTTTGGACTTACCAAAATTTTATATATGGAACCTTTCCCAACCTTTCCTTACCAAGACCGAATACAACACAAGACAACAAACAAAGGTGAATAACAAAACAAGGTTCACAAATCCAAGTGGATAGATTAAACAATGACAAACTCAAAGAAGTAAAAAAGACAAGCAAGAAAACATAAGGCTCACAAAGGAAGGTAGCACACAAATAACTTTTCTAGATTAGCTCTAAGAGTAGAGATGAAAAAAGACTCAAACAAAAAAAATGAAACCAATAGTTGCACACTTAATAAAATTTAAGTGACCAAAAACTAAAAAGCTTACTCAAGTAATTTTTTTTTTGAATCACAATTGGTTCCTCATATCAAATGTTTCTACTATTAGGTACACAACTTCAAATTTGTCTTTCTTTTGAGTTCTTTATCTTCTTTTTTTTTTTTAACTTGAACTTTTTCTATTTTTTTTAACTTTTTCTAATCATTTTGCTGCACCTAATAGCTTGTTGAATTGAAATTTTAATGAGGATGCTTGAAATAATAACGCTTGAGTGAATAAGCACAAAGTAAGGTCGCATAATTTTCAAGCAATGCATGTAACTAAAGGCAAAACAACTTAGTAGTTCCAAATACCACTGAACTAATGGTGCTTAAGGAATGATTTAGGGCTGATTTTGAAGTAAATTGATTGCTCAAATTACTAACACAATTCACCCAAGCTAAAATTTCATAAAGAGGCACCAATAGTGAAGGTAAACCAAGTGGAAGGCTACTAATAATTCAACATAAAATAAGAAACATATAAAGATTGAATTGAGCAAATATTTAAGAACAACAAAGAGATTAATATACTTGAACTAAAAGCATAAAAGACTTAAGAGACTCAACAAGAGGTTCACCTCTTAGGAGCTCAATTCAAACTGTTTTTGAAGGCTTTTTTGTAAAAAATTTAAGAGGCTAAAACCTATGGAATTTAAATGAGACAAAATAGGAAACTAACATGACTAGTATTTGACAAAACACAAGATTAAGAAAAAATAACACACCTAAAAATAGAGCAAAAATTTCAGCAAGAGACTTAAAACAAAAGGCACAACAAAGTGGCCAAAGTTGATCACCACAATGGTGCGGAAAAATCCTCAACCATGTGGGTTTAATGGTCAAAACTTGATGCAATCTCACCTAGCATGCATCATGGCTAGGAGGACTCAAGGAAGGCATGGCATGGACGAAAGCTCATTGAAGATTCGAAGCCATAGTCTTCATTATTTTTAGCTTGTAAATATTTTATTTTAATTAGATAAATAGGAAAGTATTTTTAATTCCCTTAAGGCCATGTATTTCCGGCCATCTTCTTAGTTTACAAGGTATAGGTGTCTTTAGTTAAAAAGGAGGAGTAAGCTTATAATGGGTGCATAAGTTAAGACATGATTTTGGGCTAGCCCATTCACATTAAGATATGCTAATTGCACCCATAGGGGGTGAACTTAGGTGCCTCACTTAAGGCCTAAGACTTGGGTTAATTAGTTTTAATCCTAATTAAGCCCAAGTCCCACATTGCCTAGAAAAGTGTACCCAAGCTCTCCCATTGGGCTATATATACTCATTCCCCCTCATTGTAAAATTGCACCTTTGAAGTTGAATGAAAATAGTCTCTTTGTGAGCACATTCTTAGTAAAAGGTCTTGAGGATCCTCTCTTTTGAGGAACCTCTTCCTAGTTCGTTTTTATCAAGGGTTCCTTCCCTTGTGGCAAACCTAAACACTTTGGCTTATCTCTCTTTGAGAGTGGCGCCCCACCTCCATTTTCTTTCCCCTCCATCATCCATTTCATGGTGCTTGGAACCTCAAGGAAAAAGATCAAGGGAGGCATGCATCATTTGGTATCAGAGCCAGGTTCATGAGGTTCTTTTCTAGTCTTAATTTTCTTTAATTTTTTTCAGCTTTTCTTCTTAGAGTTCTTGCTTTTTCCTTTATTTTTTCCAGCCTTTGATTCTTGTCATTTAATTCCTTTTATGTCTTGTTAGTTTATGTTTTTGTAGTTTTCATTTTATGCAATTTATTTCCTAGTTTTTATTGCTTTCTAGATTCAATTTATCTTGTTCTTTTCCATTGAATCTTTATATGTTTCCTTTAGGATTGTTTCTTTAATTTTCTGCCCAGCTTTTTATTTTTTCCTTATTCTTGTGCAAATCCTAAGAAGATCATTGTAATGACTTCACAAAATTTGTGAAGGAAGCCACACATTGTGGTCTTGATCTTTGGATGCACGTTGTTCTTCTTATTTGAATTTTTAATTCTATTTTCCTGCACCTATTTTTCTATTTTTCCAGCCCTTTGTTCTCTGTTTTGGGCATATATTTCTAGTTATTTTGAGTCATTTAATTTCAGTTTTTAATCTTCCAATTTGTGTCTTAGTTGGTCATGTTGTAGCCCTTTTATTGTCTCTTAATTCTACATAGTTTTGCCTTTTTATTTTTACCATAAAAGTGTGTTATTTCTCTATTGGAAATTGAGCATCAAAGAGGCTTACTCTTGATCCCATGTCCTTAGAGTCTCACATGCTATTTAGATCTTAGCATGTTCTTAAAAAAAAAATCTTCAAAAAAATTAATGCTCAATTTCTTCCAAATTTCATTCACTTGTTCAATAATTTTAGTATCTTAATTTTGTGCTAGTTTTTGTGGTGATTTTTGTTTATTGGCTTTGAGAGGTATGTTGGGTATGATTGGGCTGACTATTGAGTAATCAAGTTGTCCTCAACTTCCATAAAACTCTCCTTGTGCCATTTATTTTTTATCACCTAAAAGTACTCGTACATATTAGGTTACTTTGTTTCTTAATTTTGTACTTTTGTATATCAATTATGGTGGCCATTTCCTATCCTTTGTTCAAGCATTTATGATTCTTTGACTCCTCACTATATTTGCTACAAAATATGTTAAGAGGTGTAGCAAAATTGTTTCAAAAAAAAAAGAAAAAGAAAAGAAATCAAAAGTGTAAAATAAGTAAAAAAAAAAAAAAGAGTTAGTAAAAAGTGCTAAAAACAAGTAAAAAGAGTACAAAAAAATAAAATAAAAATTATTGCACCTCAAAATTATTAAAAAATTCAAAGGAGTGTTAAATTTTATTGAAATTTGCTTGAATTTATTTGACTATGATTTAGCCACCTTGCTTTACAATTGTGCAAATCATTGAATTTGTTGAGTTTTTTTTGTTTTAAGTCCAATTCTATTTTAGGCCCATTCTAGGAATTTTTTTTTTGTGTGCCAACTTTCTTTCTACACCTTTTATTTCTTGCTTGTCCTTATTGGCTTTCTTTGTGTTTGTCAAATAAATTCTTTCCACTTGGATGTGTTCCTATTCTTGTTAAGTGCTTTTTATTGCTTTTTGCTTTCAAATTCTACTTCCCTTGGTCTCTTGCTTGGGCGCTTGTTTTCTCTTGGTAGGTAGCCAAATTGTTGAAATTTTCACAAGGGTAGCATCCTTAGGAAGTGTTGATTTAAAACCAAGGAAGAGGATACTTGAAAAGGAGGCCAAGACTAGAGTGATACACTTGGTGAGGAGCACTTGAAGAAAGAAGCTACATTCAACTACTTTTAATTTTCTTTGTTTAATTTGGGTGTATTTTTAAAGGACATTTTAATTAGAGGTATTGGATGCCCATAAGGGTCACCTCTTTTGTGTGTAATAAACCTTAGTTTCTCGTTTTAGTGTGGATAAGGAATTGGTACCCCTTATTCATACTTAGGAGCATGTTAGAATCCTTTAGCTTTGCTTTAAATTTCTTTATTTGCTTTCAACATTTTAGAAAGTGTTAGAGTTCCAAAGACTCTTAACACTTTAGGAGAAAACAAAAAAGAGAGGAGTGTTTTGCATATTAGTTCCCTAGGCCTTACACTTTGACATGTTTTCACACACTTCTAGGAGTGTTAGGAGTAGTAATGAAACTAGGGAAAATAAAGGAGAAGAATGTGAGAATAGAATAAAAGAAATGAATGAGAAGAGTGATAAACCAATCTTGCCCACATATCCATACTCTATTGATTGGGAAATAGTAGAAAAACAACGTAGGGAATTTTGGAAAAATGAGAGAAAACAAAGAGAGATGAGGAAAAGAGAACAAGAGGAACTAGATAGAGAGGAGAGAAGAGAGAAAGAACAAAAGGAAAAGGAGAGACAAGAAAGAAAAGAAAGAAGAGAAAAAGAGAGACAAATAGAGAGTAGGGAAAATGAAAAGAAAGAAAGAGAAGCAAGAGAAAAAGAAAGAGAAGAGAGAAGAGAAAAAGAGAAAAGAGAAAAAGAAAGAGAAAAAGAAGAAAACAAAAGAAAAGAGTTAGAGAGAAAAGAGAGAAGAGAAAGGAGAGAAAAAGAGAAGAAAGAATTGGAAAAGAGAGAAAAGGAACAAAATAAGTTAGAAAGAAGGGAAGAAATGAAGATACAAAAAGAGAGAGATGCCTATAAGAGCTCTTGTGGTAACATTTTTACGCAAATTATAGAGACTTAGAGGAGCCTAAAATAATCCATGACATTCATGCTTCTTCTAGTAAGAAGGAAAACCCTAAGAGGCATCCTAAGAAAAAGACAAACCCTTCTATAATTAAACCCAAAAGAGAGTCATCCAAAAGAAATCATATTGAGAGAAAACCCTTGAGTATGAGTGACACCCCTACCACTAGTTCGAGCACTCGTTTTCGAAGTCCTAAATGTTTTAAGTGTTTAGAAAAAGGGCATATTGCTTTGTTTTGCCCCAAAAGAAAAAGGACTTTAAAGAGAACATCAAATGAAAAGGGTATTCATTCATGTGATGATCTCTTCAAAGTGAAACAACTTCTTGGAAGCCATCCTTGTAAGGAAACCCAAACACAAAGAGAGAATGTTTTTCAAACAAGATGCAAAATTTTGGGCAAAACTTGTTCTCTTATTGTGGATGGTGGATCATGTTGTAATTTTTGTAGCACGAGGGTGGTGGAAAAGCTATCACTTGCTACTACTCCTCATCCTTCACCTTATTCTTTGCATGGACTTAATTATGAAGATGGTGTAGTAGTAAGAGAGCAAGTGGAGATTAGCTTCTTCATAGGGAAATATCACGACAAAGTGTTATGTGATGTAGTCCCTATGGAAGCTAGTCACATGTTGCTGGGAAGGCCATGGCAACATGATAAGGAAACTTTGCACAATGGCCTCACTAATAAAATCACTCTCTCTTATAAAGGGAAAAAGATCACCTTACTTCCTCTTACCCCTAACGAGGTTATGGAGGATAGAAGGATCATGAAGCTTAAGAGAAAAGGGGATAAAAATGAAAATAAGGTTGTTGGTAGGAAGACCGAGTCTAAGGAAGATCCGCCTTTGCCTTCAAAGGAGGTTCTCTACATAGAAAAATTTTCCTGCCAACTCTTACAAAAAGAACAAGTTGAATTTGAGTATGTGCCTATATCTTTTGAGCACCTTGATCCACACCCTTAAATCCAACATGATGAGTGCTCCATTCCACTTAGACTAGTCTCGCCAACTATTTCAAAACCTTTGAGGCTAGTATCTGGTGCAATTGGAGGAGGGTGGGGAGCTGTTGTGTGGAGGCACATGCACACTAAAATATTTTTAAACCTTAGTGCCAACCTCCACTACCCCATTCTTAAGAGGCCTCCTTATAGACCTCTCACTTCCCCCAAAATCACTTGTCTGCATATACTTACTGCTTTCCTTATTTTCTTGCAGACTTTGAAAAGCGGAAGAAAGACCTCAGGATTTGAGGTCAAATCCTCTCCAAGGGAGAGGAGATGATGCAATCTCACCTAGCATGCATCATGGCTAGGAGGACTCAAGGAAGGCATGGCATGGACGAAAGCTCATTGAAGATTCGAAGCCATAGTCTTCATTATTTTTAGCTTGTAAATATTTTATTTTAATTAGATAAATAGGAAAGTATTTTTAATTCCCTTAAGGCCATGTATTTCCGGCCATCTTCTTAGTTTACAAGGTATAGGTGTCTTTAGTTAAAAAGGAGGAGTAAGCTTATAATGGGTGCATAAGTTAAGACATGATTTTGGGCTAGCCCATTCACATTAAGATATGCTAATTGCACCCATAGGGGGTGAACTTAGGTGCCTCACTTAAGGCCTAAGACTTGGGTTAATTAGTTTTAATCCTAATTAAGCCCAAGTCCCACATTGCCTAGAAAAGTGTACCCAAGCTCTCCCATTGGGCTATATATACTCATTCCCCCTCATTGTAAAATTGCACCTTTGAAGTTGAATGAAAATAGTCTCTTTGTGAGCACATTCTTAGTAAAAGGTCTTGAGGATCCTCTCTCTTGAGAAACCTCTTCCTAGTTCGTTTTTATCAAGGGTTCCTTCCCTTGTGGTAAACCTAAACACTTTGGCTTATCTCTCTTTGAGAGTGGCGCCCCACCTCCATTTTCTTTCCCCTCCATCATCCATTTCATGGTGCTTGGAACCTCAAGGAAAAAGATCAAGGGAGGCATGCATCACAACTTCTTAGGCACACTTTAACATAAAAAACCAAGGGAAAATTAAGCAACTTGAACACAAAAATAAGATGCAAAGAAAGGGACAAATAAAATCGCATCAAATTAAATGGAACATAGGCGCGTAGATAGAAAACAAAAGCGCATATAATAGCAAGAATAAAAAGCTATACTACTAGACAATAAAGGAAATAGAGATGACAAAAAATGAAGGACTTTAAAATAAAGAGACCAAAGAAATAAACAACAAAGCAAAAAAAAATTTAGAAAGAACGTGACCTTTAGAAAGTGGCTATGGATACCACTTGATGTGATCTTTGATGATCACGTGCCCAAAGGATCCTTTTTAAGGTCACTTGGAAGGGAAATGGATTTATGGAGAGGAAAGGAATGGGGTGAGGTGCCACAAATACTAGGTTTGATAAGTCAAAGGGGAGAGGCCACAAGGGAGGGGTCCCTTGATAACTCTTAGAAGCTCTCACAAAGGAGAAAGGGGGACACTCAAAGGTAAGAACCTCAACCAATATGGTCTCTATGATTAAATTCAAGTGTAAAAAATACAAGTGAGGGAGGAGCTCCTATTTATAGAGGTAGCTAACCTCTTGAACAAGATAACCTAAAAAAAAGGGGCTAGGATTAAAATGAGAGATCTAAGGGAGGAGAATTGAGAAACAATTCCCTCCTTAGATCATCAAACTTGGTGCCCAAGTTTCTCAAACCAAGGGCCAAGATTCCTTCTTATTAGCTTAGGGGGTTTATGTAGAAAAGATGGTTGTAGATATCAAGGCTACCCCTTATTTCCTTCATAAAGACCCAAAAAGATAAATCCACCCTCTAAATTCCTAAGACACCTCCTAAAAATAAAAAATGGACTAAATACATGTCCCAAATTAAATTCTTAATGCTCCTCAAAATTAAAATAAAGGAAAATTACATTTTATTAACTAAAGTCCCTAGCCTAATATCTTCACTCTCCATAGGAGGTGAAGTCTTCCTTTGTCTGCAAGGGCTAGGTCTTCTTCAATCCTTCTAGCCATGGCCCTAGTGATAGGTCCTTGGCTAGGCATGGTCACATAAGTAGGGCATTGAGAGGCAATGCGGCCTCTCCCAAGACATTTAAAGCATTTGATAGTATTAACTTTCTCATGAGAGTTAGTAGTAGGGGTTTTTCTCTCTACATGTGATGTTTTATGCTCTTTGAAGTGCTTGGGATGTTCTTCTTTGGGGTAACTCTTGAAAGAGTTTCCCTTAGGTTGGTCCCTCTTTACATAAGGTGGGTTATCCTTTTTAAAAGTTTTCCTTCTAAGTTGATTTTCCACCTTGATGCAAAGTTGAACTAACTCATCAAGGGAATTGTATGAGAAGAACTCCACCTTATCACGAATTTCGGGGCTCAACCCACACAAAAACCTTGCCATAGTGGCCTTGGGTTCCTCAATGATACCCGCCATCAAGATAAGAAGTTCCATCTTTTGTCTATACTCTTCTATACTAAGGTTGGTTTGCTTTAGCCTTTGGAGTCTATCCAAAAGATCCCTTCCATACCAAGAGGGAATATGCCTTCTTCTTAGAGCACTTCTAAGATCATTCCAATATCTTATGGAAGGCATATTGGTGCGGATTCTCTCATTGGTTAACCCAACCCACCAATGCATGGCATGCCCTTGGAAGCTAAGGGTTGCCATTGGAACCTTTCTTTCTTCTCTTACCTCATGGCAAGTGAAGAGTTGTTCTACCTTGATTTCCCAATCAAGGTAAGCTTCCACATCTTCCCTCCCATGAAATGAGGGGAGATCAATTTTGGGCTCCCTTGGAGGGGCCCCATTATTATGAATGGATGAATGGGAGTTTCTCCTAGGATGATTGTAGTATTCTTCCTCACTTTCACTACTATGGGTATGTCTAGATGGGGAACCTAAGACTCTCCTTTCATTTTGTAATTCTCACCATTCTCATGCTTTGTTTTTTCTTCTTCTTTCTCTTTTCTTCTTTCTATTTATTTTCTTTCTCTTCTTTCTTCATCTTCTCTCCTTTCTCTTATTCTTCTCTCTTCCTTCTCTCTTTTTTCTCTCTTTTCTTCCTCTCTTTCTTTTACTTTTCTTTTCTCCTTAGACTCTTTTTCTCTCCTTTTTTCTTCTTTTCTCTCTTGTTCTTTTGCCATCCACTCCCTAAAGTCCATGTTTAAGTTTTCTAAAGTGTAATCTTTAGAAATATTTCTTTGGTTTACACTCTTGTTTGATGAATAACTATGAGCACTAGAGTGGGTGTGTGATGTCATTGTGCTTGAATTTCTAAGAGGAAAAAGGTGGCTAAAAACTTTTCACAAACAAACACTCCTCTCTTTTTGTGATTTCTTGCCTAAAATGGCTTGATGAGTCTTTGTAACTCTTTAGCCTTCTAAGTGCTTTGAATAAGAAAAATAAAGCAAAAATTCAAAAGAGAAGGGATCTAAATCGAGCTCCTAAGGTGTTGAAGGAAGTGTACCACTTCTTCCTTCTTCACCTAATTTTCGAGAAACTAAAAAATTAACTAAATCTTATTACAACCAAAGGGAGGGCCTTAAGGGCACTCAAACTCCCAACTACAAAATTAATACACTCAAATTACAGAAAAAGTAAAGTCTTCAAAAAATGATTCTCCAAATGCTCCCTCAAATCAAAGTCCTCACGGTTAGGTGTGTTTTCTTTTGAGGTGATCCCTTAGGCTTTTAGTCCAACCTTCCAAAATATGCTACCCTTTTGGTAAGCTCCTTTTTCAAGCTTTCTCCCAAAAGTGGCACTAACACACAAACCAAAGAAACCAAAAGTAGCAAGGGGAGGTGCGAATAGAAACTCAAAAAGCAATAAAAGATAACACAATCAAAAGGACACTTAACCAAATGGTAAGAGTATATAAGACAAACTAGAAAGATGATTTAAAAGACAAGCAACAACTAAAAGGTAAACAAAAGAAAGAGAGCAAACAATGGAATACCTAAGAATGGCACTAGATTAAAGAGTAGAAAGACACAAATATCAAGTTCTAATGTACCAAAAGTAATAAAATTTCTTTTTAAGGCTCCAAGTTCAAAGTTGAAGCACTTGCTAATTTTAGGTTAGGTACATCAAATGAATTTTTCAAACTTTCTTTTCTTTTGTTTGTTCTCTTTTTTTTTTTTTTTTGAATCCTTCGTTGTTGTTTTTTTTTTGTATTTTATTTTAGACTTTGTTCTCTTGTTTTTTTTTTAATATTTACTAGATGCACCTAAATTGATTGTGAATTTAGTGCTTAATAACAAAGAGTTATGCGCTTGGAACAATAAAGAAAATTAAAAGCAACAATTTAGGTACTACTAGAAATGACTTCAAAATGCAAAGTAGCTATAGATGTGTTAATGGTTTAGTAGTTTGGTGTGCCACTGAACTCAAGTTTTGTTAAGTTTTTAGTAATTTGTTGAACACAAATACCAAACTTATAGCTTAAGTGAAAGCACCCACAAACAAGAACTACCTTTACCACACAAATGAGCTACTAATTATACGTATAATGAAAATAAAGACAAAGGGAATTGAGCAACTATTTTGGAATTTTTTTTTAAGAATATGCTTGAAACTAAAAGCACATGAACCTCTAAAGAGACT
Organism: Psophocarpus tetragonolobus; assembly: GCA_037954015.1. Taxonomy (NCBI): domain Eukaryota; kingdom Viridiplantae; phylum Streptophyta; class Magnoliopsida; order Fabales; family Fabaceae; genus Psophocarpus; species Psophocarpus tetragonolobus. The sequence goes on along the minus strand of CM075692.1, from coordinate 190,131 downwards.
TAGACATGAGGTATGACCCTCTATGTTGCTCAATTTAAGAAGTTTCAAAAGCTTTTTTGTAAAAACAAAAAAGGCTAAACTTAAAAGGAATTAATAGACAAAATGGGAAACTATAAACATGACTTATAGACAACTACACAAGAGTATAAAAGTGAAAAATAAAAGCTAAAAATAAGGCAAAAACAAGGCAACTAGGTGCAAGGAAACACAAGAATTTGGTCTAAATTTCTTGACCACAAGGTTGTGGAATTCACCACAACGGCATGGATTTTTAGCAAGAAATTCTCAAAACCAAAATTCAAGCAAGAAAGAACCCAACTCAAAGCTTCAGCGGAAATTAATGAATATGGGAGAGACGTAGATGCAAAGAAAAGAACAATATAAATTGCATCAAGCAAAAAATAAATAGCGCAAATAAACTATAACTCAAAACAATAAACTCAAGACATAAATGGAAATGATAAACAACAATGGAAAGCTAGAAAAAATTACGGAAATTAAAGATAAAATAAAATAGGAAAACGGAAAGAAAAAATAAATGAGGTAGGACGAGAGTTTAGACCTCTAGAACCAATGCTCTGATACCAAATGATGCATGCCTCCCTAGATCTTTTTCTAGAGGTTTTCTTCTTTGGTGAAATGGTTTATGGAAAGGTAAGAAGTGAGGTGGTTTTAGGCGCCACTTAAGGTAAGATAAGCCTAAGAGGGAAAGTTTGCCACAAGGGATGAAACCCTTGACAAAAACCTAAGGAATTCTCAAAGAGAGAAGGGTGGACACTAAGAGAATCTTGGCCAACTCAAGGTTTTTCCATTTAATAAAGTGTAAAAAATACAAGAGTGTGAAGGAGCACCTTTTTATAGAGGGAGCTAACCTCTTGGACAAGTCAAGAAGGAAAGGAAGGGCTAGGATTAAAAGGAGTCATCCAAGGGAGGAGGATTGAAGCCCAAAGTCCAACAATCCCCTCCTTTATGTGAGAATTGGTGCCCAAGCTACCTCATCCAAGGGCCAAGATTACTCTTTTATTAGTTTTGGGTTTTATTTAGGAAAAGAGGGTGTATTTATCAAATTACCCCCTTATTTCCTAAATAAAGGCCCAAAAGCTAATCTTACCCCTTCTTATTACTAAGACACCTCCTAGAAAATTTAAATGGACTAATACATGTCCAAAATAATCCTAGGTTCCTAAAATAAAAATTACAAGTAAATAAGTCATGACTTGCATAACTTGATGGTCATATGGAGGTGAGATCTTCCTCCTTCTACTCTAGCCATGTCCCTTGCTTAGGGAGAATGCATCAGTAAAGCTTGTTGTATTTTTTTTTGTTTTTGTTTTTTCCTCAACTCTTTTCTTTTTCATTGCAAATTGATCCTCAGCCACTTGAGAAGGTGACAAATGATACAATTTGAAGCGCTTTTCATTATGGGTGAGAATTATTTGGTTGGAGTGACCATGGTGAATAGTTTTTTTGTCAAATTGCCATGGTCTCCCCAACAGGATATGACCAGCCTCCATAGGAACTATGTCACAAAGAATCTCATCATTATAAGATCCTATGGAAATTGGAACCATAAGTTGTTCATTGACTACCATCTCACCTTGCTCATTGAGCCATTGCAATTTGTAAGGTTTGGGGTGGGGCATGGTAGTCAAGGCTAGCTTTTCAACCAACCTAGAGCTACAACAGTTACAACAAGAGCCACTATCAACAAGGAGAGAACATACTTTGTCATTTACTTTACATCTTGTATGGAAGATGTTCTCTCTTTGTGATTGGCCAAGCTCTAAAGGTTGGCTTCCAAGAAGCCTTTGAACCATAAGGAGGTCCCCCTTATAAGGAAAAGCTAATGTGATCTTTGATGATCACGTGCCCAAAGGATCCTTTCTAAGGTCACTTGGAAGGGAAATGGATTTATGGAGAGGAAAGGAATGGGGTGAGGCGCCACAAATACTAGGTTTGATAAGCCAAAGGGGAGAGGCCACAAGGGAGGGGTCCCTTGATAACTCTTAGAAGCTCTCACAAAGGAGAAAGGGGGACACTCAAAGGTAAGAACCTCAACCAATATGGTCTCTAGGATTAAATTCAAGTGTAAAAAATACAAGTGAGGGAAGAGCTCCTATTTATAGAGGTAGCTAACCTCTTGAACAAGACATCCTAAAAAAGAAGGGCTAGGATTAAAAGGAGAGATCTAAGGGAGGAGAATTGAGAAACAATTCCCTCCTTAGATCATCAAACTTGGTGCCCAAGTTTCTCAAACCAAGGGCCAAGAATCCTTCTTATTAGCTTAGGGGGTTTATGTAGAAAAGAGGGGTGTAGATATCAAGGCTACCCCTTATTTCCTTCATAAAGACCCAAAAAGCTAAATCCACCCTCTAAATTCCTAAGACACCTCATAAAAATAAAAAATGGACTAAATACATGTCCCAAATTAAATTCTTAATGCTCCTCAAAATTAAAATAAAGGAAAATTACATTTTATTAACTAAAGTCTCTAGCCTAATATCTTCACTCTCCATAGGAGGTGAAGTCTTCCTTTGTCTGCAAGGGCTAGGTCTTCTTCAATCCTTCTAGTCATGGCCCTAGTGATAGGTCCTTGGCTAGGCATGGTCACATTATCTCCTCCCCCTTGAAGAGGATTTGACCTCAAATCCATGGGGTCTTCGTCATTTTCAGCACCTACAAATGGAGACAAATCAGAAACATTAAAACTGGTGCTTACCCCATAATCCTCTGGCAGATCTAAAACATACGCATTATTACCGATCCGCTCAAGGATTTGGAAAGGTCCATCTCCTCTAGGGGTAAGTTTGGACTTCCTTTGAGAAGGAAATCTATCCTTCTCAAGTGAAGCCATACCCAGTCGCCCTTTTCAAAGATGACTTCTTTCCTCCCCCTATTGGCGAAAGTAGCATCTCTCAAGGATTGGCGCTCTATGTTAACTTTAACCCTCTCATGTAATTGTTTTACAAAAATGGCTTTTGCCTCTCCTTCTTTATGCACAGCAACAGAAAGAGGAAGAGGTAAAAGATCTAGAGGAGTACGAGGATTAAAGCCATAGACCACCTCAAAAGGAGAATGCTTGGTGGTTCTATGAACCACCCGGTTATAAGCAAATTCAATGTTGGGAAGGTACTCATCCCAAGACTTATGGTTGCCTTTAAGGAGAGCCCTCAACATAGTGGATAAAGATCTATTCACCACTTCTCTTTGCCCATCAGTTTGAGGGTGACAGGTAGTGGAAAAAAGAAGTTTAGTTCCCAGCTTAGCCCAAAGAGTTTTCCAAAAATGGCTAAGGAACTTCACATCCCTATCTGACACTATTGAAGAGGGTATACCATGCAATCGGACAACCTCTTTAAAGAAAAGTCTTGCGATGTTGCTCGCATCATCCACTTTGTGGCAGGGAATAAAATGGGCCATTTTTTAAAATCGGTCCACCACCACAAATATGGAGTCTGCACCTCGTTGGGTTCTTGGGAGCCCAAGGATGAAATCCATGCTAATATCCTCCCAAGGTGCAGAAGGAGCAGGTAAAGGTGTGTATAGTCCATGAGGCATTGCTTTAGACTTTGCTTGCAAGCAAGCTATACATTTAGAGCAATGTCTATGGATATCTCTACGCATATGGGGCCAAAAGAATTTCTCTTGTAAAAGCATGAAGGTTTTTGAAATCCCAAAATGCCCCATGAGCCCACCTTCATGACTCTCTTTTGTAAGTAAGTTCCTAATTGATCCTTGGGGTATACAAAGCTTACTCCCTTTGTAAAGATACCCTTCACTGATGAAGTACCCATCATGGGCCTTTAATGCAAATGCAGATGCAGAGGTAGCAAATATGGGGCCGAAATCCTTATCAGACGGATACATAGCCCGAATGTCATCAAATTCCAAGATTTTTGCACTCAATGATGAATAAAAGGCATGACGCCTAGAAAGAGCATCAGCCACCACATTTTGTTTTCCTTTCTTGTACTTGATGACATAAGGGAAGGATTCAAGATATTCCACCCACGTTGCATGCCTTTTGTTCAATTTACCTTGACCCCTCAAATATTTTAGTGACTCATGGTCACTATGAATGATAAACTCCTTGGGAGCATAAAACTCCTTATCATAGGTGGGGTAGTTGAGGGGGGCACCATTGCGTTTTTCACTGAAATACGCAATGGGGTGCCCTCCTTGCAACAAGACAGCCCCCACACCTATACCAGAGGCATCACATTCAAGTTCAAATGTTTTAGAAAAGTCACGTAATGCCAAGACTGGTGCATGGGTCAGTTTATGCTTAATTAGCTGGAAGGCTTTCTCTTGTTCTCACCCCAAAGGAAGGGAACTTCCTTTTTCACCAAATCATTTATTGGTGCGAAGAGCGTGGAGAATTAGGCACAAAGCGCCTATAAAATCCAACGAGACCATGAAAGCTTTTGATCTCTGTCACACTCTTTGGGGTGGGCCATTCTTGAATAGCTTTTATCTTTTCGGGGTCAACATGAACCCCTTTTGTGCTAACTACAAAACCTAGGAAAACTACACTATCTACACAAAAAGTGCATTTTTTCTAAGTTACCAAAAAGATGATTACTCCTAAGAAGAGAAAAAACATGCCTTAGATGTCCTAAATGATCATCTAGGTTCCTAGAGTAAACTAAAATGTCATCAAAGTAAACTACACAAAATTTACGAAGGCAATCCCTTAGTACATGATTCATTAAGCGCATGAATGTGCTTGGGGCATTAGTTAGCCCAAAAGGCATAACCAACCACTCATAAAGACAAAATTTAGTCTTAAAAGCAGTTTTCCACTCATCACCCTCTTTGATCCTTATTTGGTGGTAACCACTTCTAAGATCTATTTTTGAAAATATTTTTGCCCCATGCAATTCATCCAACATGTCATCAAGACGGGGGATTGGGTGCCTATATTTGATGGTGATGTTGTTGATTGCATGACAATCAACACACATCCTCCATTGGCCATTCTTCTTGGGCACCAACAAGACTGGCACAGCACAAGGGCTTAGGCTCTTTTGAACCCAACCCTTCTCCAACAGCTCATTCACTTGAGACTCAATCTCTTGGGTCTCCATGGGGTTGTCCTATAGGCAGGTCTATTAGGTAGACTTGCGCCAGGCACCAAATCAATTTGATGTTCTATACCAATAATGGGAGGAAGTCCTTCCTGAACTTCATTAGGGAATATGTCATCAAATTCTTTTAAAATATCTTGAAACCCTTGAGGAAGGTGCTCATGTGCATAGGCTCCTTTTACTAATATTCCCTTTCGAAGGGGCATCATCTTCCGACTGTCTCTCTTTACCCTTTTCAAGCTTTAAGGGTAAAGCTTGTTGTGCTTTTTTTTTTTTTTTGTTTTTCCTCAACTCTTTTCTTTTTCATCGCAAATTGATCCTCAGCCACTTGAGAAGGTGACAAAGGATACAATTTGAAGCGCTTTTCATTATGGGTGAGAATTATTTGGTTGGAGTGGCCATGGTGAATAGCTTTTTTGTCAAATTGCCATGGTCTTCCCAACAGGATATGACCAACCTCCATAGGAACTATGTCACAAAGAATCTCATCATTATAAGATCCTATGGAAATTGGAACCATAACTTGTTCATTGACTACCATCTCCCCTTGCTCATTGAGCCATTGCAATTTGTAAGGTTTGGGATGGGGCATGGTAGTCAAGGCTAGTTTTTCAACCAACCTAGAGCTACAACAGTTACAACAGGAGCCACTATCAACAAGGAGAGAACATACTTTGTCATTTACTTTACATCTTGTATGGAAGATGTTCTCTCTTTGTGACTGGCCAAGCTCTAGAGGTTGGCTTCCAAGAAGCCTTTGAACCATAAGGAGGTCCCCCTCATAAGGAAAAGCTTCCTCACACTCTTGTTCAAAAGTATGTCCCCCTTCTTCCTCACTCTCACTAGAGGAGGAAGATGAGTTATTCTCACTACAAATGTCTTGTCCCCTCATGATCATGGTTTTCTTGTTAGGGCATTGAGAGGAAATGTGGCCTCTCCCAAGACATTTGAAGCATTTGATACTACTTTGCCTTTCAGTAGGCTTAGCAGTAGGGGGTTTTCTCTCTACATGAGGTGTTTTTGTATCTTGAAAATGCTTGGGTTCCTCTTTCGGAAAACCCTTGAAAGAGTTTCCCTTAAGTTGGTCTCTCTTTGACTAAGAGGGAGAATCTTTTTTAAAACTTTTTCTCTTGAATTGATTCTCAGCTCTTACACAAAGTTCTACCAACTCATCAAGGTTTGAGTATGAAAGAAGCTCTACCTTATCTCTAATGTCAGAGCTTAATCCACACAAAAACCTAGCAAGGGTGGCATTGGGTTCCTCAATGATATTGGCCCTTAGTATGAGAAGCTCCATCTTTTGTCTATACTCCTCAATACTTAGGTTATGTTGCCCAAGTCTTTGGAACCTATCCAAAAGATCCCTCTCATAATATGAAGGAATGTGCCTTCTTCGCAAACAAGTTTTTAAATCATTCCAGTAGCGAATGTCAGGAATTTGTTTACGGGCCCTATCCTTGACTAACCCATCCCACCAATGCAAAGCAGAACCTTGAAAACTAAGGGAGGCCAAAGGTACTTTCCTTTCTTCCCTAAGCTCAGAGCATCGAAAGAGTTGTTCCACTTTGACTTCCCAATCTAGGTAAGTCTCAACATCTTCCCTACCATGAAAATGGGGTAGGTCTACCTTTGGTTCCCTAGCATGATTTATGTTCTCTTGAGGAGAATGATGATTGTATGATGAATGAGAGTGATGCTTATGTTGATTTCTATAGTATTCTTCTTCACTAGAGCTAAAATGCCTAGATGGGGATCTTATGAGAATTCCTTTATTTTTTCTATCACTTTCCCTCCCGTCTCTCCTCTTAATCTCTTCTCCTCTCCTTCTCTCTTCTTCCTCTTTTTCTCTTTCTCTTTCTAGTTCTTTCCTTCTTCTCCTTTCTTCATCCTCTCTTCTCTCTCTTCGCCTTCTCTTTTCTCGCTCTTTTTTCTCTTTTCTCATTTCCAACATCTCTTTTTTTAACTCTTCCTTCTCTTTTTGTTTTTCCTTTTCTTTTATTTCTTTTTTTCTCTCTTTTTGTTCTCTCCTATCTTGTTCTTTAGCCATCCATTCCCTAAATTCTAGGTTAAGGTTTTCAAGAGTGTCTCCCTTAGAAGGTTTTCTTTGGTTGACACTCTTACTTGATGAACAACTATGTGCACTAGAATGTGTGTGGGAAGTCATGGTGCTTGGATGCTAAAAACTAAAGGGTAGGCCAAAAACTTTTTTTTTTCAAGCAACACTCCTCTCTTTTTTTTTCTCACCTAAGGTGGCTTGATGAGTCTTTGGAACTCTTAGCCTCTACAAGTTTTTTCAAAATAACATAAAATAAAATAAAAGTGCAAGAATGTAAAAGAGAAAGGACTCTAATCGTGCTCCTAAGGTGTTGAAGGAAGTGTACCACTTCTCCCTTCTTCACCTAATTAACGAGGAACTACGCTAAAATTAACCAAAATTATTACAAACCAACGGAGGGCCTTAAGGGCACTCAAACTCCCAATCTAAAATTAAGTATACACAATACAAAGAATAAAAAAAAATAAAACAAAGTCTTCACTCCAAGCTTTTTGGTGTTTGTCTCCTTTTGATCAAGCCCCTTTGAGTTGCATCAACTCACCCCAAGAATGCTACCCTTGTTTCCTCTTGTTTGGACTTGCCAAAATTTTATATATGGAACCTTTCCCAACCTTTCCTTACCAAGGCCGAATACAACACAAGATAACAAACAAAGGTGAATAACAAAACAAGGTTCACAAATCCAAGTGGATAGATTAAACAATGACAAACTCAAAGAAGTAAAAAAGACAAGCAAGAAAACATAAGGCTCACAAAGGAAGGTAGCACACAAATAACTTTCCTAGATTAGCTCTAAGAGTAGAGATGAAAAAAGACTCAAACAAAAAAAATAAAACCAATAGTTGCACACTTAATAAAATTTAAGTGACCAAAAACTAAAAAGCTTACTCAAGTAATTTTTTTTTTTGAATCACAATTGGTTCCTCATATCAAATGTTTCTACTATTAGGTACACAACTTCAAATTTGTCTTTCCTTTGAGTTCTTTATCTTCTTCTTTTTTTTTTAACTTGAACTTTTTCTATTTTTTTTTAACTTTTTCTAATCTTTTTGCTGCACCTAATAGCTTGTTGAATTGAAATTTTGATGAGGATGCTTGAAATAATAACGCTTGAGTGAATAAGCACAAAGTAAGGTCACACAATTTTCAAGCAATGCATGCAACTAAAGGCAAAACAACTTAGTAGTTCCAAATACCACTGAACTAATGGTGCTTAAGGAATGATTTAGGGCTGATTTTTAAGTAAATTGATTGCTCAAATTACTAACACAATTCACCCAAGCTAAAATTCCATAAAGAGGCACCAATAGTGAAGGTAACCAACTGGAAATCTACTAATAATTCAACATAAAACAAGAAACATATAAAGATTGAATTGAGCAAATATTTAAGAACAACAAAGAGATTAATATGCTTGAACTAAAAGCATAAAAGACTTAAGAGACTCAACAAGAGGTTCACCTCGTAGGAGCTCAATTCAAACTGTTTTTGAAGGCTTTTTTGTAAAACATTTAAGAGGCTAAAACCTATGGAATTTAAATGAGACAAAATAGGAAAGTAACATGACTAGTATTTGACAAAACATAAGATTAAGAAAAAATAACACACCTAAAAATAGAGCAAAAATTTCAGCAAGAGACTCAAAACAAAAAGCACAAGAAAGTGGCCAAAGTTGATCACCACAATGGTGTGGAAAAATCCTCAACCATGTGGGTTTAATGGTCACAACTTCTTAGGCACACTTTAACATAAAAAACCAAGGGAAAATTAAGCAACTTGAACACGAAAATAAGATGCAAAAAAGGGACAAATAAAATCGCATCAAATTAAATGGAACATAGGCGCGTAGATAGAAAACAAAAGTGCATATAATAGCAAGAATAAAAAGCTATACTACTAGACAATAAAGACATCAAAGAAATAAACAACAAAGTAAAAAAAAAATTGAGAAAGAACGTGACCTTTAGAAAGTGGCTCAGATACCTTGATGTGATCTTTGATGATCACGTGCCCAAAGGATCCTTTCTAAAGTCACTTGTAAGGGAAATGGGTTTATGGAGAGTAAAGGAATGGGGTGAGGAGCCACAAATAATAGGTTTGATAAGCCAAAGGGGAGAGGCCACAAGGGAGGGGTCCCTTGATAACTCTTAGAAGCTCTCACAAAGGAGAAAGGGGGACACTCAAAGGTAAGAACCTCAACCAATATGGTCTCTAGGATTAAATTCAAGTGTAAAAAATACAAGTGAGGGAGGAGCTCCTATTTATAGAGGTAGTTAACCTCTTGAACAAGATAACCTAAAAAAGAAGGGCTAGGATTAAAAGGAGAGATCTAAGGGAGGAGAATTGAGAAACAATTCCCTCCTTAGATCATCAAACTTGGTGCCCAAGTTTCTCAAACCAAGGGCCAAGATTCTTTCTTATTAGCTTAGGAGGTTTATGTAGAAAAAAGGGGTGTAGATATCAAGGCTACCCCTTATTTCCTTCATAAAGACCCAAAAAGCTAAATCCACCCTCTAAATTCCTAAGACACCTCCTAAAAATAAAAAATGGACTAAATACATGTCCCAAATTAAATTCTTAATGCTCCTCAAAATTAAAATAAAGGAAAATTACATTTTATTAACTAAAGTCTCTAGCCTAATATCTTCACTCTCCATAGGAGGTGAAGTCTTCCTTTGTCTGCAAGGGCTAGGTCTTCTTTAATCCTTCTAGCCATGGCCCTAGTGATAGGTCCTTGGCTAGGCATGGTCACATTAAAGCCATACACCATGGTCATTCCAATAATATCATCCTCACTTATAAGGATAAGCGTATCAAATTGTGTCCTCTGACACCTTTTCAAGTGACAAAGGACCAATTCATCATGAAGCATAAGAGATGAAGAAAAAAAAACAAAAATAGGAAAAATAAAGAAAAAGCTTTACCCCTAAAGCTGGAAAAGGGTAAAGAGGGATGAGTTGGAAATTGGTGCCCTTTCCAAGAAGGTAATTAGTAAAGGGAGTCTATTTGCTACAAAATTGGATATAAAGGAAGCTCCCTTGACTAATAAATCTTTCTATCTCCTCCTTTGAAAAGAGGCATCCCCCATTTCTTTGCCTCTACTTCTTCCCCCTCTAGTTGTAGCACTGCCATAGAATTTGGACATGAGAACCTACCTCAAGAGGTTCAAGAGCTTTTAAAAGAATTTGGTGATATATTCCCTAACGAAGTTCCCAAAGGACTTCCTCCAATTAGGGGTATAAAACACCAAATAGACTTGGTACCCGGGGCTAGCCTGTCTAATAGGTCTGCATATAGGACTAACCCCATGGAAACCAAAGAAATTGAGTCTCAAGTCCAAGAACTATTAGAGAAGGATTGGGTTCAAGAGAGTCTCAGCCCTTGTGCTTACCAGTCTTGTTGGTTCCAAAGAAGAATAGACAATGGAGGATGTGCATTGATTGCTGAGCAACCAAAAACATCACCATCAAATATAGGCACCTATACCTAGACTTGACGACATGATTGATGAGTTGCATGGGGCTCAATTGTTTTCAAAAATTGACCTTCAAAGTGGTTATCACTAAATCCGCATCAAGAAGGGTGATGACTGGAAAACCGCTTTTAAACAAAATTTGAGCTTTATGAGTGGTTAGTAATGCCCTTTGGTGATGTGACCATGCCTAGCCAAGGACCTATCACTAGGGCCATGGCTAGAAGGATTGAAGAAGACCTAGCCCTTGCAGACAAAAGAAGACTTCACCTCCTATGGAGAGTGAAGATATTAGGCTAGGGACTTTAGTTAATAAAATGTAATTTTCCTTTATTTTAATTTTGAGGAGCATTAAGAATTTAATTTGGGGCATGTATTTAGTCCATTTTTTATTTTTAGGAGGTGTCTTAGGAATTTAGAGGGTGGATTTAGCTTTTTGGGTCTTTATGAAGGAAATAAGGGGTAGCCTTGATATCTACACCCCTCTTTTCCTACATAAACCCCCTAAGCTAATAAGAAGGAATCTTGGCCTTTGGTTTGAGAAACTTGGGCACCAAGTTTGATTATCTAAGGAGGGAATTGGTTCTCAATTCTCCTCCCTTAGATCTCTCCTTTTAATCCTAGCCCTTCTTTTTTAGGTTATCTTGTTCAAGAGGTTAGCTACCTCTATAAATAGGAGCTCCTCCCTCACTTGTATTTTTTACACTTGAATTTAATCCTAGAGACCATATTGGTTGAGGTTCTTACCTTTGAGTGTCCCCCTTTCTCCTTTGTGAGAGCTTCTAAGAGTTATAAAGGGACCCCTCGCTTGTGGCCTCTCCCCTTTGGCTTATCAAACCTAGTATTTGTGGTGCCTCACCCCATTCCTTTCATTTCCATAAATCCATTTCCCTTCCAAGTGACCCTAGAAAGGATCCTTTGGGCATGTGATCATCAAAGATCACATCAAGTGGTATCCGAGCCACTTTTTAAAGGTCACGTTCTTTCTCAAATTTTTTTTCTTTGTTGTTTATCTCTTTGATCTCTTTATTTTAACGCCCTTCATTTTTTTTCATCTCTATTTCCTTTATTGTCTAGTAGTATAACTTTTTATTCTTGTTATTATATGCGCTTTTGTTTTCTATCTACGCGCCTATGTTCCATTTAATTTGATGCGATTTTATTTATCCCTTTCTTTGCATCTTATTTTCGTGTTCAAGTTTCTTAATTTTCCCTTGGTTTTTTATGTTAAAGTGTGCCTAAGAAGTTGTGACCATTAAACCCACATGGTTGAGGATTTTTCCACACCATTGTGGTGATCAATTTTGGCCACTTTCTTGTGCTTTTTGTTTTGAGTCTCTTGCTGAAATTTTTGCTCTATTTTTAGGTGTGTTATTTTTTCTTAATCTTGTGTTTTGTCAAATACTAGTCATGTTAGTTTCCTATTTTGTCTCATTTAAATTCCATAGGTTTTAGCCTCTTAAATTTTTTACAAAAAATCCTTCAAAAACATTTTGAATTGAGCTCTTAAGAGGTGAACCTCTTGTTGAGTCTCATAAGTCTTTTATGCTTTTAGTTCAAGCATATTAATCTCTTTGTTGTTCTTAAATATTTGCTCAATTCAATCTTTATATGTTTCTTGTTTTATGTTGAATTATTAGTAGCTTTCCAGTTGGTTTACCTTCACTATTGGTGCCTCTTTATGGAATTTTAGCTTGGGTGAATTGTGTTAGTAATTTGAGCAATCAATTTACTTCAAAATCAGCCCTAAATCATTCCTTAAGCACCATTAGTTCAGTGGTATTTGGAACTACTAAGTTGTTTTGCCTTTAGTTGCATGCATTGCTTGAAAATTGTGTGACCTTACTTTGTGCTTATTCACTCAAGCGTTATTATTTCAAGCATCCTCATTAAAATTTCAATTCAACAAGCTATTAGGTGCAGCAAAATGATTAGAAAAAGTTAAAAAAAATAGAAAAAGTTCAAGTTAAAAAAAAAAGAAGAATATAAAGAACTCAAAAGAAAGACAAATTTGAAGTTGTGTACCTAATAGTAGAAACATTTGATATGAGAAACCAATTGTGATTAAAAAAAAAATTACTTGAGTAAGCTTTTTAGTTTTTGGTCACTTAAATTTTATTAAGTATGCAACTATTGGTTTCATTTTTTTTGTTTGAGTCTTTTTTCATCTCTACTCTTAGAGCTAATCTAGGAAAGTTATTTGTGTGCTACCTTGCTTTGTGAGCCTTATGTTTTCTTGCTTGTCTTCTTTACTTCTTTGAGTTTGTCATTGTTTAATCTATCCACTTGGATTTGTGAACCTTGTTTTGTTATTCACCTTTGTTTGTTGTCTTGTGTTGTATTCGGCCTTGGTAAGGAAAGGTTGGGAAAGGTTCCATATATAAAATTTTGGCAAGTCCAAACAAGAGGAAACAAGGGTAGCATTCTTGGGGTGAGTTGATGCAACTCAAAGGGGCTTGATCAAAAGGAGACAAACACCAAAAAGCTTGGAGTGAAGACTTTGTTTTATTTTTTTTATTCTTTGTATTGTGTATACTTAATTTTAGATTGGGAGTTTGAGTGCCCTTAAGGCCCTCCGTTGGTTTGTAATAATTTTGGTTAATTTTAGCATAGTTCCTCGTTAATTAGGTGAAGAAGGGAGAAGTGGTACACTTCCTTCAACACCGTAGGAGCACGATTAGAGCCCTTTATCTTTTACATTCTTGCACTTTTATTTTATTTTATGTTATTTTGAAAAAACATGTACAGGCTAAGAGTTCCAAAGACTCATCAAGCCACCTTTAGGTGAGAAAACAAAAAAAAAAAACAGGAGTGTTGCTTGAAAAAAAAAAGTTTTTGGCCTACCCTTTAGTTTTTAGCATCCAAGCACCATGACTTCCCACACACATTCTAGTGCACATAGTTGTTCATCAAGTAAGAGTGTCAACCAAAGAAAACCTTCTAAGGGAGACACTCTTGAAAACCTTAACTTAGAATTTAGGGAATGGATGGCTAAAGAACAAGAAAGGAGAGAAGAAAAAGAGAGAAAAAAAGAAATAAAAGAAAAGGAAAAACAAAAAGAGAAGGAAGAGTTAAAAAAAGAGATGTTGGAAATGAGAAAAGAGAAAAAAGAGCGAGAAGAGAGAAGGCAAAGAGAGAGAAGAGAGGATGAAGAAGGAAAGAACTAGAAAGAAAAAGAGAAAAAGAGGAAGAAGAGAGAAGAAGAGAGTAAGAGGAGAGATGGGAGAGAGAGTGATAGAAAAAATAAAGGAATTCTCATAAGATCCCCATCTAGGCATTTTAGCTCTAGTGAAGAAGAATACTATAGAAATCAACATAAGCATCACTCTCATTCATCATACAATCATCATTCTCCTCAAGAGAACATAAATCATGCTAGGGAACCAAAGGTAGACTGCCCCATTTTCATGGTAGGGAAGATGTTGAGACTTACCTAGATTGGGAAGTCAAAGTGGAACAACTCTTTCGATGCTATGAAATTAGGGAAGAAAGGAAAGTACCTTTGGCCTCCCTTAGCTTTCAAGGTTATGCTTTGCATTGGTGGGATGGGTTAGTCAAGTATAGGGCCCGTAAACAAATGCCTGACATTCGCTACTGGAATGATTTAAAAACTTTTTTGCGAAGAAGGCACATTCCTTCATATTATAAGAGGGTTCTTTTGGATAGGCTCCAAAGACTTAGGCAACATAACCTAAGTATTGAGGAGTATAGACAAAAGATGGAGCTTCTCATACTAAGGGCCAATATTATTGAGGAACCTAATGCCACCCTTGCTAGGTTTTTGTGTGGATTAAGCTCTGACATTAGAGATAAGGTAGAGCTTCTTTCATACTCAAACCTTGATGAGTTGGTAGAACTTTGTGTAAGAGCTGAGAATCAACTCAAGAGAAAAAGCTTTAAAAAAAATTCTCCCTCTTACTCAAAGAGAGACCAACTTAAGCGAAACTCTTTCAAGGGTTTTCCCAAAGAGGAACCCAAGCATTTTCAAGATACAAAAGCACCTCATGTTGAGAGAAAACCACCTACTACTAAGCCTACTGAGAGGCAAAGTAGTATCAAATGCTTCAAATGTCTTGGGAGAGGCCACATTGCCTCTCAATGCCCTAACAAGAAAACCATGATCATGAGTCGATAAGCTATTTGTAGTAAGAATAACTCATCTTCCTCCTCTAGTGAGAGTGAGGAAGAATGGGGACATACTTTTGAACAAGAGTGTGAGGAAGCTTTTGATGTGACCATGCCTAGCGAAGGACCTATCACTAGGGCCATGGCTAGAAGGATTGAAGAAGACCTAGCCCTTACAGACAAAGGAAGACTTCTCCTCCTATGGAGAGTGAAGATATTAGGCTAGAGACTTTAGTTAATAAAATGTAATTTTCCTTTATTTTAATTTTGAGGAGCATTAAGAATTTAATTTGGGACATGTATTTAGTCCATTTTTTATTTTTAGGAGGTTTCTTAGGAATTTAGAGGGTGGATTTAGCTTTTTGGGTCTTTATGAAGGAAATAAGGGGTAGCCTTGATATCTACACCCCTCTTTTCTACATAAACCCCCTAAGCTAATAAGAAGGAATCTTGGCCCTTGGTTTGAGAAACTTGGGCACCAAGTTTGATGATCTAAGGAGGGAATTGTTTCTCAATTCTCCTCCCTTAGATCTCTCCTTTTAATCCTAGCCCTTCTTTTTTAGGTTATCTTGTTCAAGAGGTTAGCTACCTCTATAAATAGGAGCTCCTCCCTCACTTGTATTTTTTACACTTGAATTTAATCCTAGAGACCATATTGGTTGAGGTTCTTACCTTTGAGTGTCCCCCTTTCTCCTTTGTGAGAGCTTCTAAGAGTTATCAAGGGACCCCTCCCTTGTGGCCTCTCCCCTTTGGCTTATCAAACCTAGTATTTGTGGCGCCTCACCCCATTCCTTTCCTCTCCATAAATTCATTTCCCTTCCAAGTGACCTTAGAAAGGATCCTTTGGGCACGTGATCATCAAAGATCACATCAAGTTGCATCTAGAGCCACTTTCTAAAGGTCACGTTCTTTCTCAATTTTTTTTTGCTTTGTTGTTTATTTCTTTGATCTCTTTATTTTAAAGTCCTTCATTTTTTTTCATCTCTATTTCCTTTATTGTCTAGTAGTATAGTTTTTTATTCTTGCTATTATATGCGCTTTTGTTTTCTATCTACGCGCCTATTTTCCATTTAATTTGATGCGATTTTATTTGTCCCTTTTTTGCATCTTATTTTCGTGTTCAAGTTGCTTAATTTTCCCTTGGTTTTTTATGTTAAAGTGTGCCTAAGAAGTTGTGACCATTAAACCCACATGGTTGAGGATTTTTCCACACCATTGTGGTAATCAACTTTGGCCACTTTGTTGTGCCTTTTGTTTTGAGTTTCTTGCTGAAATTTTTGCTCTATTTTTAGGTGTGTTATTTTTTCTTAATCTTGTGTTTTGTCAAATACTAGTCATGTTAGTTTCCTATTTTGTCTCATTTAAATTCCATAGGTTTTAGCCTCTTAACATTTTACAAAAACGCTTTCAAAAACATTTTGAATTGAGCTCCTAAGAGGTGAACCTCTTATTGAGTCTCTTAAGTCTTTTATGCTTTTAGTTCAAGCATATTAATCTCTTTGTTGTTCTTAAATATTTGCTCAATTCAATCTTTATATGTTTCTTGTTTTATGTTGAATTATTAGTAACTTTCCAGTTGGTTTACCTTCACTATTGGTGCCTCTTTATGGAATTTTAGCTTGGGTGAATTGTGTTAGTAATTTGAGCAATCAATTTACTTAAAAATCAGCCCTAAATCATTCCTTAAGCACCATTAGTTCAGTGGTATTTGGAACTACTAAGTTGTTTTGCCTTTAGTTGCATGCATTGCTTGAAAATTGTGTGACCTTACTTTGTGCTTATTCACTCAAGCGTTATTATTTCAAGCATCCTCATTAAAATTTCAATTCAACAAGCTATTAGGTGCAGCAAAAAGATTACAAAAAGTTAAAAAAAAAAAGAAAAAGTTCAAGTTAAAAAAAAAAAAAGATAAAGAACTCAAAGGAAAGACAAATTTGAAGTTGTGTACCTAATAGTAGAAACATTTGATATGAGGAACCAATTGTGATTCAAAAAAAAAATTACTTGAGTAAGCTTTTTAGTTTTTGGTCACTTCAATTTTATTAAGTGTGCAACTATTGGTTTCATTTTTTTTGTTTGAGTCTTTTTTCATCTCTACTCTTAGAGCTAATCTAGGAAAGTTATTTGTGTGCTACCTTCCTTTGTGAGCCTTATGTTTTCTTGCTTGTCTTTTTTACTTATTTGAGTTTGTCATTGTTTAATCTATCCACTTGGATTTGTGAACCTTGTTTTGTTATTCACCTTTGTTTGTTATCTTGTGTTGTATTCGGCCTTGGTAAGGAAAGGCTGGGAAAGGTTCCATATATAAAATTTTGGCAAGTCCAAACAAGAGGAAACAAGGGTAGCATTCTTGGGGTGAGTTGATGCAACTCAAAGGGGCTTGATCAAAAGGAGACAAACACCAAAAAGCTTGGAGTGAAGACTTTGTTTTATTTTTTTTTATTCTTTGTATTGTGTATACTTAATTTTAGATTGGGAGTTTGAGTGCCCTTAAGGCCCTCCGTTGGTTTGTAATAATTTTGGTTAATTTTAGCATAGTTCCTCGTTAATTAGGTGAAGAAGGGAGAAGTGGTACACTTCCTTCAACACCGTAGGAGCACGATTAGAGCCCTTTATCTTTTACATTCTTGCACTTTTATTTTATTTTATGTTATTTTGAAAAAACGTGTAGAGGCTAAGAGTTCCAAAGACTCATCAAGCCACCTTAGGTGAGAAAAAAAAAAGAGAGCAGTGTTGCTTGAAAAAAAAAAGTTTTTGGCCTACCCTTTAGTTTTTAGCATCCAAGCACCATGACTTCCCACACACATTCTAGTGCACATAGTTGTTCATCAAGTAAGAGTGTCAACCAAAGAAAACCTTCTAAGGGAGACACTCTTGAAAACCTTAACCTAGAATTTAGGGAATGGATGGCTAAAGATAAAGATAGGAGAGAAGAAAAAGAGAGAAAAAAAGAAATAAAAGAAAAGGAAAAACAAAAAGAGAAGGAAGAGTTAAAAAAAGAGATGTTGGAAATGAGAAAAGAGAAAAAAGAGCGAGAAAAGAGAAGGTGAAGAGAGAGAAGAGAGGATGAAGAAAGGAGAAGAAGGAAAGAACTATAAAGAGAAAGAGAAAAAGAGGAAGAAGAGAGAAGGAGAGGAGAAGAGATTAAGAGGAGAGACGGGAGGGAAAGTGATAGAAAAAATAAAGGAATTCCCATAAGATCCCCATCTAGGCATTTTAGCTCTAGTGAAGAAGAATACTATAGAAATCAACATAAGCATCACTCTCATTCATCATACAATCATCATTCTCCTCAAGAGAACATAAATCATGCTAGGGAACCAAAGGTAGACCTACCCCATTTTCATGGTAGGGAAGATGTTGAGACTTACCTAGATTGGGAAGTCAAAGTGGAACAACTCTTTCGATGCTATGAAATTAGGGAAGAAAGGAAAGTACCTTTGGCCTCCCTTAGTTTTCAAGGTTCTGCTTTGCATTGGTGGGATGGGTTAGTCAAGGATAGGGCCCGTAAACAAATGCCTGACATTCGCTACTGGAATGATTTAACAACTTGTTTGCGAAGAAGGCACATTCCTTCATATTATGAGAGGGATCTTTTGGATAGGCTCCAAAGACTTAGGCAACATAACCTAAGTATTGAGGAGTATCGACAAAAGATGGAGCTTCTCATACTAAGGGCCAATATCATTGAGGAACCCAATGCCACCCTTGCTAGGTTTTTGTGTGGATTAAGCTCTGACATTAGAGATAAGGTAGAGCTTCTTTCATACTCAAACCTTGATGAGTTGGTAGAACTTTGTGTAAGAGCTGAGAATCAACTCAAGAGAAAAAGTTTTAAAAAAGATTCTCCCTCTTACTCAAAGAGAGACCAACTTAAGGGAAACTCTTTCAAGGGTTTTCCCAAAGAGGAACCCAAGCATTTTTAAGATACAAAAGCACCTCATGTAGAGAGAAAACCCCCTACTACTAAGCCTACTGAAAGGCAAAGTAGTATCAAATGCTTCAAATGTCTTGGGAGAGGCCACATTGCCTCTCAATGCCCTAACAAGAAAACCATGATCATGAGGCAACAATACATTTGTAGTGAGAATAGCTCATCTTCCTCCTCTAGTGAGAGTGAGGAAGAAAGGGGACATACTTTTGAACAAGAGTGTGAGGAAGCTTTTCCTTATGAGGGGGACCTCCTTATGGTTCAAAGGCTTCTTGGAAGCCAACCTCTAGAGCTTAGCCAGTCACAAAGAGAGAACATCTTCCATACAAGATGTAAAGTAAATGACAAAGTATGTTCTCTCCTTGTTGATAGTGGCTCCTGTTGTAACTGTTGTAGCTCTAGGTTGGTTGAAAAACTAGCCTTGACTACCATGCCCCATCCCAAACCTTACAAATTTCAATGGCTCAATGAGCAAGGGGAGATGGTAGTCAATGAACAAGTTATGGTTTCAATTTCCATAGGATCTTATAATGATGAGATTCTTTGTGACATAGTTCCTATGGAGGCTGGTCATATCCTGTTAGGGAGACCATGGCAATTTGACAAAAAAGTTATTCACCATGGCCACTCCAACCAAATAATTCTCACCTATAATGAAAAACGCTTCAAATTGTATCCTTTGTCACCTTCTCAAGTGGCTGAGGATCAATTTGCGATGAAAAAGAAAAGAGTTGAGGAAAAACAAAAACAAAAAAAAGCACAACAAGCTTTACCCTTAAAGCTTGAAAAGGGTAAAGAGAGAGAGTCGGAAGATGATGCCCCTTCGAAAAGGGAATATTAGTAAAAGGAGCCTATTTGCTACTAAACGTGATTTAAAAGAAACTCCTTTAAATAACAAGCCCTTTTATCTCCTCTTTTGCAAAGAAGCATTAAATCCTTCTTCATTTTGCATTCTTCTGCTGAGAGCACTGTCACAGCCCATGCACATGAGCACCTTCCTCAAGGGGTTCAAGATATTTTAAAAGAATTTGATGACATATTCCCTAATGAGGTTCTGAAAGGACTTCCTCCCATTAGGGGTATAGAACATCAAATTGATTTGGTGTCTGGCGCAAGTCTACCTAATAGACCTGCCTATAGGACCAACCCTATGGAGACCCAAGAGATTGAGTCTCAAGTGAATGAGCTGTTGGAGAAGGGTTGGGTTCAAAAGAGCCTAAGCCCTTGTGCTATGCCAGTCTTGTTGGTGCCCAAGAAGAATGGCCAATGGAGGATGTGTGTTGATTGTCGTGCAATCAACAACATCACCATCAAATATAGGAATCCAATCCCCGTCTTGATGACATGTTGGATGAATTGTATAGGGCAAAAATATTTTCAAAAATAGATCTTAGAAGTGGTTACCACCAAATAAGGATCAAAGAGGGTGATGAGTGGAAAACTGCTTTTAAGACTAAATTTGGTCTTTATGAGTGGTTGGTTATGCCTTTTGGGCTAACTAATGCCCCAAGCACATTCATGCGCTTAATGAATCATGTACTAAGGGATTGCCTTGGTAAATTTTGTGTAGTTTACTTTGATGACATTTTAGTTTACTCTAGGAACCTAGATGATTATTTAGGACATCTAAGGCATGTTTTTTCTCTTCTTAGGAATAATCATCTTTTTGGTAACTTAGAAAAATGCACTTTTTGTGTAGATAGTGTAGTTTTCCTAGGTTTTGTAGTTAGCACAAAAGGGGTTCATGTTGACCCCAAAAAGATAAAAGCTATTCAAGAATGGCCCACCCCAAAGAGTGTGACAGAGATCAAAAGCTTTCATGGTCTCGCTGGATTTTATAGGCGCTTTGTGCCTAATTTCTCCACGCTCTTCGCACCAATAAATGATTTGGTGAAAAAGGAAGTTCCTTTCCTTTGGGGTGAGAAACAAGAGAAAGCCTTCCAGCTAATTAAGCATAAACTGACCCATGCACCAGTCTTGGCATTACCTGACTTTTCTAAAACATTTGAACTTGAATGTGATGCCTCTGGTGTAGGTGTGGGGGCTGTCTTGTTGCAAGGAGGGCACCCCATTGCGTATTTCAGTGAAAAACTCAATGGTGCCCCCCTCAACTACCCCACCTATGATAAGGAGTTTTATGCTCTAATTAGGGCCCTTCAAACTTGGGAGCATTACCTTGCTCCCAAGGAGTTTGTCATTCATAGTGACCATGAGTCACTAAAATATTTGAGGGGTCAAGGTAAATTGAACAAAAGGCATGCAACGTGGGTGGAATATCTTGAATCCTTCCCTTATGTCAACAAGTACAAGAAAGGAAAACAAAATGTGGTGGCTGATGCTCTTTCTAGGTGTCATGCCCTTTATTCATCCTTGAGTGCAAAAATCTTGGGATTTGATGACATTCGGGCTATGTATCCGTCTGATAAGGATTTCGGCCCCATATTTGTTACCTCTGCATCTGCATTTGCATTAAAGGCCCATGATGGGTACTTCATCAGTGAGGGGTATCTTTACAAAGGGAGTAAGCTTTGTATACCCCAAGGATCAATTAGGAACTTACTTACAAAAGAGAGTCATGAAGGTGGGCTCATGGGGCATTTTGGGATTTCAAAAACCCTCATGCTTTTGCAAGAGAAATTCTTTTGGCCCCATATGCGTAGAGATGTCCATAGACATTGCTCTAAATGTATAGCTTGCTTGCAAGCAAAGTCTAAAGCAATGCCTCATGGACTATACACACCTTTACCTGCTCCTTCTGCACCTTGGGAGGATATTAGCATGGATTTCATCCTTGGGCTCCCAAGAACCCAACGAGGTGCAGACTCCATATTTGTCGTGGTGGACCGATTTTCAAAAATGGCCCATTTTATTCCCTGCCACAAAGTGGATGATGCGAGCAACATCGCAAGATTTTTCTTTAAAGAGGTTGTCCGATTGCATGGTATACCCTCTTCAATAGTGTCAGATAGGGATGTGAAGTTCCTTAGCCATTTTTGGAAAACTCTTTGGGCTAAGCTGGGAACTAAACTTCTTTTTTCCACTACTTGTCACCCTCAAACTGATGGGCAAACAGAAGTGGTGAATAGATCTTTATCCACTATGCTGAGGGCTCTCCTTAAAGGCAACCATAAGTCTTGGGATGAGTACCTTCCCCATATTGAATTTGCTTATAACCGGGTGGTTCATAGAACCACCAAGCATTCTCCTTTTGAGGTGGTCTATGGCTTTAATCCTCGTACTCCTCTAGATCTTTTACCTATTCCTCTTTCTGCTGCTGTGCATAAAGAAGGAGAGGCAAAAGCCATTTTTGTAAAACAATTACATGAGAGGGTTAAAGTTAACATAGAGCGTCAATCCTTGAGAGATGCTACTTTCGCCAATAGGGGGAGGAAAGAAGTCATCTTTGAAAAGGGCGACTGGGTATGGCTTCACTTGAGAAAGGATAGATTTCCTTCTCAAAGGAAGTCTAAACTTAGCCCTAGAGGAGATGGACCTTTCCAAATCCTTGAGCGGATCGGTAATAATGCCTATGTTTTAGATCTGCCAGAGGATTATGGGGTAAGCACCAGTTTTAATGTTTCTGATTTGTCTCCATTTGTAGGTGCTGAAAATGACGAAGACCCCATGGATTTGAGGTCAAATCCTCTTCAAGGGGGAGGAGATGATGTGACCATGCCTAGCCAAGGACCTATCACTAGGGCCATGGCTAAAAGGATTGAAGAAGACTTAGCCCTTGCAGACAAAGGAAGACTTCACCTCCTATAGAGAGTGAAGATATTAGGCTAGAGACTTTAGTTAATAAAATGTAATTTTCCTTTATTTTAATTTTGAGGAACATTAAGAATTTAATTTGGGACATGTATTTAGTCCATTTTTTATTTTTAGGAGGTGTCTTAGGAATTTAGAGGGTGGATTTAGCTTTTTGGGTATGAAGGAAATAAGGGGTAGCCTTGATATCTACACCCCTCTTTTCTACATAAACCCCCTAAGCTAATAAGAAGGAATCTTGGCCCTTGGTTTGAGAAACTTGGGCACTAAGTTTGATGATCTAAGGAGGGAATTGTTTCTCAATTCTCCTCCCTTAGATCTCTCCTTTTAATCCTAGCCCTTCTTTTTTAGGTTATCTTGTTCAAGAGGTTAGCTACCTCTATAAATAGGAGCTCATCCCTCAC
Organism: Psophocarpus tetragonolobus; assembly: GCA_037954015.1. NCBI lineage: Eukaryota > Viridiplantae > Streptophyta > Magnoliopsida > Fabales > Fabaceae > Psophocarpus > Psophocarpus tetragonolobus. The sequence goes on along the minus strand of CM075692.1, from coordinate 167,288 downwards.
TTGTATTTTTTACACTTGAATTTAATCCTAGAGACCATATTGGTTGAGGTTCTTACCTTTAAGTGTCCCCCTTTCTCCTTTGTGAGAGCTTCTAAGAGTTATCAAGGGACCCCTCCCTTGTGGCCTCTCCCCTTTGGCTTATCAAACCTAGTATTTGTGGCGCCTCACCCCATTCCTTTCCTCTCCATAAATCCATTTCCCTTCCAAGTGACTTTAGAAAGGATCCTTTGGGCATGTGATCATCAAAGATCACATCAGGCTTGTTTATCAAATTGTCATGGTTTTCCTAGCAAGATGTGACCAGCTTCCATTGGGACTATGTCACATAGGATCTCATCTTTATAAGACCCAATGGAAATGAAACCTTTAGTTGTTCATTGACCTCCATTTCCCTTTGCTCATTGAGCCATTGAAGCTTGTAAAGATTAGGGTGGGGAAGTGGGGTAATTAGTTTTTCCACCAACCTTGAGCTATAACAGTTGCAGCATGACCCACTATCTATAATGAGAGAGCATATTTTATCATTCACCTTGCAGCGGGTGTGAAATATGTTCTCCTTTTGAGATGAGGATAATTTCAAAGGTTGGCTTCCAAGAAGCCTTCTTATCATCAAGAGGTCTCTCTCATATGCATAAACAGTCTCATCACAATCAGAATTGTATGCATGGATCCCCTCTTTCTCACTCTAAACTAGAGGAGGAAGGTGAGCTAAACTTACTACTATAAACATCTCGGGCCCTCATGATGATGTTTCTCTTAGTAGGGTATTGAGAGACAATGTGGCCTCTCCCAAGACACTTAAAACATTTGATACCAAATGATGCATGCCTCCCTTGATCATTTTCTAGAGGTTTTCTTCTTCGGTGAAATGGTTTATGGAGAGGTAAGAAGTGAGGATGTTAGGCACCACTTAAGAGTAAGATAACCTAATAGGGAAAGGTTTGCCACAAGGGATGAAACCCTTGATAAAAACCTAAGGGATTCTCAAAGAGAGGGGAAGGGACACTAAGAGAGAAATTCGGCCAACTAGGGTGTTTTCATTCAACAAAGTGTGAAAAATACTAGAGTGTGAAGGAGCACCTTTTTATAAAGGGAACTAACCTATTGGATAAGTCATGAAGGAAAGGAAGGGTTAGGATTAAAAGGAGTCATCCAAGGGAGGAGGATTGAAGCCCAAAGTCCAATCAATCCCTTCCTTTAGATGAGAATTGGTGCCCAAGCTACCTCATCCAAGGGTCAAGATTACTCCTTATTAGTTTGGGGTTTTATTTAGGAAAAGAGGGTGTAATTATCAAAATACCCCCTTATTTCCTAAATAAAGGCCCAAAAGTTAATCTCACGCCTTCTTATTACTAAGACACCTCCTAGAAAAATAAATGGACTAATACATGTCCAAAATAAAATCTTAGGTTCCTAAAAATAAAATTACAAGTAAATAAATCATGGCTTGCATAACTTGATGGTCATATGAAGGTGAGATCTTCCTCCATTTACTCTAGCTATGTCTTCTTCTATTCTCCTAGCCATGGCCTAGTGATAGGGTCCTTGCTTGGGGAGCATGCATCACTTGGTGTAGGAAAGGAGGTTTCATTTTGGGAGGATTGGTGGGCGGCTAATTGTATTCTTTGAGAGGAGTTTCCTCAGTTATATGGGATTGTGATAGATAAATTCATATCTATTGAAAAGAATCAGGTAGAGGAGATGGGGTAGAATTAGAGATGGAGATATAATCTATTTGTGTAGGAAGAAGAGTTATTAGATGTGTTAAAGAAGAGAATAGGGGAGGTAAGAGTGTTTTTCGATGTACTGGATAGGTAGATGTGGACTCTTGAGAAGTCAATGGTATTCTGGATACAAGTTTCTGTCTTCAGATATGGAAGAAGAGCCAAATGCATTTTTTAAACAGGTATGGGTAAATGGTGTTCCCCCAAAGGTACAATTATTGGCTTGGCAACTTGAAGCGGATAGACATCCAACACAAAACAATTTACTGAGACGGAAGATTATACCAGAGGGGGAGGAAACTTGTCAACTTTGTGGAAGCTCGATGAAAATAGGGGCACAGCTATTTTTAACATTTGATGCATCTTACAAGGTTTGTTTACTGTTATGTTGATTGTGGGATCTCAACACAATCCTATCACCTAACATCACATCCCAACATTATCGATTCAAGGGCTTGGTCTGTGGCACTCGAAACCACTACCAAGCATGGTCTTTTGTGCGGTATCTGAGCATTTGATAGATTTGGAAAGCTAGAAACGGAGCGATATTTCAAGCAAAGGAAATCTCAGTGACAACTATAGTGGAAGCTACTTGATGCATCCCTTCCCAAGGCAAGTTTGAAGAATCCTTAATGAAGAGAATGCTCCCAAGATACTTGCTCATAGAGGTTCCAAGGTTGAAGAAATGGAGGTGGAAGACTAGAAAATGGAGGAGAATTAGGCGTCACTCTTGTTGAAGGAGATAAGCCAAAGGATGAAGCTAGCCACAAGGGAAGGAACCCTTGATAATAGCATGAAGAAATCTCACTAAGGAGAGAACATGAACACTCTCAAGAACAAAAGAGCTCTCAATTTAGAGAAGTATAATTTTCATTCAAAATGAGTGTTAAAATCTACATGAAGGAGGGAATGCTATATTATAGAGCAAAGCATGAACCATGGGTTTAGGAACCTCAAGTTGAACGTCCAACATGCTTAATCAAGGGTTAGTTAGCTTAATTTAGTGTTAATTTAGCATGTGCTCAATTAACACTAATTTAATCCAACTAAAGATCCAAACATGGCCCTAAAAAAATGGATCTATGTTCCCTCTAGTTTGAATTTGAATTTTGGAGGGAAATGACATGGCACTTCCAAAATTCAAATTCAAATAAGAAGCAACAAGAATCAGCCATGTAGGAGAGAGAAAGCACATGTGGAGTAAAACAAGGGGACAAGGGGCCCACGTGTCTCATACATGCTTCATGTGTTAGTTAGAAGGGTGTGAAGAGGAATTAGGGGTGTGGAAATTAATAACCACACGTCCAAATCCTCTTGGACCAGCCTAAACTAATTAACACACTCCACAAGGAGACTAATTACACCTCCTAAAGAAAATAGAACCTATAGGCCAAAATACAAGGCCAAAAATTAAACTAGCTACACCCCTATAATCCTAATGACTTAAGGTGCTTATACAAGCCTAAAAATGGTCAAATTAATACAATTAAATGGAACATTTCCTAAAATAAGCTCCTTGAAGCTTCATCTAAGTCATGCTCTTTTCTTATTGGTCCTAGCTCAAGCCCATGCTAGGCGTGCATGCATCATATCCTCTCCCTTGAGGAGGATTTGACCTCAAATCCTGTGGTCTTTCTTCCTCTTTTTCCAATCCTGCAAAAGCACCCGCATAGGAATGAGTATATGATTATGTACACAAATTTTAAGGGTAGGAGGTCTATAGGGAGACCTCATAGACTTGGGGTGGCGGGGGTATGCACTAAGGTTTAAAAAATGTTTGTTGTGCTTTTGCCTCCACACAACAATTCCCCAAGTGACTCCAAGTTCACTAAAGGCTAATCTCATCCGAGGAGGAAATGAGACAAGCTTAGGTTCCTTGGAGCACTCATCCAAGAAAGCCAAGTAGGCTTTATGTTATTGTTCACCCCACAAGATGATGATAGGCCTAGAGGTGGACCTTTCTTTCAAGGTCTCTTTGAGTGGGCCTTGAGATTGGCTATGGATAGAAAATATTCGTAGGCCAATCTCTTGACCAAACTTGGCCATATCCACAAATGGGTCTTGAGTTTGTGTTTCATTGTGCTCAAAAGTTATGGGCACAATCTCATTTCCTACTTGCAACATGGGAAGGTTGTTTTCAATTAGATTTTCCTTGGATGGCAAGGATAAATCTCCTTGAAGAACAACTTCCTTTTCTTTCAAGTGTTGAACTTCAGGTTCTTGTTTGATTTTTATGAATAAATGTTCAAGTTCAACACTTGGTGAATTTTCTTCTTTATGTGCAACTAAAGGTTGTGGAAAGATGTGTTCAAATGATTGAGACACAACCTCCACTTGCACTTGTCCTAAGAGAAAAGTTTCTTTAATAAGATCCTCCTTAGGACTTAAGGAGTAATCTTCTTGAAGACCTTCTTCTCTATCACTTTTAACCAAGTTTTGAACTTGAGGATTTGATTTGAACCTTAAGGATATAGGCTCAAGTTCAAAACTTGGTGAAGTGTCAAGTTGGACTTCACATTCACCTTTCTCCATCAAGACCTTTTCCAAGCATTGGACTTCACAATTTTGTTTCTCAAAAGGTAAAGATATAAGTCCAACACTTGTTAAAGTGTTTGATGAAAAATCATATTCAAGGTGAATTTGAGATTGTGAGTCAATGTGCTCAAAAGATTTTTGCACAATCTCAAATTCCACTTGTGTTTTAATGGATTGGATAGAAGATTGACCTAAGCTAGAGTTCAAAACTAGATCTTGGCTAGGCTCACTCTTCTCACTAATCTCTTTTTCTAATTTTATATTTTTAGAATTTTTAAGGGTGTGTGTGTATTTTCTATCTCCTTTCTCCTCTTCTCTCCTTTTCTTCTCTCTTTCCCTCTTGAGTTTTCTTTCTCTTTCTTTTTCCTTTTTTTCTCTTTTTATTTCTCTTTCCAATTTTATCAAACTCTTTTCTAAACGCTCCCAACTTTCTTCTTTTTCCTTTCTCCATTTTTTCTCTTTTTCTTCCCATATCTTATCTCTTTCCCACTTTTCTCTTTCCCATTTTTCTTCTCTCTCTTTTATCTCTTTTTCCTCTCCTCTCTTTTTCCTCTCTTTCTCTTCTTTCTCTTCTTTATTTTTCCTCTCTTTCTTTTCTTTCTATTCTTTCTTTCCTATATCTCTCTTTTATTTTTCTTTCTCTTTCTCTACACTCTTTTCTTTCTTTTTCTATTCTCTCATAGGGGTAGGAAAAAAAAGTGTAAAATAAGGGAGAACTTGGGTCATGGTAAGCACTAGGAGGAGGTTTGTACCAAGAATAAAACTCACTCATCTCACCCTTTTTTTTTTGTTTCTCAACTAAAACACCATCTAGAAAACGCAAGAGCATATACCACTAACCTACACGAATTCCTACAAGTGCAAGAGCCTTTGGAACTCCATACACTCCTCTAAAAAATGCATGAAAAAAAGATAAGGTAGACTAAGGCAAAAAACTAAAAAAGGAAAGGGATCTAACGTGCTCCTAAAGGTGTGGAAGGTGGTGTACCACTTCCTCCTTCACACCTTAATTAGCGAGAGACTAAGCTAAATACTTAAGAATAATGGCCTTTTACAAACCAAGGAAAAGAAAATACAATTAAGAATTATCAATTAAGGAATAAAACTAAAAACAATTCTTCAAGTGTCTCCCAAGCAATCTCTCCCAAGGTGTTTCACTCTTTGTCCATGCTCTTTCTTTTATTCAAGTCCTTTTAGCTATTTCAACTCTTCCTTAAGAGGCTACCCTTGTGGAAGGCTTCCTTACTCAAGGCTTACCTACACAAAATGGCACCAAACCAAGGCAAGAACCAAAAAGAAGGACAAGCAAAAGTAAAGCAAGAAAAGTATAATTTGAATGGTAAACTATCCAAATGGAAAGATTGATGAAGACATGACTTAAAGAATTCAAAGAAGACAAACTAAAAATAAAGGTAGAAAGAAGGCTAAGCACACAAAGGAAATCCTAGAAAAGTTCTAGATAAGGATAAGGACTAAAAATGCAAAATGACACAAAGAATTTTCAAAAATTGCACCAATACAAATATGAATGGCTGAATGTTTTAGGTAATGTTTCCAAGCAATTACAACAATATTCAGTCCTCTTTTTCAATTAAAAGAATTTTCTATTAGGTACACCAATTTTTTTCTATGTATTGTTTTTTACTTCTTTGTTTTAGCACTTTTTTATTTTTGTTCTTTCTTTTCAAATTGTCTTTCGAATTCTTCTCTTCTTTTTTTTAAATTTATTTTGGCTGCACCTAATTAATTTTTTTTTCAGATTTGGTTTGCAAATTTAATGAGGAATAAAGAGGTACTAATCACTTGAAAATTTTCAGCAAGCAAGGCCACACAATTTCCAAACCAAAGATGCAATCTAAGAAAATTTTGGTAACTCAAAGTGCACTAACATTTGAAGTGTTTTAAGGTATGCTTAGGAGTGCTTGATTTGTGCATGAACTAACTTGTTTTGCACAATATTTTGTTCAATAACATTCAGCCAAAACAGCTCCACACACCAAACAAGATTCACTTCAAACAAGCACACTAAAAGCTACTAAAAAAACTCAACAACACACTAAAATTTAGAAGATGAAATTGAGCTATAAATTTTTTTGAGAATTTTATTTAGGAAACATGCTTGAACTAAAAGCATGTGACACTTCTTAACAGACTTAAAGAAGAGAGAAAACCTCTCTTAGAAGCTCAATTTCAAGAAGCTTACACAACACTTTTTCAAGACTCAAAACAACACAAAAATTTAGTAAAACCTAAGGAATTTTAAATTGACAAATTAAGGACTAAACAAGACTAATCTAATGACATAACAAGCAGATTATAAAACTGAAAATTAACACATAAAAACAGAACCAAAACAGAGCAAAAAAACTGCACTAGTCTTGATGCAAAACTAGCCAAGGATGTGACCACAATGTTGTGGTTTTTGCCACAGCCGTGTGGATTTATTCCACAACTCCTCTTAGGCTCCAAGCTTAGGCAATCAAGGACTAAAACAAGCACAAATTGGACTGCACAAAATGCTCAAAACAAAACTGGAAATAGAGAATTAAAACTGCACAAAAAACACCACATGAAAAGCTAGTTTCAATCCAAAGCACTAACCACACATGTGTGGTTCCATCCAAAAAATTATGGAATCACTATTTAGTGTTTCTTAGGATTGATCCAAGCATGAAAAACACAAGAGACAGCAAGAATATGCAGCGGAAAAAATCAGATCTAAAACAGAATTATGATTCAATGAAAGAACACGAAAATTGAATCAAAATTTTTAGAAGATGTAGCACAAAACTTGTGCCTAGAATTTTTTTGAAATTTTAGAAGCAAAAATTGAAAACACAACTTCAAGAAAATAAACATCAAGACAAGTAAATGAAAATTAACAAACAACACGGATGGAATGAAATTAAAATAGAATTGGAGTAGAAGAGAAGATGACAATGCACAAAATGAACCGAAAATTTAAGCAAGATAGGATATAACAAGAACCTCTATCAGAGCCTTAGGCTCTGATACCACTTGATGCATCCCTCCCCAAGGCAAGTTTGAAGAATCCTTAATGAAGACAATGTTCCCAAGATCCTTGCTCATAGAGGTTCCAAGGTTGAAGAAATGGAGGTGGAAGACTAGAAAATGGAGGAGAAGTAGGCGTCACACTTGATTGAATGGAAAAACCTTGAGTTGGTCAAAATTATCTTAGTTTCCACCTTCTCTCTTTGAGAATTCCTTAGGTTTTTGTCAAGGGTTCCATCCCTTGTGGAAAACTTTCCCTCTTAGGCTTATCTTACCTTAAGTGGCGCCTAAAACCACCTCACTTCTTACCTCTCCACAAACCATTTCACCAAAGAAGAAAACCTCTAGAAAAAGATCAAGGGAGGCATGCATCACTACTTAACTATCAACATCGAAATGGATTCACACAACAAAGCTCACTACACACTCTTTTGTAGAATGACAAATGAATCCATGGTTTTGTATAGTTGGACTTTGATATTATTTACCTTACTCTCTTTCTAATGTTATTTATATTGTGATTTTGTAATGTTTGGCTTACAAAAAAGAAAAACCATTTATAGTGTGGCTGTTAAGAAGGGACCTATGTTCATTTGAGGGTGGACAAATACACCCCCTCATTTTTTTATAAGTCAAACAATATTATTAAGAATCAATTTGAGAAAGCATAAGACATGTCTTTCAAATTGAGGTACAAAAGAGCATCAATGAATTACATATGAAAATCATATAACAAAAACATAAAATATTAGACCTATATCCCTGTAACACAAAAGGTTAGATTCATCACCCATTCTACAAAAGTATAAGAAGTTAACTTTGTGGTTCCACTCCATTTCCACAAACTGAGTTGGACTACAAGGACTATGATAGTTATCTATGACTTTTTACTATTGAAAACAGAGGCATTACACACCTTCCGAATATGCCAGAGACTTGCAAACTACACTAAATTCCATACCTTACGAATTGTTTTGCTGTTACTAATTAATCCAATGAATTGTAAACCCTGACTTCAAAACTCCATATGTAATGTTGTAGATATTCCCCACCATGAGCATAAATCCATCTATACTTTAGCTAATATTGATCAGGACAGAAATAAGTGTGAGCCTGATTCTACCTCACCACTACACAAACTCTATCCAACATCTTCACTGTTGACTATCCCACACTTTGTCAAGTTGTCATTCGTTGGTAATCTATTGATTACTAACTGCTAAAATAATAATTGAACCTTTGGACGTACCTATTTTGCCCAAATATGATTGAAAAAAGAGTCTTGTTGTTGTTTCATTTCAGTGGTCAAGATTTTGTAAGCAGAAGAAATTGAGTAGACTCTTGAATCGTCTGCTGACCAAACCCACCTATCTAACACCCCTATTTTCAGGGTAGTTTCATTTGCTCGGGTTTGTAATTCCTCTACCATCTCTATCTCCCATGCAAATAAGTTCTTCCTCTAGTCCCAATTCTAGCTCATACTCCCTACATCTACTTATCTCTTACCAAACTATTTTTGTTGCACACTAGACTAAATAGCCTAGGGAAAATGGTCTGAAGACTTTGGTCCCCTATTCACACATACTTCCAGAAAGCAACAATCCCTCCATGATGCATGCCTCCCTTGATCTTTTTCTAGAGGTTTTCTTCTTTGGTGAAATGGTTTGTGGAGAGGTAAGAAGTGAGGTGGTTTTAGGCGCCACTTAAGGTAAGATAAGCCTAAGAGGGAAAGTTTGCCACAAGGGATGGAACCCTTGATAAAAACCTAAGGAATTCTCAAAGAGAGAAGGGTGGACACTAAGAGAATTTTGGCCAACTCAAGGTTTTTCCATTCAATCAAGTGTAAAAAATACAAGAGTGTGAAGGAGCACCTTTTTATAGAGGGAGCTAACCTCTTGGACAAGTCATGAAGGAAATGAAGGGCTAGGATTAAAAGGAGTCATCCAAGGGAGGAGGATTGAAGCCCAAAGTCCAATCAATACCCTCCTTTAGATGAGAATTGGTGCCCAAGCTACCTCATCCAAGGGCCAAGATTACTCCTTTATTAGTTTTGGGTTTTATTTAGCAAAAGAGGGTGTAGTTATCAAACTACCCCCTTATTTCCTAAATAAAGGCCCAAAAGCTAATCTTACCCCTTCTTATTACTAAGACACTTCCTAGAAAATTAAATGGACTAATACATGTCCAAAATAAAATCCTAGGTTACTAAAATAAAAATTACAAGTAAATAAGTCATGGCTTGCATAACTTGATGGTCATATGGAGGTGAGATCTTCCTCCCTCTATTCTAGCCATGTCTTCTTCTATTCTTCTAGCCATGGCCCTAGTGATAGGGCCCTTGCTTGGGGAGAATGCATCATCCCCTCCCCCTTGGGAAGGATTTGACCTCAAATCTGATAGGTCCTCCTCTTCTTCATCAGTACCTACAAAAGGGATCAAATCACAAACATTAAAGGTAGTACTGACACCATAGTCCTCAGGGAGATCTAATATGTATGCATTGTTGTTCACTCTCTTGAGGACTTGAAAGGGACCATCTCCTCGGGGGCTAAGCTTGGACTTCCTTTGAGTAGGGAAGCGATCCTTCCTCAAATGAAGCCATACCCAATCCCCTTCATTGAAGATAATTTCTTTCCTGCCCCTATTGGCTTTACTAGCATACTCCTTTGAATGATATTCAATGTTGGCCTTTACCCTTTCATGTAATTTTTTAACAAAATCCGCTCTTACTATTCCTTCTTTGTGAACAGAAGAAGGGAAGGGTAAGGGCAAGATATCAAGAGGAGTAAGAGGGTTGAAGCCATAAACAACTTCAAAGGGAGAATGCTTGGTGGTCCTTTGAACCACCCGGTTGTATGCAAACTCAATATGGGGTAGGTATTCATCCCACGACTTGTGATTTCCTCGAAGAAGTGTCCTAAGCATAGTAGATATAGATCTATTTACTACCTCAGTCTGCCGATCAGTTTGGGGGTGACATGTGGTAGAAAATAAGAGTTTAGTTCCTAGCCTTGCCCACAATGTTTTCCAAAAGTGGCTAAGGAACTTCACATCTCTATCAGAGACTATGGATTGGGGAATTCCATGTAAACGGACAACTTCTTTAAAGAAAAGTCTCGCAATGTTGCTCGCATCATCTATCTTGTGGCATGGTATAAAGTGAGCCATTTTTGAAAATCTATCTACCACTACAAAGATAGAGTCTGCACCTCGTTGGGTTCGAGGCAGGCCAAGGATGAAATCCATACTAATATCCAGCCAAGGTGCAGAAGGAGCAGGTAAGGGTGTGTACAATCCATGAGCCATTGTCTTAGACTTAGCTTGCAAGCAAGCAATGCATCTACGACAATGTCTATAGACGTCTTTCTTCATATGGGGCCAAAAGAATTTTTCTTGTAAAAGCAGAAGAGTTTTGTTAATTCCAAAATGCCCCATGAGCCCACCCTCATGGCTCTCTTTTGTCAACAGATTTCTCATAGATCCTTGGGGTACACAAAGTCTGCTACCTTTGAAAAGGTACCCCTCACTCACAAAGAACCCATTTTGGGTTTTACATGCAAATGTAGAGGCAGCATAAATGGATCCAAAATCCTTATCAGAAAGATACATTTCTCTAATATTATCAAATCCAAGAATCTTTGCACTTAAGGTGGTGTAAAGGGTATGTCTACGAGACAAAGCATCAGCCACCACATTATGTTTTCCTTTCTTGTATTTGATGATATAAGGGAAAGTCTCAAGAAATTCTACCCATTTAGCATGCCTTTTATTAAGCTTGCCTTGACCCTTCAAATACTTAAGTGACTCATGGTCACTATGAATGATGAACTCCTTGGGTACAAGATAATGTTCCCAAGTTTGAAGGGCCCTTATCAAAGAGTAAAACTCTTTATCATAGGTGGGGTAGTTTAAGGCGGCTTCATTTAGTTTTTCACTAAAATAAGCCACGGGATGACCACCTTGTAACAACACAGCTCCCACACCCACTCCCGATGCATCACACTCTAGCTTAAAAGTTTTAGAAAAGTCAGGAAGAGCTAAAACTGGTGCATGGGTCAGTTTCTCTTTGATAAGTTCAAAGGCTTTTTGTTGTTTTTCACCCCAAAGGAAAGGAGTATCCTTCTTCACCAAATCATTGATTGGTGAGAAAAGTGTGGAGAAGTTAGGCACAAAGCGCCTGTAAAAGCTCGCGAGACCATGAAAACTCTTGATCTCAGTCACACTTTTTGGGGTGGGCCATTCTTGGATGGCTTTGATTTTGTCGGGGTCTACTTGAACCCCATTTTTATTAACTATAAAACCTAAGAACACCACACTCTCCACACAAAAATTACATTTTTCAAGATTTCCATAGAGTTGGTGTGACCTAAGAATGCAAAAGACGCGCCTAAGATGGCCTACATGTTCATCTAGGCTCTTGCTATACACTAAGATGTCATCAAAATAAACAACACAAAATTTTCCTAAGCAATCCCTAAGGACATGATTCATAAGCCTCATGAAGGTGCTTGGGGCATTGGTAAGCCCAAAGGGCATTACCAACCACTCATACAGCCCAAACTTGGTCTTAAAAGCGGTTTTCCACTCATCACCTTCCTTGATGCGGATTTGGTGATAACCACTCTTAAGATCAATTTTTGAAAATAATTGGGCCCCATGCAATTCATCAAGCATGTCATCAAGCCTAGGGATAGGGTGCCTATATTTGATGGTGATGTTATTGATTGCTCGACAATCAATGCACATCCTTCATTGGCCATTCTTCTTAGGCACCAACAAAACTGGCATAGCACAAGGGCTTAGGCTCTCTTGAACCCAACCCTTCTCCAATAGTTCTTGGACTTGAGATTCAATCTCCTTGGTCTCCATGGGATTAGTCCTATAAGCAGGCCTATTAGGCAGGCTAGCCCCAGGTACCAAGTCTATTTGGTGTTCTATACCCCTAATTGGAGGAAGTCCTTTGGGAACTTCATTAGGGAATATATCACCAAACTCCTTTAAAAGCTCTTGAACCTCTTGAGGTAGGTTCTCAGGTCCAAATGAAGTGGAGGGGGAAGAAATGGGGGATGCCTCTTTGCAAAGGAGGAGATAGAAAGGTCTGTTAGTTAAGGGGGCTTCCTTTAATTCCAATTTTGTCGCAAATAAACTCCCTTTACTAATGACTTTCTTGGAAGGGGCACCAACTTCCAACTCAACCTCTTTACCCCTTTCAAGTTTTAGGGGTAAAGCTTTGCTTTTTTTTTTCTCCTCATCTCTCTTATGTTTCATGATGAGTTGGTCCTCCGCCACTTGTGAAGGTGTTAGAGGACACAACTTAATGCGCTTATCCTTATGAGTGAGGATGATGTTATTGGAATGACCATGGTGTATGGCTTTCTTATCAAATTGCCATGGTCTTCCTAGCAAGATATGGCCAGCTTCCATTGGGACTATGTCACACAGGATCTCATCTTTATAAGACCCAATGGAAATTGGAACCTTGACTTGTTCATTGACCTCCATTTCCCCTTGCTCATTGAGCCATTGAAGCTTGTAAGGCTTAGGGTGGGGAAGTGGGGTCAAGGCTAGCTTTTCCACCAACCTTGAGCTACAACAATTGCAGCATGACCCGCTATCCACAATGAGAGAACATATTTTGTCATTCACCTTACAGCGAGTGTGGAATATGTTCTCCCTTTGAGATAAGGACATTTTCAAAGGTTGGCTTCCAAGAAGTCTTCTTATCATTAAGAGGTCTCCCTCACATGCATAAGCGGTTTCATCACAATCAGATTGGTATGCATGAACCCCTTCTCCTTCACTCTCACTAGAGGAGTGTGAGCTAGACTCACTACTATAAACATCTTGGGCCCTCATGATGATGTTTCTCTTAGTAGGGCATTGAGAGGCAATGTCGCCTCTCCCAAGACATTTAAAGCATTTGATACTACTAACTTTCTCGTGAGAGTTAGTAGTAGGGGTTTTTCTCTCTATATGTGATGTTTTATGCTCTTTGAAGTGCTTGGGATGTTCCTCTTTGGGGTAACTCTTGAAAGAGTTCCCCGTAGGTTGGTCCCTCTTTACATAAGGTGGGTTATCCTTTTTAAAAGTTTTCCTTCTAAGTTGATTTTCCACCTTGATGCAAAGTTGAACTAACTCATCAAGGGAATTGTATGAGAAGAGCTCCACCTTATCACGAATTTCGGGGCTCAACCCACACAAAAACCTTGCCATAGTGGCCTTGGGTTCCTCATTGATACCCGCCCTCAAGATAAGAAGTTCCATCTTTTGTCTATACTCTTCTATACTAAGGTTGGTTTGCCTTAGCCTTTGGAGTCTATCCAAAAGATCTCTTTCATACCAAGAGGGAATATGCCTTCTTCTTAGAGCACTTCTAAGATCATTCCAATATCTTATGGAAGGCATATTGGTGCAGATTCTCTCATTGGTTAACCCAACCCACCAATGCATGGCATGCCCTTGGAAGCTAAGGGTTGCCATTGGAACCTTTCTTTCTTCTCTTACCTCATGGCAAGTGAAGAGTTGTTCTACCTTGATTTCCCAATCAAGGTAGGCTTCCACATCTTCCCTCCCATGAAATGGGGGGAGATCAATTTTGGGCTCCCTTGGAGGGGCCCCATTATTATGCATGGATGGATGGGAGTTTCTCCTAGGATGATTGTAGTATTCTTCCTCACTTTCACTCCTATGGGTATGTCTAGATGGGGAACCTAAGACTATCCCTTTCATTTTGTAATTCTCAGCATTCCCATGCTTTCTTTTTTCTTCTTCTTTCTCTTTTCTTCTTTCTCTTTCTTTTCTTTCTCTCCTTTCTTCATCTTCTCTCCTTTCTCTTATTCTTCTCTCTTCCTTCTCTCTTTTTTCTCTCTTTTCTTCCTCTCTTTCTTTTATTTTTCTTTTCTCCTTGGACTCTTTTTCTCTCCTTTTTTCTTCTCTTCTCTCTTGTTCTTTTGTCATCCACTCCCTAAAGTCCATGTTTAAGTTTTCTAGAGTGTAATCTTTAGAAATATTTCTTTGGTTTACACTCTTGTTTGATGAATAACTATGAGCACTAGAGTGGGTGTGTGATGTCATTGTGCTTGAATTTCTAAGAGGAAAAAGGTGGCTAAAAATTTTTCACAAACAAACATTCCTCTCTTTTTGTGTTTTCTTGCCTAAAATGGTTTCACGAGTCTTTGGAACTCTTTAGCCTTCTAAGCGCTTTGAATAAGAAAAATAAAGCAAGAATTTTAAAGTAAAAATTCAAAAGAGAAGGGATCTAAAGCGAGCTCCTAAGGTGTTGAAGGAAGTGTACCACTTCTTCCTTCTTCACCTAATTTTCGAGAAACTAAAAAATTGATTAAATTTTATTACAACCAAAGGGAGGGCCTTAAGGGCACTCAAACTCCCAACTAAAAAATTAATACACCCAAATTAAAGAAAAAGTAAAGTCTTCAAAAAATGATTCTCCAAATGCTCCCTTAAATCAAAGTCTTCACGGCTAGGTGTATTTCCTTTTGAGGTGATCCCTTAGGCTCTTAGTCCAACCTTCCAAAATATGCTACCCTTGTGGTAAGCTCCTTTTTCAAGCTTTCTCGCAAAAGTGACACTAACACACAAACCAAAGAAACCAAAAGTAGCAACGGGAGGTGCGAATAGAAACTCAAAAAATAATAAAAGATAACACAATCAAAAGGACACTTAACCAAATGGTAAGAGTATATAAGACAAACTAGAAAGATGATTTAAAAGACAAGCAACAACTAAAAGGTAAACAAAAGAAAGAGAGCACACAATGGAATACCTAAGAATGGCACTAGATTAAAGAGTAGAAGAACACAAATATCAAGTTCTAGTGTACCAAAAGTAATAAAATTTCTTTTAAGGTTCCAAGTTCAAAGTTGAAGCACTTGCTAATTTTAGGTTAGGTACATCAAATGAATTTTTTTCAAACTTTCTTTTCTTTTGTTTGTTCTTTTAAGGTTCCAAGTTCAAAGTTGAAGCATTTTTTCGTATTTTGGCCTTTAGGTTATTTTTTCCTTAAGGAGGTGTAATTAGTCTCTTTGTGGAGTGTGTTAATTAGTTGGTCTTGTGTAGCTTGAGTTTGGACGTGTGGATCTGTTAACCACACCCCTAATTCATTCTAATACCCTCCTAACCAACACATGAAGCATGTAGGAGACATGTGGGCCCCCTTGTCCCCTCTTGTTAGGCGCCACCTAAGCTTCTCTTTCCTACATGGCATTAGTTGGTTGCTTCTTGTTTAAATTTGAATTTAGAAGGTGCCATGTCATCTCCCTCCAAAATTCAAATTCAAATTAAGAGGGAACATAGATCCATAAAACTAGGTCCATGTTTGGATCTTTAGTTGGATTAACTTAGTGTTAATTGAGCACATGCTAAATTAACATTAAATTAAGCCACTAACCCCTTGATTAGCTACTTAGACGTTCACATTATGGAATTAGGCCCATGATCCATGCTTGCTCTATAAGTAGAGCTCTACACCTCATGTAAGCTCTTAACACTTATTTTTTATGAAAGAAATATTCATTCTCTATATTGAGAGTTTATTCTTCTTTTAGAGAGTGTGTTCATGTCTTCTCCTTGAGTGAGAGTGATGCATGCCTCCCTTGATCTTTTTCCTTGAGGTTCCAAGCACCATGAAATGGATGATGGAGGGGAAAGAAAATGGAGGTGGGGTGCCACTCTCAAAGAGAGATAAGGCAAAATGTTTAGGTTTGCCACAAGGGAAGGAACCCTTGATAAAAACCAACTAGGAAGAGGTTCCTCAAGAGAGAGGATCCTCAAGACCTTTTACTAAGAATGTGCTCACAAAGAGACTATTTTCATTCAACTTCAAAGGTGAAATTTTACAATGAGGGGGAATGAGTATATATAGCCCAATGGGAGAGCTTGGGCACACTTTTCTAGGCAATGTGGGACTTGGGCTTAATTAGGATTAAAACTAATTAACCCAAGTCTTAGGCCTTAAGTGAGGCACCTAAGTTCACCCCCTATGGGTGCAATTAGCATATGATCTTTTTCCTTGAGGTTCCAAGCACCATGAAATGGATGATGGAGGGGAAAGAAAATGGAGGTGGGGCGCCACTCTCAAAGAGAGATAAGCCAAAATGTTTAGGTTTGCCACAAGGGAAGGAACCCTTGATAAAAACCAACTAGGAAGAGGTTCCTCAAGAGAGAGGATCCTCAAGACCTTTTACTAAGAATGTGCTCACAAAGAGACTATTTTTATTCAACTTCAAAGGTGAAATTTTACAATGAGGGGGAATGAGTATATATAGCCCAATGGGAGAGCTTGGGCACACTTTTCTAGGCAATGTGAGACTTGGGCTTAATTAGGATTAAAACTAATTAACCCAAGTCTTAGGCCTTAAGTGAGGCACCTAAGTTCACCCTCTATGGGTGCAATTAGCATATCTTAATGTGAATGGGCTAGCCCAAAATCATGTCTTAACTTATGCACCCATTATAAGCTTACTCCTCCTTTTTAACTAAAGACACCTATACCTTATAAACTAAGAAGATGGCCGGAAATACATGGCCTTAAGGGAATTAAAAATACTTTCCTATTTATCTAATTAAAATAAAATATTTACAAGCTAAAAATAACGAAGACTATGGCTTCGAATCTTCAATGAGCTTTTGTCCATGCCATGCCTTCCTTGAGTCCTCCTAGCCATGATGCATGCTAGGTGAGATTGCATCATCTCCTCTCCCTTGGAGAGGATTTGACCTCAAATCCTGAGGTCTTTCTTCCGCTTTTTCAAAGTCTGCAAGAAAATAAGGAAAGCAGTAAGTATATGCAAACAAGTGATTTTGGGGGAGGTGAGAGGTCTATAAGGAGGCCTTTTAAGAATGGGGTAGTGGAGGTTGGCACTAAAGTTTGAAAATATTTTAGTGTGCATGTGCCTCCACACAACTGCTCCCCATCCTCCTCCAATTGCACTAGATACTAGCCTCAAAGGTTTTGAAATAGTTGGCGAGACTAGTCTAAGTGGAATAGAGCACTCATCAAGTTGGATTTGAGGGTGTGGATCAAGGTGCTCAAAATATATAGGCACATCCTCAAATTCAACTTGTTCTTTTTGTAAGAGTTGGCAGGAAAATTTTTCTATGTAGAGAACCTCCTTTGAAGGCAAAGGCGGATCTTCCTTAGACTCGGTCTTCCAACCAACAACCTTATTTTCATTTTTATCCCTTTCTCTCTTAAGCTTCATGATCCTTCTATCCTCCATAACCTCGGTAGGGGTAAGAGGAAGTAAGGTGATCTTTTTCCCTTTATGAGAGAGAGTGATTTTATTAGTGAGGCCATTGTGCAAAGTTTCCTTATCATGTTGCTATGGCCTTCCCAACAACATGTGACTAGCTTCCATAGGGACTATATCACATAACACTTTGTCGTGATACTTCCCTATGAAGAAGCTAATCTCCACTTGCTCTCTTACTACTACACCATCTTCATAATTAAGTCCATGCAAAGAATAAGGTGAAGGATGAGGAGTAGTAGCAAGTGATAGCTTTTCCACCACCCTCGTGCTACAAAAATTACAACATGATCCACCATCCACAATAAGAGAACAAGTTTTGCCCAAAATTTTGCATCTTGTTTGAAAAACATTCTCTCTTTGTGTTTGGGTTTCCTTACAAGGATGGCTTCCAAGAAGTTGTTTCACTTTGAAGAGATCATCACATGAATGAATACCCTTTTCATTTGATGTTCCCTTTAAAGTCCTTTTTCTTTTGGGGAAAAACAAAGCAATATGCCCTTTTTGTAAACACTTAAAACATTTAGGACTTCGAAAACGAGTGCTCGAACTAGTGGTAGGGGTGTCACTCATACTCAAGGGTTTTCTCTCAATATGCTTTCTTTTGGATGACTCTCTTTTGGGTTTAATTATAGAAGGGTTTGTCTTTTTCTTAGGATGCCTCTTAGGGTTTTCCTTCTTACTAGAAGAAGCATGAATGTTATGGATTATTTTAGGCTCCTCTAAGTCTCTATAATGTGTGTAAATGTTACCACAAGAGCTCTTATAGGCATCTCTCTCTTTTTGTATCTTCATTTCTTCCCTTCTTTCTAACTTATTTTGTTCCTTTTCTCTCTTTTCCAATTCTTTCTTCTCTTTTTCTCTCCTTTCTCTTCTCTCTTTTCTCTCTAACTCTTTTCTTTTGTTTTCTTCTTTTTCTCTTTCTTTTTCTCTTTTCTCTTTTTCTCTTCTCTCTTCTCTTTCTTTTTCTCTTGCTTCTCTTTCTTTCTTTTCATTTTCCCTACTCTCTATTTGTCTCTCTTTTTCTCTTCTTTCTTTTCTTTCTTGTCTCTCCTTTTCTTTTTGTTCTTTCTCTCTTCTCTCCCCTCTATCTAGTTCCTCTTGTTCTCTTTTCCTCATCTCTCTTTGTTTTCTCTCATTTTTCCAAAATTCCCTATGTTGTTTTTCTACTATTTCCCAATCAATAGAGTATGGATATGTGGGCAAGGTTGGTTTATCACTCTTCTCATTCTTTTCTTTTATTCTATTCTCACATTCTTCTCCTTTATTTTCCCTAGTTTCATTACTACTCCTAACACTCCTAGAAGTGTGTGAAAACATATCAAAGTGTAAGGCCTAGGGAACTAATATGCAAAACACTCCTCTCTTTTTTGTTTTCTCCTAAAATGTTAAGAGTCTTTGGAACTCTAACACTTTCTAAAACGTTGAAAGCAAATAAAGAAATTTAAAGCAAAGCTAAAGGATTCTAACGTTCTCCTAAGTATGAATAAGGGGTACCAATTCCTTATCCACACTAAAACGAGAAACTAAGGTTTATTACACACAAAAGAGGTGACCCTTATGGGCATCCAATACCTCTAATTAAAATGTCCTTTAAAAATACACCCAAATTAAACAAAGAAAATTAAAAGTAGTTGAATGTAGCTCCTTTCTTCAAGTGCTCCTCACCAAGTGTATCACTCTAGTCTTGGCCTCCTTTTCAAGTCTCCTCTTCCTTGGTTTTAAATCAACACTTCCTAAGGATGCTACCCTTGTGAAAATTTCAACAATTTGGCTACCTACCAAGAGAAAACAAGCGCCCAAGCAAGAGACAAAGGGAAGTAGAATTTGAAAGCAAAAAGCAATAAAAAGCACTTAACAAGAATAGGAACACATCCAAGTGGAAAGAATTTATTTGACAAACACAAAGAAAGCCAATAAGGACAAGCAAGAAATAAAAGGTGTAGAAAGAAAGTTGGCACACAAAAAAAAAATTCCTAGAATGGGCCTAAAATCGAATTGGACTTAAAACAAAAAAGACTCAACAAATTCAATGATTTGCACAATTGTAAAGCAAGGTGGCTAAATCATAGTCAAATAAATTCAAGCAAATTTCAATAAAATTTAACACTCCTTTGAATTTTTTAATAATTTTGAGGTGCACTAATTTTTATTTTATTTTTTTGTACTGTTTTTACTTGTTTTTAGCACTTTTTACTAACTCTTTTTTTTTTTTACTTATTTTACACTTTTGATTTCTTTTCTTCTTCTTTTTTTTTTTGAAACAATTTTGCTACACCTCTTAACACATTTTGTAGCAAATATAGTGAGGAGTCAAAGAATCATAAATGCTTGAACAAAGGATAGGAAATGGCCACCATAATTGATATACAAAAGTGAAAAATTAAGAAACAAAGCAACCTAATATGAACTAGTAATATTAGGTGATAAAAAATAAATGGCACAAGGAGAGTTTTATGGAAGTTGAGGACAACTTGATTACTCAATAATCAGCCCAATCATACCCAACATGCCTCTCAAAGCCAATCAACAAAAATCACCACAAAAACTAGCACAAAATTAAGATACTAAAATTATTGAACAAGTGAATGAAATTTGAAAGAAATTGAGCATTAATTTTTTTTGAAGATTTTTTTTAAGAACATGCTAAGATCTAAATAACATGTGAGACTCTAAGGACATGGGATCAAGAGTAAGCCTCTTTGATGCTCAATTTCCAATAGAGAAATAACACACTTTTATGGTAAAAATAAAAAGGCAAAACTATGTAGAATTAAGAGACAATAAAAGGGCTACAACATGACCAACTAAGACACAACTTGGAAGATTAAAAACTGAAATTAAATGACTCAAAATAACCAGAAATATATGCCCAAAACAGAGAACAAAGGGCTGGAAAAACAAAAAATAGGTGCAGGAAAATAGAATTAAAAATTCAAATAAGAAGAACAACGTGCATCCAAAGATCAAGACCACAATGTATGGCTTCCTTCACAAATTTTGTGAAGTCATTACAATGATCTTCTTAGGATTTGCACAAGAATAAGGAAAAAATAAAAAACTGGGCAGAAAATTAAAGAAACAATCCTAAAGGAAACATATAAATATTCAATGGAAAATAACAAGATAAATTGAATCTAGAAAGCAATAAAAACTAGGAAATAAATTGCATAAAATGAAAACTACAAAAACATAAACTGACAAGACATAAAAGGAATTAAATGACAAGAATCAAAGGCTGGAAAAATAAAGGAAAAAGCAAGAACTCTAAGAAGAAAGCTGAAAAAAATTAAAGAAAATTAAGACTAGAAAAGAACCTCATGAAGTTGGCTCTGATACCAAATGATGCATGCCTCCCTTGATCTTTTTCCTTGAGGTTCCAAGCACCATGAAATGGATGATGGAGGGGAAAGAAAATGGAGGTGGGGCGCCACTCTCAAAGAGAGATAAGCCAAAATGTTTAGGTTTGCCACAAGGGAAGGAACCCTTGATAAAAACCAACTAGGAAGAGGTTCCTCAAGAGAGAGGATCCTCAAGACATTTTACTAAGAATGTGCTCACAAAGAGACTATTTTCATTCAACTTCAAAGGTGAAATTTTACAATGAGGGGGAATGAGTATATATAGCCCAATGGGAGAGCTTGGACACACTTTTCTAGGCAATGTGAGACTTGGGCTTAATTAGGATTAAAACTAATTAACCCAAGTCTTAGGCCTTAAGTGAGGCACCTAAGTTCACCATCTATGGGTGCAATTAGAATATCTTAATGTGAATGGGCTAGCCCAAAATCATGTCTTAACTTATGCACCCATTATAAGCTTACTCCTCCTTTTTAACTAAAGACACCTATACCTTATAAACTAAGAAGATGGCCGAAAATACATGGCCTTAAGGGAATTAAAAATACTTTCTTATTTATCTAATTAAAATAAAATATTTACAAGCTAAAAATAACGAAGACTATGGCTTCGAATCTTCAATGAGTTTTTGTCCATGTCATGCCTTCCTTGAGTCCTCCTAGCCATGATGCATGCTAGGTGAGATTGCATCAGAGAATCTTTCATGTTATTATTAAGGGTTCCTTCCCTTATGGCTAGCTTCCTTAGAGGCTTATCTCCTACCTAGTAGAAGTGGCGCCTACTATCACCACCACCTTTTAATCTTCCACCTCCATTTCAAAGCTCCAAGAGGACCTTTAAGAGTAGATCCTAGGCTGAACTTCCTTCTCCAACAAATGGTCAACCATGGCTTGGGGAGGGTTTCATCGCTTTCCGAGTTCACACATTCTTGCATTCACCGAATCCATATGCCCCCAAACCCCATCAAGGCCTTAACATGCTAGAGATACTCCCAACTTAATGAGTCGTAGGTCGTTTCAAAATCAACCTTCAAGCATAACAACTCATTTTGTTTTTCCACACGTCATCCACCACCTCATTGACGATTAAGGCTCCATCAAGAATTTGTCTCCCTTGTACAAATGCACCGTTTCATTAAAGTCACATTATATGTGTTATAATTTTATATTTTGCACCCATAATTTTATATGTTTGAACCTAACTTATTACATGAACCCATTATTTGTTATTACTTTTCTTATATGTTTTCTATTATTTTATTTATATATGATTTGAAAGTCTATTTTTTATTTTCTTCAATATATATGTGAGATAATTATTATTAGATTTATTATTTTAAATAGATTGTCTCACTAGTCTTAGATCTGCCATTAGTGACTGCTAATCACAAAAAATATGTACACAAATGAAATTAAACATTGTTTTTGTTTTGCTAACTAATGGAATGAATTTTTTGTCCTATAAATATAAATATAAATATGAAATTATAAAAAAATCTTATTTTATTAATATATATATAGAGAGAGATTGATAGATAGATATAAATATAAATTTATAGAGATTATTTAAAAAAAATATAATTACAAAAATATTTAATTTTGTAAATAAATAATAGTAATAGTAATAGATATTTTTTGCTAAGAAGAATATTTTTTCATCTTAAGTAAGTATAAATATAAAAAAAAATTCAAAAGTAAAAGAGAGAAAAGTGAAAAGGAAAAAGAAGTTTTGGAATGAAAATTTTTAGGAGTTGTATGACATGTATCCTTCAAACCTTTTATATATGGTGACATGGTTAACTTTTTTTGGTATGCCAAAATATTCCGTACCGGTCTCTTGTGTTCTTTCACTTTAGCTTTGTTCCGTCGCTACAAAATAAAGTGTAGGTAGGGGAACAGGAGCTAATGCAGAAAATGGTAATTGGAGAGTAATTGACTTGGGAGTCACGGAACACGTTTTGTTGACCAAAGCGAAGAGTTTTTGTTCTCATTTCAAGAATCATGGTCTAGTCTTGTATTCTCGAAACTCCTTTGAAATGAAGGTTTATTGTAGCATCCGTTCCTAAACGGTCAAACATTTCGGCTCATTTGGGCCTACATTATGAGATGTCCAATTATACATTCATTGACCATTAGAAAAATAATGGATATGATGCTTCTAACAATATTATCAGAATTTCTTTTGAACAGATCACTTAAAATGATTACTCTCTGTAAGTTAACCAATTTAAAATTATACCAAAAATTATATTTTAAAATTAACTTTATAAAATTAATTGCACCAAATTTAAAGCAAATATAATGAGCATAGGGCAAAGTGAAACATGATAAACCAACTCGTTTACAACAATATAAAAATTGCTTATTATGAAGTGTATGTTTAATTGGAATTCCTTTTAGAGATTATAAAAAAATAGTTTTTAGTATTAATATTAGAGTTTAATTAGAATGCAGATAAGTATACAACGTTTTATACTAACATTTAATCAAAATCTTTTATTCTTGATAAATTTCTTAATTTTATCAATTAATATTTTAAAAATTATATAAACAAAGAAATGTGGTTGAACGTCAGTATAAAATTCTTTCATATTAGTATAAGTGCATACTAGTTAAACTCTTTCTATTATCGAAATGTATTTGATATTTTAGACTATAATTTAGATCTTAGAATTTTATATAAATAACTTTTCACAATAATTTTTTTTTAGAATTATGCTTAAAGTTAATAGATTATGTTTTTGCTACTTTTATTTATTTTATTTTATCTTAATAATTTTTAATTCAAATACAAATTAAATATTTTAAATAAAATGTTTTAAAATTTTAAAAATATTAGTTTAAATAAAATAAATTATTTTAACTTTACTATTAGCTTGTAGTTAAGAGTAAAACTTAAATTTGATTATAGGACTAATCGATTATTATAATAATTTTTAAAATAATATATTGAAAGACAGATGTAATATTTTGCTATTTCTTATATTTAGTAAGAAGGAATTTATGTATAATACATGGTGAGATAATAATAAGCATAAATCTCTCTTTTTTTTAAAAAAAAAAAAAAGAAGAATAGTCTCTTTTACTATATTTATTTTTTTGGCATTTTTAAACTTTTAGAAAATATAATGAATTTCGAAGACGACTTGAGAGACATTTTGGTTAAGAAAATATTGGATTAAAAAACAGGAAAATATGATTTCAAATAGAGTGGTTATAATAATTATAAATATTAAATATGGAAGAGAAGTAGGCGGGAGAGAGACTAGAGGAAGTCAAGAAAGAACAAAAGACATTAAATAGTTTATTGTTGTACGTGTGGGAAAAAGGGTTGCTGACTGGAAATGCAAAGAAAGACGGTTAATGGGATGGGCAATTAGAATTTGGAAAGTGGAAATGGGAAATGGGAAATGGGTTATTGGGAGGTCAGCTCAGCTAAGTTAACTATGCGAAATCAAATGCCAAAGCGATTGCGATTGCCACTGCGCCTCACTCACCGTTCACCGTGACCGACCCACCTGACCTAAGGCTAAGGATAAACCTTCCCTACTTCTTTGGCAATTCAATTTGCAAAATCAATTACTATCATTATTCATTTATCAGAGAGGAACTATGAAGAGGTCTCTTAGAAAGTTGGGAGTTCTGGCAGTTGAGAAGCATGACCGTGTCCGTGACTGCACAAACATTCTGCCTCTGTCCCAGTTAGAGGAGCTCGCTCAGGCAACCCAGGTTTTTTCATTTTCTATCACAATAATACAATGTTTAATTTAAGGGTTCAAATTGAAATTGAAATTGAAATTGAAATTTTGAGTGCAGGACATGCAAGACATGAGAGACTGTTATGATAGCCTGTTTTCCGCGGCAGCAGCGGCCGCCAACAGTGCTTATGGTCGGTCTGTTCTCCTCTCTCCTATTGGCTATTGGCCATCTTCCTGTTTTCATTTCTTAAGATTATAATCTTTAAGTTTCTTATCTTACAGAACTCTCTGAGTCCTTGGGGGAGTTGGGCTCTTGCCTTCTCGAGAAAACCGCGTTGCATGACGACGAAGAAAGCGGTACACTTCCCATACGCTTATCATATCCTACTATTACTATCTACTATCTACTAACTCTCTCGTTCTCTTCCTTCTTATATCCTATTCAGGCAAAGTTCTCATAATGCTCGGTCAAATGCAGTTTCAACTCCAGAAGCTCATTGATAACTATGTCAGTACTCACTACTCCTCTATAACTTCCACAACCTCTCTATGCTTTTCTCAGTTTTTTCCTTTCCAATTTCAGCGCTCTCATATCACCCAGACAATTACCATTCCCTCAGACTCCCTTCTTAATGAACTTCGAATTGTTGAGGTTTGTTCTATTCTATCTAGTATCTACAACAACAATTTCCAATGCCTTCAACCCATATTTATTTCTTGCCTATAATTACTACTTTTTCAATGTTTCATCCAAACATCATTGGTAGTTTGTTTCTTGAATCTACCATATCTTGCTCTATCCTTTTTTTTGTGTGGGACCATTTGTTATTTCCTTACTTATTTTTTTCTTCACACCGAAGCAGGAGATGAAGCGACAATGTGATGAAAAGAGGTTTGGAATGTTATATTGGATATACTTTTTGTCTTTGAAAGTGATTTGTGCCTAATGTTTTTTATGTATAATCTGCAGATTAGTATATGAGTCCATGCTAATGAGATATAGAGAAAGAGGAAGGTCTAGAAGTGGAAAAGCAGATAGTATTTCCTTTCAGCAGTTGCTAAGTGCTCGTGATGAATATGATGAGGAGGCTACCTTATTTGTTTTCCGCTTGAAATCTCTGAAGCAAGGACAATCGTGGAGTCTTCTAACACAGGCAGCACGTCACCATGCAGCTCAGGTTTTTCTTACGCCCAATATTTATTTTTCAGATCTAGGAGTTATTCAGTTTTTATGTTTATTATCAATGTCAATGCTCATTTTATCTCCCAAAACAGTTGTGTTTCTTCAAGAGAGCAGTTAAATCTCTTGAGACAGCAGAGCCTCACGTAAAATCAGTAACGGAACAGCATCAAATTGATTACCACTTCATTGGTATTGAAGGAGAGGATGAAGATGAAGATGATGAAGACAGTCATGATGAGATTGATGATGGGGAGCTGAGTTTTGACTATGCACAAAACGAACACGAGCAAGATGTTTCTACATTAGAGAACTCGATGAAGGTTGTTGACTACCCTCTATGACTAGAAATTTGTATTTTCCCCTCTCCTTTTGCATATTTCAATCACACTGAGTAATGAACATTATGATGATTGAGCTGCCATCCCAACAAACCACTATCAATATGAATAGGCAATTAATTAAGCAAGCTGGTGGTGATAGGTGAGTGGTATGGTGATGGAAAGTTGGGTAGATTGAGAAAGAAATAAGGTTATAGTGGGAGGGAAAGAGAAAGAAGTGTTTCTGGTATTATAGATTCAAAAAATCAAGGAAAATATTCTCCTCCATTGACTTCCCCTTTACACCAAGGCCTCATGCTCAATTCAGATTATTTTCCCATAAAAGATACTTCCCTTATATAATTTCACTTTGTTATTTAACCCCTGGCTCAAATATTATCTTCGGATCCACCCAAAGCCTCTAACATCCTTATTCCTTATGCTATACACTCCCCATATACTCTCCCCTCACTTTAGTTCCATTTGTAACAGATGCAGTTTCAAATCCTACCATGCCGAAGTAAATAAAAATTGGGGAGGGGGGGGGGATGTTATTTATGGTCCAAAATCCATGAGAATCAGAGTTTCTAGGTGGAGTAGTCATGGGCTTATGCACTAGAGCTTAACATCTATATTTGTTTTCAAATGTATTTATTGCTTTTGTGTGCACAACTAATTCAGTTTAGATGGAAAGTGGGAAGGATGATGGGTTAAGAACTAAGAACATCCAAAAAATAACCTGGAATATAAATATCTTGCTTATGCATATAATTTTGTGGAGGTTGTACACTAAACTTATGGTTGTTAATATTTAGGATCAGATCCATATTTTTGGTTTAAAATTTTGTCTATAAAGCACTTAAATTGGCCTAATCACTCATTTTGACATGTCAAGTTGTGCTTGCTTCTCTGCACTTGAACCTGGTGGAAGTTACATTTCCAAAAGGTTCAACTGTAAAAGCTTGAGAAAATAAAAAAAGCGTTGGGATTTAGGACTCAAAATATTTCACATGTTGATACAAGATTCCTCAAGTGGAAGCTTTTTGATGCATTTGGAAATTGGAAATGAGTATCTAATTTCCTTATAATCTCAATTTTGAACTCTTACAAATATGCGTATTGTTTTATATGCAGGAAAACTTGGATAGGCTTTCCAGGAATTCATTCTCCTTTAGGGTTAGGTCAGCAAGCCAATCTGCTCCACTTTTTGCTGATTATAAACGTGATTCTAGTGAAAAGCTGAGACAGATGCGGCCAACCTTATCACGGAAGTTCAATTCATATGTGCTGCCCACACCAATAGATGCGAAGAGTTCAATATCTTCGAGGTCAAGTAATCAAGTAGCTTCTAAAATAAAGACAAATTTAAATGAGCCTACGAAGAATTTTTGGCATTCATCCCCACTGGAACAAAAGAAATATGAAAAAAAATTTGGAGAGGGGGGATTTTCTGTTCCTAATGTTAGGACTGCACAGTCTGTACTCAAGGAGAGTAACATCAATACTGCCTCCACAAAATTGCCACCTCCTTGCATTGATGGTAATTTATCTTCAAATCATGATTTTATTGCCGCTTACTCTAAAAAGATTAAAAGACATGCCTTTTCTGGTCCATTGGTAAGTAACGCATGGCCAACCAAGCCTGTCTCGGTAGAAACTGTCCAATTGTTTTCTGGACCTCTTTTGCGTACCTCAATTCCTCAGCCTCCATCGTCATCTCCAAAAGTATCTCCCTGTTCTTCCCCCCCTCTTTCATCTTCACCTAAAATAAATGAGCTTCATGAACTTCCAAGACCACCAACCAATTCTAAGCTTTTAGGTTTGGTGGGTCATTCAGGTCCATTGTTGTCCCGAGGTCAAAAACTTTCTGCTTCAAATTATTTGGTTACATCAACTGTAGCATCTCCATTGCCAATGCCACCTCTAGCCATGGCTCGAAGTTTCTCCATACCTTCTAGTGGTGCTAAAGTTGCACCATTACATGTTTCAAGACCACTAGAAGTCGTTAATAAATCAACAATAGCCGAGGATATTGATTCTCCTCCTCTGATGCAAATTGCTTTATCTACTAGTCAGCCATCATCAGATGCCTCTGAGACTGTTGCTCAGGCTGTCTAGTCCGGAGGTAATATTTGAAATAGGATATTTTTTTAATTATTTCTTTTTTTTTCATGGTTTAATTAGGTATTTGCTATAAATTATTGAATATAATTTTTTGAGTAAATAAATTATTAAATATGATTGAAGTTTCAATTATAAATGGAAAGTCTTCTTCTCATTACCTGGGTTCAAGTGAGAAAAAATGGACATGAGGGTTAACACTCAATCCTATGATATTAATAAGTTCTTGGAAAGCCCCGCTTGGATATAGGATAATATTTAGGCTTAATTTCATTTTTGTTCCCCAAGTTTTAACATTATGCCCTCCAATCTTTATATCATGACATTGGGTCCTCTAATTTTTAAAATTGTGTTCCGTCTTTGTTGGATTAACATTGACGGTTATCTAACGAACATTAATTGAAACATGCATCTCTTAACTCTGTTATTTAAAGTTGATTTAATTAAAAATTTAATTAGTATTTACTGTGAAAAGAGTTTTACACATTAATGTTCAATTACAAGTTCAATTACAATTAATTTGTGATTGAATATTAGTTCAATTAATTTTAAAGTTGAATCACAAAGGATTGTGATGGAATATTAGTTTAAAATTTTTTATATTAAAAAAGCATATTAATTAAATAATTTAATTATTTTTCTATTATGCAAATTGACTGAAAGTTACATCATTTGCATTTGTCATGTCACTGAGTTGTAGCAAATTACTGTCTCTCACTTAAATATATAGTCAACGTCAATTTCAACATTAATGTGCACACATAAATCAATTTAAAATTTTTGGGTACAACATCATGATTTAAACATTGGATGGTGCAATGTCAAAAATTGCATAAAATAATTTTTATTTATTAAGTTCTATCATAGACACCTTTATACTGATAAATTCTATTATTTCCGTTGTTAAAATAGGATATTTTTTTAATTATTTCTTGTTTTGTTTTCATGGTTTAATTAGGTATTTGTTATAAACTATTAAATATAATTTTTTGAGTAAATAAATTATTAAATATAATTGAAGTTTCTATTATAAATGGGAAAACCTTCTCATTACCTGTTTCAAGTGAGAAATAATGGACATGAGAGCTAACAGTTAAGGCTCAATCCTATAATGCTAATAAATTCTTCTAAATCCCTCCGTGGATGGAGGATAACATGAGGATTAACACTCAATTCGAATTTCTTCAATTTTTGAGATTATGCTCTTTAAGTTATGGCATTTTATCCTTTAATTTTTTAAATTGTTAAATTTATGTTAAATCATTGTTTAAGTAGCGCAATTAAATGACAAACTTTAATTGATGTGTAATAATAATTTGACAGAAATTTAATGACATAATAGGTGATAATTATTTATTTAAAGGTGATTAGACAAATTAATTAATTACAAGTATGTTATCATATTAAATTATAGTCAGATTATTTCAATTAACGTTTGCTAATTTGACAATGATTGTGCATAAATTCAATAATTTAAGAAAATTAAAGATACAATGTCAGAATTGAGAAAAAATTGGAGTTCGGAGTTTAATTAAGCCATGGCACTTTTATATCACCCATACTGTATTAGGTCTTTTTTAAAAAAACTTATAGAATAAGAATTTCTTATATAAGAACTTATAGAATGTTATTTTTATTTGAATATAATATTTATATGAAAATAAAGTGTTTTAATATATATATATATATATATATATACATATATATATATATAGATAGATAGATAGATAGATAGATAGATTGATAGAGAGGGAGAGACAGGGGAGGGAGAGAGAGCAAGAATGAGAGAGAGAGGGAGAGAAAGAGACTCAATAGTAAATTTTAATAAAAAAAGAGATAAAAAAGGTAAAAGATGAGATTCAAATAAGGAAATACATATTTTCAATAGGGTTAAAATGATTTTTTTTTTTCAAAATGCTACTCTAGATAATTTATTTAAATAAATTTAAAACAATTTTTGAATCATATATAAATATTTTTATAAATTTATCTAAATCTTTATAAATATTATATGATAAGATAAATTTAAATAAACTGTAAATAAATTTTTCAAAAAATCCTTATTCTCACCCTTGGTCAACATATAATGTTTTATTCTCCACATGCTTCCTCTCAAAGTTTGGGTTGTGTGAAACTTCCAAAACAATAGAATAAAAACTCTATTTTATCATAAAATATCGAAATAATAACATGAATTTTATTCTATTTAGTTCTTCTCGGCATTTCTACTACGTCCCAACTTTTAGAAACTACCTAGGGTATGTAACCCAAAATCATATTGCTGTTGAAAGATGATATTATAAAAAATGTCTTATTTATTGTTCTTATTACCAATAACCCACTAAGAAAAATTGGTTTAAAACGACTTGAATATATATGTCCTGTTTTTCAGGGATGTACAGGCTTATATTAATATCCAACGGCTCAGGTATGCTTCTGAAGCAGATTAATTGCTTTGGTGAAGATAAGCTTTATTCAGCATCACAAGGGTCAAATTTTGTTTATCTGTTTGGTATAGTTGTAAATCTGTAAATATTCCTTTTATAATTCTTTTTCTGTCGTTATTATTATTAATTAACTCATTACTGATAGCGTTTATTTTATTTTTATTGAAATAAATGTCCATGTATTACGTTTATGAACTTTGCATTTAATCAAAAGGAAGCCTCAAGTAGGGGAGAAGTTTTTTCATAGCTATAAATCATGTTTCTTTTTTATGATTTCTGGAAAGAGTATTGCTTGTTTGGTTTAGTTTAGTTCCCCAAGTGGTTATAAGTTTCTGATTTTTTGTTTTGAAATGTAATTTGAAAATAAAACAAAAATGTGTTCGGCAAAAATGATTTTATTTTGATTTTTTATTGATTTTTAAAATAGTTTTTACTTAATTTTAAAAACAATAAAATTTTGTTTTCAGATTTCGATTATTTATTTAAGTTCGTTACTTGACCATCACATCTGGCGATCATCGTCATCGACCCCACCTTTGTCCAATGGTCATCGACCGCCACTTTTGATTAGTGGTCACCATCTTCCCACATCTCTCACTAGTAATCACACTCTGATCGACGGTCACCAACTGCAGTCTTTTGACCGGCGATCACTGACCGCCACCTCTGACCAGTCGTCACTGGCCGTCACTTCCAACCAGAAGTCACCAACCATCACCTCCGACCCACTGTCACCTCCGGTGAAATTAGTTTTATTTAATATTTTTTTTCAATTTTATCATAAAAATTCATGTGTGGGTCACACTAATTAAAAAATGATAAAAAGAAAAAAGAACATTTGTAGATAGGTGGTATGTAAATAAAGGGAAAAAATAGAGTTAAAACAGACTTACTATTCTTTTAAGCCAAAAAATGAGTCTGATTTGACTCACTATGAGTTCATCGGTTAAATGAGCTAACCCCCATAGAAAATTAAAAAAAAAATTTAAATTTTTTTTGACTATTTTTAAAAAATATTAAAATTTAAATAATTTATGATAACATTATTTTTAAATTTCGTGAGTTTAAAAATAAAATAAAAATATTTAAATGATATTCTTCACTAAAAATTTACATTTATAATGTGTTAAATATTATTTTAAAAATATAAAATATTAATTAAATGATACCAATAAATTAAAAAATATATGACAATGGAATATAAATAAAATAAATAACATAATAATTTAAAACTTAAAAATAAAATCAAATAAATCATATTAACATTATAAAGAAAATAAGATTTAGGTGGAACCCGACTCATCACGGGTTCAACTTAGGTGGACGGGTTGTAAGTGAGCAAACCCATATATTTAAATAAATTTGCAGGTTTTCTCTCTGTATCTCTATGTTTTCTTCCTTGCATCTCTATAGTTTTAAAAAATGACAAAAATAGATTTAGATAAAGCAAGTTAAAATTTTGTTACCTCTCATCTTCTTCTATTTAAATTGTGTAGTCCAAATTTATAAAAATAAAATAAAGAGAGGTGCTAGAGAAAATAAGTTTTAATTTTTTTTAGTAAGATTATTTTTAACTTTTCATAAGGTTTAATGGGTTATGAAGGTTGAGAAAGAAAAGATGAAAGTAGTCGGAGAAAAACTCTTTTTAGTTTTTGAGTTTGGTCCTGCCCGGATCTTTTGACAGCTTAATGAAAAAACCTAAATTGAATAGAAAAGCCAGAGACTCGGAGTAGATGAGTAACTGGGTCCATCCATTCCAATAATTGGAATCCAAGCATTTGTTGATGAACCTATATCTGAACACAACATTTATCATGTACAGCTACAGGAATTTTAAAACTAAGACCTAGCGGTGTGTTTTAGCACATTGAAAAGAAAGACTTTGTAAGATTGAAGTTCCGGTTGAATATGCGGAATTTTGGTAAACCAAAGATAGACTAGATAGGTGAAGAAGCAAGCTTGCAGAGTCCAATGCAACTTTTTCTTCTCATCGTTGTTGTAATATGAAAGGAAAACAAAAAGGAAACCTGACAGTGACCAATGACCAATCCCCCAATGGCAGTAGTCGGTAGATGTGATATTTAATCGTATCATTAATTACTAGTTTGCCATTTGTTATTGAATTAGAAAAAAGAAAAAGAAAAAAGGTTTCTCTCTCTGGGTCATGGTTAGTAAGCTATAGTGATGACAGTGAAGCGTTGCTCCCAGGGTTGAGTGCTGGGTGCTGGGTGCTGGGTGCTGAGTAACTAACTAGAAAAGAGACGGGGGGAAAGAGATGGAGCGGAAGTGGAGAAGTGAATCTGGGAATGTGATGTCGTCGCGTAACGGACATTCTCGTTCCTCTTCGCTGAGTGGAGGAATTTCAACGGTGAAAAGGACTCAGAATGTTGCTGCCAAAGCGGCGGCTCAGCGCCTGGCCCAGGTGATGGCTTCTCAGACTGCCGACGAGGAGGAAGACGAAGACGAAGACGATCTAGGATTTCGCTACACTGCTCCTCCTCCTCTCTCTCTTTCCAGGAACTCTCACAGATCTCCATCTCCTGCGGTCCGTCTCATTCCTCTCCTCTCCACATTTATCCCATCCTATTCTTAATTAACTAACTAACTCACTCATTCACCTCCTTACTTAATAATTAGTTAGCTCCGAACCTCGTAGAAGAATCACCGTATCTTCGCCCAGCTCCTGCTGCTAATAGACCGCCGCTAAGCCTCAGGATTCCAGCTCCTGTTCCTCCCCTGGATCCTCCCGTTCATAACAATAAGCCCAAAGATAAAAGGTACATTATCTTTTTTCGCATAACTATTAAATCCATTTCATTTCTATAATGCTCACCGTTCATTCTTATTCCCTCCCCAATTACAATAATTATGCTCCTTTCTCTTTTTTTATGTCACATGTTTAATGCAATATTTACAGATTTCCGCTTGATACTGGACTCGTTCTACCTAAGGATCCAGGAGACCAGCGTCAGGCTTCTGCACTTCGTGATGAGGTTTATTACTTTGTTCTTTTCTAACTTTTTATCAAAGAGAATTCAACGTGCTGATAGTTGAAGACCACGCCCTTCTAATTTCACTTCAACAAATCTCTGCTCTACCTGCAGGTTGATATGCTGCAGGAAGAGAATGAAAGTATTCTAGACAAGGTACTATGATCTACTTTGTTTTCTCTCACATGTGAATGGACTCACATCATTTATAAGTATTCAAGTGTTTCTCAAATGCAGCTCAGACTCGAGGAAGAGAGATGCAAGGAATCTGAGGCCAGAGTTAGGGAGCTTCAGAAGCAGGTGCTATCTTTATTTATTTTTTTGTATACAGCACCGTAGTTTCTGCTGAAATCATAATATATTATATTTTGATTTAGTGATTTATAGGCACATTATCTTTTAGGCTTAAATGATTTTACAAAATTCATTATTACAAAATTCTAAAATTAAAAGTATTTACTATTAAAAAATTAAAATTTAACTTGATGTGACTCAAATTTAGCGACGTAACATGATAGTATTTGTTTAATCCAACTTACAGTGAATGTTAGTTTGGAAACAATCTAATTCATAGAACTTTCCATTTTTTAATTTTGAAATTTTATTACTTAACTTTGATATTTATGTTTATATATGTGTATGTGTCATTTACTTAGATATTAATCCTGTTTCTGACTTTGTAGGTTACTTCCCTTGGGGAAGGTGTATCTTTGGAAGCCAAACTCTTGAGCAGGTGAGGGAATTAAATTAAAACTTCAAATTGTTGCAAATGAGTTTTCCTTCCCTTAGTAGTGCATATGACACTCCTATATTAATTAACTGCAGAAAAGAAGCAGCATTGCGTCAAAGAGAGGTAATCTGTAGATATGTTGTAAATATCATAGATATTTAGGAGGGAATATCTCTAAATATCTTGATATTTGGTCCTATTATTGTTATTTCTTTTTTTAAGCACAGTCATTTATCCTTTAGAATGGAGATTAATGAATATACAAAATACTCCCTCCTGACCTTTTTATATAAGGCACTTTGGAAATAAATCATACCGACTAATAAAAGTAGTTAAATTAATTTTTATCGGTTTTTTATAAAACATTGCTAATGTACCAATTTTACCTGCATTTAATGCTCTTTGAAATTAATAAATGACAAAATATTGTAGAGTTTAGAGCATATCCGGGTGGGTGTTTTTGAAGGCTGGTCTTAAGCCAAGATCTAGGCAATATCAACAATTGGAGAAAAAAAGTTTATTTTCATGTGAAATTTTATTCTTCTACAAGAACATCAGTTCACTGTTTAAAAGAATAATTTTTTATTGCTTCTCTTCTTAACCAAAAGTGCTCTAAGTGACATTATGAGGTCCACCAAAAGTGTTTTATGATCACAAAATGTGATCTTTTACTAAAGTAACAAATGGAATAGATCTTCAGAATGATATGTCATTGCGGGGTTCACAAAGAAGTGAGTTAAGATAAGAAAATTCTGATCTTCTGCTAGAGATGCTCTTAAGAGATATGAGAGAAGACATTTAACTTTTCAAATTCTTCTAGATAACACAAACAGTCACAATCTTTATTAGGAAAAAAAATAAAGAAAACAAAAATGAATGCTACATAGAATAGAAATTATAAAATGCCTTTTAAAAAGGACCAATAATTACTTTCAAAAGTATGCCTTGTAAAAAGGACCATAGGGAATAAACAATTAATTTACAATCATTTTTCCAACTAGAAAACTTGAACTGTAGAGTTATGGAAATGTTTTACCAAAATAGTAGGATGTTCCATTTTTTGTTTAATCCCCTAGTGAAAAAATGTTTTCAATTCAGCTTAATATTTCACAGGCTGCGCTTAAAAATGCCAATGACTCTAAGGATGGAGTTGATAAGGAAATCACATCTCTGCATGCTGAAATTGAGGTGAATATGCCATTTTTTAACATTCTCACCACAGGCTGGTTTATATAATTTAATTATTTCATCTGAAATAGAATGCAAAAGTTGAGACTGAGACTGCAGTGAGACAGCTAAATGGAGCTGAATCCGAAGTAAAAGCTCTTCGATCAATGACTCAAAGAATGATATTAACTCAGAAAGAAATGGTATATACTTCCAGAATTGCAGGAGCAAATTGGTATTTCTTAGTTGTTTGGAAAACTTGTTATAGAGGATTTTTTGTTGCCAGGAAGAAGTTGTTCTAAAGAGGTGTTGGCTTGCTCGTTATTGGGGTTTAGCTGCAAAATATGGTAAGCTACAGTCCATTTTAACTTTTTCTTTTCTTTTCTTTTGGGAGTAGTGTTATTTCATCTCTTCTGAACATGACTAATTGATTCATTTTAGTATCAGTAGGTTTCATACGTCAATCACTTTTGACAGAACCTGAATAAGGTTTCAGAGCTATTTATTATAATCTTTTCACCATTTAGATGTGTTAGTATTATTGTTAAACTAATGAGTGATGATTACACATTAGGCTTGCTAGCATATTAGGGTATATAGCTGCAAAATAAATTAAACTACAGTAGGTGGTGATTTATCTTCCTTTTTATTTTTGTTCTGGTGATGGGGCAAAACTCAAAAGCATCTCTTAGTAGCACTGGAATAGATTACCAAAGCTTTTAAGTACCAGTTTTATAATTTTTGTATGATTATATGCTTATAAATAAAAATATTACTTTGTCTGTATATCTAGTTTGAATTCATGTGATTTGGAAAAATGAATGATTCATGATTTATATCTGCTGTCTTCTATTTAGTCTAACTTTTTCCATGATTTATAGGCATATGTGCAGATGTTGCAGTTTCAAAATATGAACTTTGGTCATCCTTGGCCCCTCTTCCATTTGAGGTCGTTGTTTCTGCTGGACAAAAGGCTAAGGAGGAATGTTGGGAAAAAGGCATGAAATAAAGATTTGGACTATACAGTTCATATTAGTTTGGCTGCATAGTAGGGCAAATCTATGCTCTATGTTATATTTTTTCTTATTGTGATAATTTTCCTTATTCTATTGCATGGACATTGGAATTTTCCAGAAATAATTGTCATGATTTTTAAGCAGGTAATGATGCAACAGAGAAGAGGAGCAAACTTGTTCCTGACTTAAATGATCTTACTGGAGAAGGAAATATTGAAAGTATGCTTTCAGTTGAAATGGGACTAAAGGAGCTTGCTTCTTTAAAGGTT
Source organism: Psophocarpus tetragonolobus (assembly GCA_037954015.1). Classification (NCBI taxonomy): domain Eukaryota; kingdom Viridiplantae; phylum Streptophyta; class Magnoliopsida; order Fabales; family Fabaceae; genus Psophocarpus; species Psophocarpus tetragonolobus. Next base: position 130,452 of record CM075692.1, on the reverse strand, counting down.
TTCTTCAAATCTTTAAAGCTTTGCTTCAAGATCCTCAGTTACAGGAAATTCAGTTATCTAAGTGTTTTTTTTGTCATGTTCCCTACAAGGTTGAGGATGCTATTGTGCAAGCATTAGCCCAACAGCGACGGCCAAATTCCGCTCGACAATTAGTCTCAGGCATGTGTTCTTACTCGTCACTATTCTTTTTATCTTGTTTGTGTGGATTGTCTACCCAATAATGTACTTTTATGACTCTTGCAAGAGAGATAAAAGAGAACCATACTAAAAACCACACAAACACACAAGGAGGGATTGGCTTACATAAGTGTAAGTCAAACTCAACCTTTTGACTTTTAATAACTTTCGTAGACAATTTTATTTCAAAATCCACTATCAGATTGCAATGTTCTATGATGTATATCATATATTGAATATTTTTTACTAATATAAAATTATTTATTTCTCATTGATGTTGTCTGGGTGGGACTTGTTGTGGCCCTGGTTTGGACAGATATATATCAAAGATGTTTAATATAATACATTACTCATATTGTTGTAAATATATAAAGTTCCTTAATTTATGATAGAATATTTTCTATTTTGTATATATCATATCATCTATAATCATCAAGGTTGTCAATAAAGTTATACTACGAATGGCGGGAAACACCTTTTTGCACCATGGTGGACGTCATAGCAGGCAAATGAATATATATGGAGTAACCTCATGAGTTTGTTGCTTGCAAGTTTCATCATTCTCTTTATGGACTTGCACAGTCTCCAAGAGTTTGGTTTGGAAAATTTAGTCATGTTCAAAGTTTTAGGATGAAACAAAGTGAAGTAGATCACTTTGTATTTTATTCTCATACGTTCCCTAGTAAGTGTATTTACCTGGTTGTCTATGTGGATAACAGTTTACTGGAATGATGTTACTAAGGATCATAAGTTTCTTCAATATGTTATTGGTATTGAGGTAGCTCAATCAAAGGAAGGGGTTGTTGTCTCACAAAGAAAATATGCTCTTAATATTTTGGAGGAGAGGAGACAGACATGTCTAATTGTAGACTTGTTGATAGTCATGTGGATCCAAATCAGAATTAATGACAGATCATGGTGAGTCATACTCAGTTCTAGAGAGATATAGAGGATTGATTGGAAAACTTATTTATCTCATAATCACGAGGCTTGACATTTCTTTTGCTGTAAGTGTTGTGAGTTAGTTCATGCAAGTTCCTCATGTGGATCACTGGAATGTTGTGACCCGTATTCTTAGATATATTAAAAAAACTCCAGGTCAAGGATTGTTATATGAAGATAAAGGACATATCCAAATTAGTGGGTATAGTGGTGTTGATTGGACAAATGTTCTATAGATAGGAGGTCCAACATTGGATATTGTGTTTCCATTGGAGGTAAAATTATCTCGTAGAAGAGCAATAAACAAAAAAAAAAAGATCGCTTAGTCTAGGGTAGAAGTAGAATACAGAGCTATTCCTACAATTGCTTGTGAATTAACGTGGATCAAACAATTTATTCAAGAATTAAGGTTCTGTGAAGTTCAGACAATGAAGTTGTATTGTGATAATCAAGCAACTCTTCATATTGTTTCTAATCTTGTGTTTTATGAAAGAACAAAGCAAATAAAAATTGACGATCACTTTATAAGGAAGGAGTTGTTGTCCAAAAACATTACTACATCAATTCCAATGATCAACTTGTAGATTTTTTGACAAAATCCTTATGGGGTCATCCGTCCTCGAATAATTTTATATGTTCCAAGCTTGGAGTATATGATATATATGTTCCAGCTTGAGGGACATGTTATTGTTAGATATATAAATTGTATTTATCTTTTGTTATTTATATGTTATTTTTTGCTTATCTCATATATGCTCTTTTCTCACTTTTTCATTCAAGTGTAATTACTTCCCTTGTTTCCCAAGTATCATTGGTTAGGCTTCGTCTATATGAAGAGCATTAGCATTTGTTGTAAAAAAAAAAAAATAGAAAATAGGATTCAGTTTTCTCATATTTAATATTTTAACTTGGTATTAGAGCTCCCGATTTGGGGGCTATGCTTCCACATCAAAGCCATTGCAGCCACAAAAACCCTACCATCATAATTGCAGTTACTTTTAGTAGATTGTTGCCTTAACATCTTTGTGCTTAAACGGTTCCTGTTCATCACTCTTCCATGACCATTGCTAATTTCAAAACCACTACCAATGGGAGCAAAATAATAACCACAAGATCCAGGAGTGTATGAAAGGAGGGGTCAAATTTTTTTGGGATAATTATTTAAATATTTAATTTCTAATAAATAATAAGTTTTATAAAAATATTATTATTAATTATGTGTAAAATTATAGATAAAATCTTCTACTAAAAAAAATTAAACAAACATGAATTCAATACTCTATTTTTCTTTATCAATATATTTTTTTAAAATTTTTTCCCCCCATAAATATATGAAGGATCCTTAGGGGAGGGGAGGGACATTGGATTCAAGCAAGTGTACTCATCAATTTAAAGCCTAGTGGGAAAAGGTGGGACCAAATTTGAAGAGAGGATAGCAAATTAGTGATTCAAGCAACACCAATGGCAATAGAAGTGTAAGTGGCACATCAATTATATATAAGCTGGCATTAGAATGTACACACTGGCACAAGGAAAGATGAACAGAAGCACGTATTCAGGGGCATTAATCAGAGCACACTAGAGAGGATGGTGGCAATGGTTGGGTGGTGAGCTAATGACAATCTGGCAAGCCTCCACTGACATAGGTGAACAGGTTGTGGGAAAATTCCAGCAGAGGCAAGGCAATTAATTAACTGGGAAGAAGACATGTTGAGTGTTAACTATAGAGTGTAGATAATTTTCATTGGAAGAGAGTGAATCCATTAAATGTGCATGGATTTGGGTTGCTTCTGTATTTGCCTGTTTTTATACACATTAAAAGCCATCTTTCTTATGTACTAATAATATTCTGTACACTTACGTCCATTGTCAGATATTAAATCACCGGGGGACCCTAAGTTTATGGAAGCCTTTGGTAAGTTTTCTCCCACCTATTATTATCTGAAATAGCCATGCTTGTCACTTTTGTACAAAATGCAAATGGTAGTTAAACCCATGCTAAATATCTTGGTTTTTATGTAGAATTGAGTCCAGAGGAATCTGAGGATGTTCTTTTCAAGGAGGTATTCTGTTCTCTTATGAACTATTCATGGTCTTTATTATAGCTAAAGGAATTACATCACAGATTAGTAAAAATGCATCAGTGTATGTTACACAGATTCAGCAACGTATTCATATATGTAAATCTGACTACAGAGAGATAATATTTTACTGAGTAGCCTGAGTCTACTCTGTCTTAAAAATACAAAATAGCTTTATAGCTGTCACTAAGTCAAACATACAATGAGAAAATCTAACAATTATTATCAGCTTCTTTGGAATGTCTGTATATTGCAGTATATTTCATGTCCTCTCAACGAGAAGGCATACTTTTCTAGGTTCTGGATTACATAATTTACATTACATGGTTCTTTGACTTTAATTTTTTAACTTGTATCTTTTAAGGATTTACCCCTCATCCTCCCCTTATTTTCATAAATATTGATGGCTTCTATCTAGTTTGAATATGCAACCTGATGGAAATATTTGTAAATAAAATAGAGAAATAACAGAGATATTAAAGAAAATAGAGAAACTAAAATTGGAGAAAAATAGCCATTGAAATTCATCAAATGAGAATGCCTAATTATAGGCTTACAATCAATTTGAAATCCCTAAACAAACTTATCTTCTACTGTATTTATTTAAAAATTTAAATTAACTAACTGAAACAAAACTAAAAGATAAAATCTGCAGCAATAACAAAATCTCAAATTCTCAATCTAAAAATTATTCAAAATTCTAAATTCAAATAAGGAAAAACCTCATAACTCTAATACTCCTTCAGATTTGCCATCAAAATGTCTAGCTTTAGCTCCATCAACTTCAAACTTGACATTGGAAGCACTTTAGTTATTGTGTCAACAAATTGGTTATCAATTTCTTGGCCTAAATTACCATTTAATTGGATTCTTCTTATCTTTAAACACAAGGTGCTATGATTTCTCAACTTAAATCCACCTTTCATGAACTTAAATAGATATGACCAAATCTTTCATCCCAAATATCACTCATCTATTTGGCTAATAAAATTATGACCTTCAACTAAATCAATCTTCGAATAAAAATTGCCCCTTGGTTAACATAGAAATTACCCCTTTTCAATCTGAGCTCCATGCTTATCAATGATAGGGCAATAATTTCCTTTGAAAGTGAATTCAAATCCGTTTAACATTTGTACAAAACTAGGAAGATTTTGATCCAATTCTGGAATGTAAAGAACATCTTTGACAATTATCGTCCTTTCTTGGTTAACATAGAAATTACCCCTTTTCCTTGGGCTTGCACAATATCAGCATCTCCCAACTTGACTTTTGGTTGAATTACCAGTCAATGGAAGAAAAAAAAGATAAAAATTTAGTTATGTAACCAGTGCAGCCACTGTCAATGAGCCAAGTATTCAATCCATGTGAATTTTGCTTGTTGTTCTGGTCGTTGTTCAACTTGTTTTTTCTCCAGTCTGCAATACTTTTTACTGACCAAGTTTATGGCAAAAATTACAGTGGAAAAGAGGCTTATCTTTGTACCTACAATCTTCAGTATGATTAGTTTTTTGGCAATGAGAACAAGGCAAGATTTTTCTTTTTGTTGAAGAACCTTCAACTCTTCCTTTAATATTGGAAGATTGTTCAAAACGCCTTCTGTTGTGTTTAGCTCGAAAGGCACCTTCTACAGCTTCTGCACTTCTCATTGAGACAGTTGATCTTGCTAGTCATGATGTAATTGTTAGAGTTTCTAAATCACATGACTCTCCACTGTAGAAATCTTTTATTCAAATTTTTCAGACACTGAAACCATAATTTTATCTACAACCTTGTTATTGTAAATGATGTCATACCAAGAAGCCGTATTTGATTCACAACATCCATTAACCTGCCAGAATAATCTTTGGCAGTTTCATTGTCCTTCATTCTCATCAATTAAATTTTCAATGTGAGAAGCCTAACAGATTTGACTTTGCTATTACCCTAAATTTCATCTTGGATCTTGTCCCACACTTGTTTAGGGTTTTCCAAGTCCATGATTTTGCTAATGTGATCTGCAAGTCCTGAATGCAAGCAAGTGATGGTTTTATCTTTTTGAAGTTTCTCCTCTTCGTGTACTTTGATTTGAGCAACTGTAGGATTTTCTCTTGTTAAATATAATATTGTATTTGGTTATTAGTTGTTAGTTGAGGTGTATTCTTTTTCATTTATGGTTGTATGTCATAGGTTGGTGGTAGTTGTACTCACTACTCTGACTATTTCTAGATTGTTCTTCATCTCTATTAATAAGAGGTTCTAAGCTGAGTAAAATACTCAATCTTTTTCTATATTCAAGTTGGTATCAGAGCAGGTTCCATGCTGCTCTTTAAAGTCCAAAGTCACAGTAAGCTGTCCACTACTCTCGTTGTCGTCTGCTGCCCGTCCTCTGCCATCTCCGGCAACTTTTTCTTCGGAGGGTCCAGATCCAGGTATGCCTCGACGTGCGTGTTCAAACCCCAGTAATCGCTCCTCCATCCGTCGCTCCAAGCGTTGCCACCGATCTCGCCAAACAGTGGGCACGTGAGCTCCACGCATCGGCGAAACGATCTCCGTTTGCCATTGTTTCGGTGTCGCCTGAGTTGCCAAAGCCTTCTGAAGCCATTGCTAGCCTTCGTCTGTCAGTTTGAGCAAGATTTATTGGATTTAACTCAAATCTCTCTCTCGGGTCTCTATTTTACCATTTTTCAGATCTGAAAAATGTCCTCTTCTACCTCAGTCAGCTCTGGTCCTATTCTTCCTATTTCTGGAACTGCCATTTGTTAAATTAATATTGTATTTGGTTATTAGTTGTTAGTTGAGGTGTATTCTGTTTTATTTATGGTTGTATGTCAGAGGTTGTGGTAGTTGTATCACTACTTCTAGATTGTATTTCATCTCTATTAATAAGAGGTTCTAACTTAAGTAAGATACTCAAGCTTTTTTCTATATTCAAGTTGGTATCAGAGCGGGATCGACCCTGCTCTTTAAGTCTAAATTCATAGTAGGCTGTCTGCCACTGTCCGCTGCCGTCTCTAATGCCGTCTGCCGCTGTCGTCTCCAGGGACTTTCTCTCCGGCATGCCCAGGATCATGTGTGCCTCGACATGTGCTGTCTACCCTCGGTGATCGCTCCTCTAGCCGCTGTCGTGCGCGCCGTCGCAACTCCAGCCAAATAGCGGGCGCGTGAGCTCCACCCGCCGGTGAAACGTGCTCCGTTCGCCGTCGTTCTCCCTTCGTCTAGGTTGCCGGAGCTGTCTAGTGCCATTGCTGGCCTTCGTTTGTCCATTTGAGCAAGTTTCCTTAGAGTTAACTCAAATCTTTCTCTCGGGCCTCCTTTCTTACCTTTTCCAGATTTGAAAAGTGTCTTCTTCTACCTCAGTCAGCTCTGGTCTTATTTTTCCTATTTCTGGATCTGCCATTATCACAACAGAAAAGCTTAATGGTAAAAATTATTTATCTTGGACTGATTCTGTGGAACTCTAGTTTCTTGGTCAAGGACACCACGAATATCTATAAAAGGTACATATTGAGGAATCAGCTGAACAGAAAGCTCAGTGGATGTGCTCTTCTATGGCAGTCAGTGGAACCTAAAATATTGAGGAACCTCAGAGCATTCAAAACCTGTTATTTGTTTTGGAAGAAAGCTCAAGATATCTACTCCAATGACATCCAACGCTTGTTTGATTGTATTCAAAAGCTAGCCTCTTTAAAACAAAATTATTTAGATATGGTGTCTTATGTTTTCAAAGCTCAAACCGCTGTAGAAGAATTGAAGTTTTTCCTAGAAGCTGATTCTATAGAAGAAATAAGGAAACAATTTGATAATCTCTATATGGTTATGATTCTCCGTGGTATGAAACCGGTATTCGATCACATTCGTGATCAAGTTCTGATCGGACAAGATATTCCTTCCATGGAGAGCTTAACTACATGTCTCCTCTGTGTTCCTACCTTAAGCAATGATGGTACATCTCTTGAAAGTAATATGGAGTCTTCTGTTATGATATCTTCAAGAGGAAGAGGAGGACATGGAAATAGAGAACGTGGTAGAAGAGGTAATCGTCCTCAATGCTCTCATTGCAAAAGGATGGGTCATACTCATGAAACATGCTACTCCCTGCATGGTTTTCTAGACAAGTCTGTTCATGTATCAAGGTCTGAGAAACCTGAAGAGAGGAAACTATCTGAAGAAGAATATCAAGGATACTAAGAGTATTTGAGGATGACGTCTAACAGCCTTGTTGGGTCTTCTTTTGGACCTAATGTCTCAACGGCCTGCATTTCTCTATTTGTGGAAGGTCAAAATCCATGGATTGTTGACTCTGGTGCTTCAGACTATATTTTTGGTAATAACTCCTTATTTTCATCTTTGTCACTTCTCAAATTTCCCCATCTTGTCACATTAGCCAATAGGTCAAAGGTTTTAGCTCAAGGAGTGGGTTCAATATTTATTTTTCCCTCCTTAAATTTAATTTTTGTTTTGTACATTCCTTCTTGTCCTAATTTATTTTCTGAGTCAATTAACTAAATCCTTAAATTGTTCAGTTACATTTAATTCTGACTCATTTGTCATTCAGGACGTGGTACAGGCAGGCAGCTTGGCGCAGGACATGAATCACGAGACCTCTATTACCTGGAATCTAGCTCTTCGGTGTCTTGTCTTGCATCAATTCCTCCTAAACTGTTGCATGATCGGTTTGGACACCCTAGTCTAGCCAAATTAAAGACAATGACTCCTAGTATCCAGAAAATCCAAACTTTAGAATGTGAAGCTTGTCAATTAGGCAAACATGTTATGTCTTTTTTTTCGAGTCAAGATAAACTAAGAAGTAATTCAATCTTCTCTACTGTTCATTTAGATATTTGGGGTCCTAGTCGGATTACTTATTTTGAATTTAAATATTTTGTCATCTTTATTGATAAATATTCTCGTTGTACGTGGTTTTATTTAATGAAAGAAAGGTCTGAACTTCTGTCCATATTTATGTCCTTCCATGAAATAAAAAATCAGTTTGGCAAAACAATTAAATGTTTCAGAAGTGATAATGCAAAAGAATATTTTTCTTCTGAACTCTTCGTTTTTGTCCTCTCAAGGAATATTACACCAGTCCACTTGTTCCCACACTCGTCAACAGAATGGGATAGACGAAAGGAGGAATCGCCACCTTGTTGAAACAGTTTGTTCCTTAATGATTAATGCAAAAGTTTCATTACATCATTGGGGAGATGCGATTCTTTCTGCCTGCTATCTTATCAATAGGATGTCCTTTTCCTCTCTTGATAATCAAATTCCTCATTCCATCCTATTGTCAGCTGAACCTCTGTATCATGTATCACCTCGTGTATTTGGTTTATTTGTTTTGTTCATGATATGTCTCCAAGTCTCGATAAATTGTCAGCTTAAATCCATCAAGTGTGTTTTTTTGGGATACTTCCGTCTTCAAAAAAGGTACAAATGTTATTCCCCTAATAACAAAAGGTATTACATGTCTGCTAATGTTGCCTTTTTTTAATATTCTCCCTTCTACTCATCCTCCACAGTTGACTCCATTTCCATCCAAGAGGTATTGCCCACTTCCACCTCTAGTCTAGAAATTGTCATCTCTCCAGACATGTCTTCTCAATTTGACCATACCAATATTAGTCCAACTCCTAACTTCACTGAAACTGATCATTCTCCCGCTGCTACTACTCATGGCATGACACCTGAAACTAGCCGCAACATTCCTAATGACTCTCGTGGCTCATTTCTCTCTCCATCTGCTTTTTGTACAATGGCTCCTAATTCTCCTTCTATGGCCGATGACAACTCATGTTGGCCTGTTGCCATTCGCAAAGGTATACGCTTTTCTCGAAACCCTTATCCTATTTACAATTTTTTGAGTTATCATCGTCTGCGTCCATCTTATTGTTCCTCTATAAATTCCTTATCGTCCATCACTATTCCCAAAAATTTTTGTGAAACTCTTGATCACCCTGAATGGCGACAAGCCATGATTGATGAAATGCAGACTCTTGATCACAATGGTACATGGGAATTGGTTCATCTTCCTCCTGGGAAGAAAGTTGTTGGTTGTAGATGGATCTATGCTATTAAAGTTGGTCCAAATGGATTGAACGCCTTAAAGCTCGTTTGGTAGCCAAAGGTTACACTCAGCTCTATGGACTTGATTATGGAGATAATTTCTTCCCGATAGCCAAGATCACTACTATGTCTTCTTCTTGCCATGACAGCTATTCGCCATTGACCCTTATATCAGATGGACGTTAAAAATGCATTCTTTCATGGTGAGTTAGATGAGGAGATTTACATGGAGCAACGTCCTGGTTTTGTTGCTCAGAGGGAGTCTGGTCTAGTGTGTAAACTCAGGCTATCTCTCTATGGTCTTAACAGTCACCAAGGACTTGGTTTGGAAAATTCAGCAATGTTGTCCAAGGTTTTGAGATGAAAAGGAGTGAAGTGAATCACTCTGTCTTCTACTATCATAAATCTGTTGTTTATGTTGATAACATTGTCATTACAGGAAATGATGAAGTCACAATATCTCAACTAAAGCAATACTTATGCAATTACTTTCAAACAAAAAATCTTGGTCATCTGACATATTTTTTGGAAATAGAGGTAGCTCAATCCAAAGAAGGCATTATAGTTTCTCAGAAAAAGTATGCCTTGGATCTTCTGGAGGAAATAAAAATGTCTGATTGTAAGCCAGTCAAGAGTCCTATGGACCCATACAAGAAGTTAATGGCTAATATGGGAGACTTATATTCAGATCCAGAAAGGTGTAGAAAGCTGGTTATGAAGCTCATATATCCGAGGCCAGATATTTTCTTTGTAGCTGGAGTTGTGAGTCGATTCATGAGTTCACCTTGTATTGATCATTGGAATGAAGTAATGCGTATTCTCATATACATAAAAAAGGCTGCAAGCCAGTTGTTCGAAGATAAAGGAAATAGCCAAATTGTTGGATACTGTGATGCTGATTGGGCTCAATCCGATACATATAAATGCTCTACTATTGGTTATTGTATGTACTTTGGTAGTAATCTTATCTCATGGAATAGTAAGAAACAAAAGATTGTTTCTCGATCTAATGCAGAAGCTGAATATAGATCTATGGCCCTTGCAGCTTGTGAGTTGATGTGGGTTAAACAACTCATACAAGAATTGAAGTTCTGTGAAATTTCTCCAATGCAACTTTATTGTTTTAATCAGGCAGCTTTCCAAATTGCTTCCAACTAGTATTTCATGAAAGGAATAAGTACATTGAAATTGATTGTCACTTTGTAAGAGAAAAGGTATTGTCCAAGGAAATTAGGACTGAATTTGTTAGTTCAAATGATTATCTAGAAGATCTATTAACCAAACCCTTGAAGGGTCCTCGGATTGAATACTTGATTTCCAAGCTTGGAACATATAATTTATATGCTCCAACTTAAGGGGGAATGTTAAATATAATATTGTATTTGGTTATTAATTGTTAGTTGAGATGTATTCTTTTTCATTTATGGTTGTATGTCAGAGATTGGTGGTAGTTGTACTCACTACTCTGACTATTTTTAGATTGTTGTTTATCTCTATTAATAAGAGGTTCTAAGATGAATAAAATACTCAAGTTTGTTCTATATTCAAGTTCTCTCAATGGTGGTGGATCAGCTTCAGAGATTACAACATTCCATAAACTTAGGGACTTGAAAATAAACTTCATCTTCACAGCCCAAATGTGATAGTTTTTACCATTGAAATTTGGGATTAAAGATGAAACATTGTGTTAACGGGCAACTCCTCCCTAGGCCCAAGCGCTCAAGCAACAGGCCCAAGTGGCTTTCAGACTTTATTTAATATGTTTATTTGCTTTTTGTCACCCTTTTCGGTTCAGTCATTAGTCCATTGTTCTTAGGGTTGTTTCTATTTAAGGTTGTGCTGGAGGTGTTTAGCCGTCAAGGAGAATGAGTGCTATTTTCAGTTTTATTGTCTTCTTTAGAATTCTCGCGTTCCTTAGCTGATTTTATTCATGGTAATTGCTATAATCATTGAGTGGTTGTAGAGCGGACCAGGGCACGTTAACACATTGTTAAAGGTAGGCATAATTTTACTCCAACTGTTATAAAACAAAATCACTCAACCTCACCGTGTTTTGAGCTCAATAGATTTTCTCACAACCCATAGGAAGTCAGCTCTAGATACCATTGATGAAAATATTTGAAAAATAAAATAGAGAAATGACAGAAATATTAGATAAAATAGAAAAATTAAAATTGGAGGAAAATAGCCATTAAAATTCATGAAATGAGAATGTCTTTGTATAGGTTTACAATCAATTTGAAATTCCTAAAACAAACTTATCTACTACTGCATTTATTTGAAATTTAAATTAACTAACCAAAACAAAACTAAAAGATAAAATCTGCAACAATAACAAAATCTCCATCTAATACATTCAAAATTCTAAAATCAAATAAGGAAAAAGAATACATATGTCTAACAATACTAAAAATATGTGAGCATTGGCTTGGCTGTATTCTTTTTAGATTTTTAGCCTAACACAACCAATGAAGGTGACATACTTTCATGGTACTCTTTGTGGATAGGCTTGGCTGACATATTTTTGGAGAAGAGCCAATGCTCATGGTATAGAGGAGGACATTGCCAAAGAACGTCTTCAGTTTTGGATTGGTCGTAGTGGACATTCACCTACCTCACATGATGCTGTTGATGGTAAACTATATCATTTTCCAATTATTTACTTTGTAGTACACATGGATGTATCAATCTAGTATTGTGCTAATTGGTTTGAAAGAAAAATGTTAAATTATGGTGTTACCATTAACATATTTCTTGATTTGATGCTTTTCTACTGATCTCCTTTAATGATGGAAATGGATGACGTAGTTGAATAGCATTCCTTAAAGGATCAGAGTCTTCTTTGCTATTGCCTATTGGGAAGAGTGGTTGGTGAAGAACACAGGGAGGAGGGTGTGATTAAAGAACAACAACAGGACCAAGTGAGAAACAGTGAGAAAAAGAGAAGAATGTTGAAGGGCGTATAAATGATGAAGGGGGTGAGAGAGAGTGATGAGAATGAGAAGAGAGAGACTGGTAGGAAAATAAGTTGTGAAAATGGCAGTTCAAGTTGGAAACTAGTGGGTGTTTGTGTTGTTGGTTCAAGTTCTTTGTTTTGTTGGTCCTGTTAGATGCCTTCTAGTGTGCGACAGCATGTCATGTCCAGCACTAGGGATGGCAGAAATATCTCCACCTGTGAACTGGAAACAAAATCTGCTTCGGATTTTAAATGGATTTAGTTAACGGTATCCGCTGGTGGCGGGGTGGTTTTTTTTTTTTTAATTGTTTAAAGGATGCGAGTCTTCTTTGCTAGTGCCTATTGGAGACTTAGAGCAGATTGTTTATGTAATAATGTTATGTTAGGCTTATTAGCCACTTGTTTCAGACCCAACATTACACTTCTAAATGGTCCATGCCGATTGGAATTTTGATGTATTGCAGTTCCCATGTTTTGCCTAGCATGACACTAGTGTCACTGTTCATGCCATAATGTCATATACGGTGTACCGAAACATAGATAATTGTTCCTTCTTGCTACCTTATTTTTTTCCGTACCCATTTATCCAGGGATGCTAAATTTGCATATCTGACTTTTCTCCCATTGTGCCAGTCTTCTCATAAAACACACTAGATATTTTGCGTCAATAGGCAATGACTTTAAATAGGCTAAGGGATGAATTCTTGCTTTTTTTTTTTCTTATCGACAAAGATAAGTATGCATATAAATAATCAATAAAAGGGACACGTAACAACAAGATGAATTCTTGGAGAAATTTTGCATTCAGTTACTAACGTGGATTTTTTTCAAATTCCAGTTGAGCAAGGACTTTCTGAGCTGAGGAAACTCGGGATTGAACATCGACTTTGGGAAGCATCCAGAAAGGAAGTTGATCAGGACTTTACTATCGCACTGAAGTTGAATTGACATGAAATTTGTGCCTAATTTTACTTGAGAGGTTTGCTGATTTATAATATGAAATGTGAATTTCATCTTCCTTCTGGAGATTGTCACTTTCCACTGTGTTCAAATGAGGTGGTTACTTTACTGTTAGCTCTAGGAATAGTAACTGTTATGATGACCGTAATGAAATTTAGGGACTGATGAAGCTATCGCCCTTTCTCTGCTTTTGATGACAAAAAATAATACTCAACCTGTCAACATTAATGGCAGAAAACCTCACCACCAGGAAGGATTCATTACACTGGAAGTTCTGCGATATTCTCCTACTAATCTTCCTAATTACACATAAATATTGAATGATTTTACGTTTCCAAGCCACAAATGCATTTTCTTATTCATTTAATACCTAACAAAGTACTTAGAATATTGGTAAGAAAACACTATTCCATCCTCTATTTTTTAATGAAAGTGAACGTATTTATTGAACTAAGTTGAAAAAAAAAATCCTTGAAATATAAGTCGTTTCATTATATACCACAACTTTAATCATTATGTTCGAAGGATATTTTTGAAATAAAATTTAAATGTATGATATTTTTGGAATAAATTTTATTTGATGGATCCTAATGAATTAAGTAACAGTTTTTTTAATATAGGAACAAAGGTGATAAATTTTAATCAATGTAAATATTTTTAAATTCTTCATCTTTCTACTCATTTTTTGAATAAATTACAATGTTATTACATGATATTTTGTTAAATTATATGTTTAGTGTATGTTTTCACTTTAGATAGGTACTTTAGAAATGGAAAGAAAAGAAAATAAAATGGACATTTTTATAAAGAAGTTGAAGACTTGGATAAACATAGTTGTGCTTCAAGACACCATGGTTGTACTAGGTCAACAAAGTTCTAAAAATAATTATGAATAAGTACAATTGTGCTAAAATTAAGCATGGGTGTGCGTTGATTTTCATGTCTATGATCTCCTGTTAAGGACGATCGTGCTCACCTTAAGCATGACTGTGTTGTTTGAATTTTGAAAAATATGTCAAGATAGCATGATCATGTTCACTATAGTATACTCTTGCTAAACATGAACTTACACCTTGCCAAACAAAAACTAAAAGGGTTTGATTTTTGCTCTAACAAGAAAAAGATTTGTGACTGAAAGTGAAAAACGGTGAAGGAGCATTGAATTGAAAGAAAGCATGGTACTTTGCATTATTTGCAATTCTCTTTTATTTTATATGATGTACTGAGTAATCTATAGGATGTTTGACTTTATTTTATTTATTGTTTGGTGAATCCCTTTTTTTGGGTTGTGATGTAAATTGTTTTGTAACCTCCTTATTACTATGCAATAAAATTCAGTTATTAGATCATTTTATTATTTTATTTGTCAAACAAAATTAGTTATTCCGATCTCTTAGTTTATGAACAATAATATTTGAATGATTGAATCAGGAAACAATTGGATTTATTCTAATGTAAATGAACAAATGTGTTGGGTGAAACTCCAATTGACTAATAAACTTAATCATTCCTTTTACAAATCAATAAATCAACTCTAAATTGAATTTTAGTTGTACTCAAGTTTATCATTTGATGTCACTTGCCACAATCTTTGATCATTGGTCACCAACTGCTAATTATAACCATTAATTACTAGTCACCACCTTCGATCATTAATCATCGGTTGTCACTTAACGGTCAATCACCAGCTAGTCATTGATCGTCATCTCCAACCTTTAGTCATTAGTTGCCACTTTTAGCTGTTAATCATCGGTCACCACTTCCAACTATTGGTCACTAGCCATCACCTCTAGTCATCGGTTGTTAATCACTAATTATCAATTGTCACCTCTGATAACTGGTCACCAACTGCCAATCACTAATCATCAGTTGCTAGCCAATGATTGCTAGTTGTCGGTTATTACTCATAAGTCATCACCTCTAATTACCAATCATCGATTGTCACTTGTAATTGTTAGTCATCAATTATTGGTCATTGGTTATCGGCTATTAGATTTTAGTGTGGTTAAGATTTGACGTCCATGTTTAAAATTGGAAACCAAAATAATATTTTTATAAATTTGAAAACTTAAAACCAAAATTAGTCTGTATTTTTATAAGTTTGAAAAAAAAAAAAAAAAAAAACTACCCCGAAGATGTTCTTAAAAATCAAAGCTACAAAATATTGTTTAACTTGATATTTTCTTTTACAACTTCCTCTAATGTATGTTTTTGTCTCTCTTTGCCTTCGCATAGACTAAAAATCATTTGGATGCATATTTGTGCAATAAAACTTGATACTACCTCTATATAGATAGATCTTTATAATTGTGAGATGTTAATTTTACTGCAACATTAATGGAGATTCTATGAACAATGGTATGTTCGAATAGCTTATTTTAATTGACACAACTCAATAAAATTTGGTAGCACCTCAATAAATCTCCTTGGAATTTTAATTTTTTTTTTATTTTTTCTTTTATCAATCACATGTTCTCTGTAAATGGAAGAAATTGTATAGAACTGACAATATGTTAAAAAATTATTACATAGTTTCAAACCAACATTTTATTTATGGTCCAACAAATAAGTATGTAACATAATTAATTAATCAGTTTATTTTGCAAATTGTATTCATTAAATGATTATATGTTACATACTTATTTGTTTAAATCATAAATTAACGTGATGGTTTAATATTATCGACAAGTCCAACAAATAGATCATATAATTAACACGACTCTTGAGAAATAATGAATTTGTTTGTATGAAAAAATGGATTTGGAATTAATCAAAGTATGATGACATTAGAAATCACTAGAATTATGGCAATTTTTCCTTGACTCTTTTCTTTGTTTGGTATAGAATTAATTAAATTAATACAAGTTTGAGCTCTACAAATAAATTAAAATTAATTAAAATATAGATGTGAGTTTGTTATTGGACTTGACTAAATTTCTGAATCATTATTTATTTAGCTTTCAAATCTTAAAACTAAACAAGCTATTAAAAAAACTAATAAGAAGTGTAACATGCTTAATTTGAACAACTAATCCGCTCAAAACGAGTGATCCATTTAGTTGGAAATGAACTTGAAATTAAAGGATGTGGTTTGCCTTAATTTTAAAACACTGTTTGAAATTTCAATTTTACTAAAATTTCTCGTACAAGACAATTTAAGGCTCACGACCAATGATAAGGGTTGACACTTAATGGTGGTGGACAACCGTTGATGGTCACAACAGCAAATGATGGTGAGCAACGACGAACTTAAAAAGTAAATATCAACACAAATTCAAAATTAATTTTTATTGTTTTTCAGATGGGTAGAAATTATTTTAAAAATAAATAAAAAATCAAGTCACAATCAATTTATCCAAATACGTTTACGTTTATAAAACAAAAAATAAAAAATGGAAAACTGGCTGGAATGGAGTCTTAGGTCTTCAAAATTATAAAATACAAGGACACTTAATTTTTCTATCCAATGAATTAAAAGATAATATTTTACATTTATAATTTCAAGGAATTATTTGATGATTTTGCTCTTGAGGCCTCATATTAAATTGATTAATAATTTTATGAACGAATTCATGGGGTAATAACATAAGGTAACAAAATGTAAATAAAGCAACGGAAAGAAACCCTCCTATCTTGCAAGGATATATGAAGAGCAATAACAAAAATATAATGTTAACCAATCACCACTCTTTTTGGAATAAAGCACTAAGATTTTAATGTGGAAAACCCCTCAAAACAAGGGTAAAAACCACGAGTCGTCTAGATCAAAGAAATAGCTACACTATTATCAATAAAGAGTACAAAAGAGTCTTAATCAAGTGTCAAGAACAATATCAATATCAACACCAATTTCAAACAATAAAGCAATAAGTTTACAAATAGAGAACAAAGAAGATGAAAACCCTCAAAAACACTGTTTCCATACGAACTAATATCTCCCAACTCAAATGTCTTCTCAATGATCTGAACGGTCAGCATGAAGAAACATACCCTAAAAAACAATATCAATGTCAACACTAATTTCAAACAATAAAGCAATAAGTTTACAAATAGAGAACAAGGAAGATGAAAACCCTCAAAAACATTGTTTCCATACGAACTAATATCTCCCAACTTAAATGTCTTTTCAATGATTCGAATGGTCAGCATGAAGAAACATACATTATTAACATGCTGTCCAAAAATCAGCCTGATCCAACGGTGAATGAATTTGCAGTAATGAATTTACAATTGCAGCTCTGTGTAATGGCAATAACTTTCTCTCTTCTTTTCTCTCAAAAAATTGATGTGTTTCAGGAATGTCGTCTCTCTATCTACTCTCTTGTTTCAAAGCACCTTCTTCACTTAATTTAAATAAGATATCAAGTGGACTTCTCAATTTGGGTCTTTTCTTCACATAGGAGGAGATCAATACCAACAAATCTCCCCCCTCACGACTATGTAGAGACAACCGCCAAATCGACAATCTCACAACAGATTTCAAAATTTCCTCTTGACAGTGTTTTAGTCATCATATCAACACGATTATCACCAGTATGAACTTTAACCAACTCCAACAACTTAGCATCCAAAGTATCATGTATCCAATGATATCGTACATAAATATGTTTGGACTTAGAATGGAAAGTTGAATTCTTACTAAGATGGATAACACTTTGATTGTCAATGAGTAATGGGTAGTTGTCTTGCACAAAATCAAGCTCCCGCAAGAATTTCTTCAACCATAGTAACTCCTTGCATGCTTCAGTAATTGTAATAAACTCTGCCTTAGTAGTAGACAAAGTCACTCACTTGTGCAACTTAGATTGCCAAGCCACAGCTCCCCATGCAAACTTAATCAAATAACCCAATGTAGACCTTCTGGAATCAATGTCTCCACCCATATCTGAGTCTAAGTAGACTACTAAAATAGGCTTATCACCTCCCAAACGAAGCTTCTTATCAATAGTACCATGAAGGTACCTCAAAATCCATTTCAAAGCTCTCTAATGCTCTCTACATGGGTTTCACAAAAACCTACTAACTGTACCAACAACATGAGCAATAATAGGTCTCGTACACAACATTTCATACATCAAACTACCCACTGTAGAAGCATAAAGAACTTTCTCCATGTCTAATTTTTCAGCTTTATTTAAAGGACTCTGTTTAATACTCAAGTTAAAATGAGTCAGAGTCACAAAAGGAGTGCTCACAGTCTTAGCTTTTTCCATCTGGAATCTCTATAACACCCTTTTAATATAGTGTTCGTGTGATAGCCATAACTTCCTTTTCTCTCTATCACAACTGATTCTTATACCAAGAATCTACTTACAGCTCCCAAGTCTTTCATGGAAAATGACTCGCTCAATTGCTTCTTCAACCTGTAATAATAGAAACATTTTTCCCCAACAATAAGCATGTCATCAACATATCATAACAGGATAATAAAGTCATCCTCAGAAAACTTTCTAACAAAGACACAATGATTTAAAGTAGTCTTCTTGTAGCCCTGCTCACACATAAAAGACTCAAACTTCTTATACCACTGCCTCGGAGCTTGCTTTAAACTGTATTAACTCTTTCGTAGTCTACACACATAGTCTTCCTTGCCTTTAAGTTGGAAACCATCAGGTTGCTTCATATAGATCTCTTCCTCCAAATCACCATGAAGGAAAGCAGTTTTCACATCCATGTGCTCTACCTCCAAATCAAGAGTAGCTGCCAAACTCAAAACGGCTCTAATGGATAACATCTTCACTACAGGTGAGAAAATCTCATTGAAATCAACACCATTTCTCTGTCTAAAGCCTTTCACCACTAATCTAGCTTTATACCTTGGAGACATAGAATTATTCTCATGTTTCACCCTGAATATCCACCTATTTTCTAATGCCCTCTTATCCTTAGGCAATCTCACTAAGTCATAAGTGTTTTTCTTCACTCTCCAAAGCCTCTTCAAAATTCTCAGGTTCTCCATCATCATTCAAATTCACATATTCATCAGAAGAATACTTGGTAGATAGTTGTCTTTGTCTATTAGATCTCCTAAGTTGAACTTGAGAGGATTCAGGTACATCATAGCCATTCTCATCAAGTGATCTCTCATGCTCCTCCTGGTCATCATTAATAGGAACATCTAATTCATCTCCAAGTTGTTGATCAACACCAACACTTTGTTGTTTACCATGTTCAATACTACCCTTAACATTATCTAGATCATGAATAGGCAATTGCATAAGATCAACATCTGTCAAATTTCTATCCTTTTCGGGTGTAGTCTTCTCCACCTTATTAATATCCTCAATGGTTTGAATTTTAATGAACTGTACATCACGACTTATAACAAGCTTCTTCTCAATAGGATCATAGAACTTCTAGCCAAATTCATCTTTACCATAACCAATGAAGATGCACTGCCTAGTCTTCACATCCAACTTGGATCTTTCATACTTTGGAATATGAGCAAACGCTTTGAAACTGAAGACATGTAAATGATCATAGGTCACATTTTTTCCAAACCAAATTTTATTTGGAACTTCACTGTTCAAAATAATAGTAGGAGTGAGATTAATAACATGCATTGCTATGTACAATGCCTTACCCCAAAAATGCTTAGGTAATTTAGCATCTGAAAGTATACATCTCACTCTCTCAAGCAATGTCATGTTCATCCTCTTTGCTAAACCATTTAGCTGAGGAGTTTTAGGAGGAGTCTTCTCATTGCAATACTATGTTGCTTGTAATAAACATCAAAGAGTCCATAATATTCACCACCAATGTCAGTACGAATATGTTTCAGCTTCTTGTCTGACTCTTTTTCAACCAAAACATGAAATTGTTTAAATTTCTCTAGCAATTGGTCTTTTCTCTGCAAGGCATAGACCAACAGCTTCCTAGAACAATCATTAATAAAGGTAACAAAATAAAATGCACCACTAAAGGATTTTATCTTAAATGAACCACAAACATCAAAATGCACCAATTGCAACAACTCTGACTTCCTTGAGGGAGGATACTTCTTGAAGGATACTATAGTTTGCTTGTCAGCCACGCAATGAGAACATCTCTCCAATTCTACATTTTTTAGCCCTTGAAGAACATCCTTTTTAACTAAGCAGCTCAACCTTTTTTCATTGATATGATTAAGCCTTATGTGTCACAAATATGCCTCCATATCTACGACATTCACACTATCTTTAGTAACCAAAGCTTTTGTCCAGTACAACTTAGAAATCTTCTTCCCTCTAGCCATAACCAAGTTACCTTTGTCGAGTTTTCACTTTCCAGAACCAAAGTGATTATCATAACTACTATCATCAAGCATCTGCACAAAGATCAAATTAAAACAAACATTAGGAACATGTTTGACTCCTTTAAGCAACAACTGCACTCCCATGTTGGTTTGCAGGCAAACATCACCAACACCAATCATCTTAGATACACCATCATTACCCATCTTCAATACTCCATAACAAAACCCTAATCACACTAGGTTTTGCAAAAACTACAGAAGTCCCCCCTAATGTAACATAGGGCTGACCTAAGATTGAATCACAAGGAAACATGCATTAAACAAAGATCGCTTCTATCTCTAGCTAGTTCTAATATCTTCTTTTTTTACAAATTAGCAATGGGGGGTTGTTTATATTCAGAAAATTTTGCAAGAAAGAAAATTCCCAAGAAAGATGAACAAAAGCGTAGGAATTAAAATTCACAGGAAAACTAATTGCAAAAACTAAAATAAGGAAAAGTGCAGACACTAAAATAAGGAAAAGTTCAGAAAATTGAAAATTACAGAAAATAAGAAAAAAAAATGCAGAATTGAAACAAGAACAGAAAATGCAGAATTGAAATAAGAATTTCCTTATACACCTAGCCTAACATGCAACCAATCGATTACAATAAAATGCTAATTCTTGATCAAGAATCATGCATAAGGAAATGGAGGGCAAGGGAAGAATACAAACTTGGAGCCAATTGAAAACTAGAATTGAAAGTTGGAATTGGAAACTGAAAAATGAAACTGCAATAGAACTCTAAGAGAGAAAATCTTCTCTGTTTAAAAATTCTCTAAACTTTACAAAATTCGAAAACTGATAAGAGTGTATGGTCCCTCAAAACCCTATGGGTTTTTATTCACATGAATAATGGCCAAGAATTGGGCCAATGGGCCTAAAACTAACTTACATAAAAAAAACAAATCCTAATACAATAAGTTATAGCTTTTTTCCCGAACTTACAAAAATCTTAAAAAATATATCTAGACTCCAAATTCCATGTTCAAGATATCCAAATTTAAGCCTTGGAAGTCAGGAATCCAATACAAAAAGAATCAACCAAAAATAATGTCTACAGAAAAAGTTATGGCTAAAACATTAGACAGTGTCAGGACAGAAATAACGCAGAATTAAATAAAAATGCAACTTATAGTTATGTTTTATTCAAATTATTATTTTATAAAGAAAACCATAAATGTAGGCTAAATGAATGAAATAAATAAGAAATAACACCTTAGAAGATATAGCAATATTATAAATGTGAACATATAATATGAGTCATCACTCCAAAATCACCAGAAGTGTGAGATGTGAAGAACTCCTTCCTTGGTGTAACATGCAGTGTAGCACCACTATCAACAATCAACATGCTCTCATCTGATACAAGATTAACTAACTCATCATCATGGAGATTAACAAGATCACCACAAGTAGTAGTAACAACACGATTATCATCATCATGATCCTTCTCTTTCTGCTTACCCTTTTTATCTTTGTTCTCCTTCTTCCTCAGAAAACAATATTTTTGTATATGCCCTGTCTTAGGACAATAGTAACACTTCACATTCTTATATCTGGACTTGGACTTACTCCTCTTTTTTCTCTACCACCTTTCAGTTCCTTTCTTTGACTTCTCCTACTGTTTTCAGTGACAAGTACTTCAGGCTGAGATGAAGAACCCTGTGCCTTTCTTCTCATCTCTTCATTAAGAGCACCACTCTTTGCCGCTTGCCAAGAAACAAAACTATTAGGGGTTGATTTTGTAATAGAAACCCAAAATATCTCCAAAGACTTAAGTAAAGTATTCAGTAGCTATAGTCCAAAACTTCATCATCAAATTTGATACTCATACCGGATAACTGAGCTAGGAGCCCTTGAAATTCATTCAGGTGATATGAAATAGAAGAACTCTCCCTTTACTTCAAATTCATCAGACAGTTCAACAAATACAATTTATTATTCCCTGATTTAGAAGAATAGAATGGCTCAATCTTCTCCCACAATGTTCTCACATGTGTTTCATTAGCAATGTAATTATAAACATTGTCTTCTACAAATTGCCAAGTAAAACCACATACCTATTGGTGTTCAAAATCCACTATTCTTCAGACATAGAATCTGGCTTCTGAGTAGCAAAAACAGGAATATGCATTTTCTTCACAAATAGCAAGTCTTTCATTTTGCCCTTCCACAAGTGATAATTAGTGCCATTCAAAGCAACCAATTTTGTATTTGTCTCCATCATTCAAGCAACTCAAATAGTCCCTAGACCAAAACCAAAGAGCTCTGATGGGGTAATTGGTTATTGGAGCTCCTTAGTTTTGGTCTAAGGACTATTTGAGTAAGAAGACCCTATGAGCAAGACGAAATAAATTATGCATTGTTCTAAAAACCTGCTTGGATCGACTAGTCGAAGAGGTTGTCCTAAGAAACAGTTACACGGTTGAGCCTCATATTGAATTAGACATCAATGTTATCCTTTATGGCATGTATAAACAATTGATTTTAAAAAATCAGTAAGTACTTGTTTGGTTTCCTGTCTAGTAATTGATTTTAAATTTAAAATTGATTTTAGATAAATTTTACCATATTTAGTTTTGCAATGGAGAAGAATTCAAAATTAAGTTTGAATTCATAATTGATTCTAGATTGAAAGAATTTTAAAAAAAATTTATATTGGATAAACAATTTTATAGTAAATTATACTTTAAATTTATTTTTATGATAAAAACATCCAAATATAAATAATATTGTTACTTTTGTTTTATGTTGGAGAAAAAATTTAGAATACTTGTTTGAGTTAATTATTATGCTTTAATGTTGCTTGTCTATTGTTTGTCCTTGTGAACAGACTCTTCCCGACAACTCTTGTGATTACCTATGTTGTTAGATGCTACACTATACTATGCATGATATACAATATAGTTAAAAGTAAGTTTTTTTTCCCTTAAAGTTTCACTAATAATCATTTATTATCCTTAAAATTTAAAAATAAATTTTTTTAGTCTCTGAATTTATTTTTATTTTTTTGTATTAACGTTGTCTATTTATAGATTTCGGTGTATTTAGTTGTATTGGATGTGAAATTGAAGATTCTAAGAATTATGGTTGAGGAGTAAAGTAATTTACAAGAACAAAAACTTTTTTACGGTATTAATGGGATAAAAAATCTAATGTAAGCCTATACATTATATTACTAATATATAAAGTTTTATGAATTATGAATAAAAAGTGGAAAAAAAAAACATCGACAAACAACCCATGTCCTTTACCTATCAGAAAGAAGATTTCCATTAAGTCAATAACAATATTAGATGACTCATTTGTAGAACACTGAAATTATGAACCATTGATGAAAGGCTCAACTAATAAAAAAGTGCATCTAAACATGAAATGTCGTCCACACAGTCAGAAGCAACTTAACTCCCAGGGAAGATTCGTATAAGCTCTTCATGTATATTATTAATATAACAGTAAGAGAGAGAGAAGTAATCCAATGTGTGTATAAAATCCTAAATGACAGTAATAGACCACAAAAATATGGCATATTCAGAAAGGAAAACAGACGGGGAACAAATGTGACAGTCATCTTCTAGAAGACATCCTCAGATAAAATAGAAACCAGTAATAAACAGGACTTCAACTGTTATGTACACCGAATTCTGATTTCTGATTGCTCTTGCACTATAATTTATCGGCGATTCTCCCTAGAGCATCTGCAAGCTTATCAAGCACAGCAACCAGATTGCTTGCATGGTCTTTCCGCTGCTCACGATCCAACTGGAAATTTATATTTTGCGCTTCAAGTTGGGCACTTAACGTCTTGCCATTTCTTTCTAAGATATCAATTAGTTGATATTGCAAAGCTTCCCCCTCTCCATCAGTTGCTAACCGCTTCCTTTTTCGCTCTCCTTGAGATGTAGAACCCATTTCAGGATTTGAAGTAGATTGTTTCTCGTTAGTCACACCTATAGAATAAAAAAGTTGTTTCAGCATGTTAGATTCAAGCATCAGTTAAGTCGTAAATATTGTCGTTGTTAAACCAGCACCTTCTCTTTTATTAAGTCTATTAAGAGAAGCTACAACCACAACCAAAGTAAAAAGGTTTAAAATCGCATAGTCAGACAGTCAGTGTGTTATAGCTGAGAGGCTCAGAATCCTAAGCTCTTACATGGAGCTCTAAGAATGATTTCATCTAGGATTTGCTGATTATAAATAACATGCTTTTGAAACATCAATAGTTACAGAATTACTCAACCATGCATGAGGTGTGTACAGAAGTTGGACCTTTCCAAAAAAAAGGTTATGGCAGAATTTAGTATCCAATGACTTGTGAAGGAATGAGAGTGTGAGGATTTATATTACTTGTATGATTATAGAGATTGACATTATTTACTTATATGTAAGGAATGTGGATCTAATTCATATTGTACAGATGCATGATTTAAACGTGCTTTCACACAATTTCTAGATCATTTTAGTAAGCAATCACACTTTGGATAATCTGTCCTACCAATTCCCATAGACACGGTTACAAGGTGAACACGAGTAAATGAAACTTGGACAAGAAAATAATTATATGTTGGCATTATTGAAATTCCAAATGCAATAACAGGAAGCTAATGAAATGAGAAAACAATCAACACTACTCACACGGCAGGAATCAGGGGTATTAAAATAAAGGTCATTGAAGTAGCTTCCATATTTTTGGGCTAGCCTTGTCATAAGGTGCAGTTTAACTAACTAAAACAGACATTAGCCATTACGTTTAGATTCCACTATATTTGACAGAGTGGAAAGGAAAAGAATTAAGTGATTTTTTTCAGTTAAAATACAATGGTATAGGTGTGGGATCCACATAATTTTGAAAGTTTCCATCTATTTACACTCTAGTGTTTTCTCCAAGGCTTAAAATATGAAAAAAATTATACGTACTTAAAAGAGAAAAATATAGAAAGCAAAATCAATTAAAACTTCTACATGTTCACCAAAAAAAAGAAATAATTATAACTTCTACATGTTAAAATCAACTTATGAACCTAAATTCTTTGAAAAATTAGACAAGATAGCTCCTATAAATATTGTACTACATAAGTTGATGTTAACTTGTAAAAAAAAAGTTTAAAATACATTTTTATTTTCTTTTTCTATGAATTTTTACTGCAATGTTTCTCCAAAATGGCCAGAATTTAATTAAATAAAATTCTACAGCTAAATGCTATTGCTAACTATATCATTCCAGTCTTAACTCTTAAGACAAACGTGATTTTCGAACAATTAACCAGCATATTTGCCAAAGGATATTCTTATCTGAAAATGACTAAATTGCAATTTTTAGGTCTGATTTATGTATGATTTTGGACTTTGGAATAAATGAGTGTTGACAATTTTGATTTTGAAATTGTGATTTATCTTTTGATGTTTTTATTATAAACATAAATTATATAAAATAATTTATCCAATACAAAAAACTATCTGAAGTTACTTCAATTCATAATAAATTTTAGATACATTAACAATTCCTGACTCTTCTCTATCATAAATCCAACTAAAAATTTATCTACATTCAATTTTGTTCTCAAAATTAACTCTTTCTCGTAAAACCAAACGCACACGCCTCAATACTCATAGTTTATAATTTATTCAAATTAAGTTCCTCACTTCAACTTATAAAAAAAAGCTTCTCACTTCAAAATTCTACTCAATAACGAACCGAAATGTAATAGAGGTGTAACATCATTAATTTGTATAAATTAGTAAATGAATAAAATGATGAAAATGAAATTTTGTTTTTTATATTTGTTTAAATATTTTTTTCTTATAAATTAATGTTGAGTGAATCATCAATTTATTCCTCAAAATTATAATCGTCAAAATGTTCATGAAATTAACAAAATAGCATAATTTTGGGTGGAAGGATTTCATTTTAACAACTTGAAAACTAGGAGGACAAAAGTGCTGTTTGAAAAAAGATTCTTTAAGTATTTACGAGAGAAGAAAATAACAGAAGTAAAACTAATTGAATTTCTTTTATAAATTAATTAATATCAACTTTATACAGTAACCTTTTATAAAAATTCTCCTATTTAATTTTGTCCAAAAGCTAACTAACGAGAGAAAGTCAATCCATTGTAGAGTTTGTCCATTTTTTATTTTATTATGTTTACGAAGAAGTTTATCCAATCAAGGCATGAATGCCAGCTATTAAAATTAAAACGAAGGAGATCAAACTGATTCTTAGAAGAACTAACGCTGATGTAAATAAAATTCTATAAATAACATAGGCTTAGTTGGCTGTTTTTACGTGGTGAGTGTAACAGACTCACAGTACTGTTTCTTACTTGTCCCTCTCATCATAAAAAAAATTCAACATTTTTTCTCCTAAAATTATTTTTTATGTATTTTCATGTTATTTATTTATTTATTTCTTCTAAACCCAAAACACCATAGAAGTAGAGTTAAGCCTTTGAAAAAACTAAAGCAAAGACAGAAATGTGGTAAGAAGTGCAGCATTGTAATGAGCATTACCTTCTCCTTGGCATCCACGGAGGAGGGGTTGATATTGCTTCTCTGTAAACCAGAAGAAAACAAGAAGGAAAAGGTGTTTGGAAGTGTTTATAAGAGACAGCAATAGCAATGGCACTGATAGAAGTAGAAGAAAAGGACAAGAGAAGAAGCAAGCAAGGCCAATTGATGGGCAATAATGGCAAAAAGAAGACAGCAGAGAAGGAGCATTGGAGTGGAAAAAAGAAGATGACAAAATATTGAACCTGAGATAGGAACGGGGGCAGGAATGTCCTTGGAGGGAGGCAAAAAGTCCTTCTTCTCAGGAGTAGCAGCGACTTCATCTTGTTCAAAATCTGAGAACAAGCCATCCTCACCAGGTGCGCTCCGATTAGTATCGTAGAGGTGAGGCTCCTCGGGCTCGTCAGGGTCAGGGACAGGGACAGGGACAGGGACAGGGACAGGGTCGGGATCCGGAAGTCTTTTGGCAGCCGTTACTGTGGTTGGAAGAGGCGACGAAAGAACCAGAGCCAACGCTGGCGCCTGCGAGCCCGAATCAAGAATATCATAGACCTCCTTGTCGAAAAATCCGGGCAATTTCCTCTCTCTCCTTAAATCGTTTCTCATGACCCAAAAAGATTCCGTCTCCTCCCTTATCTGAGACTCCCATTCCTTGATCTTCTTGTAGTCTCCGGCCAAATTGCTCCACCTTTTCCGGCACTGAACTGGACCTCTGTTCACTCCATGCTTTCTGCAGTACGAAGACACCGATGCCCATTTTGGCTCTACTTGACCCGACCCGAATGCCAATCCCGCAGTTCGACCCCTCCTGAACTTGTTCTCAGCGTCTCTCTTTCCCTGTATCAGAACCAGTATTTCTTGTCTTGTCCACCGAGGCAGTCTAGGTGCTTTCCCTCCCTCATCTCCACCCTCTCCCCTACCATCCACGCCGTTTGTGTTTCCATCTACTGGGTTCGGGTTCCTATTTGTACTCGTATTCTGACCCAGCGATAATACCTGCTCTAAAGCCATCCCACCTTTTTCCCTTTTTCTTCGGCACGTGACTCCTTTTTTTGGATGTCCGTTACGCCCTGCCGTTTAAGATAGAGGGTCAGCTCATCTTTCTCCGTAATTAAGCACCAACTGGCACAGAAATGGAGAGGACAGAGAAGAGGGATTTGGTTTTCCTTTGCGTCTGATTCTATTTGTTATTAGTAACTGGGTTTTCAATATTTAACTGGCTATATTCTCCACTAAACAGCTTATTGACCCTTAACTACCAAATAAAAGTTTATTGACCTTAACCCCTTAACAAGGGTTTTTTTTTTTTTATTATTTATTTATTTATTGCCATCGCCTTTGTTCAAGCACCATCATGTAATTGTTTCAGACTGTTCCTTAAATTAAATTTCAAATTCAAATTCGATAGATTAAAAAATTATCATTAAACTGATATTATCAACAGCTGATATCAAGAATCACTGTGGTCGTGTTTCATACAAAAAATCCTACGGGTCCCATTAAACAATACCTGATTTCAAACAAATGTCACGAAGACCATTTTCAAATCCTTGTTAATACTTTTTCAGTTTTCCTAGTCCGGGCCACATTATATCAAGACCATATTTTTAGGACAATTTCTTTTATAATCAGAGGAGGTATTTCTAATCAGAGCAGGTATTTAATGAAAAATGGATTTGGGTAAATTATGTTTTTAGCATATAAATTTTTTTAAAATTTATGATTTTGTTATATAAATTTTTTGTTAATCGGTTAAAATATATAAATATTTGAGAAAAAAAGGATATATTTAATAATAATCTTCAAAAAAATATTTTAAAGTTAATTAAAAAATAATATTGTGTTTAAAGAATATTACGAAATAAAATTTTAAAAATATTATGAAATAAAAATTTAAATTGAGAAATATAATTTTATTCTTTGTGTAAAAAATATTATGGAATAGAGGTTAGAGAAGCGGAGAGAGAAGGGGCACCAAACAGGAAGGGAGAAGGAGTATTAATCAATGGAAGGAGGGACACATAGGAATGAGGTAGTAGAGTAAGTAGAGAAAGTCGCGATAAGAAGTGTGGAAAAAATATGAATAATATTTTTTTTTAATTTGTAAGGACAAAAAACTACCAAAAAATATAATAAGAAGTGAAAAAAATTAATAAAATAGTAATAAATGAAGTGACATGTCATCATATAATAAAAAACTAAGATGTTGGACAAAAAAAAATTCGTATATCTTGACCAGTTAATAAAAAGTTTGTGTACCAAAATCATTAAATTGACAAAGTTTATATGCCAAAAACATACGTTACTCTTATTTTATTAATTAAATCTTTTGGTGATGTCAGCACTTAATGGCACGAAATGACTAAAACGTTGAATGAAAACAAATGTTTGTATATCTTGACTAGTCAACAAAATTTTATATACCAAAATCATAAATTGAAAAAGTTTATATCAAAATCATAGTTTACCGAGTGTATTTTTACTTGAGATTTAATACCGTCATTGTCCTTTATGTATGTGTGTGTATATATGAGATAGAAAATGTCCACTTACTCCAACTCTCCAAAAATAAGTTTAAAGAATTTACTCTTCATTTTAACCATTATTTTTTTATGATGAAATGAAAAGTAAGTTCCTTAAACTTACTCTTGAAATATATACATCCTTCCTCTTATATTTATATATATATATATATATATATATATATATTTGGTTTAGGAATATTATAGTCATTTAATACTCATTTAATCTCTAGATTAAGATAAAAAAGAATGTAAATTAAAGATTAAAATACTTAAAATACAAACTAAAACTTATTTAACCAGAAAATTATTAAAAATATTTGTTTGGGAAATAGTTTAATTATCACATTCAAAAATATTTCAATTATCGTCACTATTCTTACCACCATCGTCATCTCCCTACCATAACCAACACTACTTCACCATAATTGTTGCTCCTACCATTATCATTTTCACTGTTACAATCATGGTGATGGTGATTAGGGACAAAACTAGATTTGATGTTAGAGGGGCAACTATAAAAAATAGAAATATTTCAAAAATTTATCATCCAACATTCTATTTATATAAGTTGTGAGTTTTTCCTTGATAATACTTTTAGACTTACAACCAGTGATGAATCTCAAATTTTTTTATTTTTCTAAAATAAATATAATTTTGTTTAGTTTTTGAGTCAGTGATAATTTGTTGATTTTAAATATTTATTTTTATTACAAATGAATTTTGCCACAAAACCAGTTTGCAATTTGTCTGTGGTGAAATTCATTAACAAATTATCACTTCTGATTCTAAAAACCAAACAAATGTAAATATATTTGAGGAACTTTTAGAATATAAGAGTGTACACATGTGTAAATTCTCTTTAGTCAAACTGGTTATAATTAATAAAGCCTTGAAACATGAATGTTGACTTAAAAGGCATGAGATTTGATGAAAACATGATTTTGTTCATTTGAGTCTAGATTTTAAACAAAGAAATCCCAAGTAGAATGTGCTCAAGATCATTCACAAATGATTGTTTCAAAAAGTGATTAAATGGGCAATAAAGTAAATGAAATGCGATGTAAATCCTCAAAAAAACCCTCAAAGTTTTAATCCTAATAAAGTAATAAATGCATAAATGTAAACCTCAAAGTCCTAATACAAATAAAGCATAAATGCATGAATGTAAAGGAACTATAAAAGAAATTTGCAGAATGAATTGCCCTCAAAAGTGGTAAGAATATACATCATAATCTCTTCACTTGTTACCAAACCTAGGTGTCTTGAGTTATGCAAGATTATGTGTAAATGTTCCAACCCCATTTTGGGCATGAGTGAAGAATATTTATAGAGAGTTTTCCTAACGCACTCCCTTGATCTCTTCAACCAAGGTTCCTTCCTCTAAGAAAATGGAGGATGGAGAAGTTAGAAATGAGGGAGGGTTGACACCACTTTCTAGGAGAAAGATGAGTAAAAAATTTTATGTTGTTTGCCACAAGGGAGAGGTTACTTGATAAAAGCTTTAAGGGAGAGATTCTTCAAGAGAGAGGATTCTCAATGACACTCAAGAATAAATTGCTAAAAAAAAGTCTTACTTCATTCAATCAAGTGTAATTTGTACAAGAGGGACTAGGTGTATTTATAGCCCAAAGAGAGAGCAAGACACCAAAACTAGGCAATGTGGGACTTGAGCCTAATTAGGATTAGGAGCACTAATCCCTCTTAGGCCCACTAAAAGTGGTGCCTAGCCTTAAGCTAGGGAGTGTCACGGCCTAATCAAGGGTGTGTGGAAAGAGATCCACACTCCTTTGGGTTATTAGGTCCTTTACTCCCCTCACCTCCCTTCCTAAGCTAATTACGCCCTAAACTCTAGAAACTAGCATAAATGGCCGAAATACAAGGCCTAAAAGGGAATTAAAAACTAATTAATATTTACAAGAGGAAAACTAAGGACTATGGCCTAAAATATCTATCTCCATCATGAGTTAGGGTCTTGATGAGTCTTTCCGGGCCAAGTCCTCTTCAATCCTCCTAACCATTGCCCTAGTGAGAGGGTCCTTGGTAGGTAGGATTGTATCATTTCCTCAATGGACTTATCCCTAAATTTTGAAAGAAAATAGTATTTTATTCCCTATGGAAATAAACTACCAAAAACCTCCTAGCTTTTGGCAACTACCCCTCAGATAGTAACTTCCATTTTTTAACCTTTGACTCGACTTTGTTGACTTGATTTGGTTCTCGACCCCTCTCTAAATTGCAAAGTTATTGCCTCTTCGAGCATTTTTCTTCTCAATTCCTTCTTGTTAAGCCATTTGCTCAAGATTCTCCATTTTAGTGTCCCTGTCTTGAGTAAGAAGACTTGATGTTAGACGTCTCTTTTTACCATTGGCTCGAGCAATCAATCATGTCATCCCTTGTCTTGAGATCGAACTTAGACTTGGTGAAGTTTGGTTGTTGTAACCTTTTGAGATTGAAAAACTTTTCCTTTATTGTCTCCTTTACTATGTTGTCTTCCTCGATCTTAGCACACCTTTCCTGCCATTTATTGAATGTTATTCTTCTTGACTTATCTATTGTAGTCCCTCGAAACACAAAAAATATGGATAGAAATTCCTATATTTAAAAATTATTTTTCTCAACCAAATAGATTCCCCCCAAAATGTTCACGTCTCGATTGATCACATTTGAGAGTGTGAATGTTTTACCCCTTTCAATTTCTCTATATACTTACCAAAATTTAATTATTTTCTCTTCAATGATCTTTCGCATTTATTAGAAGGGTAATTAAGGTAGTTTACACATGTTTCAAAGAAACTTCTATTCTCGTAGCCATCAATTACGAGTACTGACATCTGTCACATAACCCCATCTTCACCAATCCATAAGGAAAAACAACCTTTTTACTGTACCTCATTAAATACTTACCACTCTCATTCCCGCTCCTTCTCATATCTCAATATTCATTATCTTCTTCAAAAACCTTTCATCTTCTCCAAACCTCCCTTCGGTTTCTTTTCTTTTCTTCATAATGCCATTATTGTTTCTCTCCTAGTGCAACCTTCATTGTCTTTTCTTAATATCTCCCTTCTCCTAAGAGATCATCTTCCCTTCAAAAGACTTTCCTTTACACTTCAAATTCCAAGCTTTCATAAACAACAATGACATGTTTTGTGAGTTCAACACAACAAGGAACATCTGCACCAATTGTCGCAGTCTAAGAACGAGTTACAATAAACGGCATGGAGTTTGCCCCTTTGCCTCAGTTCAGGGAAGAATCACAACGTCTTCTTAAGACTTGGGTATTAATTCCTTTCGCCATTTCTGATCATTCTCTCCCTTTCTTAGGTCCTATTTGTAGGAACCTTGAAAGAAATTCCAATTTCTTTCCTTCACCTATGGACAAAACATTGGTAGTTTTTGGGGATGAAATCTTTTTAATGTGTATGACAATAAACTTAATATATAGAAATTCCTTCAAGAATAGTCTACTATTGCAATTAGTCAAAATACAATATGAATTGCACCAACAGGTTTATCAAACACAAAAGAAATGGGTAGAATGCATGTTCTTTAGAATAATCGGTTACAATTTTCAGGTAATCGATTACTCCCGAGCAGTAATCTTAATACCCAAAATTTTTCGAAGGGTAATTGATTACCATAATAAGGTAATTGATTACCTTACCATAGTTTTCACTTTTAAGGATTTTTTAGCACTTCTCAATGTAACATCCTCAAATTTTTAAAATAAAAATTGTCTCACATAATTAATAAATAATTATTATAGTTTAATAATATAGAGAGAAAAAAAGATAATAATTAGATGAGAATCAATCAAATAACTAAAAGATTAAAGATAAATTGATTTAAGATAATATTTCTTTTAAAATAGAAATAAGATAAAATAATTAAATATTTGATATTATTTTGAATTTAATCTATAAAAATCAATCTTTTAAAAAAGATAGAAAAGGGAAAAATCAACCCTAAACTATTATATATAGGGTAAACTAGTTCTCTCACAATATCATAGATTAGTTGATTATTTTATGGTTGAGAAAGAGGGACATAGGAGCAGGAAACAAATTAAAGTGGTGAGATCTCGCTTCAAGAGGTGAGTAAAACGACTTTTAAAACCCTCCATGGTATGACTTTTAAAAAAGAATGTGTGTATGTATATATATATATATATATATATATATATATATATATTTTTTTTTTTTTGAATCATGAAATAGTATTAGCGTACCGCTTTAATAGTATAAGTTTATATTGTTTATGTTGCACTAATTGAGTGAGATATCTCCATTTGGAATGGGGATGAAACTTGATATACATCCATTTTGGAATGGTTTTATAAGATACTTTCGTTTAATACAGAGAAGAGGTTTTAGATACCGATGGAGAAGAGATTCTGGATACCTCCATAATAGCGTGGGGAAGGCAGTGAGACGCCATTGTATGGAATATGAGCTCATAGACCTTTTTGAAGAATCTACTGAAAACCTTGGTTCTGGAAACTGTAGAGTGAGAGCGAATGATCATGAGTATCACTACAATTTGTAGATTGTATTTTTGTAAAAAAAAATATTTTATCATGTTTTTATTATTGCTAAAAATTATTTGGGTTAAATCATAACTATATATAAAGAAAAATACTTTTATTACTGCGGGTACCATGGTTGTTTTTCCAGATTCCGCACCAGCTGGGAACAACATTATTTGCGAACCTTTTTTAAAAACTAGTTTTATTCACTGAGATTATTATCTCATTAAAAGTGTTGTTTTCAAAGCTCCAGGGAGAAGTTTTGGAAATTGAAGGAGGCTTGAAGACCTAGTTTGTCTTTAATAAAAAATTTTCATGTAGTATTTGTTTGTAACAATTTTAGAACATAATGTACTTGTAATTGTTTTTGTTTTCTAGAGACCCAAATTTGAGGATTATATTTTGTTTATTATGTAAGAATTCATGTATTCAAATACAAAATTTATTATTTGCTTTAAATTCTTCATTATTTTATTCTGGTTATTACTGTAACGACGGACATTTCACTCAACCTATGTAATCTATTTCTAAACTCCCCAAACACATTTCCAAGTCTATCTAAACACACAATACAAGTACCACACCTATGAAACATGTTGGATACCATAAAATTGATTAGAGCAAAACTAAGAAGTAAAAACCAAAACCAAAACACCAAAAGGGATACTCCATGCTTTCCAAGGCCTTTGGTTCCAAATATCTCCACCTTTTTTTGTTTTGATGAGCCAAACACCACTCTTCTAACATCTTCTAGTATTTTCTCTTGAATCAAACACTTTAATTGGTCTTCTTCACATTAGGCAAAGAGAATGGGTCATTCAATTTTCCATTAAGCAAATTCCAATATCCATGAGTACATACTTTTCCATACATACTTCTCCATAATACTTTTCCCCCTTTTGGCACTTCAAACAAAAAGGTAAGTAGAGAAATATGTGAATAAAATGGTTAATTTTATATGAGAGATAACCAGCTGGGAAGGCTTTAAAAATACGACACCATTTCTGCACAAATTTTACACTCATTATGCAGCAAATTCTGCATAAACAGTAAGATACTGCAATATTATGTAGCAGAATTTATCACAGTAAATAGTTTGAACTTCTGCAGAATTGTAGCTTCAATTTATTTTCAAAACAACCTACAAAATTGACTTCACATTTCTAATCTCTGTTCCTTTGAAAAACATGGTACGTGTTAGCACAACATAGAGTCAAATTGCAGCCAATAATTCAGCCAATTTCATACCAGTTCATAGCAAATTCACACCAAATTGAAACCAAAAGTCAAGCTTTTATTGATCTTTAATTGATATTACAATTTAATCAACAGAGATACATAGAGAGCTTAACAAGAATGCAATTGAAATGGTCCTAATCAACTGAAATTTAACAAACAACTTGAAATTGAGACAAAGCTGGAAAATGCAAAAAAAAAAACATAATGAAATCCTACATGCCTAACAGCTAAAAGGCAAGGGTGCACTAAAATTCTCCTAATTTCTTGAAAAGGGAACATCCAGGAGGTCCAGTCTCTCAGAAATTGACTCTAGGGAGTCCTTGTTCCCTGAAATCCTTTCCATGCTCTCTTGCATAGCGCTCATCCTTTTCAAAATCATTTCTTCAAAGGGTGATAGTGGATTAGACTCCACTTCATCTTCATAATCTTCAACAAGGATTTCATCTTTATTTATCCAGCCTTCATCAGTCTTTACTAGCTTCATCATCATAAGTGTCATGTCATTCATAAATGGACATCTCTGGTCACTTCTCTTGCTTCATTGGATGTATCCACACCATACCTTTTAAGCACTTTAGACACAAAAATAACATAAGGACACTTATATTCATCAAGCCTATTTGTTTTTATCATGGTGTCTTTGATCACATTCAGCCAATTTACTTTAATGTTGTTCTTCATGGCACACAGCAGGATCATATCTTCCTCCATAATATGTGCATGCTTGCTACCTTTAACAGCAAAAATCCACACAATCGAATAGTGAAGTAGGCGGTCATCCACCTTCATACCGCCAGTGTTAAAGACAATTTTCTTCCTAGAATCCTTCTTTGAGCTCCTTCTAGTTTCCCATTCAACAAGCCTCACAAGCATAGATTTGAAAATCTCATTTTTTTTGTAATTGACCTCATTCTCCTTAAGGTCATCTACGTTCACATCTATGCCCTCATTGGAAATTCCACCAATAGTCATAAAAATCTCATCAGTAAGTACAAATTTCTTCTTCTTAACCTCGGAAACCAAATTTCAAAAATTATCAATCTTTAAATTAGAAAAGAACACCCTCACCAAATCAGGATAAAACTTGCCCTTCAATTGAACAAACTTATATAGGCCTTGAAACTCTAAGTCATCATGAAAGCTAAAACCATTTTCAATCAACTATGAGAACATAAGGACCTTAGGAGAATTTACCTTCTTTTCATCATAAATTTTGAAAAATTCATCTTGTTGCTCTTGGTTAAAGAACCATTCATGAGCATAATCCCTTGCCTTAGTCGGTGACCCTTGTGCAGGTCTCTTGGGAGTAGCGAACTTCCTTGGAGTAAGCTTAGGTTAGAACTCTCTTCTAGTAGTTATGTGCTTCACTCATTTACCCCTATTGTTGCTTCCTTCTTCCATTAAAGTGGTAGGGTTTTAAAGAGAGGGCTTGGTAATAAAGGAGAACCCATAAACAACCTTGGGATTTCACAAATTTGAATGCGCTTCTTAAACCCTAGCTTTTCCCTCACTTTTCACACAGAAAGCTTCTCTTGGAATCAAAGTATGAAAATATGGAATGAATGAGATGTCCACCTCTTTCCAATTTAAACTTAGAAGAGAGATTCAATGCAGGTAATTGATTACTGCTTTATGGTAATCAGTTATCACGAGGCCCAAACTTGGTTCTGGAAAAATCAGCCTCTGGATTAATCGATTACCACCGATTACCATAGTGTAATATGCCTCTAAATATGATTTTCATGTTATTTCATTCCAATCTAATATGATGTTATGCTTCTAATGCATGACCGATGATCAAATGCAAACAATTTCAACCTATTCATGCAATGTCTCATGCAAAATCACTCAATTCATACAATTATGCATTCAAGGTCAATCAATATTAGTTTGAATCATAGTTCATGGTTGCTTACTATACCAAGCTCTTTTATGAGCTTGTAGAACCTTTTTCTTAGTAGTGGTTTGTAAATATGTCAACTAGTTGGAACTCTATTTCTATGAATTGGACTACAAAATCTCTTTTCTCTACATGGTCTCTTAGAAAGTGATGACGAATCTCTATATGTTTTGTCTTTGAATGAAGTATAGGATTCTTCAGCAAATTTATTGCACTTGTATTTTCACACTTGAGAGGTATTTTTCTAATTGTGATGCCGAAGACTTCAAGTTGTTGCTTTAGCCAAAAGGACTGAGCACAACAACTTCCAACAGCTATGTATCCTGCCTCAACAGTTAATAAGGCCACACAAGCTTGCTCTTTGCTTGTCGAAAATACTAGACTATTCTTAAATAGATGATAGGTTTCACTTGTGCTTTTCTTATCTAACTTGCAACTTGCAAAGTCTGCGTCAGAAAAGTCAATTAAGGAAGGATTTGTACCTTTGGGATACCACAATCCCATATCAAGTGTTCCTTTCAGGTACTTTATGATCCTTTTTACTACTGTCATGTATGATTCTTTTGTGCAACTTGATACCTAGCACATAGACAAACACTTAACATAATGTCAGGTCTATTGGAAATT
Source organism: Psophocarpus tetragonolobus (assembly GCA_037954015.1). NCBI lineage: Eukaryota > Viridiplantae > Streptophyta > Magnoliopsida > Fabales > Fabaceae > Psophocarpus > Psophocarpus tetragonolobus. Next base: position 92,691 of record CM075692.1, on the reverse strand, counting down.
AAATATACTAAAGAACCTATCATTCCCCTATATTTGGACACTTTTATTGGATGTCCTTTCAGGTTAGCAACTAGATAGCAGTTGGTTCCCATAAGAATGTTGGACACTTTGCACTCTTCCATATCAAATTTATTTAGAAGATCCTTTGTATATTTGGTTTGATGAAGGAAGATTTCTTTTTCCATTTACTTGACTTGCAAGCCTAAGAAGAAGTTCAGGTCCCCCATCATTGACATATCAAACTCTCATTGCATTTTGAAAACAAAGCCCTCACAAAGATATGTGTTAGTGGAACCAAATGTAATGTCATCTACATATACTTGAACCAACAAAATATCTTTAGAAGATCTCATTATGAATAGGGTTAAGTTCTGAGACAAGAAAAATTTACTTAACCTTTTATACCATTGCCTTGGAGCTTGCTTAAGGCCATAAAGAGCTTTCTTAAGCTTATACACATGATGAGAAAACATGTGATCTACAAAACCAGGAGGTTGTGAAACAAACACTTCTTCGTCAAGGAAATCATTCAAAAAGGCATTTTTCACATCCATTTGATATAGTTAAAGTCAAACACGCATGCAAAAGTGAGAAGGAGCCTAACAACTTTTAATCTAGCTACTAGAGCATATGTTTCACCAAAATCTATACCTTCCTGTTGATTATAGCCATTAGCTACTAATCTAGCCTTATTTTTGGTTATGGTTCTTGTTTCATCTAGTTTGTTTATGAACACCCATTTAGTTCCTATGGCATCCATGCAATCCTTATACGGCACTAGTTCCCAAACATCATTTCTCATAAATTGATTTAGTTCATCATGCAAGGCTAACAACCAAAATTCATCATTCAAAGCATCATCCACGCAAGATGGTTCTATTTGAAAAACAAAAAGCCATATGTTCACAGAAAAGATTTAGAGAATATTTATTAGTAACTCTCTTCTCAATGTCACAAGTATGTTGTTAAGGGAGAGATCTCTAGGTGTCCTCCATTCTTTGGGTAGAGGTTGAGCTTCAACTTCATTTAAGACTTCTTTTTCCTCTAAGTTAATGGCGTCTTTTGACTTTTTAGGAGAAATATCAATTGTACATGCATCATCATCATCTACCAAGGAAACCCCCTTTTTTCTTGGGGTTAGATTTATCAAATAAAACATTAACTAATTCTTCTAGATTCAAGGATGTTTTATTCAATACTATATATGCTTTGCTACATGCAGAATATCCTAAAAATACTGTTTTGTCCGCTTTTGCATCAAACTTTCCAAGATTATCCTTATTGTTCAAAACAAAATATTTACATCCAAATACCCTAAGGTGAGAGATATTTGGTTTTTAACCCTTGAACAATTCATAAGGTGTTAATTTAAAAAATGGACGGATCAGAATTCTATTAAGACATAACATGCAGTGCTTACGGCATCAGCCTAAAAGTACTTAGGCATAGAATTTTCATCGAGCATTGATCTAGCTAATTCAATTAGAGATCTATTTTTCCTTTCCACCACCTCATTCTGTTGTACTGTTCTGGAAGCAGAAAAGTTATGATCAATGCCATGCTCTTCACAAATTTCTCAAACTCATCATTTTTAAATTCACCACCATTGTCACTTCTCAAAGACTTAATTTTCAAATATTTTTCATTTTAGATATTTTTGGAAATTTTGAGAAAATCACGGAAGGTATTATTTTTTACAGATAAGAAAGCTACCCATGTAAATCTAGAATAATCATCAATTATAACCAACCCATACAAGTTTCCACCTAGACTTACAGTTCTAGAAGGACCAAATAGATCCATGTGCAAAAGTTCAAGTGGTCTACTGGTAGAAACTGGATTAATGGATTTAAAAGATTTCCTAGATTGCTTTCCCTTTTGACATGCATCATAGAGGCCATCTTTAGAGAACTTTAATTTAGGTAGGCCTACTACAAGCTTTTTAGATGCAAGTCCATTTAACTAACCTAAATTGATGTGCGCAATGCATCTATACCAAAGTGGTGATAAAGCATTTCTAGATGATGTTATTTACTCTTATGCCAACATACAAAACGTGATTTCATGCATCACTAATAGTGCAACACTCATTATCAAACTTGATTTAAAGTTTTTGTCACACAATAAACTTATACTAACCAGATTAAATTTAAGATCATCAATATGTAAAACATCATCGATCTGAATAAAGCCTTTGTTACCAATGCTTCTGATACCAACGATTTGACCTTTATTGTTATCTCCATAAGTGAAAAAACCAACTATTTTTGGTTGAAGAGAGATGAACTTGCTTCTATCTCTCATCATGTGCCTTGAGCATCCAATGTCTAGGTACCATAGGGACTTCTTTGCTTTAAGGTAACCTACAAAACAAGTTAATTTCTCATTTTGGTACCCAAATAGAGTTGGGTCCATTTGGATTAGTGAAAAGTTTGGATCCTTGGGAACTCATATGTATTTCCCACTTGGAACTCCAATCCTCCAGATAAGACAATTATAAGTAGTATGTCCTTTGTGAAAACAGTAATGACAAGAGACATAAGGTCTACAAGATTTTCTAGAATTGAAAGTATTTCTGAAAGAATTTTTCTTGGTGGTATTATAATATCCAAGGCCAACTTTTGAAGTTATGCCATGTTGTTTTCCCAAAAAAACATCAAGATTAGCACTTCCCATTAGAAAGTGCTTTTGTAAGATATTCCACTTTACCTTCAAGCACTTTGAAATTAGTACAACTAGAGGATAAAGCATGATTGCAATGAGAAATGGTTTTTAATTTCAAATTTTCATCTTTTAAAACTTCCATTTCTTTTTGCAAGTCATTTATACTAGCTTCATATGCCTTGATTTACTTTTTGAAACCAATATTGGGGTGGCTTATTCTTATAGCTTCACCATGCAATTTAACAAAATATTCTTGGAGTTGTTCATAATCACAATCACAAGAAGAGTCAAAATCAGAATCGCTTGCCTCTTTCTCTATTTTGGCTTTGGTCATCAAGCAGAGATTAGCTTCTTGGTCACTTTCACTTTCAGTTAAGGAAGTAGTGGAGATATTGTCTTCCCAACCAATGTAAGCCTTCTTCTTCTTATTCTTAATGAATTTGTTCTAGGCTCTTGATTGTTCTGTTTTTTAGTTAGGGAAGGGCAATCAACTTTGATGTGACTTGTCTTACCACATTCAAAGCAAGTGAACTTTGGAGGATTTGTATTCCCCTTCATTGATTGCTTTTTGCCAATTGATAACTTCTCTTTGTTGTTGTTATTCTTCATAAACCTCTTAAATTTTCTTACCATGAGACTCATGTCCTCAGATTCTGAAGATTCACTCTCAGTGCTTTCATCATAACTTGATTGTTCATGTGTTTTCAGTTTTAAGCCTTTGCCTTTCTTTTCCTTTTGTTCTTCTTTTGCCATTCTAACCATATCCATCTCATACTCCCTGAGCTTTTCAAAGAGTTCAGCATTTGTCATGGTAGCCAAGTTCTTTGATTCTATGATTGTTGTCACGGTAGGTTGCCATTTGTGGTTGAGAGATTTTAGTATCTTCACATTCTTCTCTTCTCCCTCAAACAACTTTCCAAGTCCTTTTAGATGATTGATTATGTGTGTAAACCTTTTCTATACATCCATGATAGTTTCACCTTGATTCATGCAGAAGATTTCATACTCTTGGATCAAGGTATTCTTTTTGGCCTGTCTTAATTTAAGGGTACCATCATGGGTGACTTGGATTAGATCCCCCGCTTTCTTATTTTTATTGCATGGTGATACTTGAAAAACTCATCACTATTCAAAGTAGAGTGTATAATATTTAAGGCTTTTGAATCATTCTCAGGACACTTTATTTCATCAGTGGTCCCACATTTCATATGGTTTTTCAACTACTTGATTTTCAACCATATATGTAGGAATTTTATAATTAGTTACAATAGTTTGCCATATGCCTATGTTTATAATCTCCATAAAAATTCCAATTCTTACTTTCCAAAAATCATAATTTTTACCAATGAATAATGGTGGTCTATTAATAGAGGCACCCTCACTAAAAGGTAGTTGATTCCCCGACGTTTTCAAAGAAAAAAAATGGATCGATATAGTCTTGAATATTTCTCAAGATCCTGCTTTGATACCAATTTTTTATCTCAGGGGGGAATCTAGAAGGGGGGTTGAATAGATTCACGAAAATATTTTCAAACTTTTCTATTCAAATCAATATCAGAGTTTTTCAAAAGCTTCCCCTAGAAGAAATTTTCAAAATCTACCTTGAAATTTTTGCAAATGGGTTTTTCAAGAAACAAGACAAGACTCAATCTTTTTAATGTGTATGACAATAAACTTGATATATAGCAATTCCTTCAAGAATGGTTTACTATTGCAATTAGTCAAAATACAATATGAATTACACAAACATGTTTATCAAATACAAAAGAAATGGGTAGATAAAGAATTGAAGCAAGTTACAAACGCATAATTCTTGTTACAATTGCCCAAACTCAATATCAAAATAAAAGTATTGTAAAGTGTAATATATTGCAAGAAAACTGCAGAAAATTGTTTCAGCTACAAAAACCCAATCAATGGTTATTCAAGATCTCAATAAAATTCAGAATTAAAGAGTCTAGGGAAGAAAGAAATTGCACAGTGATTTATACTAGTTTAGTCAACCTAACCTATATCTAGTTTTCAGACTTAGCCTTCCGCTAATCTGTTTTCCACTAAAATCTTAGTACATGCAGCCACACATACGGATTTTACACCAGAAAAGATTCAAACCACACAAAAAGAGGCTTCCTCTTGCACCCCACAAGGGTTTGTTACATCATGACACCATGCCACTCATAACACCTCACTTGTAACACCCAGCTACAAGATTTCACAACAATCTCAATAACACCTCAAAAGATTATAAAAGATTGTGCAAAAACAAAAAAGATGGTATAGAAAAATATCATTTGTAGTGATAAATACCCAGTAAGATAGATCAAATTTTAATATAGTCTCTTCCTTGAATCTTGAATTTCTTGTACCTTCAAATCATAAAAAATGGGTATAGTTCTTGGCCTGCAAACATTCAATGGACCATTTGAAAGTTAGTGAAAATCAATTTTGAAAATGCTTTTATATGAGTTTTGAATCATGGTAATCGATTACCTACTTGATTACGTGATATCCTACTCAAAACTGGTCCAGAATGCTTGTTCTCTAGAATAATCGATTACTATTTCTAGGTAATGGATTACTCCTGAAAGCAGTAATCTTAATACCCAAAATTTCTCGAAGGGTAATCGATTAACTTACCATAGTTTTCACTTTTGAGGATTTTTCATCACTTCCCAGCCTATGTAATCTATTTCTAAACTCTACAAACAAAATCTCAAGTCTATCTAAACACACAATACAAGTACCACACCTATCAAATGTTTGGTACCATAAAATTGATTAGAGCAAAACTAAGAAGTAAAAACCAAAACCAAAACACCAAAAGAGATACCCCATGCTTTCTGAAGCCTTTGGTCCAAACAGTTTCCTTCAATAATCATAGTAGTCGTTAGTTGATTTTCATTACGTTCGACCCTTCCTTGGATCGAGGTCTTTTCCTCTTTCTTCACTTCGGCCAAGACAATCATTTTTATTTTTTCTTCGGACATATAGGCTGAAACTCGAGCCATATAGCTCGAGTGTGGATCCTCTGGATTCACTTTGCACTGGTGGCCAAACCATCTTCGGCCTCGCTGTTACTAAAGTAGAACTCCACCTGAGGGTTCCATTTGAATGTTAAAAAAGTTGTTCTATCATTGAAATCATTCACATTCTCTATGAGGAAAGAAGCAGTGACTTCCAATGCCTTTATGGGTTCCTCAGCCATGGATACATGCCTCATATGTAGTCTGGTCAGCCTTAACCATTTTTAGCTTGTCTTCGCTATTCCAAAAGAAAATCTTTTGGTGTAGAGTTGATGATACTGCCCCTATGCCATGTATCTATTCTTGACTGAACAACACATTGAAACTAGCATTAGAAGGGACTACCACAAATATAATAGGTCGACGTGAGCTCTCAATTATGACTTCTAATCCAATCATACCATCTGAGTCCAAGGACCTTCCAATAAAATCAGAAACCCTTATGTTATGTGGAACTAGGTCCTTCATTGTCTTGCCAAACCTCTTTAGCATTGACCTCGACAAGATGTTAATAGTAGCCCCACCATCGACCAAGGTCATGGCTAGGATGATAAAGGAGGACTTGGCCTGGAAGAAATCATCAAGACATCAACTCTTGATGGAGATAGAGATCTTAGGCCATAGTCTATAGTTTCCCCCTTGTAAATATTAAATTAGCTTTATTTTCTTTTTTGGGTCATGTATTTGGCCATTTGCCTTGTAGTTAGGAAGAACTTGTGTTATTAGTTAATGAGAAAAGGTAAGATTAATAGAGGCTTCTTGATCCAAGGTGTGATGGACCTACTCCTTACACCTTGAGATTATTTTGTGCACTCCCCCTTGCTTATCTTAGGCTCTTAGCTTAGTGGACTTAAGTAAGGGTTAGTGTCACTAATCCTAATTAGGTCCAAAGTCTCACATTGCCTAGTTTTGTATGTCTAGCCTCCCCATTGGGCTATATATACACTTATTCCCCTCTTGTAATGACCACACTAGAATGAATGAGATAAGACTCTTTGATCTATTATTCTTGAGTGTCATTGAGAATCCTCTTTCTTGAGGAGTTTTTCCCTAGTTAGCTTTTATCAAAGGTCATCTCCCTTATGGCAATCTTCAAAACTTTTGACTCATCTTTCTCCTTGGAGAAAGTGGCGTCTTCCACCCTCATTCCTGGCCTCTTCATCCTCCATCTTCTTTGAGGAAAGAACCTTGGTGAAGAAAGATCAAGGGAGTGCATCAATAGCCAAGATAGCACATGTGTTTTCGCTAATAAATATAATGATTCTTTTGTCAAATAATTTTGGTGTTGCTTACTAATGCACTTCAACTAAAATTCAATCACTAAATTTTATATTATATTAATTAGATTAAATATACAAATTTTCTAAAATTTCAAAATTATTTTATAATTTATCATACTACTTAATTTTAATGTATAATATGATATTTAAAAATGTGTAAGTATTTATTATTAAATAATATATATATTATTATGGAAAAAGTGAAGTATTCTTTAGTTTCTTTGTGGGTGCCATTCTAAATTGATTAAAAATATATAGATACTCGCACATTCACCTTTGATGTGAGGAAAATTGATAAAAAATATCGTTATAAAAAGTTATTTAAAATCCTTTTATATCATCCTGAAGACAATTATTTAATTGAAATCGGTCCATTTTACAATTAAGGAACAGTCATAAAACTTGTTTTATTTTACCATTTAATTGAAAGCGTCACTAAACATCAATGAGCGATATTAGCTTCTAGCCTTCTATATTTTATGTTTTTATTCAATAATTTTTTATTTTAGCTAAATTCTATGATGTCATCACAAATGAATGAGTTTTTGTATCGTCACATGTACAAATAATTAATTTTATGCAAAGAATCAATTATATAATAACGATACTGAAATTTAAATCTATGAATTCATATAAACAAATCAAATCTTTTTTTATTATGACAATATTAGTCTAGTGTATTTATTTTTATGTAATTTTGCTTATATATTTTATCTTATATCATTAGGAGGTGGTAGTGATGGTGTTTTCTATTGATGCGCTCTGTCGGATCTTCTTCATTAGATGTTCTTTCTCTTAGAAATGGAGGATGAAGAAGACTAGAAATGAGGGTGGTTTTGACGTAACTTTCAAAGAAAAAGATAAGTCAAAAATTTTTTGTTAGTTTAGAGAGGACCCTTGATAAAAGTTTACTAGGAAGAGAATCTTCAAAGAGAGGTTTATTAAGACACTCAATTGATCAAAAAACTCACTAAAGGAGTCTTATATTCATTCATTCAAATGTGTGTTTACAAGAGAGAAAAAGAGTATATATAGTCCAATGGGAGAGCTTGGGCACACAAACCAAGGCAATGTGCAACTTGGGCTTAATTAAGATTAAACCTAATTAACCCAAGTCTTAGCCCTCTAAGTTGGTGCCTGAAACTAACCCTCATGGGTGCAAATAGCAACTCCTAATTAGGTGAATGGACAAGCCCAAAACACCTAACTAGAGTCTTATCCTAAGCTTACTCCTTCTTTCCACTAATTACACCCAAACGCCTAATTAAGAAAGGAAGTGGCAGAAATACATGTCCCAAATGAATATACAAAGCAAACTAATATTAACAATAATTAATCTAATGACATTAGCCTATGATCTTCACTTCTATTAAGAGTTGAGGTCTTGAGAACTTTTTCCAAGTCATGTATTCCTCTATCCTCCTACTCATGGCCCTAGTGATAAGACCTTTGGTAGGTAGGATTACATAATCTCTAGTGAAGTCTAGAGTGGTAGTGGTGGTGAAAATATAGGATTTGGAGTTGTAAGTGATGGTTGAGCTTCAAGAATGGTCTAAGTATGTATGGTTGGTGGTGCGCAGGTAGCTTGAACTTTTGAACAAATGGAATAGGTTGTTGAGCCAAATTCAATAAAGTGAGCTAAGTATATTGTAGATTGATATCTATGGACTCTATCAAGATGTTGGATAGTTTGAACCAACTTATGTGCATTATCCCTTGATTAAGAGCATTTTTTTCTCTTATGGCAATAGGAGCTTTAGAGGATTCAAAACAAAGGTTCTCAATTAGTTTTTGACAATCTTTTCTGTCTTTAATAAGAATTGATTAGACAATGTCCTTAACCTCTGGAGTTTTTCTGCACAGTAGGTTTCATGGAACTACTTTATATAAAGGTGTTTCAACCCAACAGAGATACCTGAGCAAAATGCAAAAAATACCCCTACCAGGAAGCTAGTCAAGTTTTACCTTTGGAGGTCAAGTTTCAGAGCAATTCACAAATCTTGTAGACCTATCATCACCTATTATATATAGAAGTAATCCAATAAAAATTTAGATAGCATGATAAAATCTAAAAAAGAATGACTTGTATCTAGACAACAACCCTATTTTGATAAAAATTTGTTGAGATCAAAACCAAACAAAACTAGATTTCCCCAATTTTTCAATACAGGGCATAACCTAGGTCATTTCTTAGAGATACAAATGAAATATGATTTAGATTCTATCAAATAATTAGGAAATAGTGGGTTTGAATTATAGAATAAAAAATTAGGAATTGCAAATAACAAGAAACAAATTCAAAGTGAAAACAGAGAATGTAAACATCGATCTAAGGTTCCTAGTAATGTGTGTAAGTAATTGTAATTCTAAAATCATACAAAATTACAATAACATTCACAATTAATTCACTCAAATTGGATTACAATCACAATCTCTAATTCTCTTGAATTTTCAAAAATCTAATCGTTTCAAAAAGGTTCTGAATTGATCACCTAAATTCTTGCAATTTAGATTAATCAATTTAAATCTACCCCAAACCAGTTATACCAAAACTTAATAAGAATTTTGCACGAATTTGGATAGGATAAAAGAGCATAAAATAGCAAAATTTCATTCATAAAATGCAAAAAATTAATGAGAGTTCATACTCTACCGAGCAATCGCATTGGAGACCTTAAATCGAATTAGAGTTTTAGCCTTCCATGGGATCTCCATCAAAGCTTGTAGAGGAAGGAAGAAGAAAAATGTAGAATGAAACTTGTAGAGGAAGAAGGAAAGAAAAATGAAATCTAAAATGGAATTCTAAAAAATGAGAAAAATTATTAGAATTAGTTATTAGAGACTAAAAGAATGCATAAAAGATCATCAAAATATTATTTGGTTAAAGCAATTGAAGATATGAAGACCAAAAGATGCTACAGAAAAAGTAGCTAGTCACCAGATCATAAGAAGACACTACAATCAAAAGATCGTCATATAAGAAGATCTAGAATTGTAGACGACAATCAGATACTAGAATAAATAAGAAGTTTTCGTCGCAAGATCAAAAGCTACAAGATTGTATCATAGATGAGCTACTAATCAGAAGTCGATGATGCAAGATCAAAAGGCATGAATATAAGAAGAAATGCGCTTTTATCGGAAGACTTGAAGCATCTATAAATCAGGATTTCCAAAATGTGATATTTTCTACTAAAGGCTAAAGAACCAAGCTTTTAGAGATACCATATGGTGGAAAGCATTTTATGGATATCAAAATATCAAAACACTATATTCATAATTAGAGGGTTATGTTTTACTATTGAAGAGGAAATAAGTATTTTCTTATCTAACATCATCTAAGGATGCTTCTGATGAAGAAGAAGAAAAGATCATCATACAAGAAAGCTTGAACTAACTCAAACATTTTTCAAAATAAGAGGTAAAGTAACCATCTGATGTGCCTCAGAAGATGAAATAATCATGGAATGAGTTCTACATCAGAATACTTCTGCCTTTTGAGTGAAGGTACATGTTAATCAGACAAAAATTAAAGGGACTTTGTTTTAAATATAAAAATAGAGCATGACGAGCATGATTAGAAACTCATCATCTATCATGATCATTTGAAGCAGAAGTTAGGAAAGTTTCTACATGAAAAGTTGACTTCTACTCAATGAATCATCATTTTTTAGGAAACAAAGAAGTACTCAGTCAGTTCAGCTTACAAGCTTATCGTGCGGGCAGGGTCGCACACTAAAGACGATTTCTACAAGCTACTATGGCAGAAAAGGGTTCATCGTAAGGTGCAATGTTTAGCAATGGAAACTTGAAGCAAATAGGTTCCAACCTAGAGCAATCTTTGAAGAAGAGGAATATTAACCGAAGAAAATGCAGGATGTGTGTTTTGCGGTGAGTTAATGGAAGCAAGTCAACACTTGTTTTTGAGCTGCAAATTCTCAAATCAGGTATGTACCATTTGTGCTTGGTAGGGTCTACCATGAGCTTCCATAATATGATTTGTAGTCATTGTTGTCATTTTTTAGGCTTAATTAGAGGTTCGGAAGTACTAAGTCAATCTTGATCTTTTATTTGGTTTGCATGAATCTAGTATATTTAGAAAGCTAAAAATGATGAGGTACAATTCATGACATTGAGGACGTTGTTCAAGCTATACAATTGAAAACATGGGAATGGAGTCATGTATTAAAGTTGTCTTCTTATTCGTTTACTGAATGGTTTTTAACCCTGCACCCTATGCCCACTAAATTGTATTCTAAACGCTTTTCCTTTTGTTTGTAATGGTATACCTAGTTAGGCAGGCACATCTTGTGCTACTGCCTAGTTATCTTATTGTTCAATAATATTCATTTGGCTTACAAAAATAAATGAATCATCATTGTTGAAGGTGCAAAAAAGGCCAATTTTGAATTGGGTGAAGAGGTTGAAGCAAACATAGTTAAAATTGAGATAAAGTTGATTATCCTTCTTAGAAAGACAACTTTGACATACTACTTGTCTGCTAAAGTTGATACATGAAGCACAATATAGGAAAAAGGAGACAAGCTTAGTGATAAGTCTTCAAGGTGCATTAAATGTTGAGATCATTGATCAAGATTTCATTCATAACCCTTAATGGTAGGAATACTAGCAATGGTCATTTATGAAGACTATATAGTAGAGAATTAAGAAGAAGAAGAGTAACAAATCCAATAGTTAAAAAAGCATTCAAGTGTTTGTATTCTCTCTTCCTTTCGGTGTTCTTTGATAAAATTCACTCATGTTGAGTAATCAAAAGCTTGAGGAAAAGAAACCTTTTTCTAAGCCAAAATTTCATATATTTTCACTTCATGAAGTTTGACAATAAGCAAAACCTGTTTATCATCTCTTGAGAGTTATTGTGGTAAAACATTCATTTCATTCATCTTGTACTTAGCCAAGAATGGCTATTTGTCTGAAGAATACTTAGTTGAAAGCTAGGAGTTGTTTAATGACAAATAGTACTCAAGCTTAGGCTCAAGGGGAGCTTAAGGACAAATCAGGAGTGATGTAGAATACTCATGTAAGTCAGAGTAGCAATAAGAATACCTGTGTATTTTTGTTAAAATGGTGAAACCTTCTAAGAAGTGCTTGAAAGATAACTGGGCATAACTTAGTTTAAAGTAAACTAGTATAAAAATAGTTGTCCTTACTATCTTTTATTACTTCAATTTTTTATATTGTCTGTTTTACTCTCTTATTAGAACTATATGAAGATTCTTATTTTGAACGATTCACTTAAAACTATTTTATCAAGCTTTTAAAGGAAGTATTTCGAATAGGTTTTCCAAAAACCTTATAGCTTTATTCAACTCCCTCTTCTAGAGCTAATCTGTTATTTCAATTTACAATAGAAGAAATACACTATTTAATCAATTATCCTGAGGCTCAACACGAGCTTAGACCTTCTACTTTGACCCTAGCACATTTTCCTGGATTCTCTTAGACATGACCCTTGTGATAAGCCTTTTTTAACGTAGGGTTCCATCAATTCACATAAGAGAATCATATTTAACACCATAATAAGTTAATTATTACAAGGAAGAGAGTTAGCTCTTCTCACATATATTTAACATAACTACATATAAAACACTTAACTATATTTACATTTTGAAATTATATAAACTTATTTATACTTAGAAAAATTACTTTTATAATAAATTTTGTTGGATAATATTCGTTATGTAGTTGAAATTTTTGTACTCAAAATTAATTTAAGTATAATAACTAAATATATGTTTTTATCCCACAGATCAAGTATCATCATCCAAAATAAACTTGTTCTGGAAGATAAATTTTATTTTTGAATAAATTATAGTTACATATCAAATACTCAACAATATTTATTTTTAATTTAAAATTATATAAATAATTTAAATCTATTAAATATTTTAATGAAAATTAAATTTCAAAAAATTTAATAGATAATAAATTTCTCATATAAATTTATAATCTTTAATAAAATAAAAATTATGATAATATTATAATTAATACATATTATTTTTTAATATTTTTCTCACTCTTTTATATTAAAATTTTAATTAATCAAATTTCGTTCACTTGAAAAATATTTAATTTTATAAAAATAATATTTTAAAAAAAACTGTACAATATCAATGTAAAAAATCTTACACTAATATTCAATAATAAAGTTAAAATATAAAACTCTTTTAATCTATTGTACATATTAATTAATCCTCATATTTCTAACATGCCTATGAAACAACACAAATGACCCGTGGCACGGCTATAAAAAGCTGTGGGGACAGAATAGTCTATACTTAAATTGAAGAAGTGCGTTATGCCCACTGGTCCAGTTCGATTCGTTGGTGACCAGAAGAAAAATAAAGCTATTATTAAAACTGAAATATCAAAAGATAAAATAAAATATAATCTGATAAATGGCATTGCGAGGATTGAGCACGGTAGCAGTGACAGCGTCGGTATTCTCTCACGGTCCTCGATCGAGAGTAGACAACGGCATATCAAAGTTATGTTGCAGTACTGCGGTTCCTTCTTCCGGATGCAGAGTCTCGGTACGGTGTAAAGCTGTGGGAGAAAACCGACAAGGTTCCTTGGACGAAACCATTGTTTATGAGGGTATTTATGGCCCCTGGACCATTGATAAGTCCGATGTTCGAGAGGTGTTCACTTTGGATGCAGTGTAGCTAAGCTTCCATTTCATTTCATTTTACTTCCATTCAATCTTCGATGTTCTTTCTTGCTTCATCAATTAGTTAGCAACAGCTATAATTAACGTCGTTTGATATGATAGTCATTTTAGTCAGATTGAAAGCAATTATCATGATTATTATTATCCTATGGCAGGTAATTTTGTACAGATCAGGATTGGTAACAGCTGCTGCATCATTTGTGGCTGCTGCTTCTGCTGCCTTTTTGCCCGATGACTCCTTGTTAAGTGCTACTCTGAAGCAAAATCTTGATTTATTTTATGTCCTTGGATCTGGTGGGTTGGGTTTATCGTTACTCTTGATTCATATCTATGTGTCTGAGATCAAGCGCGCCCTACAGGCACTGTGGGGGCTTGGTGTTCTTGGATCGGTTACAACCTACTTGGTCCTTGCTCAACCAGCTAACGAAAATCTAATCCAATATGTTGTTGACAACCCATCTGCTGTCTGGCTCGTCGGTCCTCTTTTTGCTGCCTTGACAGGACTTGTCTTCAAGGAAGGTAATGTGCTTCATCAAACTTTCTTCTATTCCCATTAAATATCAATCTTCATAATTATCTTGTATTTTTAAATAGGACTCTGCTATGGCAAGCTAGAAGCTGGAATTCTCACCTTTGTTATTCCTATTCTTCTTCTTGGGCATTTGGTATTCTTCTTTTGTTCCTCTTATTCCATCTATTCATTAAGATTGCTAGAACCATATCTGCTTTGAATTGGACTGCTCTTGTCTATATCAGTGACACTGACATGACTACTAACATTTAAATTCACCAAGTTTTTTTTCCTATTTCTTTCAATTTTTTTAGTTATGTCTAAAATATATCGTGCTTATATTCCTTTATCATATTTCTTGCAATTCTACTGTTTCTTTGTGTCTTCTTGGTTCTTTACTCTTACATTGTTGCACTGCATCTTTTTTGCTTGCAAATTGCAACAATCAACCAGATGGTGAGGATTGTTCCATTTGTTTATAATACCTTATTCTTTACTCAATGGCTGCAAAATTTGCAGACTGCTTTGATGGATGATGGAGTTAAGCTTACATTACTAGCCACCTGGATAACACTTTTTGTGATATTTGCTGGAAGGAAATTCACCCAGCCCATAAAGGTAGATTTATTTTTACTTATGAGGATTTGTTTACATGTTACATAGAAGTTCATATCATCAGTGCATGTACAAAATTCCCTGATCTTGGACTCGTGTTTAACGTCAAGGATGACATCGGTGACAAGTCTGTTTTCATGTTCAATTCTCTCCGTGATGACGAAAGGAAAGCCTTGCTTGAGAAATTAGAACAGCAAAAAACTCAGAATTAAGTGCATCCGTTCCGGTTCACCTTAAGATGGATAGCTTCAAGTGGATGTGGAATATTTTGGACATACAACGGCACGCTAAGCTCTGTCAACACAACCTGCAATTTTCCCATGCAAATATCTCACAATATCAAAATTACAAAACGACTTTTCCATGTCTTCTCTTCAAAAGTTGCATGGTATATACACATACTTTCGCTGTTCTCTGCAAATGAAATTGCATGCTTGGTTCCAAGTGCGCCTCCTTTTGGTGAGGCAAAAAGACAATTTGAATTTAGTGAAGATTTGTGACTTCGTTTAAAGAATAAATTTTACTTTTACATGTTCGCGATGCGGTTTGGTACAATTTTAAGTCTAAAATTAGTCTGAATTAAGTTAAAAAGAAAATAAGTGTTGCGGTTTAGTTTGGTTTAAATTAACTATAAAATAGGAATCAAACTAAACCAATCTTTTGCGGTTTGATTTGGTTTGGTTTTGCAATTCAAATTTTCTATAATTAAGTATTAAAAAATACATTGAAAAAATTTATTTCTAAAATTATATAAAAGTTTACTCATTTCCCACAAAATTATATAAAAGTAACAATCACTAAAATTAAAGTATAAACAATCAATTCATTTAAATATTACATTTTAGTGGTTGTTATAAAATTGTATCTAATAAAATTAAATTAAATAATTTTGTTAAAATATTTATTCATTAACTAATATATATTAATTAAAAATTCTAATTAAAGATTAAGTCAAAATCTTATAAACCTAAAAATAATGAGTAATTATGTATGTCTGCTTGAGAATTTGCTAAAACAATTGAGTTAAGTGGTTTGGTCTAGTTTGGTGCGGTTTCAACATCTTAAACTGCAAAGCAAATCGAACAGCCCGATTTGGAAATTACAAAAACGAACTCACCCCAAATTAAAGTGGTTTTTTGAGGTTTTTGATTTATGCGGTTTGGTTTTCAATTCGGTTATGTTTCGTTTTGAACACCCTACTTTTAAGCATAATATCTTATATTTTATATTTAGTTTGTTTCTTTATTTTGAAAAATCATTTTATTAGTTTTTGTATTTTTAAAGTGATTTAAAATAGTCTTTCACAACACTAAGTAAATAATTTTAAAATATTATTAGAGTGATTGTTATGAATAATTATTATAATGGTTGTTTATTGAGTTGTATATATTTCATGTTTATTACTCCATACTAGTTTTAATGGTCATGTAACCCTTGAACTTTTGTACCTATAAATATGACAATCCAATGAGAAACATATACACAATCATTTTCTATTTTCCCTACTCTCTTGTTCTCTCTTGTTCTCTCTTATCAATATTATCTCCTCTAACCTTATAATTTACAACACATAATCAGCATGAAGACCTCGTTCATACTATTAAGTTTTGAAGAATCTATTTTTGAAAATCAATTTTGATGTTCGTACTTTGTTATGATTTTCATATATTTTAATTTTTTATGATTTATACAAATCTCTTTTTATAAATGATACTTCGATGAAGGATGGAAATTTTTTGTCCCCACGTTGTGTCTCATTTCGTGCTCCCACCTATTAGAAAATACCATGTCATTTAATAATTTTTTTATTATAAATATTTTTATCTTTTATATAGCTCATTAAACGACACAGTGTCTCTTGATTGGTGGAAATAGAAAACAAAACATGATTTGGAGAAACAGGATTTCCATCCTCTAATGAACTGAGTGTTAGAGATTCTCTCAAAGCTACAATAAAGACAAAGCAAACATTGTAATAGAGTTTAGATTTTGATGATGAACGCTTAGAATTTAGTAGTTTGTTTGTGCATAAAACATTTCATGCATTCATGTAGTTAGTTCTTAGCTTGATTAATAAATCTTAGTACATCATTGATCTTGATACATGTTAAGCATCAATTAAGTCAATCATGAGTGAGATTGGTGGTCCCTAAAAAGTAAAAAATCTTACCAAATCTCATTAATGTTTTAATTGAAGCTAGAAATTGAGCTATGAAGTTATTTAATTGATTAAACAGCAGTTGTCACTGTTTTAATCGATTAGGCAACCTCATAATCGATTATCTGCTTAATTTAATCGATTAAATGGTACATCTAATCAATTAAATTGATCATGTTGACTTAGTTCTTGCTGAAGAATAATTTAATCGATTAAGTACTAATGATAATTGATTAAATGGTTCTTATTTGTTCTAAGCTTATGCGAAGAACAAATTAATCGATTAAAACTCGATTTAATCGATTAAATCAGATGGAAATGCTTTTCATATTAAAGAGAAACTCATTTTGAAAAAAATGGATATCATTTTGAAAATGATTGGTAGATAAAAAAATTAAGTTCTCTGGAGAAAAAGGAAAAACAAAAAAAAAACTTTGCAACACCAAGTCTCATAACAAAGATCAAAGATCCATTAAGATTTATAGATAGACACTGAAAGAATTTGTTGTTATCACCTTTATTCACTGTATTCAGTGCGAATTTGTTCAGGTGATATTGCTCTTTAACTTGATTTGTTATTTCATATTACTAGTAGGTTTCCTACGTAAGTGTAATCATGCATGGGTTTTTGCATGTGTAGAAACAATAATCTTGAATAGGTTTTTCAAGGGTGCATTTATGGGTTGCATGTGCATTTGAGTGTTGGTTGTAAAATCTTATTGTTTCTTGTATGTGGTTTTATTCAAGGGAGGTTTCCTTGAATTAGAAAAATTGGATGTAACTCATGTTAAGGGTGAACCAGTATAAATTTGTTGTGTGAATATCTTTACCTTTTTACAAGTCTTTAATAGCTTCTGTTGCATGGTATTAATCTGAAATTGAGGTGAATATTAATTTGAGTTAACAAACTGCATTAAGATTGTAATCTTGTAATAAAAAAAGTAATTGGTGTTGATTTCAAACTGCAAACCAAATACGCAATAAGCCTTTGTCTCAATATAAAATCTTAGCTAAATCTTTTTAAAATAGTTTTTAAATAAAGTTTTCAGAAAATTTTTTGATATTCAATTCACCCCCTCTTGAATATTATTTGTAATAATTAAAACCCCTTTCTCAATAAGCTCTATTTTTTTCTTGGTCTTATTTTTTTTTTCTCATTCCCAATTAAAATGTTGCTTTCTGAAGGCTATGTTTAATGGAATTGAAATCTAATAACAATTACGTTAATGGAAAAAGTAATTGCAAAAAGCTATGGATTTTATTTGTAATACATGAGTTATATATTTTATATGTTCTTTTTCTACATATGAAGGTACTTAAAAGGTTCTATATGGATAAATCACATCCATTATGCACTCAAATGGTTGTAAGGTTTTTAGATATTGATAAAGACCCTTTTAGACCTCAAGAAAAGGATGAAGAACTACTTGGTCTTGAAGAACCATATCTTAGTGCTATTAGAGCATTGATGCATCTTGCTAATTATACTCAACTTGGTATATCATTTGTTGTAAATTTATTAGCAAATCATAGTTCTTCACCTACACAAAGATATTGGAACGAAGTTAAGCATATACTTTGTTATCTTAGAGGTACAGTGAATATGGGTTTATTCTTTCAAATATTTCCAAATTAGATCTAATTGGTTATGCAGATGTGGGTTACTTGTTAAATCCTCATAATGGTAAATCACAAATTGGATATTTGTTCACATGTGGTGGTACAAAAATTTCATGGAGATCTATGAAACAAACCACAACAGTGACATCATCTAATCATGTAAAAATTTTAGCATTACATAAGGCAAGTTGTGAATGTGCTTGGTTAAATTTGTAATCTAACATGTATGAGAAACTTGTGGTTTATCTTCTAGACAAATGACACACACAATCATATAAAAAGATAATGTTGCATGCATTTCTCAGTTGAAGGAAGGATACATCAAAAGGGATATTACAAAACATATTCTTCCAAAATTCTTTTTCACTCACGATCTTAAAAGGAATGGTGATATAAACCTTCAACATTCATGTGAAAATTTGCTTGATATATTTATGAAGTCTTTTCCAAGGAGAACTTTTAAACAATTGGTCCAGAAGATTGGTCCCCATCATCTTAATAATGATTTACATGAGGGCAACAACTATATACATTCTCCACTCTTTTTCCCTTTGCCATGATTTTTCCCATTGGATTTTTATTACAACATTTTTTTATGAGGTAGATGATAATGTATTAAAGAATGATGCACTTTTTTTCCTTCACTAGGTTTTTATCCCATAGGGTTTTTCCTAGTAAGGTTTTAACGAGGCACATTCTCAAAATAATGGACACCTAAGGAGAATTTTATGAATTATTATTATAATGGTTGATGCAATCCCACTTACCAATGATTTGATTATTAGGACCATGACGAGGAGGATTGCAGGAGACTTGGTTAGGAAGAGCATGAGACTGAAGATCATAGAGTCTGGTCCTAGTCTTGTATTTCACTTTTAGGTGTAACTAGTAGTTTGTATTTTCACTTCTTTTTTGGTCATGTATTTCGATAATTTTTGTAAAGTTAGTAGGGTATGAGGTGTATTAGTTAGTTTTAGGAGTGTGTGAAATGTTTGGGCCCAAATAAGTCCAAGATAAAGAGAGGGTTGAGAATCACAACCTTGTGGGTTACACCTGAGCATTATGATCACGCGCACAACTCCTTATCTTTGTTTTCACACCAAGCTAGTCCCACATCTCCTAAAGTAGCATCCACCCCACTCCTTTTTGCTATAAATAGGAGTCTCGTGCTCCTCCATTTGTACAATTGAGCATTTGAATGTTAGACTCCTTTAGTGAGTTTTTCTCATCTTGAGTGTTTTAAGTTTCCTCCTTAGAGGAGATTTTCCTTCCTGACTTTTATCAAGAGTTCTCTCCCTTGTGGTAAACTTCCTTATGCATTATTTTTCTCTTTTGAGAAAGTGGTGGCTCATCTCCATTCGTATCCTCTCCCACACACCATTGCTTAAGAGGAACCATTGATGCAGTTGATCATAGGCAAGGCAGTGAGAGATTGCATAAATGGTTATCCATTGACTTTCTATATATTCCAGGTTTATTACTTCTTACTAGTTTTAATGTTTATAACCTTAGGGTTTTATGTAACATTTGAGCTTTTGTACCTATAAATATGATCTTCCAATAAGAAACATATACATAAGAACATTTTCTATTTTCCCTACTCTCTTCTCTCTCTTATCAATATTATCTATTTTAATCTTATAATTTATCACAATGTGATTTTTAACGAACATTATAAAATAATATATTTAAAAAAATTGTTTTGTTTGGATGAAGTAGAATAGAAAGAAATGGGAGAAAAAAGAAAATGAGAAACGGATAGATTTTTATGTTGTTTGAAGAAGTAAAAAATAAATAGATGAAAAAGAAAAGTGAGTATGTAGTTAAAATATAATTGTTTCTATGAATATATTTACATAATAAAATAACAAGGAAATGTAAGTAATTTAATTTTTAATAAATTCTTCTAATTTTGTCTCTTTTTTTTTTAGCAAAATATCTTCAATGGGGAAGAGATTTTGGAGTTATAAGGCAGTAGAAAAAGTCACATGAAAAGAATAAAGAACAGGAAGAAATTGTTAATTATATTTTCAATAAAAAAAACTAACAAAATAATTGTTGCTAACAAATGTAGGAAAGATTTATTTTTAATATGAAATTCAAAAATCTCTCTCTTGTCTATTTCTTCCGACTAATGTGGTGTTCGTGTTCGTGCTCCTGCACGGTTATTATATACCAGTACTTTTTTAACGGTATTTTAGTATTATTTTTATATTAATAATTTTTATGAAATAAATGAATTATTATGTGAAATATTTTTATTATATTTTATGAGTTTAATTGGTATATACCGTTAATGTAAAGATTTTTACACTAGTCAATCATGACCCTTCATTCATGTTAAATTTACTGACTTTACTAGTTACTATTTTAAAAGTCTCATAAATGAAAAGTCATGATTGACTATCAGTATAAAAATCTTTTACACTGACTGTGTATACCAATTAAACTCATATTTTATTAACTAAAAATTAAATTATATTAAATTAAAATTTATACTATTTATATTATTTTAGCAAAATTTAATTATATTATTTACATATGTACTAAAATAAAAATGTTCAATATTTTTCTCAAAAAAAGAATTGGAAAATAAATAAATTATATAAAATCATAAAATAATGTAAAAATTAAATTATTTTTTAATTAAATAATATAGAATTTAGAGATTCTATTTTATTACTGTAAATTTTGAAAGATTTTCTTAAAAATATGTTAAAATTTTTAAAACTGCAAGAAGTCATAAAAAATTAAAATAAAAAATATGATACGAATCAGAGTTAAACATTTTAGATTAATTAAATTAATATTTATAAATTTAAAAATAAACATTTCAATTATTATTTTTTATATTTTATTTAAATTAATATTTTGCTTATTTCAAAGTTTATGCATAGAATAAAGAAAATGGAAATAAAATGTCATGCAATTATTATTAGTATATCTTTAATAATTAAATATATTTTTAAATTAAAAAATAAAATATCATTAAATAAAATCAAATATATAAAAATATTATGTAAATTATTGTTATTTTTGAAAGACACCGTTTCAGTAATAGAAAAATAATAAAATAAACTAAACTCCTTCCCTTTTGTTTTAGAAAAGATCCAAGAACCCTTACATTTGTTTGCAACTATTTTATAAATCACAGGATAACCAGAACCCTTCCCTTTCTATCTTCTTTTTCTTCTTATTTTTCCACATTTTCTTTTCACCTTGCCTCGTACCTACCAAAAATCTTTAAAACCAATAAGATATATAAGTATGGAAAAGTTATTTGAGCAGAGTGGAGTAACAACCATCCCTTAAAAATCTCTTTTGCAGTTTCCTGAGGTAAACTCAAGCTATAAAGCTAGATGAGTAATTTCGTAAGATAGATTAGTAATGGATTTTATGCATAGGGTAAAGAAATTTTAAATATTAGAGTTTTTGAATTTCCTAAAACTCTAGGTACTATAAATTGGCTTTTTTATTAGCGTTATTATTTCTCAATTTTTGTGCTAAGATTCAGCGGAATATATTGTGGTTTCTTTTGTCCAATGATGTTGGAAGAGATTGATTCAATTTTCAATTGTTGTGAGTAGTTAATTTACTTTTTTCTTTTAGAAGAGTAGATAATTTACTTAGGAGGTTTTCATTGATTTTTTAGTAGAAGTAAAATTTTAAAATAAGTTTCTAATTGATATTTTAATTCTATGAATTCTGAATAAGGAAAAGTAAGTATAGCATTTTAAATATCCATAGCTTTTATATGTGTGGATTTTTTTTTTATCACTTTGAATTGAATCAATTGATATAATTCTTGATTTTGATTTCATTTATATCCCATGAATTCCCAAGGTAACGAATACTAGTTTTTATTAAATGGATTAGATTGCATTTTGCTCTTAATTAATTGTCATTGTAACCTCTTGTTTGATTTTGAAAACTCTGTCATTTTGCTTTATCATTCTTTACCACTTAAATATTAGTTTCATCATGCTTTTATTAAGTCTTATGATTTATCCAATTCTTCCTCTTTTTCTCTAGATTAATAAGTGAATTGAATAATAAACTTTTTGGATTTTGTTGATCTACCTTGGAATTTATTACTTAATATTTTGGTAGGCTTTATAGAATATGATGGAATATTTTTTATTACTCTAGTAAATTGCAGCCATAGAGATAAGAGTTATATAAGGACAATATTTTATTGAGTTATAATTAATCTTACCATATAGATATGGTGATTACGTAATTATGATGTTTTGAGAAAGTCATGGCAATTGTTATCTATAATTTATTACATTCAGTAATTGGAAATATTTAAAGGGTCCAATTTTTATGTGTATGTATATAAATTTTATTATTTGAAATGTGATTGAACGTGTAAAATTAGAATTGTTAAAATGGAGATTTAGGCTGCTCCATTTGGTTAAGTATGAAAAATGAGTTGGTTGGGTTAATTTTGTATTCAATATAAATTATTCTTTCTTGACCTAACTAGACTTGATAACCCGTGGGGCCAACCTAAATTGACCTATTTTCTTTTATCTTTATTTAAATTTATATAAATTTTAAAGAAAAATAAAAAATTAAATAATATCATATCAAAATAGTCTCATTTCTATATGGTTTAGGTTTCTTAAGATGAATCTACTTCTATCGGCCCATTTAAACTCAATTTTAGAGAATTTGAATTGGTACTTATTAAATTTTTAATCCCCACCTACTCTTAGGTAAAATACCAATATATCCT
Source organism: Psophocarpus tetragonolobus (assembly GCA_037954015.1). Taxonomy (NCBI): domain Eukaryota; kingdom Viridiplantae; phylum Streptophyta; class Magnoliopsida; order Fabales; family Fabaceae; genus Psophocarpus; species Psophocarpus tetragonolobus. The sequence goes on along the minus strand of CM075692.1, from coordinate 69,388 downwards.
CAATGATTTTACTCTCCGACGATGCACTATCGGAGAAGTAAAAAAATTTGCAAATTTTTTTACTCGCTAACATTGTTTCACCAAAGAGTAAAAAAAACTCAATAAGTGCTCAGTTAAAAATTATTTGAGATTTGAAAGGAAAAATTAGAGTTTCATTAAAAATCAGTGCTAATTAGTATTAGTGCTCAATTAAAGAAAAGATCAATCAGTGGAATATGTCTTTTATTGTTTGTTTAAAAGAAAAATTAAAAAGTGCTCAATTAGTATGGAATTGTCTCTATTTTATTATTAATTTTGAGATTCGGTTCTAAGTACACAATTATTTAATTTTAAATACACAATTGTTTCAAATAAATATTATTATAACTCCTAAAAAAATAAAACTTTAAACAAAAACTTAATTAGTAGTTAATGGATTTTTCATCTATAAATATATTGAATATTTTCTAGAAAAATTAATATATAAATATATTTAATATTTCCTTGTTTAGTAGTGTGAAATTTATTTTAAATTTTGAAAATTTAAATAAATATTGTTTTAATTTTTATAATTAAATTTATTTAAAATTTTAATTTATAATTTTCAAAATAAATTAAGATATGTTCTAATATATTTTCTTTTAAAAATGAAAGGTTTAACTAAAAAAGGGAAAAGAAGTACAAAAATAAATTAGTAGGAATCTGTTAGTAGTTTGATTGTTAATTTCGACATTGAGTTCTACATACATGATTATTTCAAATAAATATTATTATAAAAAAGACAAGTTTAAAGAAAAACTTAATTAGTAGGTAATTGGTTTTTTATCTTTATAATTTATTAATATATAAATATATTTAATATTCCCTTGTTTATGTGTGAAATTATTGAAATTTGAAATAAATATTATTTTAATGAGTTTAATTGGTATACACTGTCAGTATAAAGATCCTTACACTAAAATTCAATCACAACTTTTTATTAATTTTACTCGTTACTACTTTAAAAGTCACATGAATGATTGAATGTCAGGTAAAAATTCTTTTACATTGACAGTGTACACCAAATAAACTCTATTTTAATTATTTTTTTAAATCTGAAATTTTAAATTAAAATTTGGAATAAATATTTTTTTAATTATTGTTTTAAATTTGAAATATGAAATAAATATTGTTTTAATTATTATTTTAAATTTTATAGTTAAATTTATTTAAAATTATAATTATTTTAATTTATAATATGAAAAAATTGAAATATGTTCAACATATTTTTTTAAAAAAATGGAAGCCATAACTAAAAAAGGGAAAAGAAATACAAAAATAAGTTGTTATTTGTTTGTGTTTTTTTCTCAGTTCAAATGAACGTGTTTAAAATATTTATTTGTGATATTTTTATTTTCTTTTTTCTCTTTAATATTGACTTTTTTTTTCGTTGAATACTGTATTTGAAAATTTTCAATTTAAATATCAGTATAGGTACTTAATTATTTAATAATCATATTGACTTTTTGTTTTAATTTATAATTTTGTAATTCTTTTTATTCTTCAATGGTAACCGTTTGTTGTAGAGTAAAAAAATTTACAAATATTTTTTACTCTTTGACAATTGGTGGCAAAAGAGATAAAAAAATGACTATACTAAAATGTAATTTATTAAAAAAAATAAATAATTATACTAAATATGTAATTTATTAAGTAAATTAATATAATAAATATATATTTATTATAATGAAAAAATAATAAATTAAACAACTATACTAAAAACAATAAATTAAGTACACTAAAAATTAATTAAATTACTATACTAAAAAAATAAGAAATTAAATTACTATACTAAAAAATAAAAAATTAAATAACTATATTATATGTTTACACTAATCATGAGATAAGAAGAGAGAGGATGGAACAAAAAATAAGGTGAGGAGAGAGAGTGAGGGTGGAGAAAATAATGTAAGGGAGAGAGAAGAAAGGAGGCATGAGATAAAATGAAAATTTAAAAAAAAAAATTAAAAATAGGTGTTACTTCAAATAATAACAGGTGTTAATTCAAATTCTCCAATTTTATATAGCCTAACTTTTATACTACCCATTTCATTTTTTGATTGGTTCGTAGAATGTCCGCACTTGTAGACAAATTATCGAATTTACAATGGTAACCTTGTTTATTTGTGTTCATTTGTATGTTGGGATTGTATAAATCTTAGACTTGCTAAGTTAAGTGATTATTAGCACTAATCCAAGGATGGGTTGCGACAATATTTTTTATCAAATAAATTAATAAATTAAAATTTTATTGAAAGATTAGTAAAGTTTTAAGACCTATTTTTATATTATTATTTTTTATAAAAATATTATTTCAATATCAAATGGTCTACAAATCTATATTGAAAAGGTAAAATTTGCAACAATTTGCAATGGTATAAGATTTTGATTACTAAAAATGCTTCACTGATACGATAAATCAACTTTGTTTTTATATAATTTTTATTATTTTAAATATAATATGCAACACCAATGTTTAAATAAGTTTTTTTTTATAATTTATGTGTAATTTTTAAAAAACACACTTAAATGGATATATTTCAAAAATATAAAATTGGATAAATATGTTTTCAAATACAACTTTAAATAAAGAAGTTGTGTTCCAAAACTTACTTCATATTTTTACATAATATAAATCTTAGACTAGCTTGACTAAGTGGTTATTAACTCGTGGACCGGACAAAATCCTATAAAAGGTTTGACAATATTTTTTACTAAATAAGTTAAAATTCTATTGAATAATTAATAAAGTTTTAAGATCTATTTTTATATTTTATTTTTTAGAAAAATAGTTTACAAAATTATATTGAAAAAGTAAAATCGTAGAGTTTTTCTCTCTGCACCTCCATACTTTCTCATTGCACCTCCATAGTCTTGTAAAAAGACAAAAGTAACTTTAGATGAAAAAAAACTTAAAAATTTCTTCCCTCTTGCACAATTCTTCTCCCTCTTGCATAGTTTTTCACCCTCTCCGCAATTCTTCTCCTTCTTCGCGCATCTCTTCCTTCACTGTTCCTAGCTTGTTTGTGTCAATCCAGACCATGAGTCCTCCCTTCGTTGCGTGTGTAAAACAGTTGTTTTTACAAGTCCGAATTATCCAATCTAAACTTGTAAAAAAAATTGTGAGTTTGAATTATTTGATCCAAAATTGTAAAAATACTGTGGTTACAAGTTCAGATCAACTAACCCAAACTCACAAATTATTTACAAGTTCGGATTAAATGATTCGAACTTATAAAAAAAAATTTACAAGTTTGGATCAGCTAATCCAGACTTACAATTTTTTTTAAAGTCTAGATCAACTAATCTGGACTTGTAAAAAAAATTGTAAGTATGGATTAGCTAATCTGGATTTGTAAAAAAATTTGGGAGTTTAGATTAGTTGATCAAGACTTGGAATCACACATTTTTTTACAAGTTCAGATCAGCTAATCCGAACTCACAGTTTTTTTTACAAGTCTGAATTAGCTGATCCAGACTTGTAAAAAAAAATTGTCAGTCTGGATTAGCTATTCTGACTTGCAAAAAGTTTTGAGTGTAGATTAGCTATTCCAATCTTGTAAAAAAAATTGTGATTCCAGATTAGCTGATCTGGACTTGTAATCACATATTTTTTTACAAGTTCAAATTGCTAATTAGTACTCACAATTTTTTTTACAAGTTCAGGTTAACTGATCTGGACTTATTAAAGTATTTGTGAGTCCGAATTAACTTATCTGAACTTGTAAAAAAAATTACAAGTCTGAATTAGCTAATTTGGACTTGTAAAAATATTTGTGAGTCTGAATTAACTAATCCAAACTTGTAAAAAAGTTTGAGTCTAAATTAACTAATCTGGACTTGTAATCATAAATTTTTTAACTTTTTTTATTTAAAGACGTTTTTATCATTTTAAAAGATTATGGAATGCAGTTAGAAAGTATGGAGGTGTAGGAAGAAAAACTCAAAAATTGCAACAATTTGGCATGGTAAGATGTGAGTACCAAAATATTTCAGCGGTACAATAAAAATCGTTTGTTTTTATATGATTTTTACTATTTTAAACACTATACCACATCCATTTTTAAATAGTTTTTTTTTTATAAGTTGCGTGTATTTTGTAAAAATTACTTGTATAGATATATTTTTAAAATATGAAATTAGATTAAACATGTTTTGAAATACGAATATAAATAAAAAGTTGTGTTTGAAAACTTTACTTCATGTTTATTAATTTTTAAAATCGTGTTAAAGAACACGACTTTCATAATTTTATTAATGTTTTTCTAATTAAAGTTGCTTTCAGTAACGCAACTTGTGGATTTTTATTTTAATATATAATAGAAGGGTTGTGGATGGTTGTTGTAGTTTTGTCCACGGACAGAGTTTCCCTTCTCTGATTTTTAAATGTTTTTAGATAAAACATATTAATATGAGACCACTACTCAGAGAATCAAAAGCCAATAATAATAGTTAGTTATTATTAATACTTCTTATTGTGAAGAATACAACACAAGTAAAATCACATGTCTCCTTTTTTATGTAAGATATTTTTAAACTATTTTTAAAAGGATGATACACGTATCCATATTATAAGACATTAGATATTGTCGCTAAGACTCCTCTTTGCTCCATCACTTATAATTAAATAAAAGTACGACTTCACTTTAATTTATTTTTTTTATGAAAATTGTGTTTCTTTAACCCTACTTTATTTAAAAAATTAAACAAAGTAAAATTATGTTTTGGAACACAACCTTTTCATTTAAAGTTGTGTTTCGAAACATGTCTTGCCTAATTTTATAATTTTTTATACCCATATCCATAATGTTCAAAGAGTTATGCCGAACAGTAAAAAAAACTTAAATAAGCAATAATTTCTTATTTAGCTTGTATCAATGTCAGCACTGGATTTTAATTCTTGTATAAATTGGTACTGCACCTCTTAAATGCATTCCGGATTAGACTTTCTTAAATGCAAAAGATGGAGGCAATGGTGCAAGTATCAATTTAATGGGTGCTGGAACCAAAATTTATTGCACTCTAAGACTACTCCTTAACATGGATCGGGTACTCCGCGCCAAAAGAGTGTGAGAAGTAATATGCTAAACAAGTAAAAGAAAGTATGAAGGAAATGTTTAATAATATAAGTATTCATATATCATCCATATGCAAATACCTATGGTGTAGATGCTCTAAATTTATTGACCACCAAAACCTGGAAATTAGTCCCTTGCAGAAAGTTTGAGGAAACACCTCATCGTCCCGCACCTTCCCAAAAAAAAAAAAAAAAACACTCCGTAGACACAAATAATAATAATAATTGTTCATTTATTAATTGAAGGCTTTAGGCCACCATAACTAACAAAACTTAAATGCCATAAATGTACCTGAGCAATAAAAGAAACTTGATTTCACATAAGCATCCGGATCCTCATAAAAAAGATATGGCTTAGAGTTTTCCACAATACTTGACAGTGCTTTATGAGAAGCACCTAACAGCCACCTATTTTCTACTACTTCTATTCACATCAATGAGAAGAAACCAATACAACATCACATCCAAAACAAAAATTTGGAAGCTTAAAAACTGGTCATTTGATCTTCATGATACAAATACAAGCCAAGACCAAACCGGGCACAAGCTTTGCAGAAAGCAATTTCCTCAGCAGCTGAAACTGGATCGCCAATGGAGACATCTCTGGGTGATATTGTCCCAGTTGACTCACGATATGCCTGTCATCAAGGGAGAAATACACTTTGAATGTTGCTAATTGTGCATTTAATAAGCCTTAACTTACCAATAAATTGCCTCAATTTTCTTTCTTATTACTGGGGTGATTATAAAATTTCAAATTTGAAAATTTAGGATTAGGAATAGGAGGCTATTCTATAGTTCATATTGTGAAGGTATTTTAGTAATTTTGCATTTCATGGTCTTGAAACTCAACTTATGGTCTCAAAGTCAATTTACGAGTTAGGGTAAAGGAGGAGGGTCATGTTAAACTTAAACCCTCAAGAACCAATGTAAAATTTATCAAAACCCATGGATTAATGTGCTAATGCTAGATCATTTTTGGCATGCAACATGTATGGCTTGAGTATGGTATTAAATGAGCTAGAGGCACTCAGCACCTAGATGTAGTGTTAAATAAGCTGAACAGGAGTGTCTGATTAGGTTTGGTGCTTAGAATATTAGTACTTTGATAGGATTATAGGAAAGTCTTTATAGATGGTGGACACTATGATCCAAAGAAGATTAAAATCACGGGTCGTCTAGAAACTAGGTAAATTGGAGAAAAAGCTACAGAGCTAAACATTTAGGGAAACTGGGAAAGCTAGATGAAAGGGTGAAATCTGAATTGTTGGAGATAAAAAACGGAAGATAAATGTAGTGGTTGTAAAAAGGATTGGGGACAAAATTGTATCTTTAAAACTAAGATTGCACAAGAGAGACTATCAACATCATCAATGTATATACACCACAAATTAATATGAAAGGCAACTTGATTATCACAAATTAGACTCATTTGTGCAATGTTAGGAACACCAACAAAATGGATAAGAGAGAAAGGAGTAAAAGAGTTTTATTAAATAGTGAGAAAAGAACAGAAAATAATAGGAGAGCACTCTCTCCCCCAAAGATTTCCCCCTTAACAAAGGATTTCTTCTTTCACAAAGGGCTAATGCTCAATTTACAATGACCATGCGAAAAACTCCATATCCCCTATCTTTAGGCTCCTATTTATAGCTAATAAAACTCCTCTAATTGACTAACTAATTCATTGATATTCTAATCAGCATAACTAACTTTCCCTTCTTATATACTAACAATACACCCCTCCTCAAAATCAACCTTGTTCTCAAGGTTGGAATTACAAAAGCTTAAAATTCTTGTTGAATAAGACAGCCATTGGTATTGACCCATGGCTGCTAAGATAAAAACAAACCCCTGGCCTTTGCACAACAACTTGCATCTGGTGGCTTTGCTGGTGGTAATGGCACTTCTGGATTATGTATATTTTAATTCTCCCTAGATGTCATTTTGAAGATTTTGATCCTGTTGTTTTAGTTACATTGATAGGCTGGCCAGATTTTTTTAAGCCCATAATTTATCCACTATATCTTGTTTCAAGGCATTCATGGATGAATAGTCCATACCAGCAATTTTTTCTAGTACCCAAGGCATAGTAGATCTTATTACTATTGTGGAAAAAAATTTATCCAACAATTTTGGTGGTTGCAGTGATAAGCTGACCTGGTTGATCAAGGTACAAAATTTTCTAAGCACTGAGGTGTCCGGGTCCTTTTACCCATGCTTGATCATTGTACATGAGTCAATCTCCATCTCACTACTTAAAGATGCCAGGAAGGGAAATAATTTCTGACTAGAAGAAGGAGTTAGCAATACCTCTTGTATTGAAATGGAGTTTGATATGAAGGATGAGAAAAAGGGAGTTTCCTCAAAGAAGGTAACAACAACAGACATGTAGTACCATTTGGTATTTAGAGAATAACATTTCTATCTTTTTTGAAGACGTAAGTATCCAAGGAAAATACATTTGATGGATTTAGTTGACAATTTATCCATACTTGGAGATATATCATGAATAAAACATGTACAACCAAACATGCACGGAAAGACATGATATAGAGATTCTGTAGGAAAAAGAAATTTGATTATCAAGAGAGGAAGAAGGCATTCTGTTGATAAGAAAACAAGCAAAAAGAATAGCATTTCTCCAATTATGCAAAGGAACATTTGTCTTAAGCATTAAGGTGCCAGCAGTTTCAACAAGATGTCCCGCAATCTCCTTATGCTAAGGTGTGTGGGAACATGTTGATTGGTGTAAAATTCTTTGAGGACAAAAAGAGAATTCAAATGAAAAGTATTATTTTGCATTATCACTTCCAAAAATTTTAATTGATTTCCCATACTGGTTTTTTATTTCAATGTAAAAGGACACAAATATGGACAAAATTTCATATCTTTCTTTCATTAAATAAAGTCAAGTACAACAGGAATATTCATCAACGAAAACTATAAAATATTTAACTAAAAGATGAACCCAATTATATCTTGGTTCAATTTGTCTAGGAAAAGAAGTTTTCACATGTTTACGTAGTTGAAAGGTTTCACAATCTAATTTTTGGATTTGCTTCAAACCAAGTGTCATTATCTTTAATTTGGCTAAACTTGGGTGTTCAAAACAATCATGAAAAAGTTTAAGAGGCAAAACAAGACATTGATGGACTAGTTTCCATATAACAGAGACCTCTTGATTCATGTCCTACGCGAATCTGTCGACCCATACTACATTCCTATATGCAAAGGAACCAAAATATAACTGAAGAATTCAAAGATTTAGTTGACTGACTCAAGGAAACTAAATTGTAAGTATAATTAGGAAAATACAAAACAGAGGTTAAATTCAAGAAAGGAGAAATACATATTTGACCCACTCCTTGAAATGAAATACTTGAATATAGGAAAAGCTTGAGTGATTCGCCTTTACTCAACTCAGAACATCTTATTAATAGAGATAAACAAGGGTACATAAGAAATCAGTAGAATGGTCTCAACAACCACCTACCTCTAACATACAATCATAAATAAAAGATAAAATACAACTCAACTAACAACTAACATTAAACACAAATTATATTTAAAACTCTCCTTCAAGCTGAAGCATATAAATCATATGTTCCAAACATGGAAATCAAGTATTGAATCTAAGGCCCCTTCAAAGGTTTTGTTAATAGATATACAAGTTGATCATATGAGCTAACAAACTCAGTCCTAATTTCCTTGGACAACACTTTTTCTCTTACAAAGTAACAATCAATTTCAATGTGCTTAGTCCTCTCATGAAATACTCGATTGGAGGCAATATACAGAGTTGCCTGATTCTCACAATAAAGTTGCATTGGAGAAATTTCACAGAACTTCAATTCTTGTATGAGTCATTGTATGAGTCACGTTAGCCAATGGATCAAAAGTTTCAGCTCAAAGAGTGAGTTCAATATCCATTTCTCTCTCCTTAAATTTAACTTTTGTTTTGTACATTCCTTTTTGTCCTAATGTTAACTAAATCCTTAAATAGTTCAGTTACATTTAATTTTGATTCATTTGACATTAAGGAACGTGGTACGGGTGGCAGCTTGGTACCGAACATGAATCAAGGGTCTCTATTACCTAGAATCTAGTCCTTCAGTGTCTTGTCTTGCATCTATCTCTCCTAAATTGTTGCATCGTTTTGCGCACCCAAGTTTAGCCAAATTAAAAATAATCACTCCTAGTATTAAGAAAATCCAAACTTTAGAATGTGAAGTTTGTCAACTAGGCAAATATGTCAGGTCCTCCTTTTCTAATCAAGATGACTCAAGATGTAATTCAGTCTTCTCTACTGTTTATTCAGATATTTTGGGACCTAGTAGGGTTAATTCGTTTGAATGTAAGTATTTTGTAACTTTCATTGATGAATATTCAAGTTGTATGTGGCTTGATTTAATTAAAGAAAGGTCTGAACTTTTGTCCATATTTGTGTCCTTCTTCCATGAAACAAAAAATCAATTTGGAAAATCAATTAAAATTTTTAGAAGTGATAATGCAAAAGAATATTTTCTCTGAACTCTCGTATTTTTTGTCCTCTCAAAGAATCTTACATTAGTCCACTTGTCCCCACACTCCTCAACAAAATAAGATATTGAAACAGCTTGCTCCTTAATGCTTAAGGCAAAAGTTCAATTACATCATTGGATAGGTGCGATTCTTTCTGCGTGTTATCTTATCAATAGGATGCTCTCTTTCTCTCTTGATAATCAAGTTCCTCATACAATCTTGTTTCCCATTGAACCTCTATATCATGTCTCACCACGCCTATTTGGTTGTACGTATTTTGTTCATAATCTTTCTCTAGGTATAGATAAGTTGTCGCTAAATCTATCAGGTGTGTCTTTCTAGGATACTCCCGTCTTCAAAAAGGTTACAAAAGTGTTGTCCAAGGAAATTAGGACCAAGTTTGTTAGCTCATATGATCAGTTTACAGATCTATTAACAAAACCCTTGAGTCCTCAAATTCAGTACTTGATTTCCAAGCTTGGAACATATGATTTATATGCTCCAGCTTAAGGGAGAGTGTTAAATATAATTTGTATTTAATGTTAGTTGTTAGTTGAGTTGTATTGTATCTTTCATTTATGATTGTATGTTAGAGGTAGGTGGCTGTTGAGACCACTCTACTAATTTCTTATGTACTCTTGCTTATCTCTATTAATAAGATATCTTGAGGTTCCATAATATTTTAGGTTCCACTGACTGTCATAAAAGAGCACAAAGATGAAAATCTAGTTTCTTCCACTGAGCTTTATGTTCAGCTGATCCCTCAGTATCTTCTTCTTCTAAATGTTCATGGTGTCCCTTTCCAAGAAACCAAAGTTCCACAAAGTCAACTCATGATAAATAATTTTTACCATTGAGCTTCTCTATAGTGATAATAACAGTCCCAAAGGACTAGAGCTGACATCAAAAGAGGTAGAAAAAGACATTCCACATATGAAAATAGCAAAGGGAGAGGACCGAGAGAGAGATTTGAGCTAAGCCTAACGAAACTTGCTCGAACTAGAAAACGAAGATCAGCCATGGAACCAACCGGCTCCAACGACCCAGAAGACGGCGGAACGATAGCAAACGGAGCGCGTTAAGATAAGACATCTAGCAACGCGTAAGAGCGTGTGACGCGTCCATTGGAGGAGCGATTACTTGGGTTGGACTGCGCACGTCGAGGCGCACCTAACCCTGAACTTGCCAGGCAAAAGGGTCACCGACAACGGCAACGGACTAGCAATGGATGGTGACGGATAGCCTACTGTGACTTTTGACTTATATAGGAAAAGCTTGAGTGATTCACTTTCACTCAGCTCAGAACATTTTATTAATAAAGATAAACAAGAGTACATAAGAAATCAGTATAGTGGTCTCAACAGCCACCTACCTCTAACATACAATCATAAATGAAAGATAAAATACAACTCAATTAATAACTAACGTTAAATACAAATTATATGTAATAGACTCCTTGGATCCATTGGCTAATGTGACAAGATGAGAAAATTTAGGCGATAACATAGATGAAAACAAAGACCTATTACCAGAAATATGGTCAAAAGCACCAGAGTCAACAATCCATGGACTTTGACTCTCCACAAACTAAAATATGCAAGCAGTTGAGACATTTGGTACATAAAAGGGTTGAGCAAGATTGTTGGACTTCAACCTCAAGACTCTTGGTATTCTTTAAGTACAAAAAAGGGTTTCGTAAACCTTGATATATGAGCAACTTTTCCAAGTAAACCATGCAAAGAATAGCAAGTTTCATGAGTATAACCATCCTTTTGCATGAATACATTAAGGAAGATTGTCTCTTCCACCATGCCATTTGTTTCCACGTCCTCATCTCCCTCTACAAGAAATCATATCAGATGATTCCACATTATTTTCAAGAGGGTTGCCCTCATTATTTAGGGTAGGAACACAAAGAAGATGTGTAGTTAAACTCTCTATAGTGGGAATGTCTTGTCCGATCAGAACATGATCATGAATATAATTGAATGTAGGATTCATACCACAAAGAATCATAACCATGTGCAAGTTATCATGTCATTTCTCATCTCTTGCAATGAATCAACCTCTAGTATAAGTTTCAACCTCTACAGCAACTTGGGCATTAGAAACATATTAAACCACATTTGAATCATCTTGCTTCAAGGAAACTAACTTTTGAACACAATTAAACAAATAAATATCATTAGAATATACATCTTGCGATTTCTTCCAAAACAAATAGCAAGATATGAATGCTCTGAGGTTCCTTAATATTTTTTGCTCCACAGACACTATAAAAGGGCACAAAGTTGAAAGTCCAATTTCTTCCACTAAGCCATTTATTCAACTGACCATGTTTTCTTTTTTCCAAATGTTCACAGTGTCGTTGTTTGAGAAACCAGAGTTCCACAAAGTCAACCTTTGATGAATCATTTTTACCATTGAGTTTCTTTGTTCTAATGATGGCTTTCCAACAATAAACAAGGCATGAACGGGTCCTAGAAGATGTAGAAGATAACATTGCATAGTCTAAAAAAGTGAAAGGGAGAGGATCGAGAGAGATATTTCAAGCTAAACCTCATGAAACCTATCCAAAATGACAAACAAAAAGCAAGAATGGACTAAGGCGGCTTCGGCAACCCAGACGACAACAATTCAACAGTGAACGGACTCCATTTGGCTAACACATGTAGCTCATGCGCCTTCCTGAAAGCAAACAAACTCCCGATGCATGGAAGCACCTAGTGGCCTTGTTGACAATGGTCTTGCTTGAGTTGGATTGCGCAGTACAAGGTGCACCAAACCCAGGACTCACTTGACAAAATGGTCGCCAGTGATGGCGGACAGTGACCAAACATGGTAGATAATGGCAGAATGACTACTGTGGCAGAAGACCTCCAGATTGGGATCATCCCAGCTCTGATACCAACTTGAATATAGGAAAAAATTTGAGTGATTTGATTCACCCATCTCAAGCAATGCTATTTATAGATATATCTGAGAAAGAGTGTACAAGAAGTGAGCTAGAGAATAAGCAAAAGTATTGACAAAATAACACTTAATACAAACTTATATTAACAAGACTAAAAGGTCATGATGCAACACAAAATAAGAGGTGTGTGCAAACTGTTGCACCCTGCCTAGACATCTACAATAGGAAAATTAATGATTGACAAGACATAAAGAATAAAATACACAACCTAATTTCAATACCCCCTAAAGCTAGAGCATATAAACTATATGCTCCAAACTTGGAATATATAAATTGAATCTGATGTCCTATTAAAGATTTAGTCAATATATACATATATATATATATATATATATGTGTGAAAGTTGATAAATGGAATTGAGAAATTCAATATTGATTTCCTTAAGCAACACTTTGTCCTGAAAAAAGTAACAATCCATTTCTATATGCTTAGTTCTTTCATTGAATACTGAATTAGAGGCAACATGAATAGCTACTTGATTATCATAATATAACTTCATTTGTTGGATTTCACAAAACTTTAACTCTTGAAGTTGTTTGATCCACACGAGCGCACATAACCTAGCAACCACACTTTGTTTCTTGCTTTTCCAAGAGATAATATTTTCGGTAGTAAAGTGTCTACCCATAGGAGATCTTGCCTAATCAACATAAAAAATTCAACAATTTGAGTGTTTCCTCTGTCCTCATATAATAAACCTTGTCCAAGAGACCTTTTGATGTACCTAAGAATTCAAACGACAACATTTCAATGGCCAATACAAGATCCAGCCCAAACTAACTAACAACCTCTACTGCAAAAGAGATGTCAGGACTAGTAATGGTGAGATAGATGAGTCTTCCAACTAATCTTCTGTATCTCCTCAAATCTTGAAAAGTTCACCATGTTCATTCATTTTTTATTGGAATCCATAGGACTATGAATAGGTCTACAATCAATCATGCATACTAGCTCTTCCAAAATATCAAGAGCATACTTTTTTCGAGAAATAATAATGTCATTATTTGACTAAGCCACCTCAATTCCAGGAAAATATTTAAGGCAACCAAGGTTTTTTGTTTGAAAGGACTGAATAAATGTTCTTTCCACCGAGAAATCTTAACATCATTTCATGTAATGACTATGCTATCAATATAGACAATAAGATAAACACTTTCCAGGGAAGTGTGATAATAAAAAACTTAGTGATCTCCCTCACTACGTTTCGATTCAAAAGATTGCACAATGTGACTAAATTTTCCAAACCAAGCACGCAAAGATTGTTTGAGACCATATAGAGAGTTGCGCAATTTGCAAACCAAGTTACACTCTCCTTGAGCAACAAAACCCAGTGGTTGCTTCATATAGATCTCCTCTATGTCCACACGAAGAAAAACATTCTTAACATCTAATTGATGAAGAGGCCAATAGCAAATGGCAGCCATAGCGAGGAAGAGCTAAATAGTGGTGATCTTACCCATTGGGGAAAAGGTATCACAATAATCTAAACCATATATTTGAGTATATCCTTTGGCAACTAGTCTACTTTAAGATGGTCAACATAACTATTAGGTCCCACTTCGATGGCATAGACCCACCTACAACCAATTGTCTGTAAGAGTACTAACTTAGTACTCCATCTCTTTAGATTTGTTACTCTTTTATCTTTTCAATTGTTATTTTAAATATCAGTTTGTTATTATACTGATATTCATCTAGTTTATCAATTTGCAATTAGCACCTATGTAAGTGCAGCCACTATGTACTCCAAAATGCAATTTCGAATAGTAACAGTTTGGTTTATCATTCACTTTGTCATTGAGTTATACTATCTTCTTCCAAGGTGGAAGAGGAACCAAATCTCATGATGAGAGAAAAGAAAAATATGAGAAGGATAACTATGGTAACTCAAAAAGTTATAAATAAGATGAGGGTTCTTAGTAGAACAAGTACCTTACCTAAGAGCAATCCGCCAACTAGAATCTTCATCATTCAAGACCATGGTAGGAGCAATTGGTGACAAAGGACGTATGATAGATGGCTCACTCTGGAGTATAGGACTAGTTCTCTGTGCACTCATAAATGATGAGGGAAGGTGACACTAGTTCAAGTGGATTGCTGGTTGGTGAGGGATTTACATCATGATTGAGATTTTCATGATTAGGAAATACTAGTGAGTCCAATAGAGGAACAGGTAAAACTTGTTGGATAACATTAAGATCCCTTGTGATAAAGGAGAAGAAGGAATTCTCTTAAAAAAAGGCAACATCTGCAGACATATAGTATCGCCTATTTTCTGGAGAATATTAATGATACCATTTCTGAAGACAAAAATACCCAAGAAAAACACATTTAATGATCTTTGCAAACAACTTGTCGAAACCGAGAGAGACATCATGAACATAACAGACACAACCAAATACACGAGGAGTGACACAATATAAAGGCTCATTTGGAAACAAAATTGTATGAAGAATTTTATTTTCAAAGGGATGAGGACGACACCCTATTTATCAAAATACAGGTAATAAAAACATCACCCAATGATGAATATGAACATTAGCACCCAACAATAAGGTGCATGTAATTTCAACTAAATGTCTATTCTTACTTTCTACCATGCAATTTTGTTGTGGTGAGTACGAACATGCGTTTAAAAAGGAAGAAAGATCAAAAGAAAAATATTCCTTTTCAAAATTATCACTTCTAAGAACTTTATAGTTTTTCCAAACTAATTCTTAATCACATTAAAGGAAGACATGAAAATGGATAAAAGTTCATATCTATCTTTCATTAAACAAACTCAGGTACATCATGAGTATTCGTCAATAAAAGTAATATTTGAACCAAAAGATGTTAGACAGCTTGGATTCCAAATATCTAAATGAATGGTGGACGAAGCAAAGTTATATCTTTTCAATTTTCTTTGGAAATGAGGACCTAACAAGTTTTCTTAATTCACAAGATTCACACTATAGGACTTGAAGTTTATTAAGACAAGAAACCATCTTCAACTTTGACAAGTGTGGATGGCCCAAATGATCATGCAAAAGTTTAGATGACAAAGATGCAATATAAGGCACAGAGAAGTCAGTTTCAAGATAGTAGAGACCTCTAGATTCATGTCCTACACCAATCAATTGCCCCATATCACGTTCTTGAATGATAAAAGAATCATCATCAAACGTTACAAAACAATTTAGTGACTTAGTTAATTGACTCAAAAAAACAAGATTGTAACAACAATTGGAAACAAAGACAACCGACTTTAAGTTTAAGGAAGGAGAAAGAGAAATTTGGCCAACCCCTTCGACAACAGCTTTGGAACCATTAGCTAGTGTAATTAGATGAGAAAATTTTGGAGAGGACAAAGAGGTGAATAAGGAAAGCAGTTGTGACATTAGGAGTTGAGGATGATTGGGCATTATTGGTTGTCTTCCAACTAAGGTAGTTCTAATATTCTTCCTCAAACCTTATGCTCAGATTTTTCAGGTTTGGCAATGTTGGCTGTTTTTTTAGGAAAACCGTGTAAAGAGTAACATGCTTCCTCGGTATGGCTCATCCTTTTACAATAGGAAGATTGAGGGCAACCACCTCTACCTCCTCTTCGTCCCCAATTTCCATGACCTCTCCTTCCACAATAGGTTGCCATAGCAAAAGATTGTACAGTTTCAGTTGTGTTTAGTCCACTAACCAGGTTGTCCATCAAAGGAATTTGATCTCCTGCCAAAATTTGATCTCTAACATAATCAAAATAGAGTGCAAGCTTCGCAGAATCAACACCATGTAGAATCTATCTAGTTTTTTCTTCATTTCCTCCAAAGGGTCAGCCACCAGAACGATCATATCATGATTAGTTTGTATAAGGGAAGCTACCTTTTGACTTGAGTCAAACAAACATTGAATATCATTGGAAAAGATATCCTAGGCTTTTTTAAATGAAGGACAAAAAAGTAAAAGCCTACTTTTATACATCATTATTCCTCCTCCATTGTGCATTTCACGCATCCTTCTTCTGCTTCCCTTAAGCTCTGAATAGAGCGCAACCTTCATCCACAAGGGGTTTTTCAGCGACCCTCCCAAAAACTTCCGGGAAGTCTTTCGGTTAGGCCACCGCTGAGTTTCAGTAACCTAGCCCTACATCTTTTCTCTTCTTTTGTCTAGCTTTCTTCACCCCTTTACCATGACTTCACAACTTTTTTATTAGATTTGTGAAGCCCACTTATATGGAAACAATGGGATTAAGAATACACGTTATGTTTGCTGTTTTCTATATATGCAAATAATAAAAATACATGTTTTATCATTTCCTTAGACATATATATATATATATTTCTGAAATCTATTACACACACATATTTCTGAAATCCATTCTTTATTTTCCAATACATACATACTAGAGGCAAATTAATAAAACAACTTAATTTTTTTGGGATAGTGACATATTTATGTAGCTCATCTATGTTTTGAAAGTAATTTGTTTATTTTTATTTTTTAATTTCAAATAGGTAGTTATTAAAAAAAATAAAGGGTAAAATTGAAAACCAAATGTGGACAGTCAAAAGGGTGAATTGTCTTTATATATGTTATTATATATATTATATTTATAATCCATTAATATAAATATGCATAGAATTAAAATAGTGATCATCTCACTACAGCTAAAGCATTTTTGGAGGATGGCCAGATGCTGCTATCCGCTATTAACTACTATACATAAATTATATGTATAGTTATTTATCTTTTGTTTTTACTTGTATTTTTTAAGTACTTGTTCCTCACTTCTGTTCTGCTTTTCATATTACCTTTAGTGGGGTCTCCTCCCTACCACGTTTTTTCCATCCACAAGACTGCAACCCAAGACTTTGCTTAAGAAGATTGAGCCAAATACCATTCAAACTAGAGACTTATTAGTATTTTATATATGCATGTGCAAAAGTTAAAATATAACTTCATATTTTTTTTTCTTAGGTAAGATCTTACAATCACAAAATTTATATGTCCCCTTCCCTTCCATCCTAGGTAGGACCACAATTTTGACAACCATACCTATGAAGATCTCATTCTAGCAACCACGATACACACAATCTATAGTCTTATAGAATGAGTCATTAATTTGTTGCTAACCAAAAGATGAGAAAGAAAAATCATATGCATCAAAGTGAAAGGAAGAAACTAGTATAAGAAAGTGAAAATTCACAAATTTTATTACACTACGACTAATATAGTGCTTGGTAGAGAAGAATGAAAAGAGATAAAAGTTTTGAATTAAAGTAGAAAATAAATGATGGATCCCATAGAATGCTACTGTTCATTTCACTTCTGTTACACTCAAACATACAGGGGGTTAAAGCTCACCTCTCCATCAGATCCCCTTACAGTAAGACGGTATACTACAGTTACACTGCCATTGTCAGAGAAAATGACATCACGTATCTCGCCACACCATCCTGCAAAATAGTTTTGAAGTTTGAAAGTTTTATGGTCGTATTAGAGTCCAATCTACATTTACAGTGATAGAGGATGGGTAACATCTTTAGATAGTACACAGAATAATTAATCAGAAAATAATACAAATTATAATAATTATAATAAATGGATAACTCCAAGCACCTGGGGCGTAGAAGCTTAACATCCTGTTGGCATGATACCTGCCAAAGAACACCAACAAATAGCATAATTTAATTAGAACACCGTAAATTCAGGAAAAGAACTCTGTTTTGTTTTGTTTATCTTTCTCCCCCGTTTTTTGTTAAGTAAAAATCACAAATAATATATGTCAGCCCTTATTATAAAAGGCACTAGAATACAGAGACATGGTTATGAAATGTCTCGGACCTTGAAAGGGGGGACGGGGAACAGGGGTCTGTCCCAGAGAGATAAGGGAAATCATATTCTAGAGCCCCAGTCTGAAATGTTTTTATTGTGATTCATGTGTGTGTGAGCGTGTGTATAAGACACTGTAGAAGATAACTAAGTCTTTAACTTGATACGCCATGTTCTTCATTCATTAAGTAATCGCCTTGAACTTGATATTTAGCAGATTTTAAAACACCCCGAGAAGAAAAAAAAAAAAAAAAGCAGTAACAAAATATCAGATTAATATGCAGAAAAGTACCAGGGAATGAAGGTGGAGGCCGAGGGAACGCCAGAGACATTAGCTTTGACGATAGTATCGGGGATTCTTTTATTGAGGTCTCGGAGTATCTCGGCTAAAGGACGAGTTATGCAGGATGAATTTGAGAAAGGAGAGGAATTGTCTAGTGGCACCACGTAATTCGAATTAGATACGGCTCCTTTCTTTCCATCGCTGCTGTTGCTGCTTCGCTCTAGAGCACATTTGAGGGTCAGGTTACCAAGGCGATCCTTTTTCCCAAACCCAAACAATGGTTCAAAACCTTCTTTCCTGGTCGGGTTGCAGAATGAGAGCGAAATTATCTTAGGCGTAACCGCAAAAGCCATCGCAAGACCTCACCAACCTCTCAGATCCCCAGTTGCATTGGGAGTTTGGGACGGTCCAAAAACCAAGTTTATATCAAATCTAACAAAAACCAACCCCAAGAGTTTCAGCAGTGGGAAAGTAGGGATATTTAGGTTGGCTCACCTACTCTGTGTCTCTACATTACCATTGTTGGTACAAGTTTTTTTTTTTTTTTTACTTTTCTTTTTTTTTTATTTTAACAGTGTTTTTTAAATCTTATTAAAAATATTTTATATTTAATAACTATTAATAAACTAACTATTTCTTCTCATCTTTATTTTAAAATTATCATTTCTTTAATATATATATATATAGATAGATTTTTTTTCTTATCTGAACTTTTAGTAATATATAACTATTGTTAATTTTTTAAATTTTTTTTAAAAAAAAATTGAGATATTTAATAATTTTTAATAAAAAATTATTCCATCTTAATAATTTCTTTTACACTTACTTAACAAATTGTTAGGTTCTAATTATTAGAACCTGGGAAAACATTAGGTTCTAATAATGGATGGTTGTGTATTTAAATTTATGATTACTGAAATTTTAACGTTGTTTATTTTTCTAATTTGTAAATATTTTTTGAATGATCAAATTTTAATGATTGATTACTAAGTATTTGAATTTGTTTATTTATTTATTACAACTCTAAGTATTTATTGATCAAATTTGTATGATTACTGAAATTTTAACGTTGCTTATTTTTCTAATTTGTAAATATTTTTTTAATGATCAAATTTTAATGATTGATTACTAAGTATTTGAATTTGTACATTTATTTATTTATTACATCTCTAAGTATTTATTATTGTGAATTTATCTATGAATGTTTTTTAAAATAAAAATGTCATAAGCAAAAAATAAATAAAAATATTCTTCGTAATTTTTAAAATCTTGAAAATAATTAAAATTTGTCGCGAATGAATTATATATATAATTATTAAAAATAATAAAAAACTAATTTTAACAATAATAATAATTACAAGTACAATGACATTTTTAGAAATAATGTATGTATTTAAAAAGATTGGGGTGGTTTTTAGTTTTTAATTTTGAAATTTATAAAAATAAAAATTAGTTTTAGTTTTAAGCTTTTAAAATTTTAAAAACAACATTGTTTTTGTTTCCAAATTTAAAACATTGTTTTCAAATCTTAACCAAAACACTAGTTAGAGGTAGAGATCGAGATAGCTGTTGAAAGTGACGGTTGGTGATTGACGATCGAAGGTAGTGGTTGGTAACCGGCGATCGAAGGTGGTGGTTGGTGACTAGGGGTCAGAGGTAGCGGTCAGTGACCATTGATCGGAGGTGGCGATTGGTGATTGTGGGTCGAAGGTGGCAGTCAGTGACCGTTGGTTAGAAGTGGTGGCCAATGATTATCGTCGGAGGTGGCGACTGGTGATCATCGGTTGGAGGTGGTGGCTGATAACCACAAATTGGAGGTGACGCTCGGTGACTGCCAATCTGAGGTGACAATAGGTGGCCGCCAATTAGAGGTGGCAGCTGGTGACAGCCGAGGAGGTGACGACCATGACCGTCGACCGGAGGTGACGATCGGTGACTGCTGGTCGGAGATGGGGGTTAGTGACTACTAGTCTGAAGTGACGGCCGATGATTTTCGATCAGAGATGGCGGTCGGTGACTTCTGGTCAGAGGTGGCAGCCGGTGACTGTCGGTCAGAGGTGATGGTCAATGATGACAAGTGATGAACTTAAATAAAAACAGAAACAAAAATCTGAAAACCAAATTTTATTATTTTTGAAACTGAGTGAAAACTGTTTCGAAAATGAGTAAAAAATCAAATCATAACCATTTTTGCCGAACACGTTTCTATTTTCAAAATACATTTTAAGATCAAAAACTAGAAACTTAAAACCACCCCAAACAGGGCCTAATGTTTTTAGTAAAATACGGTTTGTTTATTATACACTTCTTGCAATATCTTTATTTTTGAAAACAAATATTTGTCTTCAATATTATCATAACAATTTAATATTTATGCATTGACAGCATAAAAGAATTTTACACTAGCATTCAATCATAATTTTTTTGCTTATGGTAAGTTTATTGACTTTGTTAATCAACACTTTAAAAGTATATACATGAAAAGTTGTAATTGAAAATCAATGTAAATTTTTTTATATTATTAGTGCATAAGTTTTTTCCTCTCGCAATAATTAATAAAACATTAAGGATTTGTTTGGATAAACTTGTGTATAGGAGCTTGTAGAAAAAAAGTTATTAAAGATTTAATAAAGGCATGAAAATAAAGTTAACTGCCAAAAAGCCTTTTTACCATAAAAAGGTTATCCTCAAAAAGATGTGCACTGATAGCCTTTTCATTACCCCTTGGTTCATCTTTAATCTCAAAAGAAGGAGAAGCAAAAGAATTAGTGGAAGGACTAGCATCATTTTGGCTATAAATGTCTTGGCTTTTCATAATCACAGTTTTCTTTATAGGACATTGGGAAGTAATTTACTCTCTTCTAAGATATTTAGATAGGGATAGCAAAACGAGGCAGACCCGACAGGTGTAATGTGCTCTCTTCCAAGACATTGGGAAGTAATGTGCTCTCTTTCAAGACATTTAGAGCACTTAATATTACAAGTTAATTTCACTATAACTAAGGTTAAAAGTGTGTGTATACTTCTTTCTTTCAAGTCCTTAGGTTTTTCCTTATTGGGGTAGTTCTTGAAATTACTCCATTATTTCCCTTGATCCTTCTTTTGTAGAAAGCTAATAAGATGTTGAATGTTCCTTTGGAAAAACTATCTCCTCTTTATTTGTTGTTTCACCTTGATACAAAGTGGAACCAAGTCATCTATATCTCTATAGGATAAAAGTTCAACTTGGTCTTGGATATCAAGATTAAACCCCCTAGAAATCTAGTCATGGTAGACATGGAATTTTCCCTCACTCAAACCCTCGTGATATAAAGCTCTATTTGAGTCCTATACTCTTCGACACTTAAGTTCTTTTGTTGGAATCTTTGGAGTTTATCCAATACTTTCATAATATGAGGGAATATACATACTCCTTATGACACCTTTCAAATCATTCCAATATGTTATTGAGGGGTCATTTCAGAGTCATACAGCCTAAATCACATCATCCACCTCTATTGCTTGATCGTTGAAAATTCTCATATTTTTAACCTTCCAAATATGTCATAATCCTGTGAACCAAATAAAAGACCTCGTTTTCCTTAAACGCAATTTTCCATTTACAAGGCCTAAGAATTATAATTAATGTTGTTGAAAGCCATTATGCAGTGTCATAGATATGTCCCACCAAACACATAATTTCGACCAAACCTTAGTAGAAAATCCACATTCAAAAAATAAGTGGTAACCTGTTTCCACTACCCCTTCACAAAAAACTCACACCATTCAACGTCGTCTTGTAGAACTCTTATCTTACTAAGATTGTTTTTTGTTGGCATCCTATTTGCTTCCAATCTCCATGCTAAACATTGTACCTTCGAGGGAATCCCTTTTTCCCAAATAACTTTAAAGAAAGAATCTTTGAGGTGAAGCCCCGCTGACTCCAAGATTTTGTAAGTTGACTTTACTAAGTACATCCTTGCCTTTAAAGAAGATTTATTTAATCAATTAGTAACTTATTTTAACGATTAAAACAAAATGGATGTGTTTTTTATATAAGAGTTGCACTAAAACTTTGAAGTTAGATCTCGATACAAAAAAACATTGTTCCATATCTTTTCAAAGAAAAAGAAAGAGCATCTTGTTTTTAGAGAAAAAACACATTGATTGCACATCCTTCTCATCAGGTTCAATGATTTAAGCAAGATTGTTTCAAATTTTGTGTTTCTTGATCATTGTTCTTAATAATTTGGTAACCTAAATTGTTCTCTATCTTTTGCATCAGATATCACATGTTTTGAATTAAAAACTCGATTTCTAGGTAGATTTCCTAGAAGGTGAATTGCATTTAATAGATTTTCGCATGTGAGAATCATTGCTTGAGAGTGTGCATGTTGCAATTATATATGCATGTAAGTTTAGTTGTAACTTATTTTATTCTAGCAAAACCAGTCCTTATCTTATGAATTGAAATAGTCTTACAGTGTCTTTCGGTGGAGAATTTTAAGAGGTAACTCATTTCATTTTGAAATTTCAAATATTTTGTGATGAAATGTCTTGTTTGGATGAGGAATTTAAAAAAAATTGAAACTCTAGGCATTTTAGGAAACATTTTGATTTGTTAAAATTGTAAAATTTCAAATTTCTTCAAAAAAGTAAGAATTTGAAATTCTTCAAACCTAATTTTCTTTTACTAAAATCAACTTATGTATTTTTTACTTAATATCGGTTAGGGGTGGCAAAACGAGGTGGTCAAGCGGGCTGACCTGTCAACTGACCCTCATTTGTACGGGTTAAACTAGTGTATTCAACTGTTTGCCCATTTTTGTCTGTCTCGCCTAACTCACCAATTTAGCAGGTCAAATGCAGGGTAGACTGACTCGCCAACCCACCAATAT
Organism: Psophocarpus tetragonolobus; assembly: GCA_037954015.1. NCBI lineage: Eukaryota > Viridiplantae > Streptophyta > Magnoliopsida > Fabales > Fabaceae > Psophocarpus > Psophocarpus tetragonolobus. Next base: position 45,829 of record CM075692.1, on the reverse strand, counting down.
TATATTTTAAAATTATAATATTTATATAAATAATAAAATAATTATAATAATTAAAATATAAAATAAACTATTAAGTAAAATTTATAAAATGGATTTGCTAAGAAAATAAAATAAATTTTGTCATAAATTTAATTGTCATTTATTTATGTAAAAGCATAATATTATAAAAAAAATAAAAGCAATTAGGCAAGATTTATTTTTGTGATTTTTTTATTTATTTACTGTAAAAGCATTACTTTTTTTAGAAACTAAAAAATTATTTTTAAATAAATTTTTATATTTTTTTAAAAGAATTTTTTTTCTCAAAATATTGTTTAGTAAAATAAATTTTTATTTTAGTAAGAATTGAAATAATCTATCCAAACAAGAAAATTAAAATTCAATAATTTGAATTATCTTATCCAAATAAACCATTTGAAAAATGAAGTCATTTAAATTGAAAGAATTTCAAATTCAATGTATTTTAAATGCCTTACATCTGTAAAATTCTCTATCCAAACACAATGTTAGGTTTTAGTTAATAAGTATATATTGGTTGTGTTTCTTTTTCTCTATCTCTACATCTCTCTGTATTGCTTTATTACTTCCAATTATATTTGCAAATTCTAAAATGAATTTAAAATTACTTATTTTTATTGAGTTTAAAATAAAGAAATTGATTTTTAAGCAAACCAAATCACTGCAAAATTGTCTCATTGATTTGTTGATGCATTCACTCCTAGCATGGGCTTAAGCTATGACCAATAAAAGAGGAACATGACTTGGATGAATCTTGAGAAAGCTTAATTTAAGCTATAGTCCTTTGTAATGTAATAATTAATGTATTTTTAGACTTGTTTAGGCACCCTTAAGTCATTAAAATTTTAAGAATGTAATGTACCTAATTTAATTTCCAGTCTTATATTTTAACCTTTAGGTTCTTTTTTCTTTAGGAGGTGTGTTTAGTCTCTTTGTGAAGTTTGTTAATTAGTTGGACTTTAGTTGAATGGGTTTGAACATGTAAGATCTATTATCCACACCCTTAATTTATTCTAACACCATCCTAACCAACACATGAAACATGTAGAAAACATGTAAGTCTCCTTGCTCCCTCATAAGTGGCACCACCTAGCACTCTCTCTCCTATATGACATTTCTTGTTTAAATTTAAATTTTGAAGACATCACATCATCTCTATCCAAAATTTAAATTTAAATTAAGAAGGAACATAGATCCATGATCTTAGAGTCATGTTTGGATCTAGATAAATTAATCAAGTGTTAATTAACTCTTAGCTTAACTAAACACTTAATTAATTTAGCCAATACTCCCTAATTAGAGTGAGTTGGACATTCAAAACCTCAGTTTGGCCCATAGATCCATCTTAATATCTATACATTAAGCATTCCTAATAACACTCGTTTTGAATGAAAATTATCTTTCTCTAAATTTGAGAACTTTTATTCTTCTTAAAAATTGTTCATGTTCTCCCCTTAATAAGAGTTTCTTATACTATTATCAAGGTTTCTTCCCTCAAGGCTTATCTCCATCAAAGAGTAACATCTACTCCCTTATCCACTTCCTAGTCTTCCACCTCCATTTCTACATAAAAAGAATCTCTATAAGCAAGAGTTTTAGGAGGCATTTTTCTACCTTAAGAATCTCACACATGCCTTGGGAGTAAATGCATCATTCATTAAAGAAAAAGACTCTTTCTTCAAATTAAAAATATAAACCAATTTACTAAAATATTTTTTAACATCAATTATTAATTATATAACTCATTATTATTAATAATAAAAAAGATATACTTATTTAAAAAATAAATTAAATAACTTATCTTTTATCTTATAAAATCCAATGGTTAAAATTAATTATTTATTAGTCAATAGTAAATATCTTATGTCACGAAACTGCAGGAAGAGCGCCGGTTTTAAATTCTAATGTTGCTAAACGGTGGGTGCGGATGGAAGAGTATAATGACAAATTAAATTTAATACATATACAGGCTAAAGCAATGATTCACCATGTGTGATTGAAACATCCAAATCTCAAGTTGAGAAGATTCATCAGGTACACTTCATGGAAAATTACCCAGAGTCTGGCTACCTGACATTAAAGATGGGTACATTGCTGGGACTATTTCACCAAAAAATAGTACACTACACCTAATCTTCGCCTAATCCTGAAAAAAATAAAAAAATAAAAAAATAAAATTGAAACATAGTTTACAATATTACTATAGCACCAAAAAATAGTACACTACACCAAGACAGATAAACTTATGGGTAAGGATAGCAACGGGACAGGTTAGGTGCAGCGGGTTAGGTGCGGGTTTGACCCTCCCCGTCCCCATCTCCACAAAGTGGGAAGCGGGTTTTTGGTATAAAAGAAACAGATATGAAATTTTAATCTCCGTCCCCGTCGGTATTTTCAGGTTCTGGCAAACCCACAGGTACCCGTCATATTATTTTTTACAATTTAAATTTATTTATTTATTTATTATTAAATAGATTATATATATTAAGTTATTAATTATATTTTAATTTAAAAAATATATAAAGAATAATTAATAACAAGAAATTATAAATTAAAGTTTAAGAATTAAAACTTTTAACTATATATGTAAATTTAAACTTATTATATAATCATTAAAATTATAACAGGGTGAGTACGAGTTTGGGGCGAGTAAACACATACTCATATCCGTACCCAGTTTAACACATCGGGTATTACTCGTACTCATACCCGATCAGACCGGATAATACCTATCAAAATCAGGGCAGTTTTGGACGAGTACCTACAAGTATGGGTATTTTTGTCATCCCTACTATGAGATTGTTAACTAATTCCTATGGACATTAGTTAAAGCACTAAAACACAACATTTTTATTATAAATTATGAGAGCACAACTTTACTCGTTCCTATAAAATAATTTCACTCCTTAACCAATTTTAGTAAATTATTTATAATTGTCCAAAAAAATAATGGTTTAAAATATAAATAGATCAACTGAAGGGAAAACGAAGCAATATTTTATGGGTTTGCATAAATACGATATTTATAGCCATACAGTAATAGTACTCATTGTATATTTTAACGAATATCTAGTACTATGTTACTTTTCCTTACTGTAGGGACCGTGTAATGCAAACATCATTTCTCTATATCAACATCACCAGCATGTCTATAAAACAAATCCAAAGAAAAAAAGGTCAATTGCAAAGCCACATAGTGATGAATTAGTAATGTGCAGTTTTCTCTTTTGGTAAAAAACTAAGAATTAATATTTGCCTATATATAAAAATAAAAACTTTTCTTTCGGTTTTCTTAATTTGCCTGATCAACAATCTATCAACAACAGAAGATCAAATGATGCTATGAAGTTCTTTTCGGTATCATGTTTACAGACAAGCCACTGAACTCTATCCTTAATAGTTGTTCTCAATTTCCCTCTACCTCAGTTGATAGAGCTATCCATCTAATCCTTTGGTGGGTGGGGGGTGGGGGGAGGGGGTGACAGACAAAAAAAAAGTGTATATAATAAACAAATGTTAGTTGTTAATGTACTAATTTTGTTACGAGAGGGATTTGAATCCACAATATCTCCCTCTCTCTTCTTTTTACATATAGATTTAGATCAACCTTATAACCCCCCTGACATATTTGTATATAAATACAAAAAAAAAAAAATAAACGGCACATATAACGTTAAATTAATTAAAAAACAATAAAGCAACCCACAAATAAATAACAAAAATAGTACATATAAAACAGAATGTTTATCAAATTAACTAACATGCAAAATGTAAACTATTGTCAAAGCATAAAGAAAAAGTAGCAATTGTTTTTCAGAATTTTCAAAAAATAATTTTCATTACAATACAAAAAATAATACTTTAAATTAAGTTACTGTCAAAGCAAAAAAAAAAAAACAATTAATTTCAAAATCTAATTATCATTTTATTAAAACAAAAACAAGTAAAAGAAAAAGAGGAGAAATTACTTTATTGAAGCAAAAAAACAAAAAACAAAAAAAAAGGAGAAATGATCACAACATTATATGAATTCACAAGACAATGGCAACAAACTATTCCAAACTGGCCAGATGTGAGGCAATTCTAGAATTTCTTCAAAGATTCACTTTTCATTTCTTGTAACATTCTTCTAATTAAGAATTAATGTAACATGCAATTAACCATCATCTATGATAATTGCATGATAGTAAAGTCTTCAATTTATTTTTTTAGGAATCACAATTTTGAACAACCTCTTAGTTTTATAAAGAGGAGTTGAATTGTATTCGAAAATGAATTATTGAGTTGGTAAAATTATAATTGGATTTTTTCCTTTTAGGAGAGATTAGTTTCTCTTAAGAATTTATCAAGGAGTTTTTCATTGTGTATTCAACTGTTGGTATCAAAAGGGTAAATAACTACCCTTGTAGCGTTGTATGACTTATTTGTCATCCTTGAAAGTGACATCATCTGTCCCTTCATCATATCATTTTCATCTTTCCGTTTTCTTATTTACCCAACTCCTTATATTTGTTATCTTATTATCTTCCAACCTAGATAGATCCACTAAAATGAATTCAACCCACAAGATTCGTACCACCACAGTAGTTCACCGAATCTGTCATAAGAATTCGCCATTAGGGCTACCGAAGCCAATTGGTCCTCGTCAACCGCACCAAAAATTCACAGGTTGCTTTTGTGCAATAATGGATGGAGTCCCATGCCATGATGTAGCATGGAAATGAAGTTAAAAGGTATCTCACTTGATTCTTGAACCTCTTGTCAAAAGCTTTTGATTGTGTCATTGGTTGTAACAGATTTAGGAGTAGGAATGAGTCGCAACTTTATAGAGAAAAAAGGGGAAGATACAAGAGTCACAAAGAGGGCAAGAAGCACTTGGTTAGGCTCAAGGCCGAGTTAAACCTTATTTTTTACAAAATGCACATCATTTCTTGCATAAGCATCATGACCTTCACAACTCCAAAAACGCCATGGCCATCTGACTAAGCAAATGCCCTTTCAGTTGAGAAATTTTTAACATAATTCCTTGTTGATAGAATTGATAAGCATGATATGAGAGAGAATACAAAGAAAATAAAGAAACTAAAATTGACAAATTTGTTATTATGTTTGGACAACTAAAAACAAAGTACAATGGCACTATATATAGAAGAGCAAAGTTGTGACTTAGATGTAACTAATTGCTAACAAAAAGCAAAATAACTTTTATATACAAACTTAACCCAAGGTTGTGGTTTAATAACTTCAACAATGTATGAAGCTATACAATATTCTAACACCCTCTTCAAACTCAAGGTGATCAGGTTTATATAGAAGACATAAGAACATCGAGTTTGCTTCTTAAGTAGTAGAATTTGGTTGAAGATAGAGGCTTTGTAAGAACATCAACCTACTGATCTACTATTAGAATGTAAAGAACCCGAAGTTGCTTGGTGAGAACTTTGCCCCAAACAAAAAAATGGAAATTCATATGCTTGGTATGAGCATGCAACATAGGATTGTGATATAGTGTAACACGACTTTGATTGTCACAATATACAATAGAAGTAGAGACGAAAACTCCCAACTCTGAGAGAAGAGTTTAAATCCTTGAAATTCCTATTGTAATTTCAACCAAACCCTTCTGATTTCTTTTATACTTTGGTTTATCTCTATTAATATGATGTTTTGAGTTGGGTGTAAGTTAACCACTCAAGTTTTTCCTATATTTAAGTTGGTAGCAGAGCAAAAACGGCCTCTCTTTTAAGTCTAAAGTCACAACAGGCTGTCTGTCGCCGTCACTAGCTACTTTTTTGTCCGATGAGTTCAGGGTTAGGTGCGCCTCGACGCGCACAACCCAACCCAAGTGATCGTTCCTCCAACGGACTCCCCACACATAGTCACATTCCACCACACGCTTCGCCAAGCAGGAAGCACGTGGACGCGCCGGCCAAAAGACCTTCATTCACCACTATTCTGTCATCGTCTGGTTCGCCGAAGCATGTCGGCTCCATTGCAGGTCTTCGTTTTCCAATTCGGGCAATCTTCCTTAGGTTTAGCTCAAATCTCTCGATTCTCTCTTTGCTCTTTTTTCCAAATCTGAAATTGTCTCTTCTACCTCCAGTGGTGTCAGCTCTGGTTCTATCCTTCCTATATATGGGGTTGCCATTATCACAACAGAGAAGCTCAATAACAAATATTATTTATCATGGGTTGACTCAGTGGAACTCTGGTTCCTCGGACAGGACACCATGAGTATTTAGAAAAAGAAGATACTGAGGGATCAACTAAACAGAAAGCTCAGTAGAAAAAACTATATTTTCAACTTTGTGCTCTTCTATAGCAGTCAGTGGAACCTAAAATATCAAGGAACCTCGCAACATTCAAATCCTGTTATTCTTTTTTGGAAGAAAACTCAAGATATCTACTCTAATGACATTCAATGCTTATTTGATTGTATTAAAAAACTGGCCTCCTTGAAGCAAAATGATTAAGATATGGTGTCTTATATTTCCGATGCTCAGGTCGCTACAAAAGAGTTGAAGTTTATCCTAGAAGCTGACTCCATAGAAGAAATAAGGAAACCACTTGGTAATCTCTATATGGTTATAATTCTTCATGGTACGAACCTGTCATTTATTCACATCCCTAATCAAGTTCTGATAGGACAAGATATTCCTACCATGGAGAGTCTAACTACTTGACTCCTTCGTGTTCCTACCCTAAATAATGAGGGCGCCTCCCTTGAAAGTAATGCGAAATCTTTTGTTATGATGTCATCTAGAAAGGAGGACGCGATGGAAGAAGTAATCGTCTTAAATGTACTCATTGCAAAGGATGGGTCACACTCATGAAACATGTTACTCATTACATGGTTTTCCAAACAAGTCTACTCACGTATCAAGGTCTGAGAAACCTGAAGAAAGGAAATTATCTGAAGAAGAGTATCAAGGATACCAAGAGTACTTGAGGTTGAAGTCTAACAGCCTTACTGAACCCTTCTCTGGACCTAATGTCTCAACCGTCATGCATTTTTCAATCTGTGGAAGGTCAAAATCTATGGATTGTTGACTTAGGTGTTTGAAACCATATCTCGGGTAATAACTATTTATTTTCATCTTTGTCACATCCAAAATTTCCCCACCTTGTCACATTAGCCAATGGATCAAACATTTCAGCTCAAGGAGTAGGTTCAATATTTGTCTCTCTCTCCTTAAATTTAACTTCTTTTTTGTACATTCTTTCTTGTCCCAATTTACTTTTTTTAAGTCAGTTAACTAAATCCTTAAATTGTTCAGTCACATTTAATTCTGATTCATTTTTCATTTAGGAACATGGTCGGGGCCGATAGGTTGGCGCAAGACATAAATCAAAGGGTCTCTATTAACTTAGAATCTAGTCCTTCAGTGTCTTGCCTTGCATATATCTCTCCTGAACTGTCGCATGATCGTTTTGGACACCCAAGTTTAGCCATTGGCTCCTAGTGTTAAGAAAATTCAAACTTTAGAATGTCAAGTTTGTCAACTAGGCAAACATGTTAGATCTTCTTTCCCTAATCAAGATGAGTCACGATATAATTCAGCCTTCTCTACTATTCATTCACATATTTGGGGACCTAGTCGGATTCCTTCTTTTGGATTTAAATATTTTGTAACTTTCATTGATTAATATTCTCATTGTATATGACTTTATTTAGTGAAAGAAAGATATGACCTTTTGTCCTTCTTTCATGAAATAAAAAATCAATTTGAAAAATCAATTAAAATTTTTAGAAAAATGATAATGCAAAGGAATATTTTTCCTCTAAACTCTCTTCTTTTTTGTCCTCTTAATCAATCTTACACAAACCCACTTGTTCCCACACTCCTCAACAAAATGGGATAGCAGAAAGAAAGAATCGTTATCTTGTTGAAGCGGCTCGCTCCTTAATGCTTAATACAAAGGTTCCATTACATCATCGAGGAGATGCGATTCTTTCTGCTTGTTATCTTATCAATAGAATGCCCTCTTCCTCTCTTGATAATCAAATTCCTCAAACAATCTTGTTTCCCACTTAACCTTTGTATTATGTATCACCACACGTATTTGGGTATATGTGTTTTGTTCATGATCTATCTCTAGGTATCGATAAGTTGTCAGCTAAATCCATCAAGTATGTCTTCTTAGGATACTTTTGTCTTCAAAAATGTCACAAATGTTATTCTCCTAATACCAAGAGGTATTACATGTCTGCTAATGTTACCTTCTTTGAGGATACTACCTCCTACTCCTTTATTTCAAACTCCGTTTCCATCCAAGAGGTATTGTTCACTTCCACCTCTCGTCTTGAAATTGTCATCTCTCCTGGCATCTCTTCTCAATTTGATCATGTAGATATTCCTCCAACTCCAAATATCACTGATATTGATCCTTCACCCTCTGGTACTATTCAAGGCATGACACCTGCAACTAGTTTCATCGTACCTAATGACTCTCTTAGCTCATGTCCCTCTCCATCTGCTTCTTGTACAACGGCTTCTAATTCTTCTTCTATGGCCGATGACAACTCAAGTTGGTCTATTGCTCTTCGAAAAGGTATTCGCTTCTCTCAAAACCCACACCCTATCTACAATGTTTTGAGTTATCATTATTTGTCTCTTCTTATTGTTCCTTTGTCAATTCATTATCATCTATTATCATTCCCAAAAATGTTTGTCAAGCACTTGATCATCTTGGATAGCGACAAGTCATATTAATGAAATACAGACCCTTGATCACAATGGTACATGGTAGTTGGTTCATCTTCCTCCTGGGAAGAAAACTGTTGGTTGCATATGAATTTATGCTATTAAAGTTGGTCCTGATGGTGAAATTGATGGCCTTAAAACTCGTCTTGTAGCCAAAAGTTACACTCAGATCTATAGACTTAATTATGGAGATACTTTCTCATTGGTGGCCAAGATTACTACCATTCGTCTTCTTCTTACCATGGTGGTTATTCGCCATTGGCCCTATATCATATGGATATTAAAAATGCATTCCTTCATAGTGAGTTAGATGAGGAGATTTACATGGAGTAACCTCCTAGTTTTGTTGCTCAAAGAGAGTCAGGTCTAGTGTGTAAACTTCGACGGTCTTTTTATGGCCTTAAACAGTCTCCAAGGGCTTGGTTTGAAAAATTCAGCAGGATTGTCCAAAGTTTTTGAATGAAAAGGAGTGAAGTTGATCACTCCGCCTTCTACTATCATAAATCTTTAGGAAAATGTGTTTATTTGGTAGTTTACGTTGATGACATTGTCATTACAGGGAATGATGAACTCACAATATCTCAACTAAAGCAACATTTATGCAATCACTTTCAAACAATAGATCTCAGTCCTCTGAAATATTTTCTTGAATAGAAGTAGTTCAATCCAAAGAAGGCATTGTAGTTTCCCAGAGGAAGTATGTCTTGGATCTTCTAAAGAAAACCAAAATGTCAAATTGTAAGCCTGTTAACAGTTCTCTGAACCCATACAAGAAGTAAGTGGCTGATATGGGACACTTATACTTAGATCCAGAAAAGGCATAGAAGGTTGGTTGGGAAGCTCGTACATCTTACTATTATCAGGTCAGATATTTCCTTTATAGTTGGAGTTGTGAGTCAGTTCATGAATCCACCTTGTATTGATCATTGGAACGGAATAATGTGTATTCTCATATACATAAAGGAGGCTACAGGTCAAAGGTATGTTGAATAAGGATAAAGGAAATAACCAAATTGTTGGATACTATGATGTTGATTGGGCAGAGTCAAATGTAGATCGTTGCTTTACTACGAGTTATTGTGTGTACCTTGGTGGTAACCTTATCTCATGAAAGCTGAATATAGATCTATGGCTCTAGCTACATGTGAGTTGGTATGGGTTAAACAACTTATACAAGAATTGAAGTTCTGTGAAATTTCTCCAATGCAACTTTACTGTGATAATCAAGTTGTTCTCCATATTGCCTCCAATTCGGTGTTTCATGAAAAGACTAAACACATTGAAATTGATTGTCACTTTGTAAGAGAAAAGGTGTTGTCCAAAGAAATTAAGACCGAGTTAATTAGCTCATATGATCAGCTTGCAGATCTATTAACCAAACCCTTGAAGAGTCCTTGGATTCAATACTTGATCCCCAAGCTTGGAACATATGATTTATATGCTCCAAGTCCAGGGGGGATGTTAAATATAAGTTTGTATTTAATATTAGTTGTTAGTTAAGCTTCATTTATCTTTCAATTTATGATTGTATGACAGAGGGAGGTAGTTGTTGAAGCTCACCCTTCTGATTTTTTTGTATTTTGTTTTATCTCTATTAAAATAAGATGTTTAGAGCTGAGTGTAAGTTAAGTCACTCAAGCTTTTCCTATATTCAAGTTTCATAAAAGAGATTTGTGTCAGGTAGGTAAACAGCCAATTTAAAATGCCAAATCTTAATGGTATGCATCAAAATAATCTATCTAATCAGCTCTCTTTTTTATAAAAGAGACATGTTAGCAACCAATTTAAAACTATCAAGTCTCAATTATATGGATTAATGATCTATTAAGTTTTTTTTTTTCAAATAGCTTCCTTTTAAAAAGGAAAAGGAGCACAAATGCAAAAGAAAAATTTTGTAGCCAGAATTTTCTTTTTGAGCTATAGAACCTATGTGAGACAAATATCATTTGATGATAACAAAATTAAGTAGTAGAGGACATGCAAGTAGATGTAGAAGAGAACATTAGATAGCAGGACTTGGTTGGAAAGTGTCTAGGCTAGCCAAAAAAAGTTGGGTTTGACTGGAACAATGTGTATGTGCAGGGTGTCTAGTTAGTGGTTGTGTGAAAGAGTATTTTAACAAGGGTTTTTGAACCATTTCTCAATTTTGATTAAAAAAGGGAGAACTTATGAAATAACTCCAAAAACAAGTTGGACAAAACAAAATGAGGGGGAAAGGATTTCTAGTCACCGTTCAACGTTGCAGTCTCAGTTATGAAAGCCATAAAAAGCAAAATGCCTTACTGCAATAGGATTTCTGTAACAGTTGTTTTGCAGTGCTATTATGTGCGAACAGTTAATAATTAATTAATTAATAACAGACAAACAGGGCATTTACCAGTGTCAAATTCTTCAATCCATAAACAGGAAAAAAGCTACACAAGCTAGTGCATAGCCTCAAATAGGACCACAGCACAATGCCAAACAGGTCATTCAAAGTTAAAACATCAATCGTCTCAAAATTTAGGATAGAATAATTTTTCTTATTGAATTATGCTGAAAATACAATTTATATATACAAGACTGTAGCTATTTTAGGAGGAATAATAATAACACCTAGACAACCAAATCCCTATGATTCAGGGATATTCCCGCCATAGACTATAATTGTAATCTGTTAAATAAGGAAACAATATAACTAATAAAACATAGATCCTGACAGGAATAAAACAGCTAATAAAACAGATTCTAACACTCTCCCTCAAGCTGGTGAATAGGCATTCTCCATTCCCAGCTTGGAAACAATCTTCTCAAAGATGTTGTTGTTCAGCCCCTTGCTTAGAATATTTGCAAGGTTGCCTTGTGAGGAGACATATGGAGTGCACATTAGACCACTATCTAATTTTTCTTTGATAAAATGTTTGTCAACCTCAATATCATGTTGCACCGAATTATGAACTATGCTAATAGCAGATTTGTTATCACAATAAAGTCTCATTGGTTCATCCGATATCCTTAGGTCTTCTAAGATAATCTTTAGCCAGAGTAGTTCACATATCCCTTGTGTCATTGCCCTGAACTCTGCTTCAGCACTGGATCTGGCTACCACACTTTGTTTTTTACTCTTCCAAATCACAAGATTCCCTCCAAGGAAAGTGCAATATCCCGTAGTTGCCCCTGCATAGTCTGCATCTGTATATGCTTCCAGATTTACATTCTCATTTCGTTTGAACAAAATTCCCCTACCTGGGGTCCCTTTCTAATACTGCACAATTCTTAGTGCAGCTTGTAAGTGAACCTCCTTCGGCTGGTGCATGAACTGGCTGACTAGACTCACGGCGAATGCAACATCAGGTCTAGTGTGAGGTAAATATATCAGTCTACCAACTAGCCTTTGATACACTTCCTTGTCAATTGCAGTAATCTTCTTCTGTGTTTCCCAATTTCAGGTTTGGGTCAATTGGTGTACTTGCATGCTGTCTTATCAGTCTCTTTCAACAAATCAGTGATGTATTTCTGTTGAGATATGAATATCCCCTTTTTAGAATGGGTCACTTCAATTCCCAAAAAACACTTCAATTTTCCCAAGATCTTAATTTCAAATTCCTTGGCTAGATGTTGGCCTAACAATCGTTGCTCTTCCTCATCATCACCTGTCACTATAATATCATCCACATAAACCAGTAACACTGTTACTCCCCTTGACTTAGAGTGTTTAATGAATGTGGCCTCCTTGACTTTGTTTAAAGCCTAAACTTATCATAACTTTAGTAAACCTTCCAAACCACGCTCATGGTGATTGTTTCAACCCATACAATGACTTTTTTAACTTGCAAACAGTGTTGGCAGCTGTTTTTTTTTTCATATCCAGGGGGCAATTCCACGTAAATCTCCTCTTCAATTTCTCCATGGAGGACGCATTTTTAACATCAAATTGTTGCAAGTTCCAACCATAATTAGCCACCAGGGACAATATCACCCTAACTGTATTCATTTTTGCAACTGGAACAAATGTTTCCATGTAATTCACTCCATAGGTTTGAGTGAATCCCTTAGTTAATAACCTTGCTTTGCAGCTCTCAATGGATCCATCAGCCTTGTATTTTATAATATATACCCACTTGCACCCTACTGGTTTTTTTCCATTTGGGAAAGCAACTAAATCCCAGGTACTATTCTTCTCTAATGCTTCCATTTCCACATCCATGGCTTGTTTCCATTTTTTATCACTCAATGCCTCAGATAAAGAGATAGGTGTTGTTGTAGTGTTTAGGCTTGTGAGGAAGGCTAAGGGTAGGTGAGAAGTTTCTAAAGGATAGATAATTGGCTAGAGGGTACAGTGGTTTGATGGTACATTTCCTGGTTTCTTTCCTAAGGGCAATTGGAATACCTAGGTCCTCATAAAGTAGTGTTGGACTGGTTTCAGGTTCTTGTACAATTGGGAAATCAAAGGTTGATTTAGTGGAGATTAAAGGATCAGTGGTAGTTACCTCATGTAATGTTGGGTTGGATTGTTGGACATGGACAAATTCTGGAATGGCTTTTGTCTTCCTTGTATAAACCAGTCATTTTCCAAATCTTACATCAGCTCCATCTTATGGATTTAGTGGGTTCCTTCTCAGTTGTTACACCTTTAGTCCCTATTTTTGGTCCCAAGCTTAAGTCAGGGAGCATAAGAAGATCCTCTTCCTTTCTTGCAGTCTCCCCCTGAGGATGATCTTGGTGGAAGTAGCTTTCGTTAAAAAAAGGTGACATCTCTGGACACGAAGAATTTTTGTGATGGTGGGTGATAGCATTTATATCCCTTTTCTGTGGATGCGTATCCTATGAAAACACATTTTAAGGCTCTAGGATCAAGTTTACCTCTATTACCACTGTGGACATGGACAAAAAACACACACCCAAATATTTTTGGAACAAGTTGATTGGATGTGGAAACATTAGGATAAAAGGAAGACAGAACCTCCATAGGGCTTTTTGAGGCTAGAATACTAGAAGGTAATCTATTAATTAGATAACATGCAGTAAGAACAGCCTCCCCCCAAAACCTTTTAGGAACCTCATGTTGAAAAAGAAGAGCCCGAGTTTTGTCAAGTAGGCGACCATTTTTTCTCTCAGCAATGCTGAGGTGTTTTGACACAGGATGACTCATGAATGATACCTTCCTTATGAGAAAAGGAAATAAGTCCATGATTAAAGTAATTTTTGGCATTATCGGATCTAATCCTCTTAATATTAACTCCAAACTGATTTTTTACCATGGAGAAAAAGCGTTGAACCACATAGCTGACTTCAAATTTTTGTTTTAGTAAGAAAACCCATATGACACGAGTACAATCATCTATAAAGGTGAGGAACCAACGGGCACCAGAAACATTTGGGACAATTAAGGGACCCCACACATCAGTATGAATTAAATAGAAGGGAAAAGTGCTCATATTATTACTAAATGGAAAAGGTACACGCTTGTGCTTAGCAAGCTCACACACTTCACAATGGAGACTTTCCACATCTAATTTGCTAAAAAGGGAAGGGAATAACAATTTTATGACTCTAAAGGAAGGATGTCCAAGACAACAGTGATGTAGGAAGACCTTCTCCCTGTTGGTCTTTATTGAATCAGAGAAAAAAGAGTTGTTTTCCAGGTCTGGTGGCAAATCCGGATTATCCAAGTAATAAAGGTGATTCCATTCTCTAGCATGTCCAATCGTCCTCCCCGAGTACCTGTTCTACAGTATACAAACATCGTCATAAAAAATGGCATTACATGATAGGTCTTTTATGAGTTTTTTAATAGAAATCAAACTGACAGACAGTTTAGGAATATGAAGGACATTTTTAAGGATTATAGATGGGCTTATTTGAACATTTCCTTGACCTGCTGTGGATATTTTCTTGTTGCTAGGGCAAGGGGTGTAAGAAGAGAAATGTTTAGGTAGAGGTGTCATATGGTCGGTAGATCCAAAATCTAGTATCCAATATGGGTTATAGTTTTTATCTGAGACATTAAGTCTAAAAGAAAAAGGAAACATACCCAAATGTGCCAGAGAACAAGTACCTGTTGACTTATCCAAATTGTTGAGGAATGATCTTATCTGCTCTACTTCATCCGGGTTAAATTGAATCACTCCTCCTCTGTTTTCTTCACTGGTGGCAGCACCTATGTGTGTTTGTCCCCCCTTTCTGGTATTGTCTCCTTTTTTTCCCACTCCTTGTCTCGTTTTGGGGCCCCCAATCCTTACTAGGTAGCTTTCCATGCAACTTCCAGCATTTTTCACGAGTGTGGCGAGGCTTGTTAAAGAAGGTACACCACACTCCTTCACCTTTCTTCTCCATATTAGTTATTCCCCCCCTTTTTCTGGTCTATCATCATGGCCGATCCTAAAGCTACCATGGCTGAATTTTCCATGGTTGGGGTTTCTAGCATTATTCCCCTTCTGCTTTCTTCACTTCTGATCATAGCTACTACTTCATTAATTCCTGGAATTTTTCCTTTTCCAAGGATTTGGACTCTCACTTGATCAAAATCAGAGTTAAGCTCTACCAAGAAATCATAGATTCTATCTTGCTCAATATACTCTTTGAGCATTGCTGAATCATCTAAGCACTTGGCTTTTATGACCCTATAATGCTCTAACTTCATGCACAATGATTTGAGTTGACTGGCATACTCTGTAACAGTCTTGTTTCCCTATTTTGCATCCACAGTCTTCACCTTCACATCATATATTTGAGCGGCATTTTTAGCTTTGGAGTAAGTCTGCTCCATGGCATTCCAAATCTCCTTTGCAGAATTAAGAAACATGCAAGTATCAATGATTTCTAGGATCATGGGGTTCCATAGCCATGCCATGATCATAGAGTCCTCTTCATCCCATTTTGTAAATTTGGGATCTTCTTCTTCAGGAGCATCTTCAGTCAAGTGGTTAGCTTTCCCTTTATGTTTCAAAGTTCTATGAACAAGCTGGGCCCATTTCAAGTAATTCTTCCCATTCAATCGGTAGGCAGTGTTGAGGTTCTGCAGTTGTTCCTGAGTGTTCTGAGACTCTGTATTCACCACTTCAGCAATTGGGTCTACCATGTCTACTGTAGTACAACAACCCTAATGTAGTGAGTATGTATTTGATTGTTATCTCAGTAGGATTGAAGGTTGGCAGTCCTAAAAAAAATTATTGACAGGAATGAAGGCTGTCCAGGAATGAAGGTTGTCGTATAGGGTTTTGGTTTGTGCAGTCAGAGGCGGCACCCAGAATTTGAGAGCTCTGATACCATCTCAGAATTTAGGGTAGAATAATTTTTCTTATTGAATTATGCTGAGAATACAATTCATATATACAAGACTGAAGCTATTTTAGGAGGAATAATAATAACACCTAAACAACCAAATCCCTATGATTCAGAGATATTCCCATCATAGACTATAATTGTAATCTGCTAAATAAGGAAACAATACAACTAATAAAACATAGATCCTGACAGGAATAAAACAACTAATAAAACATATTCTAACAAACCGAACAGAGCAAACCCAGGCAAACAATAGCAAGAAAGGGGAAGGGACTCAAACATGTTATGGCCAGAAACATCCTAATGCACCATCAGTTATCAATTTATCATGTGGCTGGACATCCAAATGATGGCCAAACAAAGAGAAATAGTGTGTAACAAGAATTTCAAACAAGGAAGAGTCTTCAAACTCTGGAAATTACAGCACAAATATTCATTTCAATACAGATTACCTATTAGCTAAAATTAAAATAATACAATGATTGAGTACATTGAGCAGTAAGTGCTTCTATGTTAAAAATGGCAGCTGCCATGGCCCACCCTGGCAACTACCATGGTGTGCCCAACCAACTGTTGTAGAGCACTCAAGCAATTTTGATCTGTTTGATAGTTTGATAAAAGCATATTCATAACACAACAGATAACTTAATTTCAGAACACAGACGGAATAAATATGCATTATGGAAAACTAGTGAGTTGTCACAAAGATATAGAATAGAAGTTTTGACAAACACATGTCAAAGTCGACATATACCTGTTCCATTGAAGTAGAATCAGTATTTCTCTGTTCTTGTGTATCATTAGATTCACCATCAGCTTGACCTCTATCATCATGTTTTTCATCAACATTACCCAACATTATATTATGATGTAAGCTCTTCAAATCTTCAGGAAGCTGGCCAGACTTCAATACCTGTAAATCAAACATACTTCATTATTGCAGTTCTTTTCATAATAGATAAGATAATAAATCAAGGATAGATCGGCTTACATCATTGTTGATGTAGAGTAAATTACAACAACCCCCCTAAAATTTAGTGTAATTACACATGCACTCCTATTTTTTTAACTATTACTTGTGCATCCCCTAGGTGGGTGTTACAATAAGGTTTGAGAGGAATACTAATGTAATTTTTCAAACATATAGGGTGTGTTAGTGTGTAATGCTTTTAAACTTAAAGGGGAGTTGATGTAGGAAAATAAAAGAATGGAGTTATGTGTAATTTCATAAAAAGTTGAGGGGTATTACTATAATTTGCTCTTAAATATATCCATCACACACATCATATCTATAAAATCATACATATCATTCAAAATTATTATTATTTTAGCAATATACATCAAAATTACTATGATATATATATTTAAGAGTTTAATTAGTATGCACTGACTGTACAAAATTTTACACTAGCATCTAATCACAATCCTTAATTTATGATAAATTTGTTGATTTTACCAATCAATACTTTAAAAGTCATATAAATGAAGAGATATTATTAAACCTCAGTGTAAAAGTCTTTTATATTGTCAGTGTATACTAATTAAACTCTATTCTTGAAATATATTAAAATAAGATTTGTATAATTATATATTTATAGATGTTCAACCATACAAACTATTTTTGACACTGTTAAATTAATATTGTATTTGGTTATTAGTTGTTAGTTGAGGTATATTTTGTTTCATTTATTGTTGTATGTCAGAGATTGGTGGTAGTTGTATTCACTACTCTGATTTTTCTAGATTGTATTGCATCTCTATTAACAAGAGGTTCTAAGCTGAGAATGTATCTCAAGCTTTTTCTATATTCAAGTTGGTATTAGAGCAAGTTCAATCCTTCTCTTTAAAGTCTAGAGTCACACAGTAGGTTGTCCGCCACTGTCGCCGCCGTCCGCCGCCTACAGATCCAGGTGCATCTCGACGTGCGTGTTCTATCCCTGTAAATCGCTCCTCCATACAACGCTCCACGCGCCTGCATGCGTTGTCCCAGTCCCGCCAAACAGCAAGCGCGTGAGCTCCACGGCTGGGAAAACAGTCTCCATTCGCCGTCGTTCCGTTGCCGTCTGACTTGCTGGAGCCTTCTGGAGCCATTGCTGACCTACGTGGTTCACTTCGAGCAAGATTAGTGGATTTAAATCAAATCTCTCTCTCGAGTCTCTAGTTTTTCTCTTTTTCAGATCTGAAAATTTCATCTTCTACCTCAGTCAACTTTGGTCTCATTCTCCCTATTTCTGAATCTGCCTCAATGGTAAATATTATTTATCTTGCGCTGATTCTGTGGAACTCTGGTTCCTTGGTCAAGGACACCATGATCATCTAGAAAATGTAGATATTGAGAGATCAACTGAACAGAAAGCTTAGTGGAAGAAACTTGACTTTCAGCTTTGTACTCTTCTATGGCAGTCAGTGGAACCTAAGATATTGAGGAACCTCAGAGCATTCAAAACTTGTTATTCGTTTTGGAAGAAAGCCCGAGACATCTAGTCTAATGACATCCAACACTTGTTTGATTGTGTTCAAAAACTAGTCTCCTTAAAATAAAATGATTCAGATATGGTGACTTATGTTTCCGAAGCTCAAGCTGCTGCAGAAGAATTGAAGTTTTTCTTAGAAGCGGATTCTATAAAGGAAATAAGGAAACAGCTTGATAATTTCTATATGGTTATGATTCTCCGTGGTATGAACCAAACATTCAATCACATTTGTGATCAAGTTCTGACCAGGCAAGATATTCCTTCCATGGAGAGCATAACTATTCGTCTCCTCTGTGTTACTACCTTAAGCAATGAGGGTATCTCTCTTGAAAGTATATGAAGTCTTTTGTTATGATACCTTCAAGAGGAAGAGGATGACGTGGAAATAGAGATCGTGGTGGAAGAGGTGATCATCCACAATGCACTCATTGCAAAAGGATGAGTCATACTCATGAGACATGCTACTCCCTGCATGGTTTTCCAGACAAGTCTGTTCATGTAGCAAGGTCTAAGAAACCGGAAGAAAGGAAACTATCCGAAGAAGAATATCAAGGATACCAAGAGTATTTGAGGATGAAGTCTAATAGCCTTGCTGGACCTTCTTCTAGACCTAATGTCTCAACGGCTTGCATTTCCCAATCTGTGGAAGGTCGAAACCCATGGATTGTTGACTCTGGTGCTTCAAACCATATTTCTGGTAATAACTCTTTGTTTTCATCTTTATCACCTCCCAAATTTCCCCATCTTGTCACATTAGTCAATGGGTCAAAGGTTTCAGCTCAAGGAGTGGGTTCTATTTCTATTTTTCCCTCTTTAAATTTATCTTCTGTTTTGTTCATCAGTCCACTTGTCCCCACACTCCTCAACAGAATGGGATAGCCGAAAGGAAGAATTGTCACCTCGTTGAAACAGTTCGCTCCTTAATGATTAATGCAAAAGTTCCATTACATCATAGGAGAGATGCGATTCCTTCTGTCTGCTATCTTATCAATAGGATGCCCTCTTCCTCTCTTGATAATCAAATTCCTTATTCCATCCTATTTCCAGCTGAACTTCTGTATCATGTTTCACCTCGCATATTTGGTTGTACTTGTTTTGTTCATGATATGTCTCCAGGTCTCGATAAATTGTTAGCTAAGTCGATCAAATGTGTTTTCCTAAGATACTCCCGCCTTCAAAAAGGATACAAATGTTATTCTCCTCATAACCAGAAGTATTACATGTCTGCTAATGTTACCTTCTCTGAAGATTCTCCCTTCTTCTCATCCTCCACATCTGACTCCATTTCCATCCAAGAGGTCTTGCCCACATCCTCCTCGAGTCTGGAGATTGCCATTTCTCCAAACATGTTTTATCAATCTGACCATACCAATACTAGTCCAATGCCTAACTTCTCTGAAACTGATCATTCTCCCTCAGTTCCTCCTCATGGCATGACACCTGAAGCTAACCTCGTCATTCCTTATGACTCTCGTGGCTCATGTCCCTCTCCATCTGCTTCTTGTACAACGACTCATAATTCTCCTTCTATGGTAGATGACAACTCAGGTTGGTCTGTTGCCTTTCAAAAAGGTATTCGCTTTTCTCGAAACCCTCATCCTATTTACAATTTTTTGAGTTATCACAGTTTGTCTCCATCTTATTGTTCCTTTATAAATTCCTTATAGTTCATCACTATTCCAAAAAATGTTTGTTAAGCACTTGATCACCCTGGATGGCGACAAGCCATGATTGATGAAATGCAGGCCCTTGATCACAATGGTATGTGGGAATTGGTTCATCTTCCTCCTGAGAAAAAAACTGTTGGTTGTAGATGGATCTATGCTATTAAAATATGTCAAAATGGTGAAATTGAACGCCTTTTTAAAGCTCGTTTGATAGCCAAAGGTACACTCAGATCTATGGACTTGATTATGGAGACACTTTCTCCCTGGTGGTCAAGATCACTACTATCCGTCTTCTTCTTGCCATGGCGGCTATTCGCCATTGGCCCCTGTATCAGATGGACGTTAAAAATGCATTCCTTCATGGTGAGTTAGATGAGGAGATTTACATGGAACAACCTCCTGGTTTTGTTGCTCAGGGAGAGTCTGGTCTAGTGTGTAAACTCAGGCGATCTCTCTATGGTCTTAAACAATAGTCAAGAGCTTGGTTTGGAAAATTCAGCAATGTTGTCCAAGGTTTTGGAATCAAAAGGAGTGAAGCGGATCACTTTGTCTTCTACTATCATAAATCTGTTGGCAAATGTGTTTATTTAGTTGTTTATGTCGATGACATTGTCATTACAGGAAATGATAAAGTCACAATATCTCAACTAAAGCAACACTTATGCAATCACTTTCAAACAAAAGATCTGGGTCATCTGAAATATTTTGTGGGAATAGAAGTAGCTCAATCCAAAGAAGGCATTGTAGTTTCCGAGAGAAAGTATGCCTTGGATCTTCTGGAGGAAACAAAAATGTCTGATTGTAAGCCAGTCAATAGTCCTATGGACCCATACAAGAAGTTAGTGGCTGATACGGGAGACTTATACTCAGATCCAGAAAAGTATAGAAGACTGGTTGGGAAGCTCATATATCTCACTATTACGAGACCAGATATTTCCTTTGCAGTTGGAGTTGTGAGTCGATTCATGAATTCACGTTGTGTGGATCATTGGAATGGAGTAATGCGCATTCTCAGATACATAGAAAAGGCTCCAGGCCAGGGTCTGTTGTTCGAAGATAAAGGAAATAGCCAAATTGTTGGATACTGTGATGCTGATTGGGCTGAATCCGATACAGATCAACGCTCTACTACTGGGTATTATGTGTACCTTGGTACCATCTTATCTCATGGAAGAGTAAGAAACAAAAGGTTGTTGCTCGATCTAGTGCAGAAACTGAATATAGATCTATGGCTCTTGCAGCTTATGAGTTGGTGTGGGATAAACAACTCATACAAGAATGAAGTTTTGTGAATTTTCTGCAATACAACTTTATTGTGATGATGGGCAGCTCTCACATTGCTTCCAATCCGGTATTCCATGAAAGGACTAAGCACATTGAAATTGATCGTCACTTTGTAAGGGAAAAGGTGTTGTCCAAGGAAATTAGGACCGAATCTGTTAGTTTCAATGATCAGCTTGCAGATCTATTAACCAAACCTTTGAAGAGCCCTCGGATTGAATACTTGATTTTCAAGCTTGAAACATATGATTTATATGCTTCAGCTTGATAGGGAGTGTTAAATTAATATTGTATTTGGTTATTAGTTGTTAGTTGAGGTATATTCTATTTCATTAATTGTTGTATGTCAAAGGTTGGTGGTAGTTGTATTCACTACTCTGATTTTTCTAGCTTGTATTGCATCTCTATTAATAAGAGGTTCTAAGCTGAGAATGTATCTCAAGCTTTTTCTATATTCAAGTGACACAACCTACCAAAGTAATGGAGAGATATAATTCAACAGTTAGACACAATAAAAACCATACCAAAATAGCGAATAGTGCAAGAATGTTATGTTTTACACCACCATTAACTAATCCCTTCTCAATTTAAATTAGGAACAGACGAGAACTTTCTAAGTTTGCCGAAATATCATAACAAGACTGCCTACAACAAAACAATTTCCCTCCTATTTTCCCAAACTGCTAAAGAAAACCGAAAGGAACTCTTCAATTTAAGAAAAACCAAATTCAGTCTACCCCACACAACAAATAATCCAATCTACATATTCTACACCAGCAAATAGAAATTGTTGACTGGAAAACTACAAAGTACATTCAATCTTTCTAAGCTCCAATGACATGAGGCATCGCATAGCAAAATTTCCCATCAGATCACGCCTCTAACACCAGGCCATTAGTTATAAATTATCTTATCACATTATTTACGATAATTTTAATATTATATTAAGCAAGAGTGACAACCTAAAAATAGAGTCCAATATGCCATTATCTAATTTAGAAAAGCTAGCACCTTTTCAAGTCTAGCAACCTCTTCAAGAGTCTGAGAACTCACAATGGCAGCCTGCATAAAGCAGAAGCATGTCAAATCATAGGAAACCAAAATTAGTTGCTTGATGTACCAGCTTATGAATACAGTTATTTGCTATAATATAGAATGGAGACGATTTCTTAGCTGAAGATAACATCACAAGAACATGTAAGGTGGATCTATCAGAAAATGGTTTACCAATAAAAGAATTATCACATGGGTAAATGGAACAGAAAGTATAGGCATCTTACAGCATAATTCTAACTTGTAAGACAATGAGTTACACTTTCAAAATATAGCACTGCCAAATGGTGAATTTTAAAGCTCTTAGAGTAAGGAATGGTTAATTTAATAAACAGGTATATTGCTTAGATATTCATAATATTTACATGCAAGAAACTATGCAGAATTGACTAAATCAATTATTTCCTTTTTAATGAAATACTAAGTAGAATAGGCACTGTAGGTCGGGTCCTTTCCTGGACAACAGTATTTAATATGATTGATAGGGGGCATATTGCATATTTGAAGGTAACATGATAAGTTCTGGTGTAGCCCATTAATTCTTAGACTATTTGGAATTTTTTGTTATCACTCACTGTCCTTCTACATTAGACTTTGGAATAGCTTCCAATAGTTTGTACCTTAATATATACAGAGACAAGCCTTAAATAAATTGATGAACTTGCATCATGGTACCTTAATAGCAATAATTTGCTCAAGTGTCTGTTGTTCCTTGGTTGCTTCTGAAACGATCGGAGTTTCACTGGGTGAAAATGCTTTTGCTGGTGTGCCTTGAATTTCTTCTGTAACTTCATTTGACACAAACATGTTTTTGGCTTCCAACCGTTCCTATTAATTTAAGAAACTATCAATAGAAGGAAATAAAATTGAAGGATATGCTTAATAAGAAACAAGAAATAGACCTAATAATATATCATCATTCTCCTTACTTTTCTGCCATACTAGACACAAAAGCATTGCACCCAAGTTCTGGATGGAATTTGAAATCATTCAGTCTATGAAAGCTTAAGCAAAGAAAGGGCTAAAACAGCCTTGTAAAAAAATAATCCATACTCCAATTCTATATACACTTTTGCAGTAAATTTTCCACATTTGGCCTTCGCATTCAGTGCCAGACACTGGTAGTTCTGTTTTTCAAGTTTAAAATGCATATTTATCAATTGAATGCAAACATTACCAAAAACATCCTATCTTGCATATTTCAAAGAACAATCCCACTAAAAGATATCTATCAGGTAGTGGGAGAAAAAACAACAGTACCTTATTTTTTATTTTTCTGAAATCCAAAACCCGGAGAGATTTCAGTTTGTTAATAACATAAAGCCTGTAATTTTCTTTCTTTGTAATATTGTTGTCCAGCAGACTAAGGAACTGCAGCTTTGGAAGTGATGAAAGTGGATCAATTTCTACCAAGTTTACAATTCTGTTGTTTGTGAGAATTAGTGTGTGCAATTTTGGCAAGAACTCTGCAATACAAATGACACAGTGAGCTAAGGCAACTTACTGTGTTGCTTACAACTAGAAGAAAAGAGGTTGCTAAGACAAGGTAGTGAAAAGAAAGGATGTGCAGTTCAAAGTTCAAATGTACCTCCAATGTTGGGATTAATTCTCGTAATCCTATTTTATTAATGAGCATTGTACCCAACCGGTTAAGATATGGCACATTTTCGAGTTTCACAATCTCATTGTCAGATAAATCTATGGTGTCAAATTGATCCTGCAGGAAATCCATTACAAAGGAACTCAAATTTATGAACACCAGGATGAGCCATTATTAAGTTTTTTTACAATAGAAGCATATAAACACAGAATCATATAATATATCCTTTGAAAAGAAAAGAAACCTGAACAATATTAAGGGAAACTGAAAGGAAGGCAAGATTAAAACACACCTCAGTAGCACCCAAGTTTTCAATTACAGCTACCTTGTTGCCTGTCAACAATATGACAAACTTAATCTGAAAGAGAGATAGAGATAAGGGGAGAGAGAGATAAGGGGAGAGAGAGATGGAAAATGTGATGAAGATAGAAATACCTCGGAGATCTAACTCACGCTCTTTAATGCCATTGAAGAAATGAGGGCTTTTCCAGATCAAGTCGGCAGTGAGCCTCACCATTTCTTCTACTCACAGCAGAAAAGTAACAGATAATAGTGAATGCAAGAATGGTGACTTCAGGTGGTGAGCGAGTGTGCTTCTCAAATTACAGAGGGAGCTTTTACATACCCAAAACAATTTAATAACTAGACAAAATAGTCAATCCTTAATAAAACCACAAAGGGAAAACCTATCACACCCAAAAACAATTTAATAACCACAAAAAGAATATCCAGTCCTTAACAAGACCGCAGACAGCACGCTGGTGGTGATGCCACCAGATCTCTAAGAAATGAAACGGAGAAAGAAAGATAACCCAAGACAACTCTCACTTGGCTGGTCAGCGACAGCACGGTTATTTTGCTTCTTTACAGCTTCCCATGAGAGCCGAGAAGTAAGATTGCCTAAAGAGATCTGTTATTACTAGAGCGTTCAAACCCTAAACAGGGAAAAACAGTCAAACACTAACAACCATACACCAGACAAATCAAGAGTAAAAATGTGTAAAGCAGAAAAAACAAAATCAACTACAAAAACTTCAAAGAAAAAAGACAACAAAAATCTAGAGGAGTCATGCTGAGAAGAAGTCTGAGTATCAATACCTAGGCCATGCCCAGTGGATGTAGTGTAATCAATCACCCTTGGCCAAAGGTAACCCCATATAAAGAGAATCTAATATGAATATGAAAGATAAGGTAAATAATAATATAATCTAAGAAAGACTGATAACTAATAATAAAACATTGAAGAATTATAAAAGAAATAAATAAATTTTGTATTAAAATAAGGTAAGTAAATTTATAAGTACTTACAAAACATAATTTTTAATTGTAAACATTTTTAAAATAAATGTAAAAGATAATTGAAATAACAAAATGGTTCATTCTAAATAAAAAAATCTAAGTTAGAACTAAGCTTTCATGTTTCTAAATATTTTTCATGATATGGAAATTCCAGTAAATAAAACGAATTCAAAAAAAGATTCGCAATTAGTATTGTTCTTAGCCGATATGGAATATAAAAAAACAATTACGGTACCTGCAAAAATAAAAATATTTTCCTTTATAAGTAAATTATGATTTAATCTAAATAATTTTTAATAATAATCACGATAAAATAGTTTTCAATTTAATATTCTCATGCAAACACAATAAACAGAGTACAATAATACTTTCATGATCACTCATTTTCACTCTTGGATTACAAAAACCAAATTTTCAATAGGTTTGTCAAAAGGTTTATGAGTTCATGTTGCACACAATGGTATCTTATTATCTTTCCTTGCAAAGTATCCAAAATATTTTTCTTATCCCAAAAAGAGGTATCTAAATTCTCTTCTTCATATTAAACATATTAAATAGAGATATCTCACACTTGATCTCTATATAAAATAAAGACATCATAAATTTCCCCCATTTTAAATGGTAAATGGATCTAAATTAAATTTAAAAATATTATGCATATTAATTGAAATTCTTAATCTCATAGTGGCAAAATTAATAATTTAAAAGTATGATTTTGCCTTTATGACATATTACTTGTTCCAAGTATCAATTGCAATAAAACTAAAATTGCATTAGCATGTTACCATATCCAATAATTCATAAAGGCAAGTGGATTAACGCATTAAATGTTCCATATATCGTAATATATATATATATATATATATATATAACGAAAATCATCAATCGTCAAGCTAACATCCACAAAACATTTAAGATTTACAAGAATTAAACTTAACTTTGTAATTAATTATGATCACGGCTTAGCATGCTATTTTTCTTTGTTTGCCATTAATCAATATTCAATTCACATAACCTCAAACAACATTTTGAATCCTAGTTAAGGTATTAATTCTTACGTAATTAATAAGCATTAATATATGTAATATAAAATAATCAATCCTAAATCTTCTTCCTAAAATTAAAAAATATATCATTCAAAAAATATAACATGGAGGTTTTAAAAAAATTGTTTTACTCGCTCTTAAGGCGATATCCCACCACTTTAATTTATTTTCTTCTACTCTTATGTCTTTCTCAACCCTTGAATAGTCAACTAATATTTAATTCTTTGAGGGAACTACTTAACCCCTATATATAATAGCTTAAGATTTGTTTTCCTCTCTATATTTTTTTTTTATAAAATATTAGTTTTTACAGTTTAAATTCAAAATAATATAAAATTTTTATTTATTTTATCTTATTTCTATTTTAAATGAAATTTTATCTTAATCTTGTTATTCAAAATCTCTAATACTTTAATCTTTTAATTTATTTTTTTTGGCAACCTAATCTTCCTTTAACTAAATGATTATTCGAATATTTGTATTTTAAATTTTGGGATGTTACACTCTTTCCTTTTTAGGAGAATTTTGTTCCTGAAATTAACGTCATTAACAAAATTAACATATAACGCATGAATCTAAATCTAAAGATAATATACCTCAATGGAAGAGTTGTGAATATCGTTGTCTAGTGTTGATGCAACATTCATTGGTGCTCAACCAAGGATCCTCTTCTAAGTTCTTCAAATAGGTAGAAAGGTAAAAGATAAAGGTGAATGGCGCCACTACACGAGATAAGTCATGCTTGGAAATGTTTGTCACAAAGGAAGGAGCCTTTGGTAGAAGCTAAAAGGAACTTTCTCCTTGATAGGAGAATTCAAACACTCTGAGGAGAAAGGAATCTCAAAAAAGAGGTTTTGTATTCAAATGCATGTTGGAAATTATACAAATAGTGGAGGCATCAATTTATAGAGCTAGGAGTGGAGGGGAAGGAGTTGGACGTCCAACCTCCTAATCTAGGGTCCAAAGCTCTTAAACATGTGTTAATTAGACTAATCATGATTAGCACATGTTTAAAGATGTAGAAGATCCAAACAAGGCCCTAAGAATATAGGTTTATGTCCCCTTAATTTGAATTTGAATTTTGGAGGAAAACCACATGGCATTCCAGAATTTAAATTCAAATTTGGTTGGCTCTCATTCAGTAAACTAGGCACCTAGGTAGAGGATAGAGGGAAGTGGTGTCCAAATGAGGGAACCAAGGGGTTTCACTTGTCTCTTAGTTGGTTATATGGGTGTTAAGATGAATCTGGGTGTGATTTTTAGCAATTTCACACGTCCAAATTATTCCTAAAGCCCAACTAATCACCACACTCCAAAACAATACTAACTATACTTCCATTTACAATTTAAAAGAAAGAAAGGGCCAAAATACATGGTCAAATAAGCAAGAGACTAAATTAGAAAGATTATGTTTCAAACAAGTAGGCTACCCTAAAACTAGCTACAAAAGAGGACTATGATCAATCTTCACTTAAAAAAGGAGTTGAGGTATTCCTTCCTCCTTCCTAGCTAAGTTCTACTCTATCCTCCTAGTCATGACCTTTGTGATAAGACCCTTGTTAGGGAGGATTACATCAATTTCTCTCCTTCTTAAGAAAGATTTGACCTCAAATCTGAAGTGTCCTCATCTTCCTCATCATCAACACCTACAAAAGGGGTAAGATCACATATGCTAAAGGCAGACCTGACTTCATAATCCTCAAGAAGGTATAGTCTATATGCATTATCTCTAACCTTCTCAAGGATTTGGAAGGAACTATCTCATCTGGGACTTAGTTTGACTCCTTTTTGGTAAGAAAATTATCATTCTTAGGGTGAAGCCAAACTCCATCCCCTTTCTCAAAGATAAGTTACTTCCTCCCATTGTTCATGTGCTTAGCATAACCTTTTGACTATTGTATGTTAACTTTGACCCTCTCATGAAGCTTTTTAATAAATTGTGCCCTAGACTCCCATCCTTGTGAGAAAGAGAAGTAGGGAGTGGAACAAAGTCCAAAGGTGTGAGAGGGTTAAAGCCATAAACAACTTCAAAAGGTGAATGTTTTGTGGTCCTATGAACCACCCTGTTATATGCAAAAAACATGCCTAAGATTTCTTATGTGATCATCCAGGCTCCTACTATATACTAATGTGTCATCAACATATACTACACAAAATTTCCCAAGGTAATCCATAAGAACATGATTCATTAATCTCATGAAAGTGCTAGGGGCATTTGTGATCCCAAAGGACATCACCAAACCACTCATAGAGTCCAAATTTAGTCTTAAAAGAGATATTCCATTCATCACCCTCTATAATCCTGATTAGGTGGTAACCACTTCTAAGATCAAATATGTAGAAAATATTAGCCTCGTGCAATTCATCTAACATGTCATCAAGCCTAGGGATTTGGTGCCTATATCTGACAATGATGTTGTCGATTGCTCTACAATCTGCACACATCCTCCATTGGTCATTCTTCTTGTGCACCAACAAGACTGACACAATACAAGGGTTGAGACTCTTTTGAACTCAACCCTTCTCTAAAAGCTCTTGAACTTAGGATTCTATTTCTTTTGTTTCCATCATATTGGTCCTATAGGCAGGCCTACTGGAAAGGATAGCTCCAGGAACCAAATCAATTTTATGTTTATTAGAGAATACATCGCCAAATTCCTTTAAAAGATTTTGAACCCCTTGAGGGAGGTTCCTGAGTTTAA
Organism: Psophocarpus tetragonolobus; assembly: GCA_037954015.1. Lineage (NCBI taxonomy): Eukaryota > Viridiplantae > Streptophyta > Magnoliopsida > Fabales > Fabaceae > Psophocarpus > Psophocarpus tetragonolobus. The sequence goes on along the minus strand of CM075692.1, from coordinate 16,718 downwards.
TCTCTATGACAGTGCTTTTAGCATAAGAAGTAGGGGGAATAAGAGGATGCCTCTTTGCAAAGGAGAAAATAAAAAGGTTTGTTAATTAAGGGAACCTCTTTAAATCCTTATTTGTTGCAAATAGGCCTTTTTTACTCCAAACTTTATTGGAAAGGGTATCACCTTCCAACTCACTTTGTTTCCCCCTTTCAAGCTTTAAGGATGAAGTTTTTTTTATGATGATTTTTTTATGCTCATTATCTCTTTTATGCTTCGTGTAAAGTTGATCATCTGCCACTTGGGCAATTGTAAGAGGATAATGCTTAATGTTCTTATCCATATGAGTGAGGATGATATGGTTTGAATGACCATGGTGTATGACTTTCTTATCAAATTTCTATGGTCTTCCAAGTAGGATGTGACTAGTTTTCATAGGAACTTTATCACATAAAATCTCATAATTGTAAGTTCCTATGGAAATTGACACCCTAACTTGGTCATTGACTACTATTTACCTTTGCTCATTAAGCCATTGAAGCTTGTAAGGTTTTGGATAGGGAAGTAGAATCAAGGCTATCTTTTCCACCAACCTAAAGTTACAACAGTTACAATAGGACCTACTGTCTACAATAAGAAAACATACTTTGTCATTTACCTTGCACCTAGTACGAGATATGTTCTCCCTTTGAGTTTGGGTAAGCTTTAAAGGTTGGCTTCCAAGAAACCTTATAACCATCAGGAGGCCCCCCTCATATGCATAAGCATCTTCACAATCCGATATGGATGCATGACCCACTTCCTCCTCACTTTCACTAAACGAGGAGGGTGAGCTACTCTCACTACTATAAATGTTTTGTCCCCTTATGATCATGGTTTTCTTAGTGGGGCATTGAGAGGCAATGTGGTCTCTCCCAAGACACTTAAAGCATTTAATACTACTAGTCCTTTTCAGTAGAGTAAGTAGCAGGAATTTCCTTTTTACATGAGGTGTTTTATACTTTTTGGAATGTTTAGAACTTTCATCTCTAGGGAAACTCTTAGAAGAACTCCCTTTGACTTAATCCTTCTTAGAATAAGGAAGAGAATCTCTTTTAGGTCATTTCTTTTTAGTGGATTCTCAACCTTAATGCATAATTGGACCAAGTCATCAAGGTCTCTATATGGTAAGAGTTATACTATATCTCTAATGTTAGAACTCAACCCACATAGAAAACTTGCAATGGTGGCCCTATGTTCCTCGATGATCCCAACTCTCATTGTGAAAAATTCCATATTTGGTCTATACTCCTCAATGCTTAGGTTATATTGCCTAAGTCTTTGAAGTTTACACAAAGCTATCTCATAATAAGAGGGGATGTGTCTCCTCCTCATAGCACTCTTTAAATAATTCCAATGTTAATTGGGGGGCTTTGAGTCTGAAACCTCTCATTCACCAAACTAATTCACCAATACATGGCATTCCTTTGGAAGCTAAGGGTTTCCAATGAGACCTATCTCTCCTTTCTTACATTATAGCATTTAAAGAGTTGTTCTACCATGACTTCCCAGTTAAGATAGTCTTCCACATCTTCCCTTCCTTTAAAAGGGGGAAGATAAACTTTTTTCTCCTTTGGTGGAAGTTCATGCATATGATGGGTGTTGGGACTTCTTCTTTTAAGTCTTTCTTCATAATATTTACTCTCACTTTCACTAACTAAGGAGGGGGGCCTATACCCTTTCCCTTTATTTTTTTGTTCTCTTTCCCAGTTTTTTCTCTTTTCTTCTTCTTCTTTCCTTTCTTTCTTTTTCTCTTCTTTTATTGTCTTTTCTCTTTCCTATTTCTCTTTTATTTTGCTTTCCTTTTCATCTTTCCTTATTTCCTATATTTTTTTGCTTTCCTTTTCATCTTTCCTTATTTTCTCTCTTTTTTCTCTTTCCTTTCTTTCTCTTTTTTTTTTCGTCTCTCCTTCTCTCTTCCCTTTCCTCTCTTTCTCTTTGTTCTCTTTCTTGTTCTTCTTTTTTTTTCTCTTTTCTAACCTCCTTATCATTTCTAAGGTTACTTTCCTCCATCCTCCATTACCTAAATTCCATAAAAAGGTGATCAAGACGGCTAACCTTGGGAGAACCCCCTTGGTTAACACCCTTGTTACTAGGCATACTAGTGTGTGGAGGGTTGGACATCTGTAAGGTTACCTACGATGGAAGGTTAAGGTAAAAAAAAAAAAAGCAAACACTTCTCTCTTTTTTAGTCTTCCCCCTAAGAGGCTATGAGTCTTTGGAACTCTTTAGGCTCACACTACACGCAAATTGAGCAAAGAAAAGTAAAGGCAAGAAAATTAAAAGTGTAGGGAACTAAACGTGCTCCTAGAAGGTGATGGAGGTGGTGTACCACTTCCTTTTTCACACCTTAATTCTGAGAAACTAATGAAAACAAACCAACCAATTACAACCAAATGGAGTGACCCTTAGGGGTATCAACACTCCTAAAATAAAATTATACAAATAAATTAATTAAAACAAAGAAGGTCTTCATGCTTTGCTTCATGCTCCTTCAAGTGTATACTCCCAAAATTTTGGTTCTCTCTTGATTGAGTTCGTCCTAGCTTCCAATACCTCCTAGAATGCTACCTTTGAGGGGAAGCTCCAAGCAATGTATATCTACAAACAAGGCACAAAAAACAACCAAGGAAAAGCACAAAAAGAGGTTGCAAGAGTAAAAGCACAAAAACAACAAAAGTAATCACAAAAAGATGTATACTTTCCAAGTGGAAGGAAGAAAAAAGACAAGACTAAAAAGAATAGAAGGAGACAAACTAAAATTAAAGATGTAAAAGGAGGTAAGCACACAAAAGAATTCCTAGAAGAGTTCTAGAATGGAAGTAAAGGGCTAAAAGTAAAATGACTCAAAAATTTTCACTAATTGCACCAAAGTTTCAAGTTATGGTCGAATGGTCTATGGTCTTAGGCAAGCAATATTAAGTCAACTTTGAACTCCTTTTGCAATTGTTTTGAAATACTATTAGGTACACCTATTTTTACTATTTACTTTTTTTTTCATTTCTTTCTTTTTTAAAACTGTTTTTTTTCTCTTCCTTTTTTTTACACTCTTTTGGATGTACCTAATCTCTTGATTAATTGCAAATTGGATGAGTAACAAAGAGGTGATGTGCACTCAATCCAAAGACCAAAGAGAACAAGGCACGTAAAATTGTACTAAAATGAAATTAGGAAAAGAAACAAGCACAAGTAACTTCTATGCACCAAAACAATGAAGAGTGATTCAAGTAGAATTTCAAGATACCTTTGGATGTGTAAGAGCTATTACTTAAGATAAGTAATTATGTGCTGTAAATGTCACGACCAAGGCATGAGTCTACTTAAGCAAAATCACTACAACCATACTAGCACACTAAGAGTCACTCAAATTTGTAAGCAAAGTTCCATACAACATTTAGATTGAAATTGAGCACTAGTTGAAGGAAACCGAAAATTAAGATTTAGAAGAACATGCTAGATAGAAGCACGTGACAATACTCAAGAGTCTTAGAACAAGAGAGAAAACCTCTTTTAGAATGCTCAATTCTAAGTAGGTGATCAACACATTTTTTAGAAAAAATTGAAGAGGTAAAACCTAAGGAAAATATATTGAGACAATTAAAGGACTACACAATACTCTAAATGAATAAAACATTGGATTAAAATTGAAAAATGTGCTTAAAACATAGCAAACAGAACACAAGTAATGACACAGAGAAAATGCAAGGTGTGAGACCAAAGCTAGTGACCACAACGCTGTGGATTTTACCACAACCGTGTGGATTTAGAGCATGAAGCTTCTTAGGTGACTCACTTCAAGCAAAGATCCACAAACTGAAGGAGAAAAGTGAAAAACACAAGATACTAAACGGATCAAGCAATTCAAAGCATGAAATAAGATCAAATGAACCAAACACATACTTCAACATATCAATGAGCATAGAATTTTAGGAGTACAAAACTACTAAGCACAACAAACTAGACATTATGGAAATTAAACATCACAACACATAAAATCTAAACATTTAGTATAATTGACATGAAGAAGTGAAATGGTGAAAAGTAAACAAGGAAAATAAAGAAGACAATTGATAAGTGAACCCCTTAGAAAAGTGGCTCTGATACCACTTGATGCAACATCCATTAGTGCTCAACCAAGGATCATATTCTAAGTTCTTTAAATAGGCAGAAATGGCGGTGGAAAGGTAGAGGATAAAGGTGAATGACGCCGCTACCTTAGATAATCCATGCTTGTAGATGCTTGTTACAAAGGAAGGAGCATTCGATAGAAGATAGAAGGAACTCACTCTTTGAAAGGAAATTCAGACATTCTAAGAAGAAAGGAATCTCACAAAGGAAGTTTTGTATTCAAATGAGTGTTGAAAATTATACAAATGGTGGAGGCATCAATTTATAGAGTTACGAGTGGAGGGGAGGGAGTTGGACGTCCAACCTCTTAATCTAGGGCCCAAAGCTCTTAAACATGTGTTAATTAAACTAATCATGATTAGCACGTGTTTGAGGATGTAGAAGATCCAAACAAGGTTTAGGGTTTATGGTTTATGGGTTAGGGGGTTAGAGACCATAGTTTAGAGGTTAGGGTTTATGCTCTATGGTTTAGGGGTTAAGGTTAGGGTGTCAGGGTTATGGTTAGGATTTATGGGTTTAGGGGTTAGGGGCTAAAGTTTAGGGTTTATGGTTTAGGGTTTAGGGTACATGGTTTAGTGGTTTAGGGTTTAAGGTTTATGGGTTAGGGGTTAAAGGCTAGGGTGTATGGTGGTTTATGGTTTAGGGTCCAGGGTCTATGGTTTAGGGTTTAGGGTTTAGGGTCTAGGGTCAGGGTTTAGGACTCAGGATCCAGGGTTCATGGTTCAAGTTTTAGTGTTTAGGGTTAGGGTTTTAGGGTTTAGGGTTTATGTTTAGGGTTTATTGTGTAGGGTTTAGGGTATAAAGTTTAGGGTTAGGGGTGAGGGGTTAGGGGTCAGGGATAAAGGGTTAGGGATCAAGGGTCAGGGGTCAGTGGTCATAGGTTAGGGTTTAAGGTTTAGGGGTTAGGGGTCAGGGGTCAAGGATCAGGGGTTAGGGGTTAGGGGTCAACGGTCAGGGCTTAGGGTTGAGGGGTTACTGGTTAGGGTTTAGGGGGTGGGGTTAGGGGGTAGGGTTTAGGGTCTACGGTCTAGGGTCTGGGGTCTAGGGTTTGGTCTAGGGTCTGGTCTAGGGTCTGGGGTCTGGGGTCTAGGGTCTGGGGTCTGGGGTCTGGGGTCCAGGGTCCAGGGTCCAGGGTCCAGGGTCTAGGGGGGTCTAGGGTCTAGGGTCTATGGTCTAGGGTGTAGGGTTTAGGGTGTAGGGTTTAGGGTTTAGGGTTTAGGGTTTAAGGTTTAGGGGTTATGGTTTAGGGTTTAGGGGTTAGGGGGTATGGTTTATGTGTTAGGTTTTAGGGGTTAGGGGTTAGGGTTTAGGGTTTATGGGTTATGGTGTAGGGTTTAGGGTTTAGGGTTTATGGTTTAGGGTTTAGGTTTAGGGTGTATGGTGTAGGGTTTAGGGTTTAGGGTTTAGGGGTTATGGGTTAGGGGTTAGGGGTTAGGGGTTAGGGGTTAGGGGTTAGGGGTTAGGGGTTAGGGGTTAGGGGTTAGGGGTTAGGGGTTAGGGGTTAGGGGTTAGGGGTTAGGGGTTAGGGGTTAGGGGTTAGGGGTTAGGGGTTAGGGGTTAGGGGTTAGGGGTTAGGGGTTAGGGGTTAGGGTTTATGGTTTAGGGGTTAGGGGTTAGGGTTTATGGTTTAGGGTTTATTGTTTAGGGTGTAGGGTTTAGGGTGTAGGGTGTAGGGTGTAGGGTGTAGTGTGCAGGGTTTAGGGTTTAGGGTTTAGTGTTTAGGGTTTAGGGTTTATGGTGTAGGGTTTAGGGTGTAGGGTTTAGGGTGTAGGGTTTAGGGTGTAGGGTTTAGGGTTTAGGGTGTAGGGTGTAGGGTGTAGGGTTTAGGGTGTAGGGTGTAGGGTGTAGGGGGTAGGGTCTAGGGTTTAGGGTCTAGGGTCTAGGGTCTAGGGTCTAGGGTCTAGGGTCTAGGGTCTAGGGTCTAGGGTCTAGGGTTTAGGGTTTAGAGTTTAGGGTTTAGGGTGTAGGGTGTAGGGTTTAGGGTTTAGGGTGTAGGGTGTAGGGTGTAGGGTATAGGGTGTAGGGTGTAGGGTGTAGGGTGTAGGGTGTAGGGTGCAGGGTTTAGGGTTTAGGGTTTAGGGTTAGGGTTTAGGGTTTAGGGTTTAGGGTTCAGGGTTCAGGGTTCAGGGTTTAGGGGTTAGGGGTTCGGGTTAGGGTTCAGGGTTCAGGGTTCAGGGGTCAGGGGTTTAGGGGTTCGGGGTTCGGGTTTAGGGGTTAGGGGTTAGGGGTTAGGGGTTAGGGGTTAGGGGTTAGGGGTTAGGGTTTAGGGTTTAGGGGTTAGTGGTTATGGGTTAGGGTTTAGGGTTTAGGGTTTAGGGTTTGGGTTGAGGGTTTATGGTTTAGGGTTTAGGGTTGAGGGTTTATGGTTGAGGGTTTAGGGTTGAGGGTTGAGGGTTGAGGGTTGAGGGTTGAGGGTTTAGGGTTAGGGTTTAAGGTTAGGGTTTATGGTTAGTGTTTAGGGTTAGGGTTTAGGGTTAGGGTCTAGGGGTAGGGTTTAGGGTTAGGTTTTAGAGTTAGGGTTTAGTGTTAGGGTTTAGTGTTATGGTTTAGGGTTTAGGGTTTATGGCTTATGGTT